>VBSM01003143.1:21691476-21712747 GCA_008086735.1 Cheirogaleus medius
AAAAAAAAAAAGACCTGTGTCTGCCTCCATGCAAGGCACCTGCCTGAGCACCTCATCTGTATAATCTGATTCAATCTTCATAGCAACTGCGGTGAGGTACGTACAAGATTACAATTTCCAATTTAGAGATAAGAAAACTAAGGCTTACAGAGATTAAGTCATATAGTTATCCACTGGATGAAGTGGAAATTCAAATCTAGACAGCAGCCCCCTATAGCAAGTCTTTTCCATGAGTTACCCCATCCACCCTGGCCAACATTCTGCCTCACTTGTTCTTTCCGTGAGGCTGAGACCCGACTCTCACATTTACATCAGCATCAGAATCATGGGAGGGACTTGGTAAAAATACACTTGTTTGGGTGCAATTCAAGAGATTTTGATTCAGGAAGGGGAGGGAGGATCTGCATTTTTAACAGGAACCCCTTCCACCACCACCACCACCACCACCAGGTGATTCTGGTCTTCAGACTGCAAGATACTGCACTGAGCACGTATCCTGTGCACCAGGGTAGAGGCTTGTGTAAAAGGGCATTAATTTCCTCATTACCCATGATCCATCGGGGCTTCATAAAAATGGCAGGGAGTTATTGTTTAACGGGTACATAGTTTCCGTTTGGGATGATGAGAAAGTTCATGAGATAGATGGTGGTGACAGTTGCACAACAATGTCAATGTACTTTATGCCACTGAACTATATACCTTAAAATGGCTAAAATGGTCAACTTTATGTTATATGTATTTTTCCACAATTTTAAAAATGGCAGGATGCTAACCTCTTAGCTTGGGGAACTGGAGAGAGGAACCGAAGGAAGAAATTGCAGCCTGACTTATTTCACATGCTGGAGAACATTGGCTACATCGTCCATTTGCAGAATTGCCTGGGAAGCTGTGCGCCAGGCAGTCTCACCCTGGGATGGGGCGGCTTCCTCAACACCTGGCAGGGCCGTGGAGCCTCCTCTGAGCCCTGAGTGAAGGCAGCAGAAAGGAAGAGAAGGAAAAGTGGGGCCCTAGTGTTTTATATAAAATACTCAGGCCCCAAATTTGCTCATGAGATGTGATATGATGGAGAGCATGAAAGGCAGGAAATTGAGAGAGAGAGACAGACTGAGAGAGAGAGAGAGGAGGTACGCTTCATTCCTTTTCCCGGCTGTCGTCAGAAGCTGTCTCAATCCATGCACTCAAGGAGAAAGGGAACAGTGTACCAGTTTCTCACACAGGATATATTTTCGGGGGCTCCCAAATGAGAATTTTAAACTTTGTATGTTCATTTAGATGGTATTTGTAAAAATAAAAATGTTCTCACAGCCACATGAATCCCTCCAGCTTTGGCCAAGGACCGGGGGCAGAAAAGGAAGCCCCATATCATCAGCACACGCATTTTCCCTCCTCCCCACAGTCTCCAGCTCTTCAGCTTGATGGCACCTAGAGGGTCCTGGCCAGGTTGAGCACAGCAGGTGACTGGGCGGGACACAGAATGCCCCATCCTAAGAGGTCAATGGCATATTAGTGGTTGACCCCTGGGGCGTGATGGGACTAGGGCACCAAGGGGCAGTACTTAGAGTTCACCTCGAGCGTCCATCCATGTTCCCACCTGCAAAACCCAGGCACACAGCTCAGCCTCTCTCACCTGCTCTGCATCCCCAAAATAAGCAAGGTCTTCCCCTAAGCCACAGCAGCAACATTAAGAAGCAGCGTTTTCTACCTCCTTTCTTCCTTATGTGCTTCTTGTAGCCCCAGATAGCTTGTAAACTCCTGGCTCACTGTTTACCAAAGTACCCCAGCCTCTGCTCAGCAGTCTCCGAGAAACAGATATTTGTTAGGATGGACAGATGCAAAAGTTGGAAACCAGGCATATTCCATCAATAGGACAATGATTTAATAGAACATAGTACATTCATATCCAGGAAAATAGGTTTTATTGTTTTTATGACTTAGATTTAGATAAATTTACTTGGAAAGACTTCCAAAGCATAGTGTTATATTTTAAAAGATAAAAATAAATCAAACAAAACATAGCATGAGTTCATTTATACAAAACAAAACAAAACCACAGACACAAAAACAAAAGTATATCTTTATGTGCACCTGTACGTTTGTGTATAACCATGTAAATGCATAGAAAAATGTCTGTAAGAATACTCACCAAACCCAGTAACATTGATGACTTTATAAAAAGACAGCAGGATTTGATGGGGATTAACAGGGGGCCTTTACTCTATCTGTAGCATTTAGATTCTTTACAAACAAGAATGCGTTCGCATATTACTTGTGTAATTAAAAATAAATAAAAACTGTAATATTTTAAAACCTGAAATTATTATATGAGATTTTTTTTTTACATTCTGTAGAACTTTGCTTTAATGAGTTAAATACTAGCACCAGGAAGGCAGTAGGACTAGTTCCCACTTGGGCAAGGGTTTATTTATCCTGCTTATCTCAAGTTAGAGCCAACAATGCTAATGATTCTGAATAGCACAGCCACTCCTTGGCCATCCCATACCCTCCCACCCACAGCTTCAACTATCACCTCTATGTGGACGACTTCCAAAGCCTCTTTCCAGACACAGCCTCTCCCTCTAGCTACAGTCCTGACTTTCCCACTTCCTGCTGGGTAGATCCAACACACCCTGTACAAAACCAGACTCCTGTCCTTCCCTCTCTCCTTGATCCATCTCTTCTGCCTAACTTCCTCCTTCCTATAAACTGGCACCTCTTTTTCCCCAGAAACCCAGAAAGGAAACTTCCCAATCATCTCTGGCCCTCTTTATCCACACACTCACCCCCAAATATCCAGTCCGTTGTCATATTCTGGTGATTTTCTATGCCACCGACACCACCCCTGTTCAGATCCTTTCCACGCATCACCTAGACTAGCAGAATCACCTTCAAGGGGTGTCCTTGCCCTTGATTGCTTTGGTCCGCCTACTAGATGTCCCATTTAGTGAAGGACCAACATTCCAGCCCCTCCAGGTCATTTTGAGTCTCCTTTTCATCACATATTATGTTAGCTATCTTCCCAGTTTTGAGTCATCTGCAATTTTGGGAAATATGGTTTCATGCCTTCCTCCAAGTATCTGATTTTTGTTAAAGTGGGCTGAACCAAGAACAAGGCTGTGACTACAGATCTCATTCCAAAGGAACCCAGAGCTTATCACTAAAGAAAATAACTTTTAAAAAATTAGTGTTGGATGCTTTTAAGGCACCATCTCATTTATACCTTGCAATAATCTCTGGAATGAGGTACTGTTACCCCAAATTTTAGAGACTTCAAAACTGAGGTTGAGAATGGCTAGGTAACTTCTGAAACATCTCACAGGTGTTAAGTGGCAGACTTTTCATTTGAATCTATCTGTTGATTCCAGAGCTCATGACTTTTCTACCATGGAGTTGGAACCTGTCACAGATCCCCACCTTTTAAAAGATAAAGCACACATATGCCTCTTAATCTGCATTGAGGACCTTTCACATTCCAGCTCCAAATTTACCTTTGTAACAATAGATTATACCATGTGTCAAACACAGCAATAAATTTTATAGGCTCTACTCCTTTCATTCATTTGAGACAGGATCTCACTCTCTTGCCCAGGTTAGAGTACAGTGGCAGGATCATGGCTCACTACAGCCTCGAACTTCTAGGCTCAAGCAATCCTCCTTTCTCAGCTTCCCAAGTAGCCCAAGTTGCTGCGACTACAGATGCACATCATCACACCTGGCTAATTTTTTTAAAAATTTTTTGTTGACTCAGGTTGTCCTCAAATTCCTGGCCTCAAGCAATCCTCCCACCTTAGCCTCCCAAAATGCTAGGATTATAGGCGTGAGCCACCACATCCAGCCTGGATAACAAGATCTTTGGGTATAGAATCAGGAAGGCAGTAAATGCCCTCTTTACAGAACAAACTGAGGTATACAATTTCAAAAAGAGTAACAAAGCAATAAATCAACAGTGAAGCACTTATGTGAACTAGTTACTCCAGATGAACCCGAATGGCTTCCTTGATACAACAGCAACCAACGTACTGGGCATCCTCCCAAGTTGTCCCCTGAGCCTTTGCACGGAACAGAACTGGCCACAAGGTGAGCATTCGCTGCCTGTCCCATACATTCTACTCTTATTCCATGGAACGTGGTGCCTCAGTCCCAGCAGTCCTTGCTTCCAGAATGCTTCAAATGTAAAAGAAATTTCTTCAGAAAGGAAGAAACAAGGATGGAAATGTTTTATAAGTAGCAACCACAGAAGCTTCTTTCCCATGAGTGAAGTTACAGAGTTTTAACCAAGCCCCTTTAACAAAATAGTGTCAAAATCTACAACTTATAAACAATTCCTCACTTATAATGCTTTATACTATCCTTCCATAAATAATATCTGAAATACTGATAAAGGCAGAGAGTTAGCAACACCTTGTTTCACAAATTACAGAAACTGTCAGGTTCTCATCTGCATTATCAACTGGCTCAGGTAAGGCGAGGGGCGCGGTCACTATGGGGACTTTGCCCTCAAAGGGTCCCCCATCAGCCAGCACAGTGCTTGACACAGGGGAGTGATTCAAAGTGACTGTCAAATGGATGAGTGTTGAATGGATGAGAAAAGACGGCTGAGGAAAAAAACGAGGACACAGGGAATGAGGGGGTGTCACATGCAAGTAGCAAGAATGTGAAGAAAGCAGCCAACCACCTCCTTCCATCTGAGACTCAGATTCTCCTCAGCCTCTCCACGGTGACACCCACACAGTAGTCAAGTCTTTGGGTCAGTTTCTGAGTCCTACAGGCATTGTCACACACGATCTTAAAGCATTTGCCATTTAAGTTTTAAAGTTTTATAGCTGCTACCTCTTTTTCTTTCAATATGTCTTAGGAACACTTTTTCCCCCCTAACCTTTCACCTAATCTTGACATAGAATTTAACTAACTAGATTCTAAGGTAACAATGTGGACCAAGTTTTGCTTAAAGGTTTGTCTTTCAGGTTCACTACCGGCTATTAACATTTTTTTCACTCCAGAAAAGGAGGTCCACATTCTTGCGTCTGGAATCCTCAAGGATGTGCCTATTCATCTAATAACATAGTTGCAATTCTGCCTATCTTGGGAGGAGCACAAAAAAGGAGGGTGTCTCGTTTAAAATTAAAAAAAAATAAAGCCGGCCACGAAGGCTCACGCCTGTAATCCCAGCTACTTGGGAGGCTGAGGTTGGAGGTTCACTTGAGCCCAGAAGGTGGAGGCTGCAGTGAGCTATGATTGTGCCACTGCACTCCAGCCTGAGCAACAGAATAAGACCTCATCTTAAAAATAAAAGAGAAAGAAAGAAAAGAAAGGAAGGAGAGAAGGAAGGAAGGAAGGAAGGAAGGAAGGGAGGGAGGGAGGGAGGGAGGGAAAGGAGGGAGGTCATTCTGTTTTCATCTTGCAGAAAGACAAATTTAGAGGCAATACCTGATTAACACCAAAACTTCTTACAAGAGCACAAGCCCCAATTAACTAACTCATGGTGTGTACTTTATTCTCCTTAGTCTCTCCCACATAAATAGTGTCCCTAGCTCCTTACCACATCTGAAGCTGCCCCTGTCACTCTTAGGAAAGCACAAGGGGACTTCTGGAATTCAATCTATGCACACTCAGGAGCAGCAAGCTAATTTTAATTCTGGCCTTTGATGACCATGGCTAAAATAGAGCTAATTTAAAAAAAAAAATCTAAAGTAAAACCTAAATGGATTCTAGATTAATATCTCTATTTTATAAATTCAATTAACAAAATGATAATGAACTGCTACAATAGGATTACAAAAATGGTTTAATGATGGGCAATTGGTTAACATGATAATAACACATCAGTAGGTCAAATGTGAAAAAACATACAATCACATCACCTTTTAGACATTTGATAAAATTCAATTCCCTTTCATTTTTTTTTAAACTCAGGAATATAAAAGTACTTCCTCAGAGTAATTTAAACCGTTTTAAACCAAAAGCCAATATCGTACTTAAAAGTGAATATGAAAAGTATTTCCATTAAAATCAGGAATAAAATAAAAAGATCTATTATCCTCACCCTTTGGTATTAATGTTCTGGAATTCCTGATTTAAACGAGAAACAATCATTATTTGTGGATAATAGAATTCTCTACCTAGAAAGCCCAGGAGGTTGTACCAAAAAATTAAGTTGATTAAATAAAAAATATAAAATATTTAGGAAAAAAATGAGTAATAAATATAGGATTAATATGAAGAATTCTACAAAACTTGACAGAGAGATATAAAAACATTTAAGCAAATCAATAAACATACTGGGATGTAAAGACTAAATACCATAACTATATTAATTCTTGAATTAATATGTAAGTTTATTATAATCCCAATCAGAATTTCAATGGATTTCTGAGGTTTTTGACAAAATGTTCTTAAGATTTAATTTGCAAGAATAAACAAGGAAAATAAGGGCAATGTGAATAAGTTCAATGAGAGAGAATTTGCCCTGCGAGATGTTAATATATGTAATAAGGCTAACATAACTAAAACAGTGTGGTAGTCATTCAGGAATTTACAGATAGATACCTTGGATCTAAAACTGACTTTAGAATATACTAACATAATATGTTATTAGAAGCCATCTAGGATTATTCAATAAGTAATATAGAAAAATTTGGTAAGTATTTAGAAAACAAGTTTGATCTTCAAATCATAATATGTGTACAAAAGACTGATTTCAAATATATAAAGTTGAATGTACCTAAAAGCCTAAAAAGCTGAAAATAGGGTAACCAAAGAAAGTAGATAAAGAGCACAAATTTAAAGACCATAGAAATAATCATCAGAGAGGACATAGATCTATCTGGCCACACAAACATTAAAATTTTCTATACATTAAGAAGCATGATAAACATTTTTAAAACATGATATTTGATTAATGTTTATATATAGTATCCCATAATCGGGATAAACACAATCTGCTAAATTCTGATGAACAATGTTAGGTGAAAAAGCACATTATAAAACAGGACAGCTGATACCAGTTTGAGAATAAACAAACAAACCCTAGAAAGCCACACATCAAATGTTAGTAATTACTCTAGCTGCTAGAATTGTAGGTGATTTTTAACTTTTCTTTATTGTGCTTTTCTCTATTTCCCAAATTATTTTGTTTTGTGATGAGGAAAAAAAGTTAGTTGGGGGGAAAAAAGCATCAAATGACAAAGATAGGAAAATATTTGTCTAAAAATATACTAAAAGGATGTTATATCCTTAATTCATTAAAAGGCTTCAAGTTTAAAAAAAAGACGATCAGCAAAGAACATAATTAACCAAGAAAAAGCAAATTGATGATAAATATATTAATATAGAAATGTTTCATTACTATTAATCAAAGAAATGAACATTCAAACTTTGAAATACCAAGTTTTGCTTATCAACTAGCAAAATGAAAAATAAACAGAGAGATACCACAAAACTGGTGTCTCTCACTGAGATATGACATGGAAAGACACATTTAATAAGTACAACATTAGTAGAACTGCAAATTGGTACATTTTTAGAGAGCATTTTGGCAATATTAAGAGTCTTTTTAAAAGTTCTACCATTTGACCTAGTAATTCCACTTATGCAACACTGAACTAAAGAAAGAATTATAGATCTGGACTATGGAGAGCTATTTTAATAGAAATAAAAGTAGAAACCAACAAATACATGTCCAAAAACAGGAGAATGTGTAAGTCTTCTATGTAACAACATGAAGCCACTGAATTCAAGGTTTGGAAACATGCAATGGCTTGGAAACATCTTTATGACAGAAAGTTAAGCACGGAATCCAGGATCCAAAACTGTGTATGATATATTTATGGTATGATCTCAATTTTGTTTGAAAAAACAAAAGTCTGGGTTCTGCTGATCCTCACCTAGGTAGCTTTAGACAAATCTTGAGTATCTTGGGAGACCAATTTCTTCAACTCTAAAAGCAAAGGGCCAAACTTAGACCCCCTCCTTTGTAGTTCTCAGTTCTAATTATTAGATGACATAGCATACAATCAAAAATTAATAAACAAATTATAAAGAGTATATATGTATTAATAATTTAAAAATCAAGTATAGAATTTTGAATTGTTAAAACAAAATTATGCTTTAAAGATTCTTTTTTTTTGAGTGACTATTTCCTAAATAGGTGACATATTTTAGCTCTGACTGCTTAGCTAGTGATAGTTCATTAGAAATACATACATGGCTAGAAATAAGCACTCTCTCTTATCCCCTGTGACTAATTTGATCTGGGTTTGCCTGCCTGTGACAGGAACACCCTTCACCTGTTGTCAGCCATCCCATGACTTGGCACTGAAGACGTCCGGACCATTCTCAGTCAGCAAAGGGCAATCAAAAGCCTAGATCCAAGAAATGTCACAGGGGAACACACAAGGTTGTCTGACTGTTATGTTGCACTGAAGGCACAGGAAATTCATTTTTGGAGTTCTTTCTGCAACCATATACAGCTTCTATGCATAGCTCAAGAAGTTCTTGCCTTCCTCTCTTAGATTCAAATAATAATCGAGCATATTTCTTTTACAACCACCTCTAGCTTTACCAGTCCCTACCACTGTGAATTTTAAAACCATGCCCAAGCCACGATGAAAGAAAAACCTCAAGCACAGTAAGCCAGGCTGGAGTAGGAACAAATTCGCCTGCTGAGCAGCAGAGAAGAGAATCAGCTCAGACCCCAGCAGTTAACAAAACTGCTCAAACTCTGCCCTTTCATCCAAAAGCATTCTGCCTTTGGGGGGGTGGAGGAGAGATACAATCTCATGCCTAGAGTATTTAGCTTTTGAGAATTTTATCTACCTGAGACTGACAAAACAGGCTGATAGAGAGCGCTTCAATTCTTCCAGGCAAACATTTTACAGATCAATACATGTTCAATCAATGAAATCTGAGTTTGTGTTATTAATAACAACAAATAAATTGAAACTTTCTCTAGAAATGATAGTAATTTGAAACAACTCCAGTAATATCTAAATTAAACTGTGTTATATGATATTTTAATCCCAGATGTGTATAGCATGTACTTGGTCACATGCATTTTTTTCCCAAATGACTTTTTTTCCATCCCCTGGATTTTCCATAGTCAGTAATATTATATAGTATAAACCTAAAATGAAGTCATCAAAACAGTCTCCCCTTGCTTCTGCCTCTGCCTTAATTCTGAATATAGCAGCCTTCCTGTTTTATTATTACAATGTCGCTGTTCCTACAAAACAAAATACATAAATGCAAGCTGAGTTTTGTGAGAGCTCTAGAGTAGTTTGCACCCACAATCAGCCACTGTGAAGGAGACCTTTCACTGTTCGTACACATGGAGCACATTTCACGGGAGCTGCCCTCCAGCCACAGTGCCAGCAGCAACACCACCACTAAGGAGACAGAGAGAACAGGTTTTGGGCAATCACCACTAATGACCCTGTCAAAATTAGCCACCTTCCTTATGCTTTGCTTCATTTTCCTCAGGTATCTTCTTCCCCATTCAAGCAAGTGGCCCTGTGCTCACTGCTTCGAGGGGGTTGGGGGGGGTCGAGGGAACATGGGAACCCCAAGAAGAGATAAAGCTAAACTCTTTTTTCTGTCATTTAATTGGGAGACTCAGTGACAACAATAATTATCAAAGTAGCAAATAGTTGTCGAATTCTTATTTTATATCAGGTACTATTCTAAACCCTTTACATGAATTATTTAATATCTCATTTAAGTCTCACAACAACCTATTCAGTCGGTACCCCTCCATTATGCAGATGAGGACGGTAAGGCCCATACAGGCCAAGTATCTTATACAAGATCACACAGATTACAAGTAGTGGAGGCAAGATATAAACGAATCCAGGCAACCTGACTCCGGATCTCAAACTTGCAAAAGGAAATGAGGGAAAACGCAGTTACATTTCTTGTACATCCAAGTCTATGAGCTAAAGATCAGACGTACAGTGCTCTAACTTTGGATTAGTTCTCCTCAAATTCTTCTCTAACAACAGAACCCCTCTTTCATGCAAAATCTAAGGCAGAGCCCCAAGGTATAAGGCAGGGAAGAGCAGGGCTGCTTGGTAGAAGCAGAGTGAAGGGCTGAGATCTTCTTTCCTCGGCATCTCCCTCACCCTGCAGAGGCCCCAAACAGTGCTGGAACATGGTCTGAAAATCCCTGGTCCAAACCAATATCACTCTGAATTATGTGCTTGAGAGACAAAAGAAGGCCAGCTAGAGCACCAACAACAGCCAGCTAAATCAAAGGAAAAAGGCAAAATAACCCTCCCGCTGGCAGTCACAGAGGGACCTTCCCAACACGGGCTCTGACATTAACCAGCTCAAGTTTGAACACTGGAGGGCCCCCGAGGAGGTGGAATTTGGGGCTGGAGCAGAGAGTCGGGAATGAGGCAAACCCAATAAACAGGCAGAGGTGGGAAGCAGAGCCAAGGGGGGCCAGCGGTCTGCGGTGAGTGAGCAGCCAGGCTGCAGGAGCAGAGGTGGGAGTGAGAGGGAGGCCTGCAGGAAGGAGCTGCTCCCACGGCCTCAGGCTGTCCAGATGCAGTATGTGAGGTGGTAATAGTGAAAACATAAACCCAGTACCTCAGTCACCAGTGCTGGGGGGAGATGACCCAACCACAATGCCTCTGTCACACCGATTCCAATACTGCCTTGTCCCTACATACAGTCACATACAGTCACCTACCATTCAGTGAGTGACAGTGTCAGACTCAACAGACAGAGACGCCGGCCTTCAGGAGCGGTGTGGGTGCCAGTTAGGAGCACCCAGACTGCTTGGACTCATCCCAGCTCCTCTGAGGTCAAGTTACTTAACCTCTCAGTGCCTCAGTTTCCTCATGTGTGATATGCAGATAATAAAAGTACCTACCTCAGAAGATGGTTGTGAGGATTAAACAAGTCAATACATATAAAGTACTCAGAACAGCACCTAGTACAAAGTACTCAGAATAGTACCTGGTCCAGAGTTCTCACTAAATGCTGCCTATTGTTGTTTCCTCATCTTGCTAGCTTTAATTTCACTCCCGACTACTTTCTTCTCTTCCACGCTGTTATTAGTTTCCAGTTGTTTAGACAGCACAAATTGGTTATCTTACAGTTCTGGAGGTCAGAAGTCTAAAATGGGTCAGCAGGGCTGCGTTCCTTCCAGAGGCTCTAGGGAAGAATCGTGGTCTCGCCTTTTCCAGCTTCCAGAGTCGTGGCCCCAGCCCTCTTCCTCATGGGACTCCAGCCGCTCTCTTATCAAGACCCTAGGGATTATACTGGGCCTGCCCATACAATCCAGGATAATCCCATCTCCATATTTAATTTAATCACACCTGCAAAGTCCCTTTGCCACGTAAAATAACATATTCACAAGTTCCAGGGATTTATATTTGGACATCTTTGGGAAGTTATTACCCAGCCTACCACACACACCTCCCCAAAGCCTAACACTGCAGACTGGAAAGACTTAGGGGAGGAAATAGTAATATTAGTAGCTAATTTTTTTGACCCCTTAGGATATGCCAGATACTGTGCAAAGTGCTTTAGGCGAATTATCTCACGCAGGCCTCATAGTAATCATGTAAAACTACTATTACTATCCTACAGTAAGGTTAATTGCTTGTCCAAAACTATACAGCTTATAGGTGGCAGAGCCTGTGTAAACCCAGGTAAATTTGATTCTAGAGCTCTTGTATTTGACCAATAGAGTGTCTGTGCCTTATACCTTAAGCCAAGATAACTGGAGTTGGGGTGGACATCAAGACCATTAGGGGCCTGGGAGACTGTGCCACAAGAGGTATACATGTTCCCCAACTACAGAGACGCAGGGGTCCTGCAGAGCCCGTACTAAAAGGTACGTACGAATGGAAGAGCATCCAGAACATTTTTTCATATTCAAAGAAGAAAACTTGGGGTTACACAAGAATTTCTTCAAATGTAGGTTTGGACCAAAAAGCCAAGACCAGACCACTTAGGCTCGCCACTACCTGGGGAGGGAAAGTGAAAAGTCCATTCCTGCCCCCAGACCAGACCTGCAGTTCCAGTCAACCTTCCAAAACAAAAGAGGAATTCACAGTTTCCCTGGGGAGACAATCTGAGTCTAGATGTAGACCCTCTGAAACCATGCCAGGAAGGCTCAGAGCCCTGATGGGCCACCACAATGGCCACACTTATAGCTCAACAGTTATAGTCTACACCAGGACTAAACCACCCCCACCCTCCACCCCACAGCAGTTATGAATATGAAGGTCCCCATGTACCACAGGTACCATGGGCCCAGTGGTTTCACCAGCGCCCACTTAAACGACCTCTTTTCCTACCAGTTCTTACACAGTAAATGGTTCAAAATCAAGTGCAGTCAGCACAGGGGTGGAAAAGGGTAAGCTACACCATTGCTAAGCATGCCTATTATGGTGGTTTAACTATCCATAGTATTTCAAAACCTCAACTGCTAAACAATTTAACCAGAGGTCTATCTGAAACTTCTAATGAGCTGAGTTGAAGCTATTAGGTTTCCCTAGTCAAAAAGAGGGGGGAGCAGTAATTTGTTTTGGGTCATGAGCCCAGAGGCTAATGCAGGATAGCACAGTGGTCAAGAGAATGGATTCTGGAGCCAGCCGGCTTAGGCTGAATCCTGGCTCTGGTACCTTCTTGCCATGACTTTATGCAAGTTACTTAACCTTTCAATGCCTTGGTTATTCCATCTTCAAAATGGGCAAAACAATGTTAGTCCATAGTCCTTTATCCAAAATCTGAGGAGCCAACTGTGATTCAGAAGTATTGTGGATTTTGTGACAGTAAGAGAGCACACATGCCATATATTACATAACACCCCCACGAGATCTGCGGCAAGTCAAGTATGGCCATTGTTTCCGAAGTTAAAAGGTATGAGTAGTTCTTACCAAGAGAGAAAAATAAAGACTACCATAACCGCACGTCAGTTCAGACCAAGTTCTGTAGCCAAACTTATTAAAACCACAGTTTTCAGAGTTTTTTTGATTTTGGAATTAAAGATATAGGACAACATATCTCTCACACTTACTGCCTGATGTATTATATAAGAATTAAGTGAGTTAATCAACATAAAGTGCTTGGAACGGTGCCTGGCATGCAGTAAGCACCATACAGTGTCACCAACAACAACTTCTATTATTTCTACCTAAATAGACTCAATAGGAGATTATAAACAGGAAACTTTAAATGTATGACTAAATTTTCTTTGGAAACCAGTACACTTTGGAGGTTAATAGGCAATAATCCTTTAGAAAAATTCTCTAGGGCAGGACTTTCTGAGATAATGGAAATGTTCTATATCTGCATTGGCCAGCCACTAGCCACAGGTAGTACTGAGCACTTGAAATGTGGCTAGTTAATTTCATTTAATTTTTACTAATTTAAAATTTAAATTTAAACAGCCCCATGTGGCCAGTGGCTACCATATTGGGCAATGCAGCTATAGAGGGCTGGGTTCCCAATCCAGCCCATGAAAATCTATTTAAGCCATAACACAGGTAAATAACAGCACCAATAAAAACAAGGCTGCAATCTACATCCAGGGAGCAGAGAGGAACACATGATGCTAGAGAGAGTTCTGTCCTCCTTTTCAGGCCCCACGGGTAGCCCACAGCAAAGTGCATCTTTGATATCTTCTTCCTCTCCTTCTCCACTCCCCACTACCTGATCTCCAGCTCTCCTCTTTGGGACTCTGCATATCCGGTCACATGCTTCCCTAAGACCCCATCAATAGCTCCCAGCCCGCCTCCAAAAGCACCATGCTCCCCAATCACCTGCCTCTCCTCCCCTCAACCAAACCCCCACTTGCTCAATGCCAGACATCTCAACTGGACATCAGGAGAAAAGTAACTTCAGCAAACAAACTCACACACTTCACTGTTTCTACTTTTTCTGGCTTCTTCCCTGCTTCTTCCTCTGAACCCAGAAGCTCTGAGCATTTTGTTGTTGTTGTTTTTCCACAGCAGAAGTAGTCCAGGCAGAGAGAGAAGGAGCAAGGACTGAAGCTGTTGTTGTCCTATATAGGCTGCTCGTCAGCCAGGTGTGTAGAAAGCAGAGACTGTCAACACAAACACACACACACACACACACACGTGCAATAGGGTCTTACTCTGTGCAAATCCCTTCTCTTGCTCAGGCATAGGAAACATCCCCTGTTCTCTGATTTAGAAAACTCTTCCACCATGCACAGTCCTTCTCAATCTTCCTTTAATCATTTAGAAAATTGTAGGTAACAAATTGCACATCAAACACATTTTTTAAAGTATACAACAAAAGTCTAGAGAAGAACGTGACTAAGAACGGTTGCAAATAGAAAAAGAAAACCAACCACCTTCACTGGAATCTAGCTTCACCACAACCCAAAGGAGTACGGAATTTTTAATGACACAGGTCAAACTTGAAGCACACCCAAACAGCTTATGTTACTAGAAGGACTAGAAGAATATCCTTCCAGTTCAATCTCACCTTTTACCTGGTCCCAGGACATGGACCAAAGATGATTATTAGGCATGGGTCCTGGGTATGAACAGAATTTCACCTATGGGGCTGTAAATGAGAGATAGTGCTAATGGTAAATATTATACATTTGTCTAAATCCCTTCAATTATATTTTCTCCTTCTCCAAAGTAGAGATTTATGTTGTAGAACCAAGGTCTTTACATTTAATACTGGCCTCCATTTACTAGAGAGCCTTCTAGATACAAGTATTATGCCAAGAAAGCCACAGTAAATGCCTTCAGTAGGGGAAATGAGATGTCTACATAAATAACTCTCATAGAAGGTAGAGTGCAGAAAAGGCCCCTCAAGGTAAAATGTTGCAGAAATCAGAGGTGGGGGATGGCTATTTCAGGCTGGGGTTACAGGGAAGGCCTCACAGCAGCAATATAACTCAGTTTGAAGGATCATTAGGATTTAGTGAATGTGGGGGAAGATGGGCCATCAAGGAAGAGGAAAAGATGTTCCAGATGCCAACGTCCTCAGTAATTCTTAGAAAAGTATTCATGAAGACATGGCTGCATACAAAAACCTAGGAATAGTCCACTCTCCCGCCAGTGACAACTGGGCACCTGTACGGGCATCTACAGGGCCACCTGCGTCTGCTTCCCAAGTCAGGCTCTCAAAAATTCTTCCCAGGCCCAGTGATTCACACCTGTAATCCCCACACCTTGGGAGGCCAAGACAGGAGGATTGCTTGAGGCCAGGAGTTCTAGACCAGCCTGAGCAACACAGTGAGACTTCTGTCTCTACAAAACAAAACAAAACAAAAAAACCCACAAAAACAAAATTAGCTGGGTGTGGTGTCCTGGGCAGCAAAGCAATACCCTGCCTCTTAAAAAAAAAAAAAAAAAAAAAATCTCCCTAGTGGGGTCCAACATTCTTGACCTTGGCTGTGCCCATTCTGTGGCAGTGGCCCCACGCTACCCCTACCAGGAGTTCCTAAGAGAAACACACCAATCCCGCAGAGATCTAAATGACCTACAGGCAAATTTTGCATAATGCAACTGAAATTACAAACTTCTGGATGAAGTGAATCCCACTTAACATCCATTCAGGGCGCTCACTATTTAAAATGATGAATCTTTCTTACACTGAATAATTGGTTGAGGCAGTTCAACTGCCTCGTGGCTTAAGGAGCAAGCGGGGAGAAATCCCACAAAGTTACCCTGTGACCTTAACATTAGCCATGACCCAGGACTTCTAGCTCTAGGTTATTTACTATTGCAGAGTTAAAGGACTTCTAGGAAAAGACATAGCCATTCTTCCAGTTATCAGTGGAACCAGATCCAGTATTTCTATATTTTCTAGGACTTGATGTGCATAAATCTCTCCAGGAACAATCTCTTGAGTACTTTCTTTGAAATGCTGCTGCTAGGTACCACCACAAAAAGAGCTTATATTTTTCTTCTTTGTACTGGCCACCTCCACACCGTCCACACCACATGAAGCGGCGACCTGAGGTAGACATCTGAAGGAGTGAGGGGAGCCCTTACACGGTGTCACCCAGCCCCTGCGATGGCTGGCCTGCCTCCCCTCGGGGACCGCCTTCCTCGGCTCTCCCCGGGAGTGTGAAGACACTCTTCCGCCAGGTACTCGGAGTTCGGCTGCTCCCCTCGGGCGGTCCACCGCACTCAGATACAACCAGCCCATCTCTCCCCTTCTCCAGTCCTCAGGAACTGAGCTACTGAGCCGCTTCCTCACCTTTCCTCTTCTGGCGAGTTGCGCCGGCGTCCCCAAGCGCAGCGCCCCTTTGAGACCTGCCGTCTGCGCGCCTGTCGCTAGCGGCGTCGGGTGTCCGGGCTACTGTGTGTCAGCGGCAGAGCGGGCGCCCAGGAGCGCGCCAGCACCCGGCAAGTGCCCGCAGGCAGAGCCCGGGGCGCGCCGCCGCCCCTCCCGCCGCGCGAGCCCGCCGGCCCCGCCGCCCGCCGCGCGCCCGCAGCCGCCCGCGTAGCGTGTGCGCCGCGCCGTCCCTCGCCCCGCGCCCGCCGAGCTGCGCGCGCCACTCGGACCGCGGCGGCGGCGGCGGTGCGGGCGGCAGCGGGGCCCCCGCCCTGGGCCGGGCTTTCCCAGAACTCGCCCCGGGTGAGAGGCCGCGAGCGCCGCCGCGGGCCTCCGGGCGGCCGGGGGAGCGGCCTGTGCCGGGCCCGCCCCTGGCTTCGGCCGCGCGGGGAAGGAGGGCGCGGAGGGAGGACCCGGCTGCTGCCCCCGCCCAGCCCCCCGGCCCTGGCCCCTCGGAGCCATCCTTTGGCTCAGGCCCCGGCGGGAGCCTGCTGGGTCGTCGGGTTCTGGGGAGGGCGGGAACTCCACACCTCAGGCCTTGGGGATTTAATCTCACATTACCCCCAGAGGACCATCCCTGGTTGACAGATATGGAAACTGAGGCACATGGCGGTTAAATGTCATGATCAAGGTCACTCTAGTAGATGGCAGCACCAAGTAACAGCACCAGTTCATTCAACAAGTATTCATTCATTCATTCACTCATTCATTCAGCAAGTATTCGCTGAGCACCATCAATGTGCCTGGTGCTGTGCTAGACTCCATAGAGACTCCTTTTGCTGATAATAATGGTAGCCATTCAGGTCTGTGGACTCCAAATCCGGTACTCATTCATTGCTGAAGCAAACCTGGAGGTTTTCACAGCTGCCAGAAACTACAGGCTCTGTACAGAGCCTCTTCAACTACTGGAGCCGTTTTTATGAGCAGTCGGCACGGACCTGGAGAAAAATCAAATCCTCCTCCTCCCTTTCCCCTAAACCTATGCCTTTCTCTTTTTTACCTGTTCTAATGGAAAACCCTTCCGAGGGCTTGACCTCTCCTCCTACATCCAAGCAGGACTCATTTCTGTGGCCCATACCCCCTCTCATCTGTCCTCTCCCTTGGACCAAATTCATCCTTCAAACCACAGCTGTATTATTCTTCCTCTTGTACAAACTTAATCTATGCAGAAAACTTCATGGGCTCCCTATTGCCCTCCAAACTAACTCTCCGTGGCTGTAGAAACCCAACATGCCCTGGCTTATATGGGCCACCCAACAGGATGTCTCCCCCACTCCAGTTGTGTACCCGTACCTAGGCTGACCCTCCCACCTGGAGCATCACCGCCTCCCACACTCTTTTCTCCTGCTCAAGTTTGACCCTTTTTTTAGGTCCCTCTTAAAAGTGATCCCCTTCCTTGGAGCCTCCCAGAGCACAGCAGAGGTTGGAGCAAGAATGCAGAGGAAAGCCAAAGAATTCTGCCTATAAGAAAAATCTGCCAGCCTGGTCCTTAAACTGTTTTGCTGTTTTCTCACCACTAGAATTTTAATGAAATAAAATAACATTACTGACTCCCTGGAGAGCTGGTTTCCAAAAGGGCTCTAAGGAAATTCTTTGTTCATTAAGAACTTGGGATCTTAGCAGTAGAGCAATGGGAAGTGGTCATTTACTCCAGCCCCTGAGTCTACATTGTCCTGGACAGGTGAAAGAAGGGGCCACAAAAAATGTAGCATCGCTGACAATAAAAAAGGTGGACTATTTATTTAATATACAGTATTATATTATGGTTTTATAATTCATTTAATGAATCCAGTAATATCAAATATCATCAATCACCTGGAGCCCCCAAGGACTTGTATTTTTTTTTTCAATTTGGCACTTGAGAATTAGATTGTTACAAACTGGTGGATGAATAAGCAGTTAACATTGAATCTTCTAAATGAGTCATTGCACCATTAGTAACCAGGGCGAATCCAGGTCCACTGAGCAGGAAAGTTATCTGAGTGTCATAATCAACGTGGCCCCAGTCCTGGAAAGGGGTGCCTTCCCCAAATCTTTGCAAAGAGAGCAGGTCCAAATCAGTGTCCTTTGCTCGCCCCCTCGCTCCCTGTCTAAATGAGACGGGAGAGAGTCGTGTCCCCGAGGCTGCCTCACCGCATTGGAATGTCTGAGCTAACAGTACTTCCAGAGGGTTCATTGCTCCTCTGAACAGCACTGCCCAGACTTTCTGGAGATTTTAATTCACTCCCCAACCTCGCCAACAGTTGCACACAAGGTGCCTTTTTTACACCCTGCTCTCTGTTCAGTGAAACACACAGACCATCTCTGGGGAACAATGGCTCCATTCAAGACTTTTTCAAAAGTGCACCATATAACCTCCACGCTGTGGGTTGCTGCCAGCCATTATCTCAAGGAAGAAAGACTGTTAGATAAAAACGCCTGAGAATTGGGGAAGCCCTGGACACTTTCCATGGAAAATTCAGCTTCAATAAACTAAGTTATGCATCTCTTTATACCAGACCATTCTGCATAGTCAACAACAACAGCCCCAAGACACAATGCTGTGGAAACTTTATTTAAATATAGCGCATCTATGTTTGAAATTTCAGAAGAAAGCATGCATCTCTTTTGAGCCTGTTATATAATAGTCTCCACTCAATTTGAAATTGATTTATGTGTGATAAATGTTGGGACTAGGAAATTTAAGTCATAAAATCATTTTAAGAAATGGAATCATCTCCCCTCTTTCTTTCTGCCTCCTCTATCCTGTAATTTTCAGATGAGGGGGTGGTCTCTGACTTCATGGTTGTGGCTGCCAACAGGAGGCCCCACACCCTCTACTGCACATATTACAGAAAAAGGACTGGCCCTTTGCCACACTCAGCAAGCCATCAGTTAACCCGTGTATAAACAAACCCTTAGGTTGGGAACTGAGTAGTCAGTACAGGCATCATTGACTAATACGTTGGTCTTTGTTAAATAGCTGCTAATCGCCAAGCAGAGGAATTTGCCAGCAAACTTCTGGGTATCTTCGAAAGCCAAGGGAGAACGAAAGGATGAGCCAGACCTTAGTTTTAAGAGTCACCATTTCCTTCCTTTCAAAGTCACTGCATCCGTACCAGGTGTACGAGCTGTCTGCAAATGAGCTAGTGAGTTTAGACAGTGAGGAGAGAGCCAACAACAAGCTATTCAGAGTTATCTCATGCATGAGATTAGATGTGCTAAGGCAGTTTGAGGTTGGTGAAAAACAACCAGCTTTTTAACACAGCGGCTGGGAGTAAGGGTGAAGGCGATCCCGAGGGAACAGTAAGCAAAGCAGGGAACGACGATCCTAAATGCTCTCTCTCTCTACATGGCCCGTGCCAGCGGTACAGGCCTGGGTGTGGGACCACTTGAGTGGGAATCTCAGATCCATTCCCTAAGTATGAGCCCTCAGATAAGTTACTTACCTCTCAGTGCCTTTTTTCCTCTTCTGTAAAGTGCACCTACTCCTCAGGGTGGAGGTGAGGATGAGCTGAGCTAATGCATGTGAAGCACTTAGAACCTATAAGGTTTTGTCATTTAAATAAATAAGACCCAGAACTTTTTTATTTATGCTTATGGTATTTAAAAGCCATGCTCTCCTTTGAATATTCCAAATATCTTGTGAATGTTTTGACAGAATTTCATCCTTTTTTTTCTTGAAACATTCAGAAATCTCATCATAATACCTGGTTCAGAGTTGCTGTCAGCAAGAGGTAGGTCCAGCTCAAATTGTTTCAAGTAACAGATAATGAAAAGATACAAAAGCACGATTTTAAAAAACGTTTCAGCTACACTGGAATCTCAAAGCAAAATCATTGGAGCTGGAGACTTCTCTACATGTAGTTTTGGTTTTTTGTTTTTTCTTAAGAGACAGGGTCTCACTGTGTCACCCAGGCTGGAGTGCAGTGGCCCAATAATAGTTTAGTGTGACCTCGAACTCCTGGGCTCAAGTGATCCTCCCACCTCAGCCTCCCAAGTAGCTGGGTCTACAGGTGAGCACCACCATGCCTTGCTAATTTTTTAATTTTTTGTAGCGATGGGGTCTCTGGATGATGCCCAGGCTGGTCTTCAACTTCCAGCCTCAAGCGTTCCTCTTGCCTCAGCCTCCCAAAATACTGGGATTACAGCATGAGACACTGCACCCAACTTCTAGACGTAGTTTTCAAGGTTATGTATTGTTCTTCAGCAGCCAAAATGTTCCTTAATGCAAAAGACCCCTAATATGATCATGGAACTCAAAGGAAAATAGTATGCACTTGCAAAACATCATCTTAGTGGGGGAAATGGGGAGATGTGGGTCAAAGGGTACAAAGTTGATGTTCTGTAGAGTGAATAAATCTAGAGATCTAAAGAAAAGCATGAGGCCAGGCGAAGTGGCTCAAGCCTGTAATCCTAGCACTCTGGGAGGCTGATACAAGAGGATCGCTCCAGGTCAAGAGTTTGAGATTAGCCTGAGCAAGAGCAAGACCCTGTCTCTACTAAAAATAGAAAGAGATTAGCTGGACAACTAAAAATATATAGAAACATAGAAAAAATTAACCTGGCATGGTGGCGCATGCCTGTAGTCCCAGCTACTCGGGAGGCTGAGGCAGAAGGATTGCTTAAGCCCAGGAGTTTGAGGTTGCTGTTAACTAGGCTGATGCCATGGCACTCTACCCAGGCAACAGAGCGAGACTCTGTCTCCAAAGAAAAATAAAGAACAGAATGAGGACTAATAATTAATAATATTGAACTGCACACTGGAAATTTGCTAAGAGAGTAGAATTTAGCTGCTCTTACCACATGTACGCAAAAGTGGTAAACTATGTGAGATGGATATGTTAATTGGCTTGACTGCAGTAATCATTTAACTATGTATATGCATATCATAACATCATTTTGTATACCTTAAATATATACAATTAAATTTTTTTAAAAGTAAGAATTTAGGCTAAGAACAAAAAAAGTTAAAGTAAAAATTTTTGACAAAATTTTCTTTTCTTTTTTTTTTTTTTTT
>VBSM01003143.1:21712847-21723394 GCA_008086735.1 Cheirogaleus medius
AAGTACAACATATGGTATAGTAGGAGGTGATAAATGTTTGAGAAAAGGAAAGCAGGGAAGGAAAACAGGGCTTGGGGAGAATTGCAGTTTTAAATACAATGGCCAGGTAAGACCTCACCGAGAGGTACCCTTTGAGTAAAGGCTAGAAAGAAGTGAGAGAGGATAGAAGAGGCTGCTTATTTTCCTCCAGTATAATTTCTCCATTTGTTTCTTTTAATTATAAAACTGTTCCTCCCCACTCTGGGAGGATTGTGCTCCTCCCCACAACTGCCCAGCTTGAAACTCCTTTCCCAGCTTCCCTGGCCTCTGGGCATGGCTAAATTCTGGCCAGTGGGATGTGAACACAAAAGGAAGTGTTCAACATCCAGTAATGCCCTTCAAGTTGAAGCTGTCTGCCTTTGGTTTCTTTTCTCCCTCCCCAGTATCTGGGAATTGTCAAGATCTGGGGTAACTCTCTAGGCCCAGAGACAGAAGCCCTTTGTAGACAAAGCAGAGCTGCTACAGCAGCCCTGGACCACTCACTGTGGGATTGTTACATGGAGTCAAGGGAAGATTTTTTTTCAAGTGGGAGAAATTATTGCATGTTGTTGTGTTGACCCAGTGAAGAGAGAAAATGGATAATGTAGAATAAAGTGGCGAGAATTTCTGTAAAAATGTCCTTGAGTGGATGAGAAGGGATGGGGTCTTGTGTTCAAATAGAGAGGCCAGCCTTGGACAGGAGCACAGACAGTTCATTTAAAGAAAGAAGAGAGGCTAGGCACGGTGGCTGATGCCTGTAATCCCAACACTTTGGGAGGCTGAGGCAGGAGGATCAGTTGAGGCCAGGAGTTCAAGACCAGCCTGAGCACCATAGTGAGACCCTATCTCTACAAAAAACTAAACCAGGAAAAGAGGAAAGCAAAGATAGGAAAATGGTGAAAATCAGTAAGGCTGAAAGTTTGCCATGCACTGTGCTAAATGTTTTACACACTACATATTATTGTATCTATCTTCACAAAAAAATCTATGAGTGGATACTAGTATCATTTCTATTCTAGAAATGAGAAAAACTGAAGTTCAGAAAGGTTAAGTAACTTGCCCAAGGTTACACAGGTATCTAGATTTGAACTCATGCAGTCTGGTTCCAGAATCATAACCTTTACCCCAGCCTTCCCTAGACATCCTTCCATGCTGAAGTCACCTTGCTTCCCTCTAATACCAATCATTCCTTGATTCCTCTACAGGGAGAGCTACGTTTTCTCCCCCAGTTAACAAGGCCGGAAGCAGCTTCTTACTCTACACTGTCTATCTCACCCTGACAGAGACATTGCAAGCAGTGGATAAAAATCAGAGCTCAACATTTGCAAAATGTGTCCCAAACCTGTCCTCCTGAGCACCTAAAACCTATATTTCTATTCTGACTCCTCTTCTTCCTTCTGTTCATCTTTCCTCCTACCCTCCCAGCCCTTCCTATATCCTTTTCATCTCTCTTCTTTTCTCCAAATCACTGCTCCTCCCACTTGTGTTCATAATACAGCTAACCTCTCAGCTTGACTTTATTCATGAGTTTGGCATAGACTTTACTAATACAGGCAGTCCCTGGTTACAGATGACCCGACTTTCAGGGCTCTGTACTTACAAACAGGCTGCCAAGGCTCCCCATAAGGATAATTTATAATTAAATAATCAAGTTAATAATTCAGGAACTAATTTCTTCCACGCAGGTAAACAAACTTACATGGCGTAAGCGGTTCATTGGCGTAGCATCTTTACACTATTGGCTAGTCTCATTGTTTATATGGTCTCATATGCACAGCATCACTTTTGTCTTGATTTTATTATTGAATTTTGTGAGTATGTGTTCACCCTTATGACCATGTCTCCAAAGCAAAAGTCCACTGCAAGTCCAAGTGAGCCTGCAGCAAAGGAAGGTGATTGCAATGGCGATGAAAGTAGAAATAATTAAGCATCCAGAGAAAGCCAGAAGCCATCATTCATTGGGAAAGTATTAGGCTTCAGTTGCTTGACTGTCAGAACAATCATAAAGGATAAGGTGAGAATAATGGAACATGTGGAAGGCGGTGCTCCAAGGAAAGCATCGATTATTGCTAAGCAGCACAGTGGATTAATTATTGAAATGGAAAGGTTATTGATTTGGTTAGAAGATCAAAATAAGCATAACATTTCTATTAGCCTGCAAATTAAAAGAAAGAGCACAATAGTTTCTATAACTTATTATTACAGAACAGGGGTACTATTATTATTACAGTATTACACTGTTATTATCACCACATATGAGCCATTCTAGTATTGTTATTATGATTATTATTATTACCATATATGCACTCTTCACCTTCTTTAGCATAATCGTGAAGAATAGGGACTCTGGAGTCAGAAAGACTGGATTCTTTTACAATTGGTCTTGAAATTTGGACAAACTACTTAACCCTCCTGTGCCTCAGTATCTTATTGTGTAAATAGGAATTACAATAGTATTTATTTCATAGGTTCGTTATGTGAATTAAATGAGTGAAGGTGAACATAACTAGAGTTATAGTAGAGAGTAAAAAATCACATCAGAATGCTATAAAATTTTATACCATTAATTTTTAAAAGAGATGAAATGGAAAATTTTTAACTTGATTTTTGTTTCTTTTTTAAACAAATTCATTATTTAATAGCTACCACAGGGAGCATGATTCCTCCAACTTTGTTCTTCTTTTTCAAGGTTATTTTGGTTAATCTGGGTCCCTTGCATTTCCATCTGAATTTTAGGATCAGCTTGTCAATTTCTGAGAAAAATGCAGCTAGGTAGGGATGCAAAATGATATAGCCACTTTGGAAGATAGTTTGCCTATTTCTCATAACACTAAACATACTCTTACCATATGATCCAGCAATCATACTCCTTGATATCTACCCAAATAAATTGAAAACTTAGGTCCACACAAAAACCTGCACACCGATGTTTAGAGCAGCTTTATTCACTATTGTCAAAACTTGGAAGCAACCAATATATCCTTCAATCGGTGAATGGATAAATAAACTGGGGCACATCCATACAATGAAATATTATTCAGTGCTAAACATAAATGAGCTCTCAAGCCATGAAAAGACATAGAAGAAAGTTAAATACACAGTACTAAGTAAAAGAAGCTAGTCTGAAAAGGCTAAATACTGTATGATTCGAACTGTATGACATGCTACAAAAGACAAAACTATGGAAACAGTAAAAAGGCCGGGTGTGGTGGCTCATGCCTGTAATACTAGCACTCTGGGAGGCCGAGGTAGGAGGATTGCTTGAGCTCAGGAATTCAAGCCAGCCTCAGCAAGAGCAAGACCCCATCTCTACTAAAAATAGAAAAAATTAGCCAGGCAACTAAAAATAGAAACAAAAATTTAGCTGGGCATGGTGGCGCATACCTGTAGTCCCAGCCACTCAGCAGGCTGAGGCAGGAGGATCGCTCGAGCCCAGGAGTTTGAGGTTGCTGTGAGCTAGGCTGACACCATGGCACTCTACCCTGGGCAACAGAGCAAGACTCTGTCATGTTTGCTGAATAAGCCACCAGAAAGTCACCATGTCATCTTTTATGTGAACCATACCACCACACATTTTTCCATTTTGATTTTCTAGGAGGATCCACTCTGATAAATACGATTTATAAAGTTCATGTTTTTATGTTTCCTTATGCCCTGCTGGAAAATTAGGTAACCTTGGATGCATTATGGTCACTATGATGCCATGGAGTCAATCTGTGCTGAAGGACCAAGAGTGGCAGCAGCAGTGGCCAACGTTTATTTACTACGTGCCAGGCCCTGGGAATTACCCCCCTGAATCACTGAACCATTAGCCCTGTTTTATAGATGAGAAGGCTGACACTTAGAGGCAGCAGTTTTCCCAAGTTTGTATAGCTACTAAGTGGAAGATCTACTTTCCAAAGCCAGGTTGTGTTTTTCTGGAACCTGCATGGTTAACCTCTATTACTATACTTCCTTTAGCTAATTTCCTGAGAAACACTCTCTGAATGCTTAGTTGTCTAGCTTATCAAATGGGACAGGGAAAGCTTGGAAGCTGGGGGGCTGTTCACACGGGGGCCGACTGGGGAAAAAGCTGCTTCGGAAGGATTGTCATGAATTCAGAGGGGGATTTATCTGAGCTGTGTGGCAGTAGCACAGCTGGGTTGGAGAACAAGGATTGCTGCTGAAAGATCCAAGGTCATCACTGCAGAAGTTGTCCTGAAGGTCACTTCCATAGCTGAGAACATGAACCTAAATGACCTCCATGAGCAGCCAGGAAGGGGATTCGGAACTAAGGCAGCAAACGGTGAACTCATATATGGGAAGCTCCCTGCTTGTACTTGGGTACAAGGGACTTGAAGGGCTTTGGCAGTCGTGGGGCAGTGTCTCCGCCGTGCCATACTGCAGGAACACCAGATGCCTTTTCCGCTGGGCAGCTCACACATGCCCAGCAGGCACCCTGGGGCCAGGCAGGTGGCTGTGTGCAGCAGCCTCCCTCTGAGGAGGGAACACTGCCATTTGTCATGGCAGTGGGCCCCCGATATGGGACTCATAAGACCGCCCCAATCCCTTGCCTTCTAACCACGAATACTTGGAACAAACCATAGTCCTGATAAGTGAGAGCAGTTGCCATGTATTTGTAACTTCACTTGCCCAGTGAAGTAAGAACACCACAGAGGGCTGAGCAATGACAAAAAATAATCATCAAAATAAACATCTATTGTATGTCTGCTGTGTGAAGGGCTTTTAACACATTCTCTTCTTTTGCCCTAGAAGGAATAAATAGGTTAATCTTCAGAGTGACAGGGGGAGAAAACACTCCAGGCTCCACCTAGGTCCTCTCTTTGCACCATACTAAGGGGTTCACAGGTGGAAAGGCATTTCTTTTTTTTTTTTGAGACAGTCTCACTCTGTTGCCCAGGCTAGAGTGAGTGCTGTGGCATCAGCCTAGCTCACAGCAACCTCAAACTTTTGGGCTTAAGCAATCCTTTTGCCTCAGCCTCCCGAGTAGCTGGGACTACAGGCACGTGCCACCATGCCCAGCTAATTTTTTCTATATATATTTTTTGTTGTCCAATTAATTTCTTTCTATTTTTAGTAGAGACGGGGTCTCTCTCTTGCTCAGGCTGGTTTCAAACTCCTGACCTTGAGCGATCCGCCCGCCTCAGCCTCCCAAAGTGCTAGGATTACAGGCGTGAGCCACCATGCCCGGCCTGGAAAGGCATTTCTCAAGACACCTTCCCATGCATGGGTCATCACAAGGTGATCAGTAATGAGTTTTTAAAGCTTATTTCAATTCAGCCACATCACCCTACTTTAGTTTCTTTATAATCTTTTTAACAGCCTGATATGTTTTCCTATGTATTTGTTTATTGTTTGTCTCCTCCCACTATTATGCTGTTTTCTAATCTCCTGGGACAGAGGCTAGAACCAAATGTCATCTCCACAAATGCTGGTTGAAAGAATGAATGTATAAATGCGTGAAGACCATAGGCAGAACCTACAATTTAAAGATAAGGCTCATCCCAGGTATGCTCCCAATTAAGCCAATTAAAATCTTGACTTAGAAAATTGAGAAAGTTAGAATGCTATTACAGACTTTTCAAAAGGATTCACTGCAAGATAGTTTTAATAGTCCCATTAATGCCTAAAAATATGACTTAAGTACTCCAAAAATGACTTATTTCACAAAATATTGATGTATAGTTTTTTCATTGAATATGGCTACTGCATAAACTATAACACCCTTGAATAAACTCTGAATACATCATTTCCTTTGTTTAATCAGAGACATTTTTGGACCATGGCTCCAGAATGCAAATCCTTTGCTATTGATCCAATCAATGGATAAAGTGAAACAAATACCATCCTCTGTGACTGAAGTGGCCAGAAATGTGCACCAGGCATGGCCATAGCTGCTTGGACAGAGCTTGCTGGAGAGATTTAGGAGCCTTACTCTATGTTCTCAGGAAGTATCACCCCCTACCCAAGGTAAAATGGAAGTACTGGTACCTCACTGAGTTGTAAGGACTATATTGGTTTCCTGTTGCTGATATAACAAATTACCACAAACTTAGTGAGTTGAAACAACACGCATTTATTATCTTACAGTTCTGGGGATTAGAAGTCCAAGTTCAGCCTCATTAGGCTAAAGTCAAGGTGTCAGCAGGGCTGGTTTCTTAGGAGGCACCAGGGGAGGTTCTGTCTCCTTGTGTTTTCTAGCCTCTAGAGACTGCCTGCATTTCTTGGCTTATGGCCCCGATCACTCTGACCACCGCTTCTGTTGTCACATTTCCTTCTGTGAGCCTCCTGTCTCCCTCTTATAAAGACCCTTGTGATGATCTTCAACCCACCTGGATCATCTAGGGTAATCATAATCGTCCTATCTCAAGATTCTTGATTTAATGATACATGCAAAGTCTATTTTGTCATGTAAGGTAACATATTCACAGGCTCAGATGTGGATATAGTTAGGAGGCCACTATTCAGACAGACCTTAACCTGGGAGAATTAGTCTTGGGCTTTGCTTTGTAAAACACCAAGTTCTTTTCCAATCTGATCCCTTGGTAGCTGTCCTGATTTACCTCACTTTTGTTCTTCCCTTAGGTAAGTTATTGCTATCATATAACATGATATGCCAGGCACTACTTTACGTACTTCATACATTTTAACTCACTTAATGTAGGCACAAAAAGATTAAGTAATTTACTCCAGCTAATAAGTAACAGAATCAGGATTCGAACCTGGGCCATTGCTCCCTAGAGTTAATGACTATACTGTCTTGTCTCCTCGATAACCCAGCTTTCTCCTGACCACCCTGGTGCTGATTGTGTCATCTCAGTTAAGCTATTTGACATCTCACAACATCTCTTCAGACTCTGGCTCCCACAAGGACACACCAACGTGGCCTCTGCTTTGGGCCAGGTGTACCCTCAGTCAGGCCAGGAGCCTCCTTCACCCCCTGGATGGCTTCAGGTCAACTGACCACATTGAATCTCTGACCCCTCAAAGCCAAGGATCAGCCCTTGACCATGGTAACTCCAGGAGGAGTCAGTTCTTGAGGTCTAGCCAGACACATTCCTACAGGCTTTACAATAGTATCAAAAAGTATTACTTTTGTAAATGGAAATGTGACTCATGCTTCTGTTTTTCATTGAGTACATGGAAGCAACAGTTAATGCAATTTGGTCTGAACTCCAAACATAATTCCACTGTTAGAAGAGCAGTCTTGCTCCGATTTATTAGAAGCTGGAGGCTCTGCCATAGTTATTAAAGTTTTTCATCATTCATCTATATTAAGCTAAACACAGTTCGGTAAGTCAGCCAACACAGAGCTGCTGCTCTGACTATATACTTTCCTTGACCCAGGAGTTTCTAATCTGACCATGGACACATGAGAAATCCATAGGCAGGCTTCATGTAGCCTGTGGGTGCACCTTTTGGTCAGCGATGGGTTTTAAGACTTAATATATACCAGGAAACAAGCAATGAGGCTCAGTTAAGTGCTCCAAAGATGGTGTTTATTTCTCACACCTCCATTGGCCAGAGCCGCTGTCTTAGTCCATTCAGGCTGCCGTAACAAAATCTCAGTCTGGGCACTTTATAAACAACAAAAATTCACTGCTCACAGTTCTGTTTGCTGGGAAGTCTACGATCAATGTGCATGCAGATCTGGTGTCTTGTGAGGGCCCATTTCTCATAGGTGGACATACTATGTGTCCTCACATGGCAGAAGGGACACCCCAACTCCCTCGAGCCTCTTTGTAAGGGCACTAATCCCATTCATGAGAGCAAAGCCCTCATGACCTAATCACCCCCTAAAGGCCCCATCTTTTAATACTATTGCATTGGTGATTAGGTTTCCAATATGTGGATTTGGGGAGGCACCACATTCAGACCATAGCAGCCACCATTGTTGTTGACTTACACAACTGCCAAGTGTCCTCTTTGGTCTTTGTCACACTCTTACCCCTACCATCTCTTCCCCAGACAGCAGCCAGAGTGACCCTTTCAAAGTGTGAGTCAGACCATGTCTGTTGCTGTGCTACTCAAAACCCTCCAGGGGCCCTACGTGACCTTCTCTCTGACCCCTCCCCCTCATCGTCCCTTTTGCTCTTCCCTCCATTGCAAGTACCTTGATGTACTTGCTGTTTTTGAACACACAGGGCTTTTTTTTTTTTTACTTCATGGCCTTTGTGATTGCCTTTCCCCACATATTTCCACGGCTTCATCCCTCATTTCCATCAGGTTTTTGCTCAAATGTGGCCCAATCAGTGCACTCTTCCCTGCTGAATTATAAAATAGCAACTCTCTGGCATTCTTTATCTTCCTTATTCTGTTCCCCCTTTTTTCCATAGCATTTATCTGCAGCAGGCATATATTGACTTATTGATTCAATTACTTTCTGTTTCTCTCATTTAATGCTTCACGAAGTCAGTGACTTTGCTTGTTAACTGGTATCCATGGTAACTAGACTAGCACCTGGCACCAAGCAGATGCTCAATAAGGAAGTTTAGAATCATGGTTAAGGTGCAGGCTGGACATAGACTACCTTGGCCCAAATTCTGGCTCTGCTTTTAATTGCTATGTGACCTTAGGCAAGTGCATTTACCTTGCAGTTTCATTATCTGTAAAGTGCAGATAATAACAGTACTCACCTCCTATGGCAGTAGTGAGACTTAAATGAGTTGATACGTCAGCATGTCAGGAAGAGAGCCTGACATGTAGTAGGCACTTGATAAACATTACACATTATTTGTTCATGACCCAATGCATATGCAGAGCACCTAATACAGTTCCTAGCATTTGACGAGTTCTCAACTAATTAACACGGCCAACAGTCATGCTTAGGCCCCAACATATCAATGCAATTACATCTAAAAGTATCTGAAAAATAGATAGTCCAAATTTGCCTTGAAGATATACTTCTACAAATTACACACAGCATATACACAAGGTTATTCATTACAGCATTATTTCTAATACTCAAATATAAAATATTGAAAACAACCTAAATCCTGTCTAGGAGGCTTGTTGAACAAATATGGCATATCCACACAACAGAATACCATACAGACACAATAAAAAATATAAAATATTTCTATTAACTAATGTGGAGTGGATGCTAGGATATATTAAGTTAAAAAAGCAAGGTATATCTCAAAAAAGGTGTTGAAACAATCGGATATCCACATGCAAAAAAACCCTTGAACCATATCTTATACTTTATTTAAAAATTAACTGAAAATCAAGATAATGAATAAGTCCATCATTCACCAAAGTATATCTCTAGCAGGATAGCCCAGACTCCCTACAGCTTAACTGCTGGGTTCCAAGAGGGAGCGTTCGCAGAAGACAAGCCTCAATGCAAGAGCTAATCAAGCCTCTATTTGATCATGCTTGTTTGTGTCCCATTGACCAAAGCAAGTCCCATGGCCAAATCCAGGGTCAATATGAGAGAAGACTGCACAGGGCATGAATACCAGAAGGTATGGTTCATCGAAAGCCACCCATGTAACCATCATACTTTGTGTAAAGTTTTTCTTTTTTCTTTTTTTTTTGTTTTGAGACAGAGTCTCACTCTGTTGCCCAGACTAGAGTGCCGTGGCATCAGGCTAGCTCACAGCAACCTCAAACTCCTGGGCTCAAGCGATCCTCCTGCCTCAGCCTCCTGAGTAGCTGGGACTACAGGCATGCACCGCCATGCCCAGCTAATTTTATATATATATATTTTTAGTTGTCCAGCTAGTTTATTTCTATTTTTTTTTTAGTAGAGATGGGGTCTTGCTCTTTCTGAAGCTGGTCTCAAACTCCTGAGCTCAAAGGATCCGCCCGCCTTGGCCTCCCAGAGTGCTAGGATTACAGGCTGGAGCCACCATGCCCAGCTTGTGTAAAGTTTTTCACCTTTGAACCATATAAATGGTCTACATTTTCAAAAAATAAAATTAAATAAATGTGGTGAAAAACACAAATTATAAAATTGAATACAAATACAAATAAATACAAACCTATATCAAATTTATAGTATAGCCACATAGAAAAGGAAATAATCCAAGAAACTTTTGAACATCATACTCTAATAGCATACCCTCAGTGGGCTATATATTCTATGGACAAAAAAAGAGTTCAAGAAAATCTTGAATTTTACTTAGTAGGTTTTATTTTGGTAGTACTATTGACATAGTAACTGAAATTACTTTGTGTATATTGTATGATAGAGCAAATATTTGATATTTGGAAAACCAGGACTCTCACTGTGGTGGAATGGACACACAAACGTGGAGTATAGGAAGGTGAGGATGAACCTTGTGATGCTGTATTGAATTGGAGGTATCAGTGTGAAGTCATGATTTTATACATAGCTATACATACACACACACATGTATAAACATCAGCTCTCTCCACAGACAGGGCCTCAAAGCAATGACACCCTGTAGCAATGAGTAGCTTTCTTTGGGGAAATTGCTCGTTCCAAGTCTGGAGCAGTGAAAGAACAAGCTGAGGCCAGGCACGGTGGCTCACGCCTGTAATCCTAGCACTCTGGGAGGCTG
>VBSM01003143.1:21723494-21735021 GCA_008086735.1 Cheirogaleus medius
AAAAAAAAAAAAAAAAAAAAGAGGACACAGAAGTCAACTTGAAGGAAATCTTACTGGCCAAATTTTGGACAATGTGAGCTTCAAAAAGAATAACAATGTTAATAGATTATAATACTGTATCTAAAAAAGAATCCATGAGTTCATATTGATATTTTAAAAGGAGGATATGGCTCATTTATACAGAAGAATATCTGCTAATATATAAAAAGGAATAGTAATTAAACTAGAAATCATCATTTTTTTAGCCAATAATGTAATAAGTAATTAGGAATTTTCATCAATAGACCGCAAATCCTCTGAGTGAAATGTTGTTGGGGAACGGGATACTCACTCAGTCTCCAAGTGTCACCTCCATAGATTACTTATTAATTACAAAGGGAAAAGGTGCTTTTACAACAGACACCACTTTAACCCAGTGATAAAATTTAGCATTACCAATAATTGGACAACTTGACATTCCACGCTTCCTGATGGGGAGTGACGGGAAGTACACACCATCACATATACAGTGTTCTTGACCAAAATGTTTGACCTGAATTTAGTCATGAAAATACAATGTGGCAAATCCACAATGTAGGACATACTATAAAACAATCGGCCAGGACTCTCCAAAAAGCATCGTTGTCATGAAAGAGTTAAAAATACACGAGGGCACTTTTCTAGTCGAAAAGAGAGTGAAAAGGTGTGACAAACAAATGCAGCAAGTAAATCTTGATTGAATCCTAGATTTAAAACAACAAATCTAAAAGATATTTTGGGATTATTAGGGAAATTTACATACGTGCTGTATATTAGATACTGTTTTATATCAATGTTAAATTTCTTGTGTATGATGTGTTTGATAATACAGAGGAGACACAAGGGATAAAGTATCGTGTCTGCAACTTTCAAGTGGTTCAGCAAAAAGAAATCGTGTGTGTGTGTGTAGAGAAAAAGAGAGAAAGAAAGCAAATGCGGTACAATATTAACAATTGGTGAATCTAGGTGAAGAAGATATGAGTCTCAGTATACTGTTCTTTCAGTTTCTATGCAAGTTTAAACATTTTCAAAATGAAAAGTTGGGGAAAGTAATAATAGAAAAGTAAACAGTTCAAGAAAAACAAATGCCATTTAACATGTATTAAACCAGTTCCTCCCACCTCACTGTGCTTTGTTTTGTAAAATAACATCCAGCACTGCCAAGGTCTTGGGGAAGCTGGTACAGTAGCATGACCATGGGCACAAGCCATGTGGATTGGCTTGCAGCAATGCTCATCAGCATAGAAACACTTCCATCTTGGTTGAGATAGTCATTGTCCTGAGGATACTTTTCAAGGAATTAGGATGACAAAAGTAAAAAACTATGCCTGAAAATTAGAGATGAAAACAACCTAAATGTCTAACAATAAAAGTTAGGTTTAGGAAATTATGCTCCACCACTAGATGAGCTTATTACGCAAGCATTAAACATGGGTTTTAAGACTTCCTAAAATAAAAAACAAAAGTTTACGACTAGCATTTAGTTCTTAAGAAAAAATAAATGCAAAACTGTGTGATTCCAAATTTGAAAATAAAAAACATGAATACATATGAAGAAAGATTAACAGGTAATACATAAACATTAAATTCACTGTATTAGGGTGTCAGAATTATGGATGATTTTTTTTTCTTTAAAGTCATTTAAAAGTGTTCCAATTTATACACTAAAGAAAAATCTCAACATGATTAAATTTATTTGTATATAAACTTTCATAAGGGCACCATATTTTAGCATATGCTAGTTATTTGGATATTCTAAAGATCAAATGACAAGCTAACCATGCAAAAAATTTGTGTGCCAAGGATACGAACTGGAAGGAAATGAGAAAGCTCAGAACTATGTGCTAATGGTGGTGGTATCCTGAAAGTTTTTATTTCTCTTGATACTGTTATTTTATCAGTATATTGCAAAAAATAATTTAAACAATAAAGAATGAAACTCATAGTTACCATTCATTCAACACTTACTGTGTGCTTTACATATTTTATCTCTTTTAAGCTATATATCTACACTTTAATGTAGGAGTTTTTAAGTAGGTTGGCTGTGAGACTTGTTTTTCTCTCATCCCTCAACTTGCTGACTCCTATACCTTCATTTGGAGACTCTTGTTATTTTGGTCCTAGCACCTTTTATCCCTACACTGGTGAAAGCATCTCCAATCTTGCTTTGGAGGAACCATACCTCCTTCATTCTTAGCACCTGCTTTTTGGGGAGCCAATGCTATACTCCTTAACCAGTAAAATGTGGTGAAAGTGACCTTCTGAGAATTCTAAGACTAGCTCATAAGAAGCCTTGGAGCTTTAACATGCTTCTCTGGGAACGCTCACTCTTGGAGCTCGGAGCTTCCATATAAGAAGTCTAACTTGGGTTGTTTCCACATCTTTGCAATTGTAAATTGTGCTGCTATAAACATTCGAGTGCAGATGTCTTTATTATAGAATTTCTTTTTTCCCTTTTGGGTAAATATCCAGTAGTGAGATTGCTGGATCAAATGGTAGTTCTACTTTTAGTTCTTTGAGGTATCTCCATATTACTTTCCATAGAGGTTATACTAATTTGCAGTCCCACCAGCAGTGTATGAGGGTTCCTATCTCTCTGCATCCACACCAACATTGTTGTTTTGGGACTTTTGGGGGCAGTGGAGGGGATGGGTAAATTCATACCTAATAGGTGCAGTGTACACTGTCTAGGGAATGGGCACGCTTGTAGTTCTGACTCAGGTGGTTCAAAGGCAATATACGTAACCAAAGTGTTTGTACCCCCATAATATTCTGAAATTAAAAATAAATTAATTAACTAACTAACTAACTAATTAAAAAAAGAAGTCTATCCTGCTGGAAAGAGCATGTGGAGAGGCCCTGAAACTACATGGAGAGGGACAAAGACCTAGTTTTCCAATTATCTCAGCTAAGGTGCTAGGCATATGAGTAAAGTCATCTTAGGTCTTCCAGACCAGCCCAGCCATAAGTAGAATACCACTAATGATTCCAGTAGGTGCTGGAAGGAGATGAAGAATAACCCAGCAAAGCTCCACCCATGCTTCGGCCTCTTCCGGTGACTGCAGAAGTGCTGTGGTAAGGTATTTATTTATTTGTTTGTTTATTTTATGAGCAACAGAATTCAGCTTTGGCTAGTTTATGCAATGTATTACTTTCCTATTGCCACTCTAGCAAATTACCACTAACTTAGTGGCTTAAAACAACACAATTTTATTATCTTAAAGTTCTGGAGGTTAGAGGACCAAAACTTATCTCCCTGGGCTAAAATCAGTGTTGGCAGTGCTGTATTCCTTCTAGAGTCTCTAGGGGAGAATCCACTCCATTGTCTTTTCCAGCTTCTAGAGACCACCTGCATTCCTCAACTCATGGCCCCTTCCGCCGTCTTCAAAGCCAGCAGTATAGCATCTTCAAATCTCTCTCGGACCCTGCTCCCATTATCATATCTTCTCTGACTTTCCTGTTTCCCTCTTTCCGTTACAAAGATCCTTGTCTTTATAATATACATTAGGTCCACCCAGATTATTCAGGATTGTTTCTTCATGTTTAAATACTTAATTTAATCTCTTTTGCTATGTAAGGTAACAAATTCATAGATTCCAGGGATTAGAATATGGATATATTTGGGAGGTCATTATTCTGCCTACCACATGCCATAAAGGAATATTTTGGAAGGACATTGCATTATATTCTGAAAGCCAAGGAGAAGTTGAACCACCAAGATTCAGGGGAGTCAGGATACTAGTTATCTCTAGGGAACCTTAGCACCAGGACTAAATAACAGCTTTAATAAACAATCATACTTATGAAACTCTTACTATGCATCCGGTACTGCCCTAACAGCTCCACGTGTGTTATTAATTCGATCTTCACTTCAGCAGCATGGGGTAAGTCCTGTTATTTGCCCCATTTTACACATGGAGAAACTGAGGCATGGAGACCTTCTTACTAGAGCTACGCCCTTGATCTGAAGAAGCTCCAAACACTTTACTGCCTTTGTCTCATAGCTCACAATTTTTTTTTTTATTAAATTGCTCGTGCTCAATTCTAGTCCACAATTTTGAAAACCTGGGACAGATCAGCCAAGCTTGGGTCAGGAGACCACCCTAGACAACGGCTGCTAAGAGCGTCTAATGACACAATAGCCAGTGGGTACCACTCTCAGAGAAGGGTGCATTTGTATAAGCCACACACCCATCCCAAAAAACATCCACTGTAAGAGTAAATATTGCTTTAGAGGCCTTCTGTGGCAATGAAAAAAATGTATGAATAGCTCAAGTAAAATTTGACTCTCATAGTGATTTGTGGAAATCCGTGCAAAAAAGAACGTTTTACTACATTTTGAAAGGTTAGCTACTTAGCAAAGAAATTGGGGCTTAAATGTTGCCTTAATACTGATAGAATGATTTATTACTCTCCTGTAAAATGAACAATATTTTCCACATTCTGGAGAACAAAGATTTCTATTGCCAAAAAGTTTGGGAAATGCAACATTTCTCTCAGAAATTTATATCTCATTTTACCATATTAAAGAGTAACTCAAAGGAACCTGTTTTATTCTGTTTATTAGTTAAACCTGCAAGCTTATTTTCTTAGCACACTATTAACATATCTTTCTGTGCAATGTTTTTGTCTTGACATCAATTTGGGTAGCTCTGAGGTGGAGCACAGATAAACCAAAATATTTATGGAATTTCACCTTTTTTCATCATGACATCTAACATTTAAATTCTACTCAAGTATTATTATCTTTGCTAATAAGATATTGATTTTCAAATGCATGGACCAGTACTTCTCAAAGTGTGGTATCAGGACCAGCCACATCTGCATTACTTGGGAACTTGCTTAAAATGCAAATTCTCAGGCCCCACTTCGGCCCTGCTGAATTAGAAACTCTGGCAGTGGGATCCAGCAACGTGTGCTTTAAGAAGCCCTCCAGCCGTTTCTGCAGTAGGCTAAAGTATGAGAGCTACTGCAGGAGACCATTCAACGGCCATGCTTGATAATGTTGAACTCAGTTGGGTCCCTTATAGCAGATGAACCCTGAATCAAAACAGCTGTCCTAGAGTGATCGACTGTTTTGGTTTGCCTGCGACTAAGGAGTTTCCTAGGATGCAGGACTTTCAGCTAAAACTGGGGCAGTCCTTGGCAAGCTGGGATGGTTGACAACCCTCTTCCACCCTATCTCTCCCCATTTTATGGATAGGGAAATGGGGGTTAAAGGGCCCACTCAAGGTCCTAGAGCTGGGACACGGTAGAGGGAGAGCTCACATGCAGAAAATTTAGTTCAGAGATTGAGCTCTTAACCGTCATGCTGTACCAACTACTAAACGGGTGAGAGCCCCCTTAGCTACTGGCTGCTCCATGGCAGAGTGGTGGCTGGCTAGAGCTGGCTTCTCAGATCCCAGGCTCCAAGCCTGTCTCCATCTGAAGGACACCTCTTTTGGGAATAAAAAGAAGTCCCATTTATGCGGATCAGAAAAAGACAACCTCTTCTCCATGCCCCACCAATAGTGCCGTATAGTGACAACTGCCTGGCTTTGGATCCTGGCTGCACTTACCAGCCCTGTGACCTTGGGTAAGTAACATCCTCTACGTCTCAGTTTCTTTATTTGTAAAATGAGGGTAAAGATGGTACGAGAACCAAAGGATTAAGTGTGTGAATGCCCTAAACACAGTACTTGGCACATAGTAAATAAATGTAAACAAGATCAATGAGGGGCCACTCTCACCTTTTCCTTTCAGGCTTTGGTATCTGACCTACCTGGCAAGCTCCCTTTTCCACTGCACTGCAGAAGATGACAAAGAACCAAGGGATGGGAGACTGTTCTTTCAGCAAGCACTGCATACGGTTTACCTATAGCACTCTACACAGTACCAGGCACACAGTCGGTGCCCAATAAATAGTTTTCAATGAATGAAATGCCTGTTACAAGCCAAGTATAAAACCAAGTCCTGGGGATACAGAGAGAAACATGATAAGCCATCCCTGGAAGAAACCTTCCAATAAGGGAGTCAACCATCCCAGTTTGCCAAGGACTGCCCCAGAGTACAGCAGTTGTCATAATAGGAAGATGCACACTAGATTGGGTGAGCACTAGAGGACGAGCTCTGAGGAGGGCACTGGACTGAGACTGCTGGTGAAGGCGTCAGGAAAGACTTCCAAGCAGGCTGGCACGAGCCGAGTCTACAGGACCAGCAGGGAGTCAGTCTCGCACAGATGTGAGGTGTGAATGTGCCAGCCCAGCCCCAGCATGGACCAAGCACAGAGGCATGACAACCACCATGGTTTTGTGAAACAAACAGCAGAGAAACATATTTTAACTGCTAGTAGTTAGAGAGAACACTGGCCCCAGCACGTCCAGGCTGGGAGAGAAGGAGTCTGTACTGTCCCCTCCTCCCAGCACATATGTGCGCTGGGTGCCGAAGAGCAGTGATCCGGTTCAGATGTGGCAAGAACATTAGACAGGAGAGTGAAGGCCCCTGTTCTCAGCTTCGGGAGAATTTTGTTATTCATTTTTGTTCTCTAGAGCCAAGTTCAAGCTTCTGCAAAGACTGGGTGTTCCCCAAATGCTTCAGACAGACTGGCAGGGCAGCGACACAGGCAGCCAAAACTGCAAACAGGCTCCCCAATTGTTCTGGGGACTTGCTGTTCTCCAGCCCTTTGCCCCGTGGGCCTCTGCAGGCCTGGGTGTGCGGGCCTGGTATTATCTGCATTGACAAAAATAGACGCCCCGGCGTAGAAAGAGAGGCCACAAAGGGAGACATACACCCAACTACATGGGTGTGTACCCCTAGATGCATTTTTACCCCTAAAGTCGAGACTGGGTATTTCTGACCGTTTTCAACAAAGCCAAACTTGGACTAAAACTGCATGTAAACAAATTTGTTTCCCCAGGTCACTGTCTTTCATCATCTAACAATTAGATTGCAATTTATTGGTTTCTGGAATTCGATTAAAGCAGTCAGTAGGCAATTACTCTTATTAAAATAATATCTGCTAAAAGGAAAGCCTTCAGGTTGGTTTGAACTTCAAATTATTCAAAATATAATATCCACATGTTCTTCTTGACTTCCCTTCTTTAATCCTCTTGAACTCTGTCTTAATTTTGTATAAGGTTTATTCATCTTGATCAGAGGCTTAATCAACTAAACTGGCATTACTCTATTTAAGATATATGGCTCTGAAAGGGACTAAAACTTGTTTTCTTCCTTAGATTTACCAGACAGTCAATTTCAGTTCAATTGGTTTAGCTTCAATAGCCATTTGTTTCTTTCCTGAGGAGGTCAAGTGGGTTTCAATTGGAGAGAAGTAAACAAAAGTGATCTCTTTCATTAAGAAAGTCTAAGGTTAATGAAATTATAGCAACCCACATCTGGGTGAACTGATCTCTCAGAACAAACCAACTATTTCTAAAGGACTACAACAATTTGCAAGTGGCTATTTTGTTATATATATATTTACATATAATATATAATTAACATACAATTAAATATTATATATTTAATATATATAAAGTATTATATGTAATAATTTGCTATGGTATATAGTAAATATAATAACTTGGGGAAATAAACTGGGCTTAAATATATCCAGAAAGGGGAGGCAGAATGATTCAGTGGGTTCTAATCCCTGATCTAGCTTTGACAGAAGACCTTAAGACAGCCACTAGAATCTCAAGATCTTGTTTCCTCACCTTCACATGGAGGATGAAAGTACCTGGGCTGAAAGTTGATGAGTGGTTGGTTGCCCTGGGCTGGGGAGACCGGGGGAATGGTGGGTGTTTACTAACAGGTACAGGGTTTCTCTTTTGGGGTGATGAAATGTTGTGGAATTAGACAGTGGTGATGGCTGCCCATCTTGTGAATATATGAAAAACCACTGAATTGGTCACCTTAAAACAGTGAATTTTATGGTAAGTAAATTATATCTCAATTTTTAAAGAAAGTAACAGGTGCTACTTCATGGGGCGATGATTAAAAGGCAGAGAGAAAATATACACAAAAGCCTTTTTAAAACAATAAAGTGTCATTTTTAGTGAAGATAAGTTGTATTAGTTGGGAGGGTTTTTTTTTCTATTTTTTTTTTTTGGTGGGGGGGTGGGAGTTGCAAGTAATAGAAACCTAACTTAAGAATTTACTGATCCACGTAACGGAACCACAGGATGCCACAAGCCCTGGAACAAGAAATTCCAACTGGGCCAAAATTCTCTCCATCCTCATCTTGGTTTTTCTGAATGTCACCTTCATTCCCTCAGTTGTGGCAGGGGAAATAGGTATCTGTGGCCAGGCTCCCTACATGCAGCTTCTCTTTTGTTACCAGAGAAGGGTCATGGTCTTTGGGTCTCTGGCCTGAAGTTCAAAACTCCTATGGAATGGCTCTAGCCAGTTTGGGTACAATATCCAACCTTAGGCCAGTTACAGTGGCCCAGGAGATAAATTCTATGCACAGATTGGCAGTTTCCATTAGAATGCTGCCTTTAGCAGACAGAAGAGCACATGTCCCTACAACAGACTAACATGCCCCCCTGTTGGTGCCAGAAGGGACATTAGACATCTCCGAGAGCATCTAGTCCAATTTTATCATTTCACAGAGTGGGCAGCTGTCTTCAGAGAATTAGGTAGCAGTACCAAGGCTAGATCCCTGGTCTTTTAACTGCCCATCAGGTGAACGTAGAGTGGCAATTCCCAAACTCCACACCATGGCAAAAACAGGGGAACTTGTTAACAATACAGATTGCAGAGCCCTCAATCCAGACTTAAATAAGAATTTGGGGAACTGAGGCATGTGAATCTGGATTAAATTATAAGTGCCCCAGGTGATTCTGATGTTTGGGATCCACCACTTAAAAAAGAAATCCTAGTGCCTAAATCCCACCCTCTAAAATGCTGATGGGCTTGGTCTGATTGCTCATGTGCAGCTAAGATTGAGAGCCACTAATGTTAAGTAACACACATTAGAATCACCAGGGAAGCTTTAATAACATTTCAAATACCTGGATCCAGTCGCTAGAGATTCTAATTTAATTGGTCTAATTTAAATTTAATTTAAAACAGGGTGCTGATATTTTTCAAAAGCTCACTGGGTCATTCTGAAGTTCAGCCAAGGTTGAAAACCATCAACTCAGACCTTACTGCCTTCCTGACTACAGGGACTGTGAATGAAATACCGATATGGAAAGTCACTGTCGACTAATATGTTATAAAGCGTGACGATGGTGACGACAATGATGAAGATATTTCTTGAGTGCTTCCTATGTACCAGACACTATGCCAAACATTTTATGAGCATAATCTCATTTCATCTTCAACATGAGCCTCCTAGTATTATTTTCCCTCTTCCTTGATTATAATATGTCATCAATTGAGGACCATCAATTTAATAACAGTTATTAGAGAGTGTCTATTGTGAATTAATAGGAAAACATAAAGATTTCATCAGTCCTCCAGAGACAAAGATTTGCTTTACTTAGAAGAAATGTACACTTAGAATTATTTAAGATGAAAAACAAACGTGTGGTGCCGCCAATGCAAATGACTCATCTCATGTGATATCAAATGAACAGATACCGTCTATATAACCTTCCAAGTCCACCTACAATCACAAAGGTCACTTACATCTCATACTGGGGTATCCATACTGGGCTTGGAAGCCTTACTTTGCTTTATTTAGACACATTCCACTTCAGGGGAAAATGTGTATCTTTGAGTTGCAGAATCATTGTATTATCCCTATTTTCAGACAAGGCTTTAAAAGATTAAGTGACTTGCCCAAAGTCACAGGGTTCATCGTATGTTCAAGCCAGAAATCATAACCCAGCACCCCTGATGCTGGAGTTCTCCAGAAGCTCTTCTACTGACCAACTTTCCTTGACAAGAACAAAGCAGTGTGTCCGAACAAAGTTTTGCCAGCTCTGTTTGCTGCCAGCACTTGAAAATAGTAGTCTCATGAGGTTTACAAATGAGTGGACACAGTGGCAAACTTTCAAGACCTAATCAATCCCCACAGTACAATTGATATTTCTCTCAATGCAACACTGGAACTAATTGTAAAGCATTTTGAAACAAGTACAATAACTGTAAATTCAGAATGCTACAAGAAATAAATGCATTTATCTTTGGGAAAAAAAGTCAAGTCAATTAAGAAAGGAAAATAGGTTAAGACTTGGAAATGATGAGTTGGGTAAGTTTTAAGCTTTGCACAGGCCATTTATCAAATGGTCAGTATGACCAAATTTACCTGACATTGTTTGGTTCTTTTCTTTCTTTTCAAAGTGAGATTTAGTAAGAAAATCAAATGCTAATTTAAAAAAAAGGAATGCAACAAAGATCAATACAGAAATAAAAAGAATAAACATCTTCAGTAATCCTCATCTATACTCCCCTAAGAGAGAATTTGTTTAGTGCCAATTTTTCCAGAATATATATGTCTAAAAACTACTTTTCTTTATCAAAGTTAGATTATATATATGTAGTTTGTAATTTGCCTTTTTCCGTCTATACACACACACCCACATACCCACACACACACATAGTGATCATCTTACATTATTTTAACCAGAAGGTAAATTAAACAGTTCACTGTAAGGACTCTGGATTTCTTTTGTAGCTCTAAACGTTTGTTTGGCACTACAGAAATGTCCTCAAATTCAGCCCTATTCTCCCAGCTTTAGTAAAACTCTATTTATAAATCAAATCCAAAGTAACCAGAGAGTTGGCACAATCCTTGGTCTTCTCTGCTGGTACAGAGAAATCACAATTTGTGGCTTCCAACATTTGTAGGGTTCTAAATAGCAACCTCCCTCCACAGTTCCTCCTATCTCGAGTCAGCAAGTGCTGGTAAACTGGCTTGGGTGGGAGTGTGGAGAAGCCATGATTTGTAGTGTTTGCTAATTTCCATACTGTAAATACTCCCACTACGACCAGTTTCAAGAATCAACAGTTCAAACAACTGGCTCACAAAATTCCTGAATATTTAACAATTGTCTTTTGCTTTAACACACCAGTGTCAAGCCATTCAAGGACCAATTATTGCACCTATATGACACATTTATCTTAATATAACAGTACTGCAAGCTGATTTCATACCTATAGTCACTGCACCTAAAAGAAAGATGGGTATAATGGAAGCAATGGCCCAAGGCCAAAAATGAGAAGGCAAAAGAGAATTAGAGGAACACCCCTCTCATATTTCCTTATATAAGAGGAATTTCTAGCATATAACCTCCAAGTATGATGAGTTTCTTCTGTAGACTTATAAGTATCAATATTATTATGCTAACATTTTTTTGCCAGTTAAAAATAAAGTAGGCCACAAGTCTGGTTTTATGTTATGTTAACATCCATTAGGTGTTCTTTGCAATTTTCCCTTTTGCAGCTGTTAAATCACTTATGCCTTCAATATTTTTTCATGCATAATGATTTTTGTGGAAGCTGATATAGTAAGCATTTTAAAGTCTTACCAGTTGCAACAATAAAATTATGAGACTTTATTTTTTTTTTTTTTTTTTTT
>VBSM01003143.1:21735097-21750173 GCA_008086735.1 Cheirogaleus medius
CGCCCGGCAAAATTATGAGACTTTAAAATCCAACCATGTATCTGGAAAGACAGGAACACCATGCACTTGTTTCTTAGGAAACCATACACTCATTCTAATGAGGATGCCATCGCTCAAAGGGTTTTGGAAATTCTGTTTATGAATTGCCTTTGGCACAAGATGATGAGGTCTGGATGAAAATTAGTTTTGTTGCCCTATAGTACTGCTTCATATTTTTCTAATTAAAAATAAAACCTCTGATCAAGAGTAAAGACCGTTGAATTTGGAATCAGAAGATCTGGATTCAAGTCTAACCTCTGCCACCTACTAGTTTTATAATTCTACATATCCCTTAACTTCTCCTAATACACTTTCCTCCTCTGCAATTTGAGAATGAAAATACTCAAGCATCACTTCACAATGGGGATACGTTCTGAGAAATGGCGTTGTTAGGCTATTTTGTTGTGCAAACATCACAGAGGGCACTTACACAAACCTAGATGGTACAGCCCACTACAGAGCTAGGCTACAGATTATAACCCATTGCTCCTACGCTACAAATCTGTATAGTCAGCCTGTTACCATAATGGATACTGTAGGCAGTTGTAACACAACCGTCAGTATTTGCATATCTAAACATAGAAAAGTTAGAATAAAAGAGAAAAGATGGTGCACCTGCATAGGGCACTTACCATGAACGGAGCTCGCAAGACTGGAAGGTGCTCTGGGTGAGTCAGCCAGTGAGTGGTGAGTGAGTGCAAAGGCGCAGGACATTATCTGAAGTAGGGGCCATCTTGTGGCACTGAGGCTTTCCACTGTCAGACCGGATGCTTACTCTGGGTAGATAGTGTCAGAACTGAATTACTTTGTAGGACACCCCACTGGTATCCAGAGAATTGCAGAATTGGTTGGTGTGGGGAAAACTCCCTGACATATTTGGTGTCAGAAGGGCTGTGTGTTGCAGAGAAACAGTGTATTTTTCAGAGTAATTCAAAAGAATATAGAAGAGGTGCATAGGGATCCCTCGGGTGAGTTTCTTGAACCCAAATGAGGTTTACAGACCCTAGATCCCTCTGGGAGCTGGGCCAGAGAAGGTGTATCCTGTGCTAAAGCCCTCCTCACTCTCCTGGTCCTTAGCGTTCTCTTGTCTACCTGGTTCTGTTTCCCAAACCCGCTCCCTTGGATGAAAGTAGGATCCCTCCACGCAGGGCACTTGTGACAGTGGAATTTGAAAAGATCTTGGCTGGGCTTTAGACAAGAACATCTTCATCTCTCTCTTACATCAGCAGCCTGGGCCAGCCAGTCCTCTTCCTTCTAAACGTCTGAGTTAGTATTACTGCTCTTCTCGCCATTTCAGGATAGCCGTGGCCTGAGGAGCAAGATGACAAATTCCACAGTGGAGCACAGGGCATGAGGAGGTTGTTCTGTCACAGTCTGAGGCTAAGGGGGAGAAATTGACCCCAAGCCCAGCAGATCCCAACCCCATCTCCAATCCACTGGGTCATACGAATGATAGGATTTTTTTTTTTTTTTAGAGACGGGGTCTCGCTCTTGGTCAGGCTGGCTTCGAACTCCTGACCTTGAGCTATCCGCCCGCCTCGGCCTCCCAGAGTGCTAGGATTACAGGCGTGAGCCACCGCGCCCAGCCACGAATGAAACATTTAGCTAGTTATCCCAAGTTTCTTGCCGCAAAACCAGCCCTTTGTGATCTGCTGGAGCAATTACTGAAGTCTGTCATCTGCAATACTCCTTTCAAATCTGAAAGTATTCTCTCTTTTCATTTTTCATGTTAATCGAAAAAATAAATAGCAACCACTTAGGTATTCCAACAATGATTGCACTACATCTAGTTCACTAAATAGAACAACAGATAAATATGTATCATTTTACTGTACTCTATCTTTTTTTTTTAATTTTAGATTTAAAAGTGTGCTTTGTTTTTAAGAAAATAAGTAAGGAAAATTGCTTAACATTCTAAGGGGAAAAGAAATCCTCTCCCATGTGGCTGTAAAACTTTTATTTATGGTGATGAGTTGTCCTGTAGCATAACACCCTTCTTAACTAAGGTTTTACTGTGGGCACCCTCTATATATTGTATTGTCTGATAGCACAGGGTTTTGTAGTTAGTACAAGTAAAATATGAAGTGCCATAAAAAAAGAAAACACAAATCTAATAATATTTGAAATAGTTTACAACAGTGAAAGATTAAATGCAAAGAATATACTGACTCACAATTTAGTTATCCTTGGTTAGAGCCACTATAAATTATAAAGATTTTAAAACCAATTCTAGGCTTTTTAAAGGAATTCCTTGAGATGGAGAAGTTTCAGTGAGCTCCCTCTATTAGTATTTTTTAACCATAAACTTAGAAGCTAAGTATTTGATGTTTGAAGGTAAATTAGATATTGATGCAACAGACCAAACATTCAAATGTTCTCATCTTGCAGTATTCAATATCTCACACTCATTTATAAAGCATTCAGTTCCTCATTTCCTTATCTGCTGTTGCTGCCTGTAAACATTGGCACAACATGCTTAATAGCTCCTGGTTACTAAGTCCCATCAGTTATTAGTTTCTCTAATTCAAGCAGAACCTTCAAGGTCTTAGTGTTAATGTTAAAATAGATTGGGGAAGATTTAAGAAGTGACAAGACTAAATATTCCCTCTTTTATCCTAATGTAGACTTAATAGTACTTTCCAATGAGTATTTAAAAAAAAAAAATATATATATATATAGCCGGGTACGGTGTGGCTCACGCCTGTAATCCTAGCACTTTGGAGGCCAAGGTGGGAAGATTGCTTGAGCCTAGGAGTTCAAGACCAGCCTGAGCAAGAGCGAGACACTGTCTCTACCAAAAATAGAAAATATTAACTGGGCGTGGTGGTATGTGCTGGTAGTCGCAGCTACTCAGGAGGCTGAGGCAAGAGGATCGCTTGAGTCCAGGAGTTGGAGGTTGCAGTGAGCTATGATGACGCCACTGCACTCTAGCTGGGGTGACAGAGGGTGACTTTGTCTCAAAAAATATATATATATGTATTTTTAATTTAAAGGTAACTCATGTTCACTGTTAAAAAATACAAAAATGGAGACTAAAAAGATGAAGACAAGAGTCACCTGTAGTTCCACAATCAAAGGAACAACTTAAAATTTTGAGGTATACTCTTTACAAAATATTATATTTCATTGAAAACATATTTATTGAGTGTTTAGTACATGCCCAGAACTCTTTTGGGCACTAAGAAAAAGAGATGTGAATGAGGCACAGTCTTTGTCCCTAAAGACTCACAAATAAGGTATTGACCAGGAGCTAGTTTATGGGTAGAAGGGTTAGTTGATACTTGCTAATTTTTGATGCTTTGAATATTTATGGCTTTAAGCCTAATTGAAAACGGTTCTATCCCGGGTATGTCAAAGTCTACTACAACCTCTGTCTTTTGCGTCTTGTTTATTTGGCCCAGATTGTACTAACTGGATTTGATGGGTAGCCAGACATATTTATTAGTTTGCGTTGTTATGATTCCTCTAGGAAAACACCCATTTCTCAGTGTGCTTTATGTTAGTTTTGCGGGATGGAGATACGTGTTACGTAGGAAAATAGATTTTATGGCCAAAAATGTTTGAGAAATTCTGGGTTAAACAACCATACAAAATATAAAATCAATTGTTATTCATGGGTGATTAACCTAAACATGAAAGCTAAAACTATTAAACCTCTAGAAAAAGATGTAGGAAAATATTTTCATGACCTTGAGGTAGGCAAAGATTTTTTAGCAGGATATAAAAATAATGGACAAATTTGACTTCAGCAAAATTAAAAACACCAACTAATTACAAGACAGTTTTTTTAAAAAAAAGAAAAAGAAAGAAGAAAGCAAAAAGGCAATTTATAGAGTGTGAAAAATATTCACAATACATATATCTGACAAAGCACTCATATCCACAATATATAAAGAACTCCTATAAACCGATGATAAAAAGACAATTCAAAAAGCCAAAACTGAAAAAGATTAGGGAAAAAATTTGAAGAGATAATTCACACAAAAATATATAAATGGTCAATAAGCACAAGAAAGGGCGCTTAACATCATTAGTAATCAAAGAAATGCTAATTAAAACCATGATAAGGTACCACTTGACATCAACTACAATGACTAAAAAAAGATTTAAATACCAAGCATCCACAGAGATATGAATTAGCTGTGATACACTGATGGCAGAATATAAAATGGTACAACTGCTTTGGAAAAGAGTTTGCCACTACATAGATAGTTACTGGCAATAATAAATTCCACTTCTAGATGGACTTCTCAGCATCTGTATATTTATATATGTTATCTAACACACACACACACACGCACACACACAGAGAAAACCTTGCTGTACCTGAGAGGAATGAAAGAGTAAAGATTGGTATAAAGAATGTTCATAGCAGCGTTACTTACAATGAGAATGAACTGCTGATTCCCACAACATACGTGAACCTCACAAACATGAACTACTGATTCATAAAACAACAGAAACATGAAGCCAAGGGAAAGAAACAGACACAAACTAGTACTTACTAGATGATACCATTTATATAAATAAAAGAATAGTTGAAACTAAGCTATGGTGATAAAAATCATTTAGAATAATGATTGCCTCTAAGGAGGGTCTAGGGCAGGGGTGGGGAACCTGAGGCATTAAAGCCACATGTGGCCTTCTAGGTCCTTAAGTGCGGCCTTTTGACTGAATCCAAATTTTACAGAACAAATCCTTTTATTTTTATTAATACATTTTTGTTCATCTTTTATATTTTTATTTTATTTTTTAAATGAATATATTTAAAATGCCAAATAATAAGTTTCAACAAAATAATCTTCCCAGATTGGCCAGCACAATTAGAACGTTGGTAAGCCATAAGGGCTAAGTTGACGGCTGCTACGCTCATGATTTAGTTCTAACTTCCCCCTCCTGACCGGTGTCACTACCGTATGAGGCTGGTTGGCGAGAGTTTATGGGGGTCGATTACGCCAGTCTGTTACCAGCTTTTGACGACGGTGCACTGTGTTTCTGTTTGAAGTGGAATTTGTGAATAGTTGCACAGCTTGACAGTATTTCTTCATTGTGTCTGCTTAACAGCCCATCATGTCAAAGCCCACCAAGAGAATGCTAAAGGAAAAAAACCAGATTTTTAAATGAGGATTGGAAATTGCAATACTATTTTGTTTCTGCCAAAGATAAGATGATATGCTTGCTTTGTGATATTGCTATATCAGCATTAAAGAATTCAATGCCATCAGCATTATAACACTGATACGGACCACAAATATTTTAAATTAGAGGGAGAGGTGTGAAAGGTTGTATTACAGACATTAAAAGATGAAAAGCAAAAGCAAAGATAATTCTTTCAAGCAGCAAGAAGACTTGGAAATAATGTGACTGAAGCAGCTTATATAGTATAATAAGTGTATATTAATAGCTTATATACTTGGGGAAAAGGGGAAGCCACTCAGTGATGCAGAAATTGTGAAAGAATGCATTGTCAAAGTTGTAGAATTCTTAGACCCCGATAACATTTCAAAGTACAAACAACTGACTCCATCAGGAAGAAACATAACTGATCACCAGCATGAATTAGCCTTCAACTGAACAGAACAACTTCATACAATACTTCAAAAGCAAAATATATATTATTCAATCAGTTTGGATGAATCAACTGATACTACTGACTCAGTGTAGGTTTTATACTTCATTCGGGTCATAACAGAAGATTTTCTTTGCTAAGAAGAGTTACTTGCCTTGGGCATTCTTGCAAACAGAATACAGGGAATAGATCTTCAACAGCTTTCAAGATAAATGTTGTGAAGTAAGAATGAATTTGGTAAATTTAGTGAATGTATGTACAGATGGTGCACCTTCCACGACAGGAAAACAAGAAGGGTTTATGGCACAGATTAAAAAAGTATTAACAGATCCAGATGCTCTCATTTCTTTTCATTGTATCTTGTATCAGCAAAATCTCTGTGGTAAAGCTACTATTTTAAGTGACACCTTGCAGCAAGTTATAAGTATTGTAAACTATTTTTGTGCAAATGCAACGTGGCATCATCAATTTTCGTACATGCTAAAGTTGAAGGATGAGGTATTCAGTGTGGATTTGCCGTACCATTCTAAAGTGTGTTGGCTATTGCAGGGACAGGTGTTAGCCAAAATTTTATTTAAATTTTTCAAATTTTTTAGAGCAATTTTTGTGAAACCATGGATAAGTCAAATATTGGTGTTATTTTTGAATATGAGTTCCATCAAGGAACCAATGCAGCACAGACAGCTCAAAATATCAATGAAGTGTTTGGGAAGGATGTGGCTCATGAACACACAGTACATCGAGGGTTAGAGAAGTTCCATTCTGGTGATTTTAATCTTGAAAATGAGCCATGTGGGTGACCTGAGACCAAGGTGTATAATGATGAGCTGAAAGTTGTAGTGGAAGCGAATCCATCTCAACCTACACGTGCATTAGCAGCAAGGCTTGACATTACTATTCCAACAATATTGGACCATTTAAAACAAATCAGCATGGTAAAGAAACTTGATAGATGGGTTCCACATGAATTAAATGAGTGTCAGAAGAGAAACTGTCTCAAAGCTTGCCTTTCTTTGCTGTCACAACATAAAAGCAAACTATTTCTACACCGTATTATTAAGTGTGATGAAAAATGGATTCTTTTTGACAATCTCAAGTGTTCGGCACAATGGCTGGATAAAGATGAAGTGCCCAAACACAAGTCCAAAACTGATTATTCATCAGAAAAAGCTAATGGTGTCTGTTTGGTGGTCCAGTGCTGGTATTATGCACTACAGCTTCATGAAACCTGGTCAATTGATTACAGTGAATGTCTTTGACAACCAACTGGTTGAAACAATGAGGACACTTGCTATTAAGCAGCTGAGATTGGTCAGTAGAGAAAGGCCAATCCTCTTGCAAGACAACGCTCAACCACATGTCGCACAAACAACGCTGCTCAAACTACAGAGGCTGGACTTAGAAACTCTGTCATCCACTCTATTCACCAGCCTTTGTACCATCTGACTACCACCTTCCAGGCTTTGGACCACTTCTTGCAAGGAAAATATTCGATTCTCAACAAGCTGTGGAAAACGCCTTTTGCAATTTCATCGCCACTTGCTCTCCAGGCTTCTTTGCTGCTGGCATAAACAAGCTACCATTAAGATGGCAAAACTGTGTTGATAGTTTAGATGCACACTTTGATTAATTGTACTGCTTCTTGTTTGAGATATAATAAACTACATTTTTGATTCAAAATCAGACATTTCAGATTTAATGACCTAAAATATCTCTGTGAGAACAGTTAGTTAAATTTTATGAATAACAGAATCAGCAATGTGAATTATTGAAGGAAGATTTCTATAGGATTACAGCATTTCTGTGTGATATGTCAAATCAAAACAACTTGAATATTTCTTTGCAAGGTAAAACTACATCTATATATGATATGTGGCAAAAAATTCAAGCATTTCAAAACAAGCTACCCTCTTTCAAACACTTCTTCAAAAGGAAATTTCGGATGAACATTTTCCCCAGTTAGCAAAGGTCATTGATGAGCAGGATGATATATGTGAATCATTTGAAGAATATGCAGCTGTTATAGACCTATTAATCAGAGAATACAATGAAAGGTTCACTGACTTTGAGAATCATGACATCACACTCAAATTAGCATTTTAGCATTACCTAGTTGATATCGCCAAGGCTCCGAAAAAACTACAGATGGAATTGATTGGGTTCTCAGTAGATGACATTTTAAAGTCATTGTTTGATGCTGAGAAAGATCCAGTTGAAATATGGAAAAATACAGTAGAATACCCATGCTTTTGGCAACATGCCTGAAAAATGCTTTCTTGCTTTTCAACCACTTATTGCTGGAAATCTACATTCTCCTACCTAACCCAAATCAAGATGCCCTTAAGATCATAAATGACTGATACCCACCTAGAGGATCAGCTGAAACTGCGGACCTCCATTCAAATGTTTTCCAACAAAAAGCAGACACAACAAAGTCATTTAAAGATTAGTTAACCTGAAAATTAACAAATAGTTTTCATTTGTTAAAATTATTAAGTATATTGTAGATAGATTTTTACAAAGTAATGTACATTTTTAAGTATATCTGAGTTTCTTGAATTCAGCCTTATTTGATTACAGCTAAATTAATGTGGCCTTCCGCCCTTGGTCTTAGGAGTAGCTGGAAAGAGCATAAAGGAACTTTACGGGGTGATGAAAATGTTCTCTCTCTTGATTTGGGTGATGGTAACACAAGTGTATACTTTTTTGTAAATTTTAATTTTGATATATATTCTTTTCAATTTACAGAACAGTTGCAAAGCTAGAACAAGGAACTCCTGTATTCCCTTCATCCATATTCACCAATTGTAAGGTGTATACATTTGTTGAAATTCATTGAACCATATGCTTAATATCTGGGCATTCTACTGGGTGTAAATGTTGTCTTAATAAACGGGGAAAATAGGCTATTTTACTGAAAAACTTCTCAGAAGTTGTTGAATCTCCAAAAGAACATTGTATACATTATGTATTACTTCCCAGATTTTTTTGGAAGAGAAACCTAGTTTTCAATGAAAACCTGCTGTGTCAGTGTCCTGAGGAATGTTCATTGGGACTCTATGCTATTCTCAGTCCTGAGTGCTCACTGGGACCACTCTGAAAGCTTTTAAAACCTTCTGAAGTCCAGGCTGCACCTCAGAGTAAAAAAACCAGACTATTGGTGGAGCCAAGGCATCAACTTAAATCCCAGGTGATTCCAAAGTGTAGCCATGGTGGCGAGCCACTGTTTTATGGAAACATCTCCTCTCTTTTAAGCATCTACATTTGGCCAGTTAGACAGTAGCTCACATTTGATAAACATAACTGCCAAGTCCAACGATCTGGTGTCCTGACTCAGAGGATACCTGCACTGGGAACTGAGGTCTATCTTCCTGGTTAATGCCCACCTGGCTGGTCTCCGACTCTGAGACTCTGGATTCTGCCCTACAGACCCCTATTTCCTGCCTGCAGTTCATTTCAGTGACAGACCTCTCTGGACCAGGTTTCCTATTTTCTTCCAGCCCAGCTCTATGCTAGTAAATGATTTGATTGGCCGTCGGGCTCCCTGTCATGTGACCAGCACCCAATGAGAACAAGGCTTTGGTCCCCTGGGCCTTTCAGTCTATATTCTGAACTTTCTCACGCCATCCTGCTTCCCACTGCTTCCAGACCTGTTTCTGATCTCAGCTCCTGGTCTCTTGCCTCATTCTTGACCATAGTCTCAAACTGACCTCTTGACTCTGATATTGCTCCTTTGGTCCCGCTGTAGGCTGCCAATACGCCTGTACGTCAGGCATCGATCGCAGTAGTTTCCTCTACCCTCCCTGATGCCAGCACTTTCCAACCTAAACCAGGACCCCTTTCTGGTGCTGACGGGGTGAGCCCCAACTTAGGAAAGAGAATGGAGCAGTTTCTCCCTGCCTCAGCTAACCTCCCTGGTCTCACCTAAATGTGCAGTTTGACCCTGACCACTCCGTCTTGGCTGGGCTTGTCCTCTGACCTGGCCTGGCCAGCCTTATGCTGTTGGACGCCACAAGGAATTGCGCATTAGGCCGAAGCCATTGTATCAGGTTTCTGTGTGTTTCTGCGGGGCTGGTGTCTGCCCCGCATTCCATTCCACTGACCATGTGGTGCATTCTCAGTGCAGGCGGCTAGATGAAGTGCGTATCAGAAAATACAGCTGCTCTCCCCTTGGAACTCCAAGTGCCCTCTCTGTCATCCGCCTCCTTTGGCTCAGGCCTGCCCCTTCCTGGCGTGGGTCATAGCTTTGATCCAGGGTTTATCTTCATGTCTATTCGTGGTTTGTATCTGCCCCTAGCCTCAAACCCATGTCATAGATCCCTCCAAGGGGATGGAGAAGCCACATTCCTGACATGGGGTTCATGGGCATCTGTTGTTTTTGCCTGCCCAGTCTCCACTCCTTCTCCGGGTTAATAACACCCAACTTTTCCTTGGGAGAACCAATGTTCACTTCCAATTAGAAATAACGCCGATCGATCCATCATACACGTAGAGTGTCCCTCCCTTGACCAAGGCGAGGGCAGAAGTCCGAGATTAAATCATTCAAATGCTTCCCCTCTGAAACTTGAGTGGAGCAGAGCAGGAAAAATTTAAATATGGCTAAAAATAGTCAAACCTACTTATCTTAAAGGGTAATGCTTTTTTTGTTTCTACCACCTAAAGCCTCTGAATTCTCTGTTCTTTTCTAAGATTTATTCTTTCATCCTACATATTCTTCAATTCCCAGAGCTTCTTTTATAGTACGAAAAGCTGATTCTATTGTTTGTGACCAATAGATACAACTAGTTTACAGTCAACCTTTTTTTCCTTAGGATTTTATGAAATTATTTTATAAGGGAGATTTATATCACCGGATTTCACTAAAGGGCTGTGGAGAAGAACTAGCCCCAAAATCTTTCTGTTGAATCTGCACATTGTACGGATGAGGAAACTGAGAGCTCAGGAATTTAGGTAACATGCAGTGGCCTGGTTATCTGCTTAACTGATTCCATATTAGGAAAACTGTCTATTAGTCACTTCTAGATGGAGGAGGAAGAAAGCATTTATTTAATATTTGGAGCCTCCCCCATCCTGTAACAAAATGTGATTTATTTACCTAAATTTTCTTTCTTTTTTTTTGGAAGGATATCACTTTATTCTGATAACCTCACAAATAACATCACAACAGCTGGTTTAAGGAGGCCACACCAACATTTGCCCAGCCCCTAATTCTTTATCATCTCGATGAACTTCTACACAGTAAGAACACCCTCGTCCACTGCAAGTCTGAAGCAAGGAAGCTATTAAATGACAGAGGAGAGATTTGACTGATGGTTTTACACTTCATACTTTCACTATCAATGACTACATTAACTTGTTCTTGAGAGCTCATTTTTCCATTTTTTCCATTTGAACTTCTTGATTAGGATAATCCATTTGCAAGTCTGCACTGTTTCAGCACTTCACTGAAACCCTCACAGAGCTTTCGGTCGCTCTGGTGCTGGGCACAGTCCAAAAACTGTTTTATCTCGTAGAAGCAAGGGCCCACCTGCTGCTGCTTTGCCGGCTGCTGCTTTCCCTGAAGCTCCTGGTAAGTGACGTCAGGGTTTGAGGGCTCAGCTTTCCGTCCTCCACTGAAGCCCCCAGCGGTGGCATGACCCAGTGTGTGCCCGACTGCAGAGCCCATGGCCACACCAGCTGCGGTGGTCGCCATCTGGGCCATGAGACCTGGCTGCCGGGGCACAGCAGCAGGTGAGCCCACTGCAGATGGTGAGGCAGCCGCTGGCTGAGCTGCTGGTGCTGGCCTGGGTGCCGTTCTCATCCGAGGTGCCTGGCTGGCTCAAGGGGTGACAGGTGGCTTAGGCTTCCATGTGGCATTGCAAGTCCTGGGGGCGGGAGCTGGGGGGTTCGGCGCCTAGAACTGTGAAGATCTGTGAAGAGCCCAGCGGCTTTGGCCTACCTAAATTTTCTTGAAACCACCTCTCAGAGTTTCCAAACTTCACAAGAGTTGTTTTTGTTTTTTTTAAGAAGTGCTCTATGATTTATATTTGGTAACTGAAAATAAAGGAATTTGTTTAGATTTTTCAATTCCCCATAAAATCCTCTAGTTATAGAGGGACAAAGTATCTTCTTTTTTCACTTCTGAAAGGAACTGTTGTAATTATTAGCATCTGTTACCTCCCAATACATATTGTGCACTTCAATTGCAAAGATAACATTCTCGATCCATCATGAATATATTAATCTATGTAATTGGCGTGGTTTTTACAGAGTGAAAAGAATGTCAAGCCTTTGTATCTGTATAATCCTAGCCAAGGTAATTGTTTAACATTCCTGAGTCTACATATCCTTGTTTGTAAAGCAGACCAAACCAGGGACACCTATGTCATAGAGACCCAGGGCAGGGTAGGTGAGAAAATGTTAACCCCTCCTGCTCAGAACCTGGCACATCATAGGCAAACAAACATTTGTTGAATGAGGCATTTGTGTATTACTTCCCAGGTCCATTTTGCTCTCCCAAAATTTTCTTAAAATCATGTAGCAGGCAGATTATATAAAATTGTCCCTGGGACTTAATCACAGAAAATTCTCCTGACAAAGTACATTTTGGAGTATTTGGTCCAGGAACATAGCCAGTGATTTTGCAAGCATATCTCTCCAGCAAAAACAAGGCCTCTTTGCAAAGGAACGTCTCATTCCTTTGGCTTCTTGTCTGCTTTGGTTTGCTCAAACTTCTACAGACGTTCAAGCTCAACTTGAAAGACGCTGGGTTCTAAACTCCCAACCCATGATTTTCCTAATGGAGGACACTGAGGTACAAGCGAGACAAAGTGTGCAGCTTGCCCAATAACAGGATTTCAAAAGGAGAAGAAGCCAGGGCGTAGTGGAGTGCGCCTGTAGTCCCAACTACCCAGGAAGCTGAGGCGGGAGGATCGCTTCAGCCCAGGAGTTCAAGGTTACAGTGAGCTGTGATTGCACCACTGCACTCCAGCCTGAGTGACAGAAAGAGACCTTGTCTCAAAAGCAAAAACAAAACAAAACAAAAATAGGAGAAGAAAAAGACTTTTCAGCCCTCTTACTCCTCTGCTCGCCAGCACTTGAGGAATTATGCCAAATCAAGGAATAAACTTCCTGGATAAAGAAATGATAGAGAAACTTGTCTGATGTTAGGCAACCCTTCAGTGTATGAAGACTATGGAAAACATAGGAAGAGGTAGCAGCATCTAAGAGTGAGCACTTGGGATGTAGACTGTAGTTCCATACAGCAACAGCCACAGCCAAAGAGTCTGAACGAGGTTTTTCTTCCCCACCCAACTAATCACCTCTCCGTGTCTGCTAATGGATACATTTTGTACCCATGTGAAACTGGAACATACTAAAATAAACAAAAAAATAAACATACTATGTTGATATGATTTATTTTAGTCTTCCAATTAATACCTATGCCAAAATAATTTAAAGTGATTAAGAGATAGTTTTCATTTTTTTAAAAGCCCAACTTACTATATTTGATGAAATAAAAAAGAGATTTAAATCAGCAATGGTATAATTATTGTCCAAATAGACTGTAAATGTTGATATGCCAAATGAGACACCTGGATAGTGTGTATATTCCAGTTTCACATAGATACAACACTTTATAGGGAAAGAACTGAAACCAAAGGGAAGTAACTTGACTAAGACACAGGCTGGTGTCAGCTCTGGAAATTTTCTTACTTCCTTGAAAGTTGTCATTCCAAACCTCTTCCCACAAATTGAATTTTAATGTACACACAATTGGTTTACTGAATTACTAGGTTTTCCCACTAAATCTGCCCTAATTTTAGCATTCTCTGAATAATTCATACACCACGTATTTTTTGCATGGCTACTAGTGCCAGGCACTGTTCTAAGAAGTGAACAAAATAAATCAAGAACCTGTATTCAGGGAGCTTATATTCTAGTGGGAGAAGGGCAGGCAATAAATCAGAAAATAAGGAAACATATAATATATCAGATGCTAATAAGTGCTCAAATAAAGCAGAATAAAAATGATGGAGACCAACTTCTAGGTATATACCCAAGAAAAATTATAACATATATCTACACAAAAATTTGTTCACAAATGTTCTTAACACCATTATTCATAATAGCCAAAACATTGAAACAACTCAAAGGTCCATCTACTGATGAATGAAGAAATAAAATATGGTATATCCATACTATGGAATATTATCTGCCAAGAAGAAGAAGCAATGAAGTACTGATATATGCCACAACATGGATGCTCTTAAAAACATTATGCTAAATGAAAAAAGCCAATCACAAAGGATTACATATTGTATAATTCCATTTATATGAAAAGGCCAGAATAGGCAAATATATAGAGACTGAAAGAAGATGAGATTAGTGGTTTGCTATGGTTGGGGGCTTGGGGTAATTCATGTGTGAGGGTGGTGATGACCAAAGGGTGCAGGGTTTCTTTTTGGGGTGATGAAAATGTTCTGTAATTGAATGGTGATGGATACACAACTCTGTGATTATACTAAAAGTTCATTGTATACTTTAAATGAGTGAATTGTATAGGATGTGCATCATTATATTATACCTCAATTATACCTTAATAAAGCTACTTTTAAAATAATGGGTAATAGTAGGATGGGAGTGGGCTGCTACTGTTTTATGAAGGGTCAAAGAAGATCACTGACAAAGTGAAATTTGAACAGAGACTGCAAGGAATTGAGGAAGTGAGCCTGTGGATACCTGGGAGAACAGCATTCTAGACAGAAGAGATAGCAAATGAAAAGGCCCTGTGGTGAGTAAAAGATTCAGATGCTGACAACTGACCTACAAAGGAAAACCCATCAGGCTAACAGCAGACTTCTCAGCAGAGACCTTACAAGCCAGAAGGAATTGGGGCCCCATTTTTAGTCTTCTTAAACAAAACAACTGTCAGCCAAGAATTTAGTATCCTGCAAAACTAAGTTTAATAAGTGATGGAGAAATAAAGACTTTTCCAGATAAGCAAACACTAAAGTAGCAAACACTACTTTCTAGTCGCAAACACTACTACAGGACACTCCTGCCCTACAGGAAATGCTCAAAAATGCATCATTATACATGGAAAAGCACAACAGATACTCACCACTGTAAAAATACCCAAAAGTTAAAGCTCATAGCTGTTATAAAACAATAGCATGAGAGAGGAAACAAAAGAACAAGGTATCATCCAACATGATGAACAGAACAGTATCCCACAAATCGATAGTAACACTGAATGTGAATGATCTTAATGCCCCACTTAAAAGACATAGACTGGCTGAATGGATGAAAAAACCACAACCCAATTATACACTGTCTCCAAGAAACACATCTAACTTGCAAGGACTCACACAGACTCAAGGGAAAGGGATGGAAAAACTAGTCCATTCAAATGGAAACCAAAAGCAAGCAGGCGTGGCCGGGCACGGTGGCTCACGCCTGTAATCCTAGCTCTCTGGGAGGCCGAGG
>VBSM01003143.1:21750304-21769663 GCA_008086735.1 Cheirogaleus medius
AAAAAAAAAAAAAAAAAAAAAGCAAGCAGGCGTAGGCATTCAGATATCATGCTGAATGATCCCTGGGTCAATGATGAAATTAAGATGAAAATCAAAAGATTACTAATAACAGTCAAGCTGAGAGTCAAATCAAGAACTCAATACCATTTACGGTAGCTAAAGAAAATAAAATACCTAGGAATATACTTAACCAAGAAGGTGAAAGATCTCTACAAGGAGAACTACAAAATACTGATGAAAGAAATCATATATGATATAAACAAGTAGAAAATCATCCCTTGCTATGGCAGAATCCACATTGCTAAAATGTCAATCCTGCCCAAAGTGATTTACAGATTCAATGCAATCCCCATCAAAATACCAACATCAAATTTCACAAATATAGAAAAAATGATCGTAAGCTTTATTAGGAACCAATAAAAGAACCCAAATAGCCAGAGCATCTTAAGCAAAAAGAAGAAATCTGGAGATGTCCTTTTCCCTGACTTCAAAGTATACTACAAGGCTATAATAACCAAAACAGCATGCTATTGGTATAAAAGTAGAGACATAGACCAATGGAATAGAATGGAGAACCCAGAAATAAAACAATCTACCTACAAGCAATTGATCTCTGACAAAGAAGACAACAACATACATTGCGGAAAGGAATACACCATTCAATAAATGATACAGGGAAAAATGGATAGCCACATGCAGAAGAATGAAACAGGACCCCCATCTCTCGCCATATATGAAAATTAATTCAACATGGAAAAAGACTTAAATGTAAGGCATTAAACCATAAAAATTCTGGAAAAAAAATAGGAAAAACCCTTCTAGACATTGGCCTACCCAAAGAATTTGTGACTAAGAACTCAAAGACAAATACAGCAACAATAAAAATAAATAAATGGGACTTAATTCAATTAAAAAGCTTCTGCACAGCAAAGGAAATTATGAACAGAGTAAACAGACAACCCACAGAATGGGAGAAAATATTCACGAACTATGTATCTGACAAAGGTCTAATTTCCAGAATCTATGAAGAACTCAAACAAATCAGTTAAGAAGAAAACAAACAACCCCATCAAAAAGTAGGAAAATGACAGGAGCAGAATTTTTTGAAAGAAGATAGATTGCCAACAAACATATGAAAAAATGCTCAACATCACTAGTCATCAGAGAAATGCAAATTAAAATCACAATCAGATACCACCTTATGCCTGTCAGAATGTGGTCATTATTAAAAAGTCAAAAAACAATAGATGCTGGTGTAAATTCAGAGAGAAAAGGAACACTTATCCACTGTTGATAGGACTGTAAGTTAGTACAACCTCTATGGAAAACAGTGTGGAGATTCCTCAAAGAACTAAAAGTAGACCTACCATTCATCTCAGGAATCCCACTTCTGGGTATCTACCCAAAGGAAAAGAAGTCATTTAAAAAAAAAAAAAAAGACACCTGCACTCAAATGCTTATCACAGCACAATTGACAATTGTAAAGATGTGGAATCAACCTAAGTGCTCTTCAATATACGAGTGGATAAAGAAAATGTGATAGGACGGGTGTGGTGGCTCACGCCTGTAATCCTAGCACTCTGGGAGGCCGAAGCAGGCAGATCGCTCAAGGTCCGGAGTTTGAAACCAACCTGAGCAAGAGCGAGACCCCGTCTCTACTAAAAATAGAAAGAAATTAATTGGCCAACTAAAAATATATAGAAAAAATTAGCCAGGCATGGTGGCGCGTGCCTGTAGCCCCAGCTACTCGGGAGGCTGAGGCACATTGAGCTCAGGAGTTGGAGGTTGCTGTGAGCTAGGCTGATGCCACAGCACTCTAGCCAGGGCAACAGAGTGAGACTCTGTCTCAAAAAAAAAGAAAATGCGGTACACACACACACACACCCCATGGAGTACTACTCAGCCATAAAAAGGAATTCAATAATGTCTTTTGCAGCAACTTGGGTGGAACTGGAGACCATTATCCTAAGTGAAGTATCTCATGAATGGAAAATCAAACACTACATGTTCTCACTAATAAGTGGGAGCTAAACAGTGGGCACAAAGAGAAGTAAAGGACATTGGAAACCAAGAAGAGGAATGGCTGGGAGTTGGGTGAGGGGTAAAAACTTACCTATCAGGTAGAATGAACATTATTCAGGTGATGGGCACACTAAGAGCCCTGACTTAAGCATTATACAAGGTATACACATAATAAAACATTTGTATCCCCTTAATATTTATATTGAGATGCTAGAGGAACTGCAACTAGGTCACATGGCTATGGAGAAAGCAAAGCAAGAGAAGATTAAAGAGTTAACCGAGTGGAGTGGGAACGCATTGGCCAGGCCTGTAAACCACTGAACTTTGGCCTAGCTCAGAATGAGATGGGCAACCACTGGAAAATTTTGAGCAGAGGTGTGGCATGATTTTTCACTCTGCTGTCCCTACGATAGATCAGAAAATTAACTGGTTTCATAACAGTATTCAAAAAAAATTTGGCTTTACTTCTGGACTTAAAGTTCAGAATATAAACAGAACCAGGGCAGGGGTCCCCCTCACCCAGGCCTGCTGAGAGCGCTGTTGGGCGTCACTGTCAGAACCAGTGAAGAGCCAGGAAGCAGCCAAGAGCTCTGAGGCTAGATCTGGTCTAGTCTTCATCTGGTCTTGGCAAGTCTTGTAAAAACTTTCCTTATGAGAGGAGACAGCCATCGGATTAACCAGTAATTGTATTTGACACTAAGAATGCCAGGCCATAAAAGGATTATCTAATATAACTGGAAGCTTCTGAGACCAGTGATAGAGATGCACACTGGAAGCTGACTTCTGAGTCCCTGCCCAAACCAAACGGAAGGCAGAGGGAAGATAAGTGACTGAGTTCATGTACTTTAAAATTCATTTATCTATTCTTAGCTTCTCTCTCTGCATAGTGCTTTTTACCAAGAGACATTGGGAGAACGGACGAAGGTAGAAAGGGAGGTGGAAGGAAGAAAGTGATGAAGTTTTTTTACTTTAATGATGACTTATAATTACCTTGTTTTTCAGAACTAATTTTAAAATATTTGTTTCTTCCTTTACATGTCAAATCAAACTGCTTGAAAAATATATTCTAAAAAATCCTATTTTCTGTGAGTGAAGTTCAAGAAACAGATTTTTTCCCCTTTTAAAACGTATTCTGCTTAGCTAACTTCACTATTGACAACTTGCATTTACTTAAATAAAAGAAATAATAGGGCCACATACAAGATATTTTGACAGAATGGCTAATGGTCTGGTTACTAGAGAATTATGTTATAGGAGGTGAGAAATGCCCTCTGGAGTCCAATTGTTCTCAGTATCCCAGATGGCATTCAATGTGAAAACAGGAAATGCTAATTGAATGGATGAATTTAGAGTGCTAGGTAATGTATTAAATACTTTTTCTGGACTCCTAATAATGAGCCACCGAAAATGCAACCAATAAAGCTGCATGCACTCTAGAAAAAAATATGGAGAATTAAGATGAATAACCTAGGGAGATTTCTCCTTGAGTGTGCTCACTATTCTTAAGAAAATTGAAACGAATTTGGGGAAAGAAGACCCTGAAGTTGGTTTTATCAGGGGATCGGGGACCAGACGGAATAGACTAGGTGTTCTGGAGGCTCATGGATCCAGGCAAAGAGGTGTGGCATTTGCATGGTTAGGATGTAGGTGAGTTCAGGGACTATGGTTGTACGAGTCATCTGAACCAGAGGTCAGCTTTTATCTTTTCCCATCTTTGACTACACATGCTCTCATTAACTCTCTATTCCTCTCTCTTGTCCCCTTTCCCTCTCTCCCACTTTCTCTTTCTGTGTACTATTGTACCAAATTGAAGCCCATTTTTATTGACTGCTGTATCTACTGGAAAAAGTTTTATGTTCCTGTATATATTTTTTCATTTATTCTTCTACAGATTGCCTGGGAAGAAAATGAAAACAAGAAACAGTAAGCTCTGTACTAATTTTTAAAAAATGGCCAACTGAAAACAATTTTATTTTACAAGTGGATTCCTTCTTTTTAGTGAGTCAATGGCTTTTGACAGGGAAAAAACAAAATAAAACCTTCCCATTGGCTCCAAATTTACACAAAAATGCTCAAAAAGATTCCTTCACTCAAGAAGAAAAGTGATTAATTAGCAAGGGGAGACGGCCACCCTATTTATATTATATAATAGACAGAAATTGGCCAGGTATGGCAGCTCATGTCTATTATCCCAGCACTTTGGGAGGCCAGGGTGGGAAGATTGCTTGAGGCCTGGAATTCAAGACCAGTCTGCACAACATAGCAAGACCCTATCTCTACAAAAATTTTTTTAAAAATTAGCTGGGTGTGGTGGCACATGTCTGTATTCCTAGCTATTCAGGTGACTGAGATAGGAGGATCACTTGAGCCCAGAAGTTTGAGGCTGCAGTTAGCTGTGATCACACCACTGCACTTAAGCCTGGGCCACAGAGTGAGACTCTGTTTCTAATAAATAAATAAAGACAGAAATTGATTTTTGATAAGGAAGCAAGCAGCTGTAAACACTGACGTTCAGCTTTCATGAGACATGGTTGCTCTATTTTAGGGTTCTTGCCAAAGCTGGAGCAGGTGCTAATTTTTTTCTTTATTTTTAATCACTCATAGCTCACAGGGGTTTAACTGGCCAGGATGAAGTTGACGCTCAATGGGCTTATGCCCAAACGGGCTGTTGTTCAGGCAGCACAATGACCAGATCAGCTTGATGCTCTGATACAATTCTCAAAGCCCTTCTGAAATAGTTGGCTAGGCAGACTCCCACTCACGTTAAAATTAGAATAGCACCTGCCATGTCCAGCATGTGTTAAAGTTTCTGAAAATACTAGAGAAGGAAGATAACAAAAATATTCATATCAATGTCCTTAAAGAGACTGTAGTTCTAGGACTTTGGGGTGGGAGGTGAGAAGGTAAGGGGGTGAGAATAATCAATTGCCTTTGCTTTGAATGTATTCCAATTAATGCATGACTGAGGGAATTTTTTGAGGCGAATCATGGCAAAACATTTTTCCCCACCTCCTTATAGTTTTCCAGTATAAATCTATTTTGCCAAACTTCTGAGTCCCTTTACTTCTTTTTAAAATTTTTGTTAGAGCCAGGTGCAGTGGTACACACCTGTAGTCCCAGCTATTTGAGAGGCTGAGGCAGGAGGCTCACTTGAGCCCAGGAGTTCCAGTCCAGCCTGCATGATATAGCAAGACTCTGTCTCTATAAAAAATAAAACAAAAAATTTTGCTAAGAATAGAAAGCAACACAGAAATATGGAAGAAAATAGAAAAAATTAGCCAGGCATGGTGGTGCACACCTGTAGTCCCAGCTACTTGGGAGGTTAAGGCAGGAGGATCTCTAGAGCCCAGGAGTTTGAGGTTGTTGTGAGCTAGGCTGATGCCATGGCACTCTAGCCTGCATGACAGAGTGAGACTCTGTCTCAAAAAAATAAAATAAAATAAAATAATAAAAATTCAAAATTTTTTCATCCTCTCTGACAACTCAAGTCAGTTCAACAAGATGAGTAATGGAAGTTTATGAAACAATTGAACAAAAGAATCTTTATTTCTGCTGAACTAGAGAGCTATGTGGGGCCGCCATATGGAAAGTTAGGTTAAGAGAGAGAGAGAGTCTTGGTCTGTTTTCTTTTGCTATAACAGAATACCACAGACTGGGCAATTTATAAATACATTTATTTCTTACAGTTTTGGAGGCTGGGAAGTCCAGGGTCAAGGGGCTATATCTGGTGAGAGCCTTCTTACTGCCTCATAACATGGTGGAGGGCATCACATGGCAAGAAGGCAAGAGCATGTCAACTCAGGTCTGTCTTCCTCTTCTCATAAAGCCACCAGTCCCACCATTGGGACCTACCCTGATGCCTTTATTTAATCCTAATTACCTCCCAAAGGCTCCCACCTCCAAATACCATCAGCATATGAATTTGGAGATTAAGTTTCCAACATATGAAATCTGGGGGACACATCCAAACCACAGCAGAGAGTAAAGCCCAAAGGAAAAGCCCAAAAGTAAAGCACAAAGGAAAATAGAGCTTAGAGAGAAAGAGGGAGAGAGAGAGAGGAGTCCAGATCCCGATCACATAGAATGAACACCTGGATCCAGCTATGTCTGAAGCAAGCACAACCTTTGATTTTGCAGGTAAATGTACTGACTTCCTTTGTTACTTAGGCAGTTTGAACTGGATATCTTATCACTCGCAACTTAAAAAGTCCTGATTGAACTTTGTCATTTAATTTAAGCATTTAGTGAACATACATTGAGCATCAGTTATGTTCCAGGACTATATACTAGGAAGAGCTGGAAATACAGATTTAAACAAGGTGACTTCTTTTCTTTACAAGTTAAAAATTTGAAAACTTCACTTTTTAGTAACATTTGACACATCTGTGTGCTCTCTCTCTCTCTCTCTCACACACACACATACGCTTATTCATTTTTTTTCCTATGAAACATGAGAGTAAGTTGAAAGATCAACTTTACCCATAATGTGTATCTTCTTAGAATTAGGGCAGTCTCATTATCAAATTCTGAAAATTTAACATTGATCCAATGTTATCTAATATATGATCCTTATTCAAATTTTACTGCCTGTGCCAATATTGAATATATTCTTATTCTTCAATTCAGGATTTAATCCAGGATCACACATTACATTTAGTCCTGTCTCTTTAGTCTCTTTTCATCTGCAATGATTTATCAGCCTTTCATGGTATTTCATGACATTAGCATTTTTAAAGAGCTCTTGCCTATTGTTTTATAAAATGCCCCTCACTAGAGATTTCTGCATGACTTCTTATGATTTAAATGTGATTGTGCATTCTTGGCAAGAATACAGTATAAATGGTGTGTCTCTTTTAGTGCATCATAGCAGGAATCATCTGATGTTGGTCCATCCCATCCTGGGTGTGTTAACTTGGATCACTTGGCTGAAGTAGTACCTACCAGATTTAGGTAAAGGTACCAAAAATAGAGTATTTTCCTATCTATCATTGATCTACCTACCTATTTATTCATTTATTTAAATCAGTATAGGCTCACGAATTCCCATTTTATTTAACATGTTATAATCTGTTACTAGTGATATTTATTTTGATGCTCAAATTTTCCCTGATTTGGCTGGTGAGAGCCTCTTCAAGATGGCTTCTGAGACATTTTGACAGGTGCTCGTCATTCTTTGGGCACTTCTTTGCACAACAAAGTATTCATTCTGTATTTTACCTGACCCAATACTGTAATCAAGTATTTTTTTCCAAGAAGCTCTGCTTTCTATTAGTAGGGAATAGAATTTGGAAATCAAGCAAGATCTGAGCACCAAGTGTGATTGGTGCTACTGGGTTGTGATTGCTTCTTTCAGCCAATATAGATAGGAAATCTATACCCACATGTTTTAAAACCATGACTTTATAGTGATTCCTCTAATTCCAATCCAACAAATAGCAGCACAGGGCTCTTCATTCTCTAGTCCCCATTTCATGTTTGCATATTTGTTTTCCAACAAATGTTCTGGTTTCCAAAAACTTCAGTACAAATTTAGTCATTTGTTCTATCCTACAATATTCACGAAATACTTTCAGAATTCCTACACCCATAGCACCATCAATAACAAAACTGCTAAGCAAAGTTCAAGTTTTATTTACAGTTCTTTCTGTCATTAGGCTATGTTTATATGTTCACAGCCCTAAATTAAATTTTCCCTTGTGTGTTTATATTGTCCATTTGACATACAGTTCAATTCATTTTTGTTTGTATTCAAGTTTAGTTTTACCACCAACTTTGTTGATTTAATTTTTTTTGAATTTTTAAAAACACTAACATGGTTCCAAAAGTAAAAACTATACAAAAAGTTGGGTCAGAGAAGTGCCTCCCCTTCCCTTTCATCCCATTCCCACTCTTCCTGTGTAGGGAACATTATCATTAATTTCTGGTTTATCCTTCTTGAGATTCCTTTTGTAAAAAGAAGCTGGTGCATGCACATTTTAATTTACCCTCTTTTTTCACACATATATTATAAATTATGCTGTTTTTCACCTTGCTTTTTTTGTTAATTTTATATCGTAGAAACCATACTTTCAGTATTAAAGAGCTCTTTGTTATTTATTTATTTTTCAGAGGTGGGGTCTTGCTCTGTCACCCAGGCTGGAGTGCAATGGCTATTCACAGGCATGATCGTAGCTCACTGCAGCCTCGAATTAACTCCTGAGCTGAAGCGATCCTCCTGCCTCAGCCTCCCAAGTAGCTGGTACTACAGGTGCACCACCATGCCTGGTTCCTTATTTTTTTAAAATAACAGCTTTATTGACATGCAATTCACATATCCTAAAATTAATCCATTTAAAGTATTTAATGGTTTTTAGTATAACCACAAAGTTGTGTGACCATTGCCACAATCAATTATAGAACATTTTTGTCACCCCAAAAAGAAACCGTGTACTCATTAGCAGTCACTCACCATTTCCCCCCAATTCCAGAAGCTCTAGGGAGCCACCAACCTACTTTGTCTCTATAGGTTTGCTATTCTGGGCCTTTTATATAAGTGAAATCATAACCATGTGTCATCCCTTGCCACTGCCTTCTTTCACTTAGCGTATTTTCAGGGTTCATCTGTGTTGTAACATGTATCAGTGCTTCATTTCTTTTGATGGCTAAATAATATTCCCTTATCTAGATGTAACACATTTTATTACTTCATTCATTAGTTACTGGACACTCTGTTGTTTCTACTTTTTGGCTATTATAAATAATGCTGCTATGAACATTCGTGTATAAGCCTTTGTGTGGATTTGTATTTTTAATTCTCCCGGGTGTATACTTAGGAGTGGAATAGCTGGATCATATAGTAACTCTACATTTAACCTTTTGAGGAACTGCCAGACTGTTTTCCACAGCGGCTGCACCGGTTTACACTCCCATCAGCAATGCATGAACGTTTTGATTTCTCCACATTCTTGCCAACACTTGTTATTATCTAACCTTTTGATTATAGCCCACCCAGTGGGTATAAAATGGTGTCTCATCGTAGATTTGATTTTCATTTCCCTGATGCCTGACGAGTCCTTGTTCTCTTTCACTGCGGCATAGTCTTCGTCTTTGTGTGGATGCCGCAGTTCTTGCAGGCTTTTGCTCTCAGGGAGCTCACTGATCACTGGGGAGACAGACTGTTAAACTAGTAAATACAACACATCGATAATACAGTTATTAATATTTAAGTAAGAACAGGGCACTCCAGAAGGAGAAAAGGGAAAGAAACTCACCCTAACTGGGAAGTGAAAGGCTTTAACACATTGACTGCCACACACGCAAAAATTTTTTCCTTGGGGCCATGGTGTTTTATTACTAAAATAGAATAAAAACTTTGAAAACAAAACGATCCTTTCTAATTTAATGAAAAATTTGTTATTTTTTTGTTTTCTGTGTGTGAGTTAAATGCAACTTGAAAAATAGTTCACGTAGCTCCCAAGATAAAGAGATGTGTGAGTTACATATGCTTTATGAAACCCTGGGCCCCAAACTAGCGTGAGTTAAATACAACTCACATGGTAGTTAATGTGTTAAAGACGGGTGAGTCTGAAAGGATAATTTGGAGGTGGGGAGAAGAGCTTTTGTGAGGCAGAGATGCTCCAAAGAGCTTGATTGCTTACAGAGAGTCACCTTTCCTTTTCTGTATTCATTTTGCTTACTATATCACGTAAGCTACTTATGAAAGTGAATTTTTTCCCTGCACAGCCAATTTTCATTTTTCCTAGCAATACAGGAGGTCAGGGAGGACTGACAGGGACTTTAAATTTTCTGTGGTTATGTTGGCATGTCAATAAATGAAGGTATAATGAAACAAAACATTGAATGTCATAATATGTTTAAATTATAATTAAATACCTTGCAATCCATGCCAAGTTGTTCCCTTCATGGATATAAATACATAATAATAAGCTAGATTTATTTTGCTGGCATCTGACCATAATGAAATAAACTTGGATTGCTTTCATTTCCTTAATCGGCTTCCAAATTCCTGCTAGGCAAGTCACACGTCGGCTTGTTTGTCTATGGGAAGAGGAGTGGAGTCCTGGTTTGTTCCCAGTTTGCATGTGGCTGATTGGCTGGGGGAACCCTGCTTTCTACCCGGTGGACTCTTTCCTATCTTTCTTCTCAAGGGATCTGTCTGAGTGCCAGGTCTGGACCATTCATAGCCCAGTTCATTCTGTCACCATCCCAGGTGCCTGGCTGTGACAAGGAAGAGATGCACTTCCTAGATCTGTTTTCCAAGTCTCGCTCCTTGGACCAGCTGCGGGCATTTGTCTAGTTTTTGATGGTCCCCTACTCACTCTACCCAGCAAAATTATAAGAGCTAAAATTATATATAATACAATATAATCATGGTAAGGCAGCTTGTATGTTCTCTTGCTATTGCACAGTTTATAATTATGATGTGAGGAGCACCTGCACAAAATAGATGGACCGGAACCTCGTCCCACATTTACTAGAGGGCAGCCCCCTGGGGCTGTGACAGTGTGCTATTTGCAGCAGTCCCCAACATTTTGGCACCAGGGACAAGTTTCCTGGAAGACAATTTTTCCACAGACCCAGTGTGTGCGCGGGGGTGGTTTCAGGATGATTCAAGTGCATTACATTTATTGTGCATTTTATTTCTATTATTATTACATTGTAATATATAATGAAATAATTATACAACTCACCATAATGCAGAGTCCATGGGAGCCCTGAGCTTGTTTTCCTGCAACTAGGTAGTCCCATCTGGGGGTGATGGGAGACAGTAACACCTGAAGTGTGTTGCTTATGTCCAGTCTACTCCATAATCTCATTTTGGTTGCTGCCACTGCAGAAAACCCTGCTTCACAAAGATACGATGTTGGAAATGGACGCAGACTGTTCAGTGCTTTTGTGGCAATCTCAGGATAATTTGTATTTGCAACTGCTCCCCAGCCCTAGCATCACTGCCTCAGCTCCACCTCAGATCATCAGGCATTAGATTCTCATAAGGAGCGCACCAACCTAGATCCCTCACATGCGCAGTTTACAGTAGGGTTTGCGCTCCCATGAGAATCTAATGCTGCCGCTGATCTAACAGGATGAGCTCAGGAGGTGATGTGAGGCATGAGGAGCAGCTGTAAATACAGATGAAACTTTGCTTGCCCACCGCTCACTTCCTGCAGGGTAGCCTGGCTCCTAACAGGCCACGGACCAGTACTGTGGTTGGGGACCACAGCTTATTTGAACAATTTTATGGGAGTAGCTCTGAAAAGTTTCTGAATTTTTTTGAAAAGAGCAGAGCCACAACCTCCATAATCAGTTTACAGGAAGTTCAAATAATTGCTGCAAGATGGCAGAAGACATCTCACTCCACATTGTTTACAAAAATGATTTAACCTCGTGGTTCCAATGAACATATTGGTGGTCTCTAACATATATGCACAGGTCGTTTTTATTACTATTTTCAAATGACTGAGGTAAGTTTTCATTTTCTGACATGATATACTGTTTAGTGAGACAGAAGTTTCAGAACAGGGTGTATAGTATGATTCCATTTTTCTAAAAATTTATCAATCAATTAAACAAACATATTTATGTGTATCTATTACTTAAAATCTAGGGATGTTAATCTGTCATAGGATTAGAGTTTAAAAAAATTCTAGGGATGTAAATTGAGGAGTTGAGCCTTCCATTTATACTTTACACATTTTTGTGTTGCTAATTTTTTTTTACTATGAGGGAGTTTATTAATGATGTAATCCCTGATTGAAGGTACAAGAAATGCATCTGAACTCTAGATGATGGTGCCCTATCCAGACTCTTCATTTTAAAATATGATCAGAGAGCAATATAATTACGGTCCTTGGAATATATAGGCCTTTCTGATTGTTGCTGTGACTTATTTATGTTAAATCTGTATATATTTATGTATAAAACTTGATGAGCTTGGACATAAGTATATGAAACCATCACCATAATCTATGCCACAAACATATCTATCACCTCCAAAAGTTTCCTCCTGCCCTTATTTATTATTATTATTATTTGTGATAAGAACACTTAACATATGATCTAACCTCTCAGCAAATTTTTAAGTACACAATACAGGATTATTAACTCTAGGCACAATCTTGTACAGATGTTTAGGACTTATTCATTTTGCATAACTGAAACTTTGTACCCTTTGACCAATGCCTCCCCATCTTCCCTTCCCCCATCCCCTGACAACCACCATTCTACTCTCTGATTCTATGAATTTGATTATTTTAGATACTTCATATAAGTGGTATCATATAGTGTTTGTTCTTTTGTGTCTGGCTTATTTCACTTAGTATAATGTGCTCCATGGTCATTCATGTTGTCACAAATGGCAGGATTTCCTTCTTTTTTAAAAAAAAATTCAAAAATAACCACTTTATTTAATATATTACACCTTAACATTTAAAATATCATGCTCTAGTTAAATATTTCAACAACACTGTATACAAATAAAATATTACACAAAATATATTTAAGAAAATGTTTTGGTCTTAGATCTGAACAATAGAAAACACAGGCACTTCTACACTGAGACAAGGAAGCAATCACTACTCGGTATAATTATCTTGTATAAGCAACACGTGACAATAGGCAATAATAAATCCTGGAGTTTTAAACTGACAAGTCACTTATGAAAAGGTCTGGAATTTCAATCTTTCCACTCAAGTCATAAGTTACATATACTTTCCTGGTCCACACTGAAAATTCACAAGCCCAATATGGTTGTCAGGGGCAATGCAATCTTCAGTTGGCCATTATGGAATCATACTCATTACTTTCAAATGCTAAAATCAGATAACTATTATGATACCACCCAGCAAACCAAATAAAAGAAAAATTAAACTCTCTTATTCTGACCCTAAGACCACAGATAAATTAAATAAGTGTCACATAGTGATTCTCATTTTACAAAATTAACTAATTAGATTAACACAAGAACACACTGTTGGGGTGGCAGAAAAATTCCACAGAAGTCAATTTTCTAGACAATTTTAAAAATTCACACAAATCTCATGAAAATAAATGTAATTCCATTTCACAAAAACCACTGAATCACTTATAACAAATTCTTTGTAGTCAATAAGTTTATGAACACACGAATTATAGATAAATCAGTCATCATAATGTGAAGTAGCAATACTAACATATAGGAGGGAAAAATAAAAATAACTAAAAATGGTCAACTTATGGAAACTTATGATTTCAGATGAGAAGGGGGACAAATGACCACAAGCCAGTAGAAAGGATCAAAACCCATTGTCCTGCCATTTATCATCCATAAAACATCATTTTCTACTTTCCTTCTTCACAAAAGTACCAGATTGAGGGGTTTAGAGGCCCTCAAATGGATACTACTTATAAAGGCAATTTTGATGGTTTAACATGGAAATTACCCTAAATGTGGGAACCCAACATGGGATTAATCAAAATATGCCTTTCTATGCAAAATTTAGTATGTATATCTTAGCATTTTAAATGAGCACTTTGCAACCGAGACCAAGTATCAATCATCTGTTGAGGTTTTCGACTGTGTACTAACATCAGATCTACATAGGAACAAATGCTATTCTTATTTTTCTCCTCCATATCAAATGTCCTGAAGCCTCTGTGTTTCTCTGGAACGAGGCCGAGTTTCTGATGGCACATTCCAGTATAAACTTCATCGATGGGGTAGAGGTGGACCCGGTCGGTGGCATTGCCCAGCCTGGGGCCAGGTGGCCGGAGTAGAGGAATCCCCCTGCCCCCGCATAGGGTGGGTAGACCCTGGAGTAAACAACTTCCGGGATGTAGTACTTCAGTTTCTTATCCCGGTGTGGTCCCGCACTGTGGATCACATCACCTATGAACAAGGCTTTGGCTCTGTTCTTGGACAAGCTCTTCAAGTAATTCAGGATGTGACGGGTGTTCACAAACACATCGTCATCGCCCTTGAAGATGAACCTGGCCTCTCAACCGGAAGTACTTATGCCCCTGAGAAACAGCACTTCCTTCAGAGACGAGCTGAAGAAAGTGTCTCTGAAGCTCCACGTAAGAATGCCTTGGTGCTTCCCACTCTCAAATTTCAGCGTATCTGAAAGGTCGGGGTGGTTGTCTTCCCTGGTTCCCGCGTCGCCCTCTCAGCCCCAGGGTGCCCGGATCGCCTGCCTTCTGGCAGCGAGGGACTTAATCGCTCCAATACGAATAGTTTCTTTGCACACTTAAGAGGCTGATCTATAAGCAGTGAATAGTTGCAGCATCTCAAATACAGCAGAAAGTCTTTAAATCTGCCCGCAGATCGTTAAAACCTGTAATGACTGGCGTGACCCTCTGGTCAGGTTCACCATTATTCAGGTGGCTTACATTGGAAAAACCGTGCCCTTCCCATGTCTGGGTGGCCAACGCGCTCAGGATCGCTTTTCTTGTTCTTGTTCCAGTATGCCTGGGCGGTCAGATATCTTCCAGAACTTCTCTTTGGGTATTATTACTTCCCCCTTCCCATTTTTTTCTTGTCTACTGCTTTTGGAGACTTCCATAATCAAATAAATGAAGACATTTGCCACCATCAGGATACCCAACAATTTTATTCTTCCACGTCCAACACTCATTTCTCATATCTGCGGCCGCCTCGTAGGTGTCCAAGGCCTAGGGTGGTGCCCTGCTTGGCGCTGCCACCAGATCCTCAGGTTTATGAAGCCACCCAAGAAGCCACCCATTTAGGGAAGGGTGGAGCCGTTAGTCCTCATGGTGTCATGCCGGTCTCAGGAAGCTGGAAATGCAAATCCCATGCCCGACCAACCCTTGCCGTGGTCCAAGGGGCAGGGCGGACACCTAGGCGTGGCCTAAACGGCAGAACTCTGACCACTGCCTTCCCGGCACCACGGGGCCTTGGTGCCAGCCACACCCTAGGACCACCGACGCACCCTCCTAGCCCAGCGTTCCCGCCGGCTCTCCAGAGCACAGCCTTCCAAGGTGAGTCCCAGCCGCAGTTAACACAACTTTGGGGCCCACAGGTAAGCCCGGAGAGACGGGGTGAAGTTACCCTGGTTTTCAGGATTTCCTTCTTTATTAAGGCTGAATGTATGTATGTATATATACGGTATTGTCTGTATCCATCTTTCTGTCGATGGAAATGTAGGTTGCTTCCATGTCTTGACTGTTGTGAATAACGCTGCAGGGAATCCCAGGAGTGCAGGTGTGTCTTTGAGATTCTGATTTCAGTCTAGGGCCGTACCATCCTGATCGCACGCGGTCGGATCTCGGATCTAATCACGGTGTGGTCTGACTAGTACTTGGATGGGAGATTCTGATTTCAAATCCTTTGGATACACACTCAGAAGTGGGATTTCTGGATCATATGGAAGTTTTAATTTTAATTTTCCGAGGCGCCTCCCAACTGTTTTCCTTAGTGGCACACCAATTTACATTCCCACTAACAATGAACAAGGATTCCCTTTTCTCCATGGTCTTGCTTGTTGCATTTTAAAGTATCACTTTTGAAAGAGAAAAACAGGGTATGTTTTTAAAAATAAAAATATTTCAAGAAATATTCCCAGGACCTTTGAAAACCGTCGGTTTCCACAGCAAGTCTTGACCATCTAGATCCACACCACAAGGGGGTGCTGTGGGATCTTGAACAAGTCACCCCACAGGCACCTCGGCTTCCTCCTCTGTGAAATGAGGATAACACCCCTTGCAGAGCCCTGGTGAAGATGAAAAGATACAGCCGTCAAAGTGAGTGTCCTGGGAGCTTGCCTTTAATTTTTCTAAATATGAATAGAGATTGGGATAAGGTGAGACTGAAAAATCCTTGTTCTAACCAATTCTATTTCTAAAACAAGAACAAAGAGTTCCATGCTTTTCAATTTCCTGCTTTGACCTAAATCTCTTCTCACACTCCTGATAGGTTCTGGAATGAAAAAAAGCTGAGAAGTCAGCCTTCTTGATTCAGCCTCTCCTTAAAGAATCTGACAAAAGTTGTGCACCTTAAGACCAGAAAACTGAATGGAAGGCTGAATTTTAAATATGATTCCTAGAGATTCCCAGGACCAGGTTAAGGACACTTCATTGATTTAATTCAATCACCTTATTTAACCCAGGAAAACACCATTCAAGGAAATTCAAGCTACTGAGCCCGGTTGTTCATGACTCACAGATTTTACCACCTCCTTGAATTGCTCTGGGGATGGGAACCAGCCACAGTGTGGTGGCATGATTTATGCTCCACAGCACCCCTTGGGACCAGGCCAAGGCTAGACTTTACCTGAAATCAATCCTTGCTTATCTCTTCCCCCTCCCTAGTCTGTTTCTCTCACAAGCTTTTCCTGAAGAGCATATTCCTGTAAATCACACACACCCCAACCGACCTCTGTCTCAGGCTCTGCTTCTGGGGAATCTTACCTAATATAGTGACAATGGCATCATTTTATAGTTTCCAGGTAGAGGTAACTTGTGTGATGACAATACGCTGGTAAGAAAGCTAATGGCTCTCTTCACTTTATAAGATTATACATGGGACCTCAGAGAACATTTAGTCATTTTACAGGACATGTACGGGGTATATACATGTATGTATGTATAATATATACTTTATATGTATTTATATTTATTCTTCTGCTTTTTCCACTTAATATATCACAATGATTTCCCTTTAATTCTATCTTTATAAACATAATTGTGAAAAGATGCATAAGATTCTAATCCACGAAGGTAGCTTTTTTAACCTAATGTACTTAAATAGGGGAATATTTACATTTTTATTATTATAAATTATAAAAAGGACTGTCCATATAAAGCTGTTTTCTGTGTTTCATTTTTCTTAAAAAGGAAAAAATTCTAGAAATGGAGTTACTGGGCCACAGGGTATGATATGTTTGGCATATTCATTTTCAAAAGATTTATACTCCTAACAACATTGCTGTAACAGAGGGAATGGCCTGAAAAAGGGTAAAATGTTTTATGAGTTGTTTCTTTCATGCTCCCACTCTGTTTGGGAATTGAAACCTGCATCCCTGCCTGAGTCCAGTAATCAGAGGGACAGGGCAGTGTCCTTTATTCCACAGGAGATGGCTCAATGGAATTGTTCAGGCAGAAGTCATGACATTGTGGCTGGGCGTGGTGGCTCACGCCTGTAATCCTAGCACTCTGGAAGGCTAAGGCGGGAGGATTGCTCGTCAGGAATTCCAGATCAGCCTGAACAAGAGCAAGATCCCATCTCTACTAAAAATAGAAAGAAAGTATCTGAACAACTAAAAATATAGAAAAAAATTAGCCAGGCATGGTAGTACATGCCTGTAGTCCCAGCTATTTAGGAGGCTGAGGCAGGAGGATTGCTTAAGCCCAGGAGTTTGGGGTTGCTGTGAGCTAGGCTGATGCCACAGCACTCTAGCCCAGGCAACAGAGTGAGACTCTGTCTCAAAAAAAAAAAAAAAGTCATGACATTGTTTTCACTGGAGATGGGGTCAGTAAGAACCATCAACTATAGTTAAACAGCAATAGCCACAAGCTGAGAACTCATTTTAAAAGTTTTGTATTTCTGCTGATATGTAGGACAATGGTACTTTAAGACAAGAGTCTGCCATTTCCTCATTGGCTGGCAAATTAATAAACTTCTCTTTCCTTCTCCTAAAGCCACGTGTCTTCATTCTTCTGATGTGGCCTTGGGGACAAGTGCTGAACTTTAGGTAACAAAATTTGGCATCTCTGGGTGGGCCCATTGGTGCCCAGTGGAATGGCACCCTGCAACTGCTGGAAGAGTTGGGGAGCAGCCCTGGGTCAAGCCATGGGTAGGGGCATCACCTTTTCGGATAAGAGAGTGAGGGGACCACCCTAGCAGGTGTGGGAGTCTGATTAGCTCCAGGGAACTCCTGTCTCTCTTCTCCAAATTAGATGCAGCTCTGACCAGCTTTAACTTTGTTGAGAAAAGGGAAATGGATTTGGGAAATGTCACAATACCTTGGCAATTCGTTTGAGTAAGTTCCCCAGTGTGCATGCCAAGACCCTTAATTCCACCAATTTGGGAAAGGTTTTCAGACCTTCCTGCTCTATGACAAGGCATTTTGTTTGGATTTGTTTGGAGGCACCATTTGGGGGTGGAAGTCACAGTTGAGTGGAACTTGGGAACCTGGGAAATTCACTGCCTTTTGGATTAGGAGATGTTAGTTCTTGTTTGAGATGATTTGGTTCCTATTTGTGTGATTCCCATTTGTTTGGTAGGCCTTGGTATTTGAGATTGTTTGCATTGGGAATTCCTGGTACTGTTTGTGTTTGTTGTTTGTGAGTTTTGTCCTAATATGGGCTCTGTTTCTGTTCCATCTGAAAGTCTCCTGGGAAAAATTTTGGCTGAATGGTCAACTTACAGCTATGAACCTAGGTCTAAAGAAAGAATGGTATATTATTGTAATCCAGTGTACATGCTGGAGTGTGAGGAGAAGTGGCTGTGGAATGAAACCTTCAATTATTATACTATCTTATAACTGGAATTGTTTTGTCAAAGGTCTGACTCCATATATACAATCTTTCATGCAACTGCATAACAAGGAGGCTGAAAGGCCAGGTGATAAAACTGGGGCGGGATTAACCAGGTAGAATCTCCTGAACCTGCTCCCTTGCCACCACCAGCTCCCCACCTGCTGAGGAAGGAACCTGGAGCTCAACTGCACTTGAGCTTGCATTTCTGGGGCCCCACTGCCCTGACTGCCACAGGTCTTTGCAATGTTTTATTTTAGTTGGATACTAGGATTCCTCTGGTCCATACCAGTTCTGGGTTGGCTGCTGGGTGCCAGCTGAGGCAAAGCACCATGTGAGACTGTGGCCCCGGGGGCAGACCTGGCAGGAGGGGAAACCAGCATATGCAGCCCACTGCCCAGTGGCACGTGGTGAGGGAGAAACAGGGGTCAGGGGAATGGCTACGACCCAGCCACCTCCCCCCTGGGGCATTCATGTGATGCAGTGGGAGGCACTATCACTCACCAGGCTCCCTGGGGATGGCTGCAACGCCTGCTGCAGCTGGGGCAATCCATGGGAATGCCCCAGCTCTTGCCCAGATTTCCCATCTTGGCACCATGAGAGGGGCCAGGGAGGGTGCAACTGGAACTAATTCTTCAGTCTCATACCCACTAGGTTATGACTCAGGGCTGGAAATGGTCTCTCCTTCTAAGACCTAGTAGGCAACTCAATTTGGCCAGGGCAGGGCAATTTCCATTATGGAAATATCAGATAGGCAGCTCGAATGCACAAGGACAGCTGGCTGGGTCCTTTGAGACAGTCAAAAGGCAAGGGCAGTCCGGGCGTGGTGGCTCACGCCTGTAATCCTAGCACTCTGGGAGGCTGAGGCGG
>VBSM01003143.1:21769763-21786127 GCA_008086735.1 Cheirogaleus medius
AAAAAAAAAAAAGGCAAGAGCAGAAAAAGTTGCCCCAGATTGATGTATGATCAGTGTGCTTTTTGTAAAAAGGGAGGACATTGGAAAGAACATTGCCCAAAATTGTAAAGGGCTCCAGGTAACAAGAAGCCACCAGGAGAGCAAATGGTTTTTTCAAGTCCAGGACTCAGATGACAAAGGGGGGTGCTTGGGGCCCCCTGCCTCACTATAAATTCCTCATACCAATGAGTATAGATTTGTGCAGGATCTATGTGCCATTAATGATACTGTACAAGTGACTATGCAGTTGCATTTGAACGGCAGGATCCTGGGACTAGGATGGCTTCTCGGTGCTGCTTGACTGTGTTGCCTCAGGGCTTGAAAAAAGGCTCTCCTGCCCGGTTTAGTGAGGACTTAGTGGGTAACTTGTGGAACCTGCAGATTTGCTAACAGACTGATTTGCAAACAGCAGGTTACTTATCTGGGATTCCAAATTAGCAAGGAAACCTGTGACAACTGCCAGGGTTCCTAGGTATGACAGGTTTCTACCGCATCTGGATCCCAAACTTTGGACTAATGGCAAAGCCCTTGAATGATTCCCTTAAAGGAATAGATGTAGAGCCCCTGATCTGTACCACAGACTGTCAAAATGCCTTTGAAAAACTAAAGCAGAGTCTTATGACTCCCCCTGCTTTGTGTTGCCTGACTCCCAGAAAGAATTTAAATACTACATTCATGAAAAACAAGGAATGAGCCTTGGAGTCCTATTACAAATGCTGGGGGACATCCCATGGCCAGTGGGATACTTGTCAAAGCCACTGAACGATATTGTGATGATGGCTTCCTTCCTTCTGGACATTGGTAGCTACTTATGAGTTGTTATTAATGACTGTGTCTACTTTCAATCCTGCCACCCTGTTACCAGCTGAAGAGAATGAGACTTTTGCGGCATGACTGTTTAGAGGTTCTGGAGACTTTCTATTTCTAGCAGGATGGATCCGATCAGCTGATGCCATAGCCAGATTGGGGTCTTTTCACTGATGGGAGCAGCCTTATGGACAATGGACAATGAGGGGCTGGATGTGCGGTGGTTGCGGAATGATGGGTACTAAAAGCAGTGGCCCTGCCACCTGGGACTTCAGCCCAGAAAGCTGAGCTGGTTGCTTTGGCCAAAGCTCTTCCGTTATCCAGAGAGAAAAAGGTAAACATTTATATGGACTTTAAATGTGCTTTTATGGTTGTGCATACTCATGGTGTCATTTGGAAGGAAAGGGGCTCCTGACCTGAAGCCTTGGTTGGCCCCTATGAGGCACCTAGATGAATGCACACACCATGGGTGTGATGCCTTAATGGATTGAGTGGGACCTCATTTAAGAGGACCCTATTTGCAGCAAACTATTTATATGCTTGAAACAATCCAAAGATAGAAAAGTAACCTGCTGCACAGGGTACCCAACATGTGGGTACCCACCCTTTAAATCTGTATTAGTAGGTACCTTTTCAGGCTGGGTAGAGGCTTATCCTACCCAAATGGAGGGAGCATGTGAAGTTACCAGAATCCTTCTGAAGGAACTCACTCTGAGATGGGCTCCTGCCAGGAGCTGCTGGCCTGGGACGGGGCCTTTGCCGAGTTCCTGTGTACATACGCCAGCACAGAGCAGGAACAGGCCTCAGAGGATGACAGGATGACAGGTGTCAGCAGTCCAGGGAAAGGGGCCAAGCAGATGGAGAATGTCATGTTGGTAATGGACGCCATGGGCAGGCAGCACCAGAGACAGCTCAGCAACTCCTCCTCCTATAGCGGGGATGTCAGCAAGCACCACAAAAGCACGGCCAAGCTACGGAAAGCCAGGGCCAAGAAGGAAGAGACGTGGAAGCTGATGGAGGCAGACAAGGCTCAGACAGGGAAGGTCAAGCTGTCCGAGCCCTGGGACTACATGAAAGCCATCAGACTGTTTATCTCCTTCCTGAGCATCTTCCTCTTCTCGTATAACCACGTTGCTGCCCTGGCTTCTAACTATTGGCTCAGTCTCTGGACTGATGACCCCATTGTCAACAGGACCCAGGAGCACACTAAAGTCTGTCTGAGCATCTATATAGCCCAGGGCATTTCACAAGGTATCACCGTGTTTGGCTGTTTCATGGCAGTATCCATTGCTAGGGGGCGGGGTGGGGGGAACAGAATCTTTGCTTCCTGCCTTCTGCACCTGGATCTGCTGCACAATGTCCTGTGGTTGCCCATGAGCTTCTTCAAGTGGACCAGTGGGAGCCTGGTGAACTGCTTCTCCAGGGAGCTGGACACATTGGTCTCAATGATCCCTCAGGTCATCAAGGTGTTCACAGGCTCCCTTCTCCATACAAGAGTGATAATAGACCCTCCTTTATATTGGTAGTAACCAGCAAGTAAGCAAGCCCTACACCTAGAATGAAAATTGCATGCATCCTGGAATCGATGCAGGAGACCCATCTAAAGTGGGATAGGTATTGCCACTTTCCCTTCTCTGGATAAGGGTAGCCCCTAGAAGCAGGCTTAAGTTAAGGCCCTAAGAAATAATTTATGGGAGACCCTTCCTAGTACTCCAAGTTAAGTATGGTAGTATAACCATGAGTAAAAAAAGCAGAGAAAGGCATTATGTCAAGCAAGTGGGTCAAACACTAACCATTATGCATGAGTTTTCCTCTTTCAGGTCCTTGCCCCAATTGGAGGCACCCCTCCACCCCTTTAAACCAGAAGACTGGGTGATCTGAACAACAACTGGCAGAGAAGTTGAAGGGACCCTAAGAAGTGCCTCTGACAACTCATACTTCTTTGAAATTGTCAGGAATAAAAACCTTGGGTCCATCATACTAGAGTGAAGAGGTGTCCCATGGAAGAAGAGGACCCAAGCCCAGTGGATGGGCCAGTCTTTAGGCCTAAGGTCCCCAACTCCCAGGCCATGGACCAGTGGCCTGTTAGGGACCAGGCTGCAGAGCTCTGCCGCACCCCCCTAATCCATGGAAAAATTATCTTCCATGAAACTTAGGAACTGCGGGGCCACACAGCAAGAGGGAAATAGCAGGCAAGTAAGCGAAGCTTCATCTCTACTTATAGCAGGAAGTAGCTCAATGGTTCTGTCACCCCTCTTCCCATAGATATGGAAGGATAAATTGACAGTGGGGAATATGTCATGGAGGAAACAGCCTGAAAAAGAGTAAAATATTTTATGAGCTGTCTCTTTAACCAACCCCCCTAATCTTTGGGAATTAAGACCTGCATCCCTGCCTGAGTCCAGTAATCAGAGGGGCAGGGGAGTGTTCTTTGTTCTTTGTACCACAGGAGATGGCTCAACGAAATTGTCTGAGCAGAAGTCACGAGGTTGTCTTTGCTGGAGATGGAGTCAATCAAGACCATCAACTATAGTTAAACAGCAATAGCCCCAGGCTGAAAACTCATTTTAAAAGCTCTGTATTTCTGCGTATAGATAGGACAATGGTACTTTAAGACGAGAGTCTGCCATTCTCCTTATTTGCTGGCAAATTAATAAACTTCTCTTTCCTTCTCCTCAAGTCACTTGTCCTCTTTCTTCTGATACTGCTTTGGAGACAAGTGCCAAACTTTCGGTAACATTGCCACCTGCTATTTGAACCCTCTTACCAATATTAAGTATTATTTTTATAAAAACAAACCCCAAACACTGATGTAAAGTGAAAAGAACTCATTGTTCCATTAATTTACCTTTATTTATAGTAAAGTTGAATTTTTTTATATGTTTATTAGCCATTTGTGTTTTCTGTTTAGGAGAGTTTTTCCCCTTGTTTAGGACTTTAATAATGAATTTGTACAGTTTCTGATAGCCATTCTGGAAAAATATTATACTGGTTGTAGACTTGGTTACTAAGCCTTTGATTTAGAGGTATTTATCTTGTAATTTCTCCAGAGTAATATTTTCTACCTGTTCCCTGGCAAAGTGAATGGGGGCAGATTTGAGTCTGAAGAAATTCCATTAGTAATTAACACTCAACCAAATTGACCTCCCTCACTAGAGGAAAGATGGAATGTCTTAAAGGGAGGATTTCTAAACATAAAATGCAATGAGATAATTTAACAAAATATTTTAAGTGGAATGGAGGCAGAAATGAAAACATGCTGGTGGAGCCAGAAAATGTCTGCATATTTATGAAGAAACTAAGAGCAGGCAGATGACACTGTTCAAAATGCAAGAGTTAGGGCAATATAACCCATGTGCCCAGTGATACTAATGAACACAGATGTCCCTAATTGTAGATTTGTCTTGAAGTTCAACTTGTAGTGTTTTCATTTTTTTTTAAATCGGGCAGCCCTCCCCCCCGCCAGAACATGTTCAGAGAGACTCCCAAATTGTGGTTTTGAAAACATTTCTCACTTGGTTGCTTCCTTATTTCAGAAACAGGGTGACATTAAGAAAAATAAAATTGAATAATCAACAGTCATTGTCAAGTAAGCATTTCAGCCTCCTCCTCAATGATAAAAAATTTTAAGTGCTGACAGTTTTTCAAGAGACAAGATTAAATTCCATACTGAAATTCTTCAAGCTTGAACTCTAGCCAGAGGTAAACTTTATTTTGGAAAATCTGAGAAAATAAGCTCCATTAATTCCGAGGCGTGGAAAGAAGGATCCTGAAATACCCCTCACTTCTCCAGACATATTATTTAACCTCGCACATTCCTTACAGCAGCTGTTCCAAATCGTTTCCACTGTCTACGGAGGCTCCTAAGCTGTATGGAGAAGACAGGCGCTGAGTGACCTTCCTTGTCCAAGCTCCTCCCATCTTCAAATGTCCCCGTGTCTACTCCCATCAATTATACATGCTTTTAGGATAGCCAGCTTTCTTGTCTTTATATTCCCCTTCTCCGAGCCCAAAGCCGAGTTCCTTGTTCATAGGAATGCTTCACTAATTAAGATATTAAAAATCACCAGCCATCATAGCTCACACCTGTAATCCTAGCACTTTGGGAGGCTGAAGCAGGAGGATCACTTGAGGACAGAAGTTTGAGACCAACCTGGGCAACATAGTGAGTCTTCATCTCTACAAAAAAAGAAAAAAAAAATTGAAAAAAAAAAAAGCGAATGATTGAGGCAAAATCAACTTAAACAACATGGATCCTAGATTTTAATGATAGGCCCTTAACTAGAGCCAGTGCCTTGGAATAATGAACCAAGAAAGGGGCACCGCGGAGTGCCCCCTAAAGGCTAGTTTTGTACCTGGTCCCACCACTCATTAGCTCTTGGACAAACTATTGAACTTCCCACCGGCACCCATTCCTCAGATGCTTCATCTCTAAAAAGGAGGATAATAAAAATTCCTGCCTCATAGAGCTCTTGGGAGGATTAAATCAGAGAAAGGACTTGGCACAGAAGGCGCCACTTAATAAGTACTCAAAATAGCTATAATACACATTGTCATATATAATCAGCATATCAGACCTCTCAAGGAAGTTTCCACATTTTCACTCAAGGAAAGAAAATGGCTTATGATGCATCTTTAAGAAAGCAAGCTTGCCTTTGGGTTATATTTCAGGATTTCTCTAGTAGGCCTTTTCAGATGCAATAGAGAAAGAAACATGTTCTAATTTGCCAAGTTTGCAAACTGTTTTCCTAATCTCTTTATGTCATATTCAGGCAAACCTCAGGGTTTTGGTTTTTTTTTAATTTTTTTTCACATGCCGAAGAAATTCACTGCATCACACTTCAGTTTTAGAAAAAGGAAAGTGGGTATTGAAGGAGAGCTGGTGGGAATTGTTTCTCAGACCCTTCACCCTGATTTTAGAACTTGCGTCTATCCTGGTGCCAGGAAATCCCGCCCCTCCCCCGTTTCATGATGGAGGCCAGAACACTTGGCCTCCGCTTCTCTTCCGCATGACTCTTTCTATGTTTCCAGTAGAGCCAAGCTCAGTGCCTGGCATGGGGTAGGCTGTGTTTCATGTCTGTGCAGTTGAGGCGCTGGAATCCTCATGCTCCTTCTCATAAGTGGGCTCTAGACAGAGTTGTTTCCTTCTACACTTGTCTGCTCACCTCTTTTTGGAGACCATTTTTATTCTGCTGACTCTAAAGCTTTTCCTCTGACTCGTCTCAGAATGTAACTCGATCACAAAGATTTCAAGGCAGAATCATTAATACACACTGATTGTTCATTAATTCACTCAGTAAACATTTGTTAGGTGCCTCTTGTGTTTTCTTAAAAAGAAAAGCATGTGTTTAGATGTAAAAGAGCTTGTTTGCTTTTCCCACTCAGATTCTTTAAACTCCAGTCACCTTTTTTCTTTTTGATTTTCTAAAATAATGTCTGACTATAGCGACATCTACTGGCAAAATGGAGCTCTACACCATGGAAGTCGTCAACACCTAGCCTCAAAGTTATTTTGTGACAATTCTTTTTTTCCCTAAGTGTAGTCCAGGCAGACGTCCAGACCAACATTCTTTGATAATGAGAACTACTAAACCACTTCATTAAAATCACTTTCCTATTAATGATTTCCGAATCTTAAAAGCTTTTCCGTTTGAAATACTACTGCTATCTTTGCTGAAAAGTCATAGACCAAGCTGCTGGGCGGCCTCTTAAAAGGACCATATTTAAGAAAGTACACAGAAGCTTACAAAGATATTGTATTAGAGTAACTCATATTAAATTGAATGGTTGGGAGCCATGACTAAATAAGCATTGCCATTGACTGATGAATTCCAGGGCATTTCAGCTCGCAAATGAATTATTATTTCAAAATTAATTTGTATGCTCACTTAGAATTTTATTTTACTTATAACCCGGTATTCAGTGGTTAAATTCTCAAGGTATCCATCAGTAGGTCATTTTACACAACATAACTGAAATACTGTGCATTTGCAAAGAAGAAAAGAAAAACAGGAGGAAATAAGTAAGAAATAATGTTTTTATAATATTAGTGAAGAAGATTTTTTAGAATTGAAAAATAAAGTTTTTTAATAATAGATTTTTAATTACCTTGAATTCTGGAGGAGAAATGACTCTATAATTCTCCAATTAACTGGTTGCTAGCTTGCCAAATGTTGATGATGTCTGCCGGTGCAACTGAGTTTTATCAGTCATATGTCTTTGGCTAGATGTCCTCATGGTTGCGGGAGGCTGGGGCAGCTTAAGCATCACCGCCTTACACCAGAGGAAACATTCTTATCAGAAGCCTCATTGTGAGAAGGAGGAATTCTTTCCCACAGGTGTTGACTGCATACTTTCTCTCATGCCTCATTGGCCAGAATTGGTTGCCATTACCATCGATGACTTAGAAACTAACTGAAATTCACCTTAACCTGAGCCCCTCCCATAACATGGGGCTGGGATCACCTTCCCTCAGCACATAGCTTGAGAACTTAAACCACATGGGGGCGATTCAAGCAAGAAAAAGGGAGGAAGATGGACTTGGGTAAGGAGCCAATAGCGTCTAATACACTTGGAGGGGTGAATGGGAGAGGAGGAAGACGAGACAGGTGTTGGTCTCTAGAAACCTAGGTTTGATGGAAAAATTAGGTTGACAACAAAAGGGAAATTTTGGAGTTAGAGAAGGGTTTGTTTGATTTTGCTTGGTTTGAAGATGGGAGAGACCTGAACCCATTTGTAAGTAGAAGCAGGGTCAGTAGAAATGAAGAGTTTGAGAAATCAGAAAAACAAGTTCCCAGAGCAGATGAGAAAGAGTAGAATCTCCAGCCATTGGGATCTGGAAGACCAAATTCCAAAAAGATGGGGGAATCCATCAGAAAATTGCCAACTTTTTTATTTCCTTAATTAGAGGCTTTTAAAGAGAATGTCCTTTTAAAGGATATATACACTGCAGAATTTTAAGAGTGTGATGGTTAATTTTATGTGTCAACACAGCTAGGCTATGGCACCCAGTTTGGTCAAACACCAGTCTAGATAGGTTGTTTTTTTTTTAGATGTGATTAACATTTAACTCAGTAGACTTTGAGTAAAGCAGATTACCTCCATAATGTTGGTGGGCCTCATCCAATCAGTTGAAGGTTTTAAGAACAAAGACTGAGGTTTCCTGAAGAAGAAGGAATTCTCCTGAAGACTGCAACATAGAAACCCTGCTTGAATTTCCAGCCTACTGTCCGACTGTACCATTAACTTCTACCTGAATTTTCAGCTTGCCCCATGAATTCCCGACCTGCCAGTCCCCACAATCCCATAAGCCAATGCCATAAAATACAGTACATAAGTCTGCCTTCCTCTTTCTCCTCCTCCTCCTCTCCCTCTTTCTCTCTCTCTCTCTCTCTCTCACACACACACACACACACACACACACACACACATGTTTTGTTTCTCTGGAGAAGCCTGACTGATACAGGGGTAAATGACAACATATTTTCAATCTACTCTCAAATATTAACTCTTGGGGAATCTGGGTGAAAGAGAATGGGAATTCTTTATATAATTCTTACAGTGTTTCCATAATTCTGAAATTATGTCAAATAAAAAGTTAAAAAAAATAAAAGCAAAGTTTATTTGTAAGCCAGTTTGGAACAGAGCTTTTCTCTTACACAGAAGCATATAAACTTGGCTTTGTTCCCAAGGTAGCCAACAAAGGCCCATTTAACACATAATGAAGTTGAAATACTGCGCCCTCCCAAGGGGATTAAATAGGAAGAAAGCAAGACTGTTTTAATAGTGATTCAACCAGAAGGGAAAACATTAAAACTGAATAACAGATTTTAATTCATCTTTACTTGGGTGGAAAAACTATTACACAGTTGTTTAATATTAAATTGCCAGTGTAAAACATTGGGGGAAAAAACAACAGTGGAGTGAAGCAAGCACGGTTAATAAAGAAGAAGAAACAAATTCTCGGGTGTACCTAGAGAGGAAGGGAGGGGAGTTTAAGGAAGGTTTTGTTTGATTTAGTTTAATCGGAAGAAATTTGAGTATATTTATATGCTAAGGGGCTAGAGCTAGGGTTGAGCAAGTAGTTGAAATTATACCAGGAGAAACAAATGGGATCTTAAGCAGTTTTTTTTTTTAATTTTATATGCCACTAAAACTTTTTTAAAATAACCAAACTGGAGGACCAATATACAGTTGTTAACTTTTATATTTATTGAGTGAAGACATTGAAAAACACACACACATACATACAAAGCCACCCAAATAATGGCTATCCATTTTTATCATTATTTCATAAATAAGGTTAAACACTAAATAACAGAAAAGGAATAATGTAAACACTAAATAAATTTAGCATGGTGTTCTCATTTCATTGAGGACTGTCAGCATGTTTATACGGACTCTAGGTTTTGGGGTTAGTGCTAGCTGAACACTTACAAACAGCTGTGTCTCCCCTTGGTATTCCATGCAAAGCCCTCCAGAGAGGGATGTTCCAACCCTGTGGGTGGTGGCACATCCCATTTCCTCCACTGTGACCCTGGGTCTTGCATGAACTCACCCCCAACCACCTCCCCGTCTATCTGGTTAGCCCTGACCTGGCTCCAGGCTCCAGTTCCTCCACCTCCCAAGGGCAACCTTACAGGTGGGACCTGTGGCACCCACCTCCACTCACTTTATTAAAAGCACATGTTTATCTGCCAAGTTTATGATTATTTTTATATTGCCAACTCTACCCTTTGTTAAGTTTCAAACTCACTTATCTCTTTCTGGATAATGTAGCTTTCCTGTTGTTTTCACCTTGTTCATCATGTCACCGTTGCTTTTCAAAGAACTTTTTGGCTGAGGAAATTTATTAGCACCTCTTTCTGCTTTTCTAATTAATGTGTTAGATGCCTCTTGCCTTCACAAGGTACGGCTGGTTTGGCCAAACACCTTACTGCTAGGATTAGTGACATTCTTCTGAGCTTCGTTTAGGCCCTCTCCTGATCTACAACCTTTGGAGTGAAGTCCAAGGCAATCTGCCCTCTCATAATAAAAAAACCCACTGTATCCCCTAAATCTACTGATATGTTTTTTTAATGTAAAAAAAAAAAAAAGAGCTCCTGGCCTGGATAGGACTTATTCAATAAGTGTTAGTGTCCTTTCCAGGTAAAAATTGTTTTGATTCTGTGGAAAGGCAGACATTTGAATCAGGGCCAGGCAATGCTTTCTGGAATTTTGGAGAATATATTTCTATTAAGAAGCTAAAATTAAGGGTTTTTTAAATTTTCGTCAATCATGGAGCATATGGGAGTTTGTATATGGTCTGTAGACCAGATGAGACAAAAGAGACAACAGAAGTCAGTAAGGTGAGCCAGGGTGATGGCCCAGATTAAAGCAGGAAACCTCTCTCTGTGTACGTATGTACATGTCTCTGTCCTTGTATCTTTCTCTCTCTCCTTTGCTCCTTTTCTTTCTCCCTTATCAAGTCATGTTTCAGTTTTGGTTCCAATTTTATTTTTTATTTTATTTTTTGAACAGGTTATATATCCACATGGCTCAAACATCAGAAAGTATAAAAGGAGATTTGGGAAAGGTCTCTCCCCTTGCCCTTCAGCTGCCAAAGGCAACCAGTGTTAACAGTTTCTCGTGCATCCTCCTGGAATATTCTGTCTACCCCCTTTTATACAAATAAGCACATACTTTACCATGTATTTTCACTTAACAGTCTTGGAGATTATTCCATATGCATGCATGGAAAGCTTCCTTGCTCTTCCTTAATTTAGTTTTTAATTGCTTTATATTTTATTTTTTGTATGTACCATGACTACTTAGAGGGACAATCAGGCCAGGTATGGATTTTTGCTATTTTCAAATAAGATTGAAATGAATAATTTTGAGCATGTCATTTTGCACATAAGCAAGTATATCCATAAGATAAATTCCTGAAAAGGAATTTCTGGGTGAAAAAGTGTGTGCATTTGTAAATTTGATAGGTGCTGCCAAATTGCCCTTCATAGAAGTTGTACCAATGCACACAGGCTGCAAAGATCAAAGTCTTCTGGCTTTTCCAAAATGTGTATGCAAAGGAATAAAAGCATATAAACAGGAAGAAACAGAGACAACTTTCTAAGGCCCTATGGCCATGGGCCAATTAGAGTGCTCATTGTTCCTCTGCTCTTTGGGGTAGATAATTTGGGACTCTTATACAGATTTAGAGTTATTTCACTTCACAATTCTAAACTGGAGCACCATATTAAAGATGTTTCTAATTTATAAACTGTTATTTAGCTGTGTTTCAGACTATCATAAAATCATGAAGAAGTCGGTAGATAGGTTTAACCTTTATTTTTTAAGTTTTCAAATTCAATAAATTCATCTGTTAATACATATTTTTAATATATCTATTGCCCAGCTAATTTTTTTCTTATTTTTTGTAGAGATGGGGTCTTACTATGTTGCCCAGGCTGTTCTCAAACTGTTGGCCTCAAGAGATCCTCCTGCCTTGGCCTCCCAAAGTACCATGCTTGGCCTCTTAAACATTATTGAAGACCCTAAAGAGCTTTTGTTTATGTGAGTTATATAGATATTTGACATAGTTAAAAGCAAAGCTGAATTTTCAAAAACTTTATTTAAAAAATAATTCCATTATATGTTAACATAAATAACATTTTTATGAAAATAACTATTTTCCCAACAACTTAGTGAGAAAAATGGAAATGTTTTATATTGTTGCAAATCTGGCTTAATGGGTCACAGCTGGATTCTCCTATATGCTTCGGCATTCAAGCTGTTGCAATATCATGTCTTGTAGCCTCTGGAAAACACCACTGTCAACTCATGAGAGAATGAGCATGAAATAGTCTAATGACATTTTTTGTATTATTATTAAAATAGTTTTGACATTGGGAATACCTGAAATGGTGTTAGGACTCCTAGAGGTCTCTAAACCACACTTTGAGAACAGTTGGTTTAGATTAACCTTATTCTATTTTTAATTTTTATCCCCTATACATTTAATTTTTGCCAACTTTATCTGTCATGGGCAGAGAGAAGCCCTTGAAAATGTACTACTGTTTGTTGATTTTTGTAATGTTTGAAGTGTTTTGCTTTATGTAATTGTGATCATGTGTAATTTGCTACATACATACTCAAGACAGTTATATCTTTTATATTTTTTATTTATTTTTTAGTGGCTTAAAAACAACAATATTGTTTTGTTTTTCTCACAAATCTGCACTTTGAGCAGAGCTCAGGATGTTGGGGGAAAGGCTTGCTTCTGCCCCCTACAGCATGGGTTGGGGCAGCTCACCTGAGGATCCATTCCCAGCGTGAACACTCACGTGGCTGGGAAGCTGGTGCTGGCTGTCGGCTGGGAGTGCAGATGGGGCCGAGGGCTGGGGACCTCAGTTCCTCTCCATGTGGGCCTCTCCATGTGGCCCAGGCTTCCTCAAAGCAGTGTGGCTAGGTTCCAAGGGGAGCAGCACAAGAGAGAAAAGGTTAGTCCATTCTGAATTAGGCTATTGCTTTGAATTCAATTCTAACATTAACACTTGCTAACCCAAATACAGTTACATTATTAGTTTCTATCTCTCTGGTTATGATTTTGGCACAAAGAGCTTAATCTTCAAATCATGGTCAAGTATACTTGGAACACCTGTAAGAATGACCAGGTATTTATATCCTCAGGTACAGGCCTCCTGGCCAGCAGTGCACCCCTCTGGCCTTGGCCCTTCAGCAGCCTACATCTGCTGCACTACGGTGTTCTTGACCATGGCACGGTACCTTGATGCTATGCTATTCACCTGAACACATTTTCTCCAGCCCAAGTCTACTTCCGCTCAAATGTGTTTTTGTTTTTGTTTAAAGCTGGTCAAGTGAAGCAGTGAGAGTGGAGAATCAAATGTGGTTTTGTGTTTTCCTAACCACATCCTGGCAACTATCACGAATCTGGATTACTTTTTTCCTTGATAGTTAGGCTTGCTGATATTAATCACAGATAGTTGCTAGAGTCACAGAAGTTTACTAGAAAAACCTCAGCTCTTTGCCCTAGTGGTGATTAATTCCTGAGCCCAGTGGAACCTTTGCCTGTATACTGGGTTTCTGTGGTGCGTTTCCTGCCCTACCTTGATACCAGATATGTCTACTCCTTACCCTCCCGCTATAAAGCCCCACCTCCCAATTTCCGGGAGATGAAGGGCAGTGCCAAGGTTCAAGGGCTGTGAATTGGTTCTCCAAGTCCAGCTCCAAACTTAGTGTTCGAATAGGCTAAACCTTGGATCTGTCTTTGTGGATCAGAGCATCCCTGATGAAGCATCTTGCAGCATACTAGGTGAATATGATAGCTGTATTAGATTTGACGTAAGGCACCAAAGGAGCCACAGAAAAGTGTGCTTGGGGTAGTATCCAGGCTTCATATGTCCAGCCTATACCCTAATAAACAAATTCTAATGACCACTACTAACCTAGATTCATATAAACCTAGATCAGAGGCCAAGATATCATCAAGGACATCTGGCTCTCCTCCCACTAGAATACCCTCAAGAAGACTAAGTATGCTTATGGGGGAACAGAGAAGAGACTAGAAGAATCATGCCGAGCATAGAGAATAGTGCATGGGAAACACACAGGGAATCAGGTCCATTCCCCAAGTCAGAGCCAAGTGTAACACTCACGTAAGAACAGAGCTAGAGCCAGAACTGGAAACTGGCAACAGCTGTGCATTAAGAGAAAGGGACTGGTGACCCTTGGCAGCCCCACTTAGGATCAGCCAAGAAATGAAAGCTGTCCAACAAGAGAATTCTGTGCTATCAGGAGGGGGCCAAATGGAGTTTACATTCTGAAAGATGTGTTCCTACAGTTCCTGGTGTGGCTGCTCAGGAGTAAGGACCCTGGGGTAGGCATCATCTTGAGGAGAGTGAATACTCAATTCTACGGCATTGACCACAGTTCAATAGGTAATGCTTTTGTCTTTCTTTATGGTCTACAAGTCCTTCTATGGCACTCATCTATGAGATGGATTAGGCAAGTAATATGATTCTATTTAACAATTAAAAAAATTTGGCTCTGGTACATTAAGTGACTTGCCCAACTGGAAAGTGGTAAAACCACACCAGATCTTCAGGCTCCTAATCCAATGCTTTATCCACTCTTCCATCGTGGATTGTGTGGGTGGGAGAAGCTGGAGACTGGAAAAAACAAAAGCTAAAGCTGAGCCATTGGCGGCCAACAGGCCTTAGGGGGCAAATAAGAGGATGGCAAGGGAAACAGAGGAAGGACTCTATTGGCAAATGTGGGAGTTGGAGAGACTGATCCGAGTATCAAATTTGTTTTGGGAGGTGGGAATCAGGCAGGAGAAGTAGGAACAGAGCCAGATGGATAATCTTGATGCGATGTGGTGTGTAACAGGCATCACTGCAGTTTTATGAAAACCAGAGTAGCAATGAGAGCAGAGCTCTGGGAAGATTAATCTGGCACTGAGACAAAAATCAGAGCGAAAGAGTGAGTCTAGAAGCAGGTAACTCCACAAAGATAGATACTGTTGTGGAAATACAGGTGTGAGGTGATAAGTCTTAGTCTAAGAAGGCAGCAGTGGAAACGGTGAGGAAAGAATGAATTCACAGACAGTAAGACAGACACTCTAGGATTTAGTAGCAGATTAGCTATGGGAACAAAAAGTACACAGTTCAAAGCTGCTCCAAACTCTGAGGGGCTAGAAGAATGAAGGCCTCACTGGAACAGAAGATTAGGTTCGATTTGATGTGACAGTATAAAAGGGACAGATAAACAGTTTAAACCTTGAGATTATATCACAGTTGAATGGCTAGAGGTCAGTCTCCTAAAGAAAATAAATTCTGAAACACTCGGTGGAAAGGGGAATAAATTATATTTGATAAGACATTTGTTATAATCATAAAAACCAGCATATAACTGCCTTTCATATTATTTTATTAGTACTTATTAAATAAAAAGAATTTATGAAAATATTTTACTTTTCAAGATATAGAAACTACAATCTTTGCAAAATACACACACCCATAATTGTTACAAAACATATCCTTGTATGCACCTTGGACATTACAAGTGTTTAAGAATCATACCCTGTAAGAGTTGAGAGAAGAAACATTTTCTCCAACCTCAGTCATATATTGTGACATTCAAGTATTTAAACCACAAAATTAAATGTATGTTTAGTGTACAGGCACAAAGGGATTTAACTTTCAAGGTCCCAAATGTTTTTTCATTGTGCAAGGTAAAGAATTGGGAGAGGGCTCCCTGAAAGTTAATTCACCTTAGGTAGCTCAAGTAGTGGTTTACTTTCCATACTTTATCATGGAAGTAAGGGAAGATGGCCATGGAAATCCAACTCAGGCAGGTCTCCTCCTATCAACCCTACCTAGGGAGTATGGCTCCTACAACACAATTTCTAAAATACTTTTGAGTTTGAAAATGTTCTGATTCTATAATTATCTAAGATATATGCAGAATGATGCTTTTGCAAATCTACATTCCATTATCCTAAATTAGGTTAAATAATGCCAGAGATGACTCACCTAAATAGACTTCATTTGGATTTGTAAAGTGGAAAGCATTTAATAAAATCAGCAAGCCAAAACTTCCCCCTTGGAACTACTGGAAAAGATTCTTTCTCACCAAGGCAGAAATCGCAAATGCCAAGTTCCTCTTTGCTTTGGAAAAATTGTGACAGGGAGGTGGGAAAGAGCCTAGAACCTTTCAACTCTGCAGGCTTAAGATAATAATTGATGCAATGTCTGACACAGTAAGAGAGTTGGAGGCTATCACAGCCTCACCACTAAAGGGTCTTTGTGACAAAGAACCATTTGCATGTACTCCCTATATCATGACTAACCTTCCAAGCTTTCCTAGATATTCAGTTCTCTCTTATCTGCAGAGTGTTGGCCTGATGAAGTTCCAGATATAAAATGTGTTGTTTGAATTCATGATGTTAGTATCATGGTGCAGCACTGACATTTAACATCATGCTGATATAACAGAATTTAACAGTGACTTTTTTTCTATAAGAAACTATAAAAGTCAATCAAACATGAATTCACAGGTTTTTACATTTAATGTATAACACCAAGCATTATTACATATAATTTCATAACAATAAAAATTTTAATAGCAGTCTTGTACTTTAAAAATTATTTTTAAAACATAGTCCAGAGTCCTCTAAGTACCTGATTTAGAGGGTAAGGGAGGTATCTATTAGGGTGAACCATATGAAACTATGGTTTTTGTAAATTAAAATGGTAAAATCGTGGCAATTTCATATGGTTCAACCTAATAAGATCCTGAGAAAATTTTATTTGGCATCACACTATAAATTCAAAGAGAATTTATAGAAAAATCACATTTCTAGTGAAGACAAAACACTTCAGGATGGAAATGTGCACACTGGTCATGCCAAGATTTCTCCTTGTGATTCAAAGATCTGAAATCTTGGAATGTTAAGAAAAAATAACATTAGTGCAGTTTCAAAAAAACAGAGGACAATTAAAATTACAGAATGATAACTA
>VBSM01003143.1:21804478-21820706 GCA_008086735.1 Cheirogaleus medius
AAAAAAAAAAAAAAAGAAAAAGAAATATGTTAGAGACAGCCATAAATATGACTTTGTTAAAATTACTTTAAATGATGTAATTTTTTAAATGTTCAGTTTCCCAAAAGAAATCAGCCTGTATTAGGGGATTAATCTTCTGGAATTCCCAGAGGTGCCTTTACAGATCATTTAGATGGATTTAGAAAGATTAAAGAGAGTCATTCTTTTCAAGGTTCCCAGTGTTCAGTCAATTGAGAAGATCCCATTATGCATCAAAGAAATGCCAGTGTCATTTCCCACAGGCTTCCCTTCCTCTGTGTTCCCCTTAAGTGCCCTTAGCCCTTTACATTTCTTACTTGTGTCCTCTCTCAACCAGCTTATCCATTCTCTGGGCCTTAACTACCACTACCATGACCTGCACATCTTTAACTGTACTCCAGTCCTCTCTCTGAGCTCATATTTAACTTCCCTGGTACTTAACCACTTGTCAGATACCTCCACTGGCACGTCAGTTCCACAGGCTCCCAACTGAACTGGCTGCTGCCCCTGTCCGCATAGTCCTCCCATCCCTCGGTTTCCTTCCCCGTGGAGCCACTGCCATTCACTCAGGCTGGGAGCCTTTCTAGACTCTCTCTCCTCCTTCACCCTCCACATCCCATCAGTCATAAGGCTTGTTAATTCTGCCTTACAACTGTCTCTTCGATCTGTCCACTCTCTTTAATTTCATACCTACTCTTCTGATGTAGGCTCCTGCCATCTCTCTGCGGATTATTGCCACTGCCCCTCACAGATCTTTATGACTCCAACCTGCTCTATCATACTGCTCTATCTTCCCAACCATGATTTAGAATGGGAATCTGATCATATTGTTCCCTAGCTTAAATATCTCCACTGACTCTTCATTTCCCATAGCAGTGCTTCCCTAAAGGTGTGCCTGCATGGTGCTACAGTGGATTGAGATGGGCCAAGGGTGGCCAAGGCTGAGCAGGTGTGTTGCAGCCCAGGGCACCATATGTATTTTCATTTTCCATGTGTGGCATGGATGGAAAGGTTAGAAAGGATTGGCTACAGATGTAGTCCAAACTCCCGACCCTTGCCAACTTCTCTAGTCCATCTCCGGCCCTCATCACCTCACACCTTATTATCTGATGATTGCCATTTCCTGTCCCGTGCCAAGGTGTTTCATGCCTATGTCACTGCACAGAGGGCAAGTGCTTCCATCAATCTGGAATGAACTTCTCCCTTTCTCTACCTGGCAAACTACTAAACGTCTTTTAAGATTTAATTCCAGCTTTGCCTTCATGAGTAGGCTTCTCTGAATTCCCACGATGGAACTTGCCAGCCTTTGTTCTTTTACTATAACTCATAATCTACCTCTATTATGTGCTTCCACTGTAACTCATAATCTATCTCTATTACGGCAACATCGTGCTGAAGAGTATCTTTCGGTTAACATGTTTATTTCCCTTGCTACTTTGTAAGCTGCTTGCAGCTTTTCATCTTTGTTCCACAGTGCCTGGCACAAAGGAGGCTCAAGAAAGGGTACGGAAACCAAGTGCAAAATTATAGTTTGTATCAGTCAAGACGGGCTAGGTTATGCTGTTGGGACAAGTGATTTAATGATAAAAGGTTAATTCTGAATCATGCTATAATCAGCATGATGGGTGCTCCATATCAACTGATGCTTCTATGGTTACCCTGGAGAATCATGCATGTTTATACATTTGTGTGGATACACACACACACACACACACATACACACACATATTCATTTTTTTAAAAATTGTGATATAATATACATAAAATTTACCAATTTAACCAAAGTGTACAATTCAGTGGCATTAAGTATATTCACAGTGTTGTGCAACTATTACCACTATCTAGTCCCAGAAATTTTTAATCACACACATTTTCCATTTGGAAAATTTTTCAAATGAAAATCCCCACTCATTAAGCAGTTCCTCTTTATTCCCTCCTCCCCCAGCTTGGCAACCACTAATCTTTTTTCTGCTTGTATGGATTTGCTTATTCTGGACATCTCATATAAATGGAATCATAAAATATGTGGCCTTGTGTCTGGCTTCTTTTGCTTAACGCATTATTTTCAAGTTTCATCTATGTTGTAGCACACATCAGTACTTTATTCCTATTTATGACTGAGTAATATCTCATGATGTGTATATACCACATTTTGTATATCCTTTCACCACTTGATCAGCTTTGGACTGTTTCCATCTTTGGCTGTTGTGAGCTGAGTAGCAACTTACAATACCAACTCAACTGTGAATATTCGTGTGTAAGGTTTTATGTGAATACTTGTTTTCATTTATTTCAGGTGTCTACCTAGGAGTGCAATTGCTGAACCATGTGATAATTCTATGTTTAATTTATTGAGGAACAGCCAAACTGTTTTCCACAGTGGCTACACCATTTTATATTTTCTCCCCCAATACACAAAGGTTCCAATTTCTCCACATTCTCATCAACACTTGTTATTTTCCATTTGGAAATGTGGAAAAAATATTATTATCATTATGGCCTATACGTGCTCTTAATACATTCATAACACTCCTGCTCGTATTTTATTGGCCAACACAAGTCACATGATCACACCTAGTGCCAAGGCAGGTGGGAGGCACAGTCCTACCATGTGCCAGAACGAAGAGCACTGGGAAGAGCATTTGGGAGCAGCCCTAAGGACTATCACACAATTAATATCAAGTGAGATGAGACATCACATCAAAATAGACCCGTCATCTCTCTGCAGGTTCATATGCACAAATCAGGCCATTATCTCTTACTTAAATATTATAAAGCTTCCTGAAGAAAAATAAACAGAGAATGGCCGAGAGTGGCACAGATGTGAGCTTAAAGAGGGGGAAATAAAGGCCAGGAGGAAAAAAGAACAAAAACTAAAAATCTTCAAAAGCAGGATACCTTAATTTGGTAATTAATTATAAATACATCTTTGGAAAACATAAAAGCAGAAAAGCAGGCTGTTTTGAAAAAAAAAGTTAGATGTCTTCATTTTAGTGCAAAATATAGTGTAGCAAAATACCACCCAAACTCCAATAATTAAACTTTCATACTGGAATTGATTCATCTCTCAATAGCTTCACAAGTAACCGCTGCAGTACATTTTGTTAAATAAATTTGCCGAATATTCATTTTCTGATAAAGCTACAAAGTCAGTCTTGAAAATAAGGAAATAAAAATGTGCATGGAAGGATTTTCCTGAAAAGGAGCATTTCATGTGCATCTCTTGTCACCCAGCAACTGTTTCTCTGGAGTTCTCTTTAATGGGGTAATTCCAGCTGGCAGCTGGTGCAACCTTGAAATGATCCTGTTTATTTTTCCTGCTCCCTGATGTGTAGAGGTCATTGCTGATAATAATGTGGTTGCTATTCATTATTATCTGGAGTGTGATAACATAGCAGAACCGCCTCCACGAAGTGCTCTTTTTAAAACTTTTGACATTGACCCTGCATATACAGTTGGGTCCCACTAGATCCACATTTCAAAGTCTAAGGATATTTACAGTTTAGAAATAAAAATGACCTACCTGGGTGGGGTGGGGGGAACAAGCATTGTTGCACTTTGTTCAGTTTGTAGCTGTTGAATCAATAATGAACATTCATTATTCAGACTGCCTGGGTTTGAATCTTAGCTTCAGCTATGTTTGTGTTCTTAGACATACTTATTAATCTCTCTATGCATACTTGAATCATCTAAAAATGGGGCTAACAGTGGTACTTACCAGTTGACTTGTGAGGATTAAATGAGCTCATATATGTAAAATGCTTACAACAATGTCTGGCACACAGCAAGTACTATGTGATTGTTTCCAGACTGTGTTCCCTCTTGACAAATCACATCCTTTTCCACCCCTCTCTGCCCTCCTCTGACTGAGTTAGGTACCCCCGACATGTGCTTCTCTGATATGCTGTCTTCCCCATGGCTAAACAACACTTAAAGGGTATTGTGTGTTTAGTTACTTATGTCCCTCAGTAGCTGGAAGCTCTGAGTGGGTCTAGACTTGTTCTTCATAGCTAAATCCTCATATGTTTGGTGACTTACTCACCTGTATGTGACCTGGGCAAGGTCGTGTGAGGCTGCAGAAGTGGCCAACCTAATTTACTGGGAACAAAGAGAGGGCAGCAACTTGCCCAGATTTCCAGAACTTTGCAGGGACTCTGGGAGGAAAAGTGCTGAGTCACAGGCATGCATTTCCAGCAGGGAACAATCTTCACTGGAGATCTTGCATCATTGCCGCTTGGGCTTGTAGCAGCAACTGGCTGCTCCCACAGAAAACAAAGGTACACAAATACTCATTATCTTGTCTTTAAACTCTTTCATTACAAGTAATGAAATTCACTTGAACAATAATATATTACTGAGTTTCAAATAGCTAGAAGGAGGATATTGAATGTTCCCACATTCACACAAAGAAATGATAAATGTTTGAGGTGGGGATATGCTAATTACCTTAATCTGGTCAACATTATATAACATCACTATGTACCCCATGAATATGTATGATTATGTGTCAATTAAAAAAATAACTTCAGAAAGGAAAAGGGGGCAAAGAACATACAGGGTGTGTCTGGGAACCCAAGGGCAGGAATGCAACTGGGTCTGAGGAAATGTGACTGGATCTAAGCCACCCTCTCAGACTCCTCTCTCTCCCTCCCTCTCTCTCTGGGTCCAGATGGTTCCTTGATGCTAGGACTCTCTAACCATCTGCTTCTTTCTTCACTCTCTTCAGGCTGTCTCTCTTTACTTCTCTATTCGGTGGAGGAAACAAGCCTCTCAGGTCCTGGGGTGATATGCCCTCGGTTCCAGCCGCACCCTGAGAACAGCTAGCTGTTGCTCAGTCACCAAACTTAATTTCCAGGGGAGACTCTGCTTGGTTCAAATGGAGCCAGATGTCTCCCTCTGTCTAATTAATAATTGCCAAGTTTCATCTCTTATAAACATGGTTGCCAGGTGAGCAATTCACTGTGAACAGAGTCACTGAGCAATAGGCAGAGACTCCCGTATCTAAAAAATGCATTCCAAGATGGTCCCCAGTGTAATGCAACACTGGGTCAGGGAAATAGTAACTGCATGGAGTATGGAGCTCATCTTAGCTGACCAGAGACCACTGGGTTTTGATAGACTGAGAATTGTCCCTTTAATGACATTGAAAACATACAAGCAAACCAAATCTCTTTGGATGGGACTTTATTCAAAGTGAACTACATAGTTCTTTTGAAGACAAGAGGATATATACTCCTCCCTTTGTCTGGAATTCTCTTGCTTTCCTTATACGTTAGACTAATTCCTAATTACCATATAGCTCTCGGAGCTTAGTTTGGTGCTGTTGGGGCTCAGAAACCTACCCCAGGCCGGGCACAGTGGCTCACACCTGTAATCCTAGCACTCTGGGAGGCCCAGGAGGGTGGATTGCTCAAGGTCAGGAGTTCAAACCCAGCCTGAGCAAGAGTGAGACCAAGTTTCTACTAAAAAATAGAAAGACATTAATTGGCCAACTAAAAATATATAGAAAAAATTAGCCGGGCATGGTGGCGCATGCCTGTAGTAGTCTCAGCTACTTGGGAGGATGAGGCAGTAGGATCGCTTGAGCCCAAGAGTTTGAGGTTGCTGTGAGCTAGGCTGACGCCATGGCACTCTAACCCGGGCAACAGAGTGAGACTCCGTCTCAAAAAAAACAAAAAAACCCACTGATACCCCCAAATATGGTGCTTTGACATACTGAGCTATAGAAGCCTCAAGGTCTCTGAACTTCCCCCTCACCTTCTCTCCCAAAGAAGTTCCATTATCTGCCTAAGATCCAGATCCACCAATGAGAACAGTTGTTCCCCCTCCATAAGACCAAGAATGTAGACACACTTGAACATATCCTTTTGCTGTCAAAAAGAACTATTTACAAGTTAATTTCTGTTCCATTCATTCTTCCTGGTAATCTTTCATTGCCCCTCAACAGATTTCCTCTTCTTCCCCATCCCATAACCTGTTTTGTCAGGATGCTATGTAAGCTTCTGGACTCTCTTGGGCAGTGTGTGTGTTGGGGGGTGTAAGGATGGCCTTTCTGAAATAACAGAAAAATACCAAATCCCGTAATTTTGTAACGACAGCTAAAGATCAATCCTATGATCTCTGTGATTCTCCCTGTTAAAGAAATCTGTATGCCTTTTCTCCAATTAATCTGCTGTTTGCCTCTCTTGGGCTCTACTGGAGAGGGGCATGTACAGGTGAGGGGAAACTTGCCTGTTCCCTGAAAGTTCGCTGAAAGATCAACTCACAATTAAGGCAGATTAATAAGAGAAAGGTTTATTTACCATGCACATGGGGAAAAATCAGAGTGATTACCCAGTATCCTAAAGAAGTTTAGATATTTTTATACCTGTCTTTTTGGAGGAGAAATGCAAAGTACAGGTAATTCTGTTTAGGGGTGACAAATGGTGCTAGGGAGGACAAATGGATGAGGAGGCAGATGGCTTGTAAATGATTCTCTTTGCAAATTAAATTAACCTGAGAGACAGGTATTGTGTTTAAAGTAATGTGAGCCAGGTCTGCTTGCATTCGTGATCTTCTTTCCTGCAATATATTGAGTTAATAAAGAGAGGAAGGGAAGTCAATTGCCCCCTTTGATCTTTTGATCAGGTCAGTCTGGTTTACATGGATAGAGTGAAAGCCCCTTCCAATGCTCTTTGATCTTGAATGGCCTTTAATTCAAAATATTCTTTATACCAAGGAGTCATATGTTGGGGTGAAATTTCCTGAGCTCAGTCAGGCAGTTTAAGTCTCCTCTGCATTTGGAACTCCAAACCTATCTAGGATTTCTGTTCTTCCCCTCCCCAATGCCCATGCAGCCCAGGGGAGAAGCAGGGTGAAATGTTCCTATCTTAGAACCAAGTAGAGCCAATCTACTCACTAGCTAAGGCCTGAGAAACTTTGTCTAGTCTGTGAGTGGCAGGTAGAGGAGGGAGGTGGGGATGGGATAAGGAAATGGCAAAGGAAGGATCAGGAATGAACAAGGAAATAAATGCAAGAATGAAAAAAATAAGTTTTACATATTAATAGCTTTCTATGCCTTTCTCTATCCATGGCAAAACTGGATATACCAGGTACTGTTTTGAGTACTTTACATATGTGAACACTTTAAAATCTCACAACTTGATGTGGTAGACATTGTTGTTATCTCCATTTTCTTTTCTTTTCTTTTTCCTTTTTTTTTACATTTTGGAGAGAGGAACTGGTCAGTCTCTATGAGTGGAGAAAGAGCTGTATTTCCATTTTAGAGATGAGGAAAGAGAGATTGTCATTTGACGAAATCATACAGCTTGTAAATGGCAGGGCCAGTATTTGCACCCAAGTAATCTGACTCCAGGATCTGTCTACTTAAAAAGACTCAGCACAGAAGTGCAAATAGGCACTCAAAAAATGTCAACAATGATCAGGTGTCACATCCAGAAAAAGATGCAGGGACACTTTTGTTTGAGGTGGCTTGGAGGATGGTTCTTTTCCAAAGTCTAGTTTGAAAATAGAACTGTAACCGGCTCTCCATGAACAAATTTCAATGACCTCTCTACTTTTCTTTTTTAATAGTCATCTCCCTTAACTATTGGACCTTTCAAGATGTTTCTCAGAAAAGACGGATTTTCTGCAAGACAAAAGAGTTGAGATTCCAAAGGCCCCAGGACAGACTTCCTGATGCCAAGACTTACCATCCCTAAGAAGCCTGTCCCATGCTCTAGAACCTTGTTAATTTCAACACAACCTGCCAACATGCATGTAGCCCCTTGTTAATTTCTCCTCTTTTATAAAGCCCAGACTCTCCCTCAAGTCAGAGAGATGGATTTGAGGCTGCCTCTCCCTTTATTCCAATAAGACATCTTTCCTATTAAAATTTCCTTTCTTCCTTGGCAATAATTGTTGTCTCAATAATTGGCTATCTATGTGGGGAGTAACCAGACCTAGGCAGAAATCCCTTTGCTTTTCTGTTTGGATAACAGAACTGTTCACCCAGAGAAAAATCTCCTAGAAGACCAGATGAGAAACTGCAGGAGTATAAGGGCTTGAGATGAGCAAGGCAGGAGTTCTGGGGTCAACTATCTGATGCATTCCAGAACCTACCCCACGACTCTTTTCCTTAGTTCTTTTCTCATCCTTGAGTCTTCATTTCCCAGTGCTCCCACCCTCCTGGAGCCAGGATTCCCCTTGCCCCCTTCACCCTTACAAACCTCAACACTTCACCTTCCAAGAACCAGGAATATTTCATTTCTTTTGGCCAAAGACATATCAAGCATTTAATATCAAATCTGGCCAGTAGGTGTCAGCATCTATCACAAAATGAGCCATTGCTTATACCATCTTTTACATTTAAACTCTAAGATTCAAATTGTGTAAAACAAATCAATTTCTGTCTTTATTATTGCTTACAAAGTTGTAATTCCATTTCCAATATTCCATTTCATTGTATATATGGACAGAAATTATGTTTCAAATATTAGAAAATGAAGGGAAAAATTTGATGACAAAATTAAGTAATTTTCATATAATATTATTCGTTCATTCATTGATGCATCAGTTATCTATTGACTTCATTATTCTGTGTATTCAGTGATAAAGAAAACATCAGGAAGAATCCAAGAGTAGGATATTCCACTAGAATGGGTTAGGATCCTATATGCTATAGGATACTGAAGTTTAGAATGATGCATTTTTGGCTACTGGTGCCTTTTGGGGTAGATATTTGTCTTTTTTTTCTGGTGTTTTCTCCCCAACCCATAGATATTCTGCATGACATACAAGTGAACCCCTCATTTAAGAAAATAAAGCATGTAAAAATCTGGGTGTACTAAACAGCTCAATGTCATTGAACTAATATCCATTGAGCACATATTTTCAGTTTCTTAATGACATCTTGGGCAGATCCCAAAGCTTCCAGCCACACTCAGGTATCAGAAATCTAGACTGGTCTAGTCCAATGTGAAGCTTCAATTTCACATCAGATTCAATACTTTCTCCCTCTTCCCCAACTTGGGTACAACCCAGGGGCATATTGTCTACTCTCTCACTCCTCCCCACTCTGCTTATGCTGCATCTTCTAGGATTTAAGAAGGGTGAGGCAGCACTAATGAGGGAAAACAAAAACCTCCACAGGGAAGGAGGCCCTGAAGGATCTGTGAACTGCACGGAGACTGCATATCTCAATGGCTAGAACTTGCATACATAGGTGCAAGGAGGGATGGGAAATGTAGTCTTTATTCTGAACAATCCTGTACCCAAGGCAAGATGACTTCTTCCAGCATAACCTTTATATCTTCAGCTCTTTCTGTGCTGGGGTCTTCTCAGAAGGCCTATTCAGGGTACCAGTGAGAAGGCTCAAGCTCTGCCTTCAAGAACCCCAGTGGATGCCTGAAACCACAGATGGTACCAAGCCCAATTGCTGTCAACTGAAGCACATTTCCATTCATGTTTTCCACCCATAAATCTAATGCCATTTCCATCCTAACAAAGCACTTATCATATATTGTGGCCATAACTTTTGGGGTTTGAAGTACAACAGCAAAACTAGCATAAATTTCTTTTCCTTCATGATTTCATGGATAGATTTGTTCTTACTATAGGTCTTAGGAACCTCAGCATACAACTTTTCTTTCCTTATTAAGTCAAGAATCACCTTTTCACTCAAAGGAAGCACGTTATGGCTTCACTTTGGCATATATGAATTGCCAGCATCACTACTCTTGCTCTTGTGCTCTGGGGCCATTATGAAGTAAAATACGGGTTACTTGAATACAAGCATTGCAGTACAGCAATGCTCAATCTGCCACCAAGTGACTAGTGTGCAGGTGGGTTATATAGCATAGGTACGCTAGATGAAGGGATGATTCACGTCCCAGGTGGATCAGGGTGGAAAGGTGTTAGATTTCATCACACTACTCAGAACGGTGCACAATATAAAACTCACAGAGTGTTTATTTCTGGTATAAACATTTAATATTTTTGGATTGCAGTTGACCTTGGGTAACTGAAACTGCAGAAAGCAAAACTGTGGAAACTACTGTGTACTTGTTTGAGAAGACTCAGTACCCTTCCTCTAGGGCAATTCTACTACTCTGGGATTATTTCCACTCTTTATTTAAGCTGTAGGGAATGTTGACATAATGGTAGCAGACCTGTTGGGTTACTTCTAGTCAGTCCTATGGATGTACTCAGCACCTAATATAACAGAAGGAATGGCCTGAAAAAAGGGTAAAATGTTTTACGAGCTGTCCCTTTAAACCACACACCACTCTTTTTGGAAATTAAAACCTACATCCCTGCCCCAGGCCAGTAATCAGAGGGGCAGGGGAGTGTTCTTTGTTTTTTTGTACCATAGGAGATGGCTCAAGGGAATTGTCGGGACAGAGGTCATGAGATTGTCCTCAGATTGTCTTCTCTGGAGATGGGATCATCAGGACCATCAACGATAGTTAAACAGCAATATCCCCAAGCTGAAAACTCCCTTTAAATCTCTGCATTTCTGCTTATAGTGAGAAAGATGGTACTTTAAGACTAGAGTCTCCCATCCTCCTCATTTGCCAGCAAATTAATAGACTTCTCTTTCCTCTTCCTGAAGCTGCTTGTCCTTGTTCTTCTGATGCAGCCTTGGGGACAAGTGCCGAATAGTAATACTAAGAACTCAGCATTAGGGCCACATTGACAATTCCAAGATAACATGAAAAGTCCCATTTGATGTCCTGTAACCCAAGATCCTGTATATAAATATCAGATAGGGATATAAATGAAGACCAACCAAATGAGAAAAGCTAAGGCTACTTATTTTGGAGCAGCTATAGCAAGCGAGTCAGCCACACTGTTAATGTGTTTTGGCAGATATTCAAAGGCAGGCAGAGTGGCAAACTTTACAATGGAAAAAAAGGAAGGCTTTAAGTATGGCCTGATTGGAGGCTGTCTGTGTGGAAAAGCTATAGGGGTGCTACCTAGAAGTGGGGCATCCTATAGGATGAACTAGACAAGCACATTCAGCTTTCTCTGGTTGGTCCTAAATTGGAAGCAGGATTGGGGTCAGGTGGGGGATGGATTAGTGAGGCTGTCTGTTATTAATCAAGTCCTGGCCATTTTGGACTGATTGTTAAGGAAGTTGTTGTTTAGCTTCATGGCTTGTCACTAGAGGTAGCAATCTGGCTTTCTGCATTTCTGACTTACAGCAGGCTAACTTTCTGGGCTGTTTATTGCAGATAAGGGTTGGTTTCCTGGGAAGTTTGAGAATCAAAGTTCTATTTTTATATATAGTTTGGCCATCGTCCATTTGCATATTCAGTATCTCAGTAGTAAGTAGAAAACTTGGCTTTGCTTTATCAAATATGATAGTACCTCACATTTTTATCATGTTTTTGCAATTATAAAGTACATTTGTTACAGAAAGTGTGACAGCGGGTGGTCCCAAGGACAAAGGGAGTGGCACACGGAGAGTCGGAGAATCAAAGTTTATTCACCCGGGGGCTCAGAGGGGTCTCACCACCAAATTCTGAGCCCCGTCTACCCGATTTTTCCCACTTTTATTAAGTTGAGGTGGTCCGAGGAGTGGAGTATCAGGTGTAGGTTAGTTGATGTGTCAAGTAATAGGTTAGTATTATGTTGATGCACCAGGTAATAGACTAGCTGATGCACCAGGTAATAGGTTTAGTGTTATGCTGATGACAGGTAATAGATTAGTTGATGGGCCAGGCAATCAGTTAGTATTATGCTGATGCGGGTCTTCTGTGAGTGGTGGCTGATGCCAAATAATAGATGGGGGTTTCCCTTATCACATTTCTGTGTATCTCCATGATTAATAAGACAGAACATTGTTATTTTCATTGTGAAGCTAAGAAATAGGCTCAAAAATGTCAAGTGACTTTACAAAGTCATAAACCTGCTAAAGAGCCTAATTTGCTCAGGACCATCCAGTTCTTTTTTCCTGGTACCCCATTCAGTTAGCACCCCTTTTACTCTCAAAAGTACACTGGTTTGAACAATAAATTAACTGTCATACAAGTACTGTGAGCTAACTGATTGTGCAATTGGAGCCCCTGCCTGGTTTGCACAGTAAATTAACCGATCACCCTGTTCTCCCCAGAGGGGACTAGAGCCTATGACTTCTGTGTTCCAAGACCACTGCTCTGGTTATTTGGTTTTATTAATCCCAGTTTCTCTGTTGCTGTTTCTTTCTCCCAGGACTACCAGGCCTTTGCTAAGGCATGCCACTGGGTCGACTCGAATCCAGTGATCTGTTTAAATGACAGTTTTCTTTGAAATCTGCCCCACTGCCAACTGGTTGGTGAAAGTCAATTATAAAAAGTTTCTGTTAAGTGATAATTAGCAAAAGGAGAACAGAAATGTGAAAATAAGACTTGGAGTTTAATAGTTCAATGTGCCTTAAGGAACCCTCAGGAACAGCTTGAATACCTGTAATAAACACAGGACAAGATGATGCGGTTTTTGTGTCAATGTTTAACACCTTACTCACGGGCAATTTTTATTATGCTGCAAGCCCCTGAACTTTAAAAGCTCACTGAATCCTTTAAAACAACAAAAATTGTGTAAATGAACCAGTTAGTTACAAACCCATTCAGGATTATTTCCCCTCAACAGTATTGTTGCAGCAGAATGTCACTTTATTTTCTGCAGTCAATTAATTCTGCCTTTCTAATGTCTGATTGCCTTAAGCTACACAGAGGCTTTTTTCTAGAACAGAAAGCTGTCTGCATAGTTTATGTTAATACAAACCTGCAGGTGGCAAATGACTGCTCTTCGGAATAAGGCAAATGGCCACTCTGAGACTATTGAGATGCATTAGGGCTCTTGAGAAGCAGGAAACACTGAAGCAAGAAATAAATTGGTTTTAAAGCATTCATGGACTAACAAGCACCCTGGTCCCTTTGGGAACCTTGAGTTCTGGGCCCAGCCCTCAGGCAAGCAAGCTCCCCCTTCCACTCCACTCCCATTCTCCTCTCTTCTGTGGTCCTTGAATTAATAGACTCCTCTGGGAAGGAGGATCCTTTAAGTCACTGTCAAACCACCCCACTCCCAAAACTCTTCACAAATCATTCAAAGCAGGAACTCTTCACAGCAGGAAATGAACCTCTTGAGCTCTACTTTAATTTTCCATCATTGTTGGAAATGCAAGAGAGAATCTGGTCCATTCTCCTAACTTCTGGCTAGGAAGATATTAAGGGTGGTATGCCCATTTTATTGATGAGTTATCCTGAGTCTCTGTGGATGAGATGAAGTTAGACAAATCCATGGGAGAAAAACAATTTTAATTATATACATTATGAATGGGAGTCCCACAAAAATATGACACTCAAAGAAGTAGCCAGATAATTGAGACTTATACATTATCCTGAGTTACAAAAAGGAATAGGAGCTTGGGGCTCCAGGGGAGAGGTATTGACAAATTGTGGGAAGAGGAGGGGAGGAAACATACAGCAAATAGAGGTTGCCTTGTTATGCAGATAAAAGTCTCTCAGGTGATAATAGTTTTCTCCGAGTAGCTGTTTTTCCGGTACAGATACCTTTGCTAATGAAAATTTCCTTTATAAACTTAAATACTTCATTTTAGGCAGTTGAAGGGAAGTAAAGAGCTTTTCCTGCATTGAGTAGTTCACAATCTTTTTTAGCTCAAAATAATCAATATGCCAAAGTGGCATATTTTGAGGTGACATATTTTGAACCCCTCCACGGGTAGGGAAAGGTCCAATGGGGGAGGAACAAAGGTTATTTTACAAGCTCTTTTTTCTTAAATTAAGTGTTCTGATAAGTTGTGATGGAGGTCAGGGCACTCTGCCTCAAAATATGACTGTCGGGAGACCAAAATATTCTTTTTTGACATACGATTATTTTGAGCTGGTTATTTTGAGAAACTGCAGACACAGAAGTTCTGAAGTTACCCTTTTGTAAGAGAAATTTACATCTATAAAGGGAATCTCCATTTGTAAAAGTGTCTGCCTCTTTGCACTGGGAAGAGAGGGACGACTAAATCACCGGAGACTTTTAATCAATGGAGAAGGTATCAACTTAAATCTGCGTAACAAACCTTGCTTCTGTTGATGGTGCTTTTCCTGGCGCTTTTCCTAGCCATCTTGTCTCAACTAGGGCTTACCCCACTCTTTGTTCCTTGTTTCAAAGAATGATGGCTGAACTTTTAAGGCTGAACTTTTTCTTTGATATAGGCATTTAGTGCTATAAACTTCCCCATTAGCACTGCTTTTTTTTGTATCTATGGGATTTGGATTTGTGTCACCATTGTCATTCAATTCAAAAAAATTTTTAATTTCCATCTTACTTCGTTGTGAACTGAGGCCTCTCCCACTTGATAGGTGCAGCACACATTAATACACCTGTGCTTGTTTTTCTTTTATTAATCTTTTTGTTTCCAGGAGTGTCTCAATGAAGAACCTAAAAGGGGAAAGAAAAGAAATTATGTTTTCTCCCTGACCAACAGAGACATTCTGCTCATTCTGGGACCTACAAATGAAATCCTTGGGGAGCTGGCAGAAGCCAGCAGAAAAAGGTAAGATTTCTTGCCATAGTCAGGGTCTCCCATACTTCTATCTGTGGTGCCTGGTTGAGAGAGGAAGATGAAGTTTTTCTTTGTTCTTTTCCAGGTCCAGATTGGCAGGAGAAAAACAGTTACTAAAAAAACAAAAAACAAAAACCAACAACCAACCCAAATAGTTCTTTGAATTGGTGACTCTAATGTATTTGTTTAGGTACCTATTTGGTCATTGATCTTTACTTTTCCAGGTATGGCCTTTTTTCCCTGTTTCTATCTCTTTGAATGATTTGTTATAAGAGGAAAATCATAAAAAGATTCTCCTTTCATCTTGCTTCATTTCTTGAGAAACTAGGCTTTGTAACCAGCAAATTTATCCTCTGGTCCTTGCCACCCCAGAGGGCATAAATTGTTGGGATTATGCTAGGTGACCAGCCAGTAGTCCAGCTGGGGGTTTGAAATATCTGTTTGTCCAAATGTGCTGGCTCTCAGGGATTTGTCTTAATAATCTCACCCTTCATTGCCTTGCTAATAATGAAGGTCTTTACCTTCTTAGGACATCTTCAGAAGAAACTTTTGATCTTGAAGGGGACTGCAATTTTGTACCCTCTCTGGGGACATAATTCTTGTATCTGGTTATTAGCCATTAAAAAGGCTTACTGGTTTCAAGTCATAATTAAAGTAGGGATACCTTTGGAAATTTGGACTTTTGCATCTAAAAATATTATATTTTTTTTAGAAATCTCACTCAGTCCCTTGACAATGTATAATAAATCTTACCATGTCTTTGAAATGTTAACATCTGGGGAATTAGCTATGCAGCATTCCAGCTGAGATCAGATTTGAAACAGAGTTAAATTTCAGAAAGGAAAAGCCAAGAAACAGGAATGGTTGCTATTTGCCCGGCTAAAACCTGGTAAAAAGATTTTTAAAAGAACTCTATAGTCAAAAGTCAACTTAAATAAAAGCTGATATTTAAACTATATATGTATGTGCATATATATTAATATATATAAAAATGTTTTAATGCCTCTGCTCTCTCTCTGTATAAAAGCTTCTCAGTTGATTAAATTCCTCTCTTTTTAAACTCTTGCTAACTATATGCACGCCCTCTGTCCGTTTCTTCCCTTGTTGGCAAGACTTTTGCCTCTAAGGCTTGTTTTTCCATTAACTTCTGTCTGTCCCCCCCTTCCTCTTGCCACCCCCAATGCCACACGAGGGGACCTAACAAAGACTTCTAACAGCCCTAGGATGCCTTGAGGAAAACAGCAAAGGCACCACAGACTCCTTTTGGGGGAACCATCCATTTTTTCTCATGAAACCCCAAGTGTTGTGGGTGGACAGGTACCTCTGAGGCCTGAAGCTCTACTCACTTTTACGTTGAACTCTTTAATCTCTTTGGCTTTTAGATGCATTCATGTGCACATGCGTATGTTATATGTTGGGTCTACATGTATTTATATGTCCATACATATGTTTGTGTATAGTCTACATGGTATCAAATTAACTTGAAGATAAATGAGTGCTCAGAAATGAAATAAATAAGCCTAAATATTTTTCAAGTTCACGTGACTTCGATAAATCTTTTGGTAAATAAGAGTAGTTTAATGTTGTTGGTTTAATAAAAATAACTGTCATCTGAGTTATCAATAAAATGTGTATGTGTTTAAATTTAAGATTCTTGCTTTTAGGCCTGGC
>VBSM01003143.1:21820881-21838236 GCA_008086735.1 Cheirogaleus medius
AAAAAAAAAAAAAAAAAAAGATTCTTGCTTTTATGATACTTGTCTAACGTACAGTAGTATAAAAATGGCTAATAGAAAATTCAACTTGAGATATGATTAGATTTGTCTAATGTTTCATAAAATTTTCCAAACATAATTGTTAAAATAAAATAGATGTAAATGAGGTAAAAATTTATAAATGAAATTTTAATAATACTTATACTTTATAACATATTTACTTAAAAAGGTTTTTGAAGTCTTTCAAAAGTCTTTTGAAGGGTAACTACACCCTTAGAGTTTACTAAGCTAAATTAAATGGATATTCATCAAATGTCTAGTCCATTTCCAAATAAGATATAATGCTAATATATTACTTACTAAATATGAGTTTAAGTTTTTATATCTTTGACTTCTTATTTCAGAGAAACAAAAGATATTTAAATCTGTTAGTAAATATGTCCTGTTCCACACTGAAAAATTGTTTAGTTAGAAAGCCTAACATCTCTAAAGGCCAGGTGAGGCGGCTCATGCATGTAATCCCAGCACTTTGGGAGGCTGAGGTCAGGAGTTAGAGACCAGCTTGGGCAACATAGCAAGACCCCATCTCTACAAAAATAAATGAATAAATAAGAAAGCCTATGTTTTTAAAAATTATAAAAATGTATATTTATAAATTGTTAGTATGTGACTGACAATTAAAAATTGCTTACTTCTTAGACCTTATAAATTAAGGTCACTAAAAATTAAAATTCCGAATACTATATGGTAACTAAAACTAGAGATAAAAAGAAAAACAATTCCATATACAGAGTATACAAAGAAAGTAAGACATGTTTTATCAAGGTTATAGAATATGAAAATATGTTTTTGTTGAACCCAAAGAGTGATTTTGTCTAGGTTACAGATTATTTGAAGGTTGTTTCAGAATAAACTTAAAAATGAAAAAATGAGATAGGTGATCTAAATGGATATAAAAAGTTAAAAAGAGAATAAAAAATTTTTATAAGAAATAATAAAAGGCTTATAGATATCTTCTGTGGTCAGAGCTAATTAAGATTAGACAGATTTGTTCATAAGGTTTTATTAAAATTTGGTTTAGTATTAATAATATATCAATGCAACAGTAAAATGTGGTGTTCTCTTCTGAACAAGATTTTTATATAATATTAGTAAGAGATAATAAAAGACTGGTTCACCTTTTGAATAAACTGCAAAAAAAAAAAAAAAAGGAAGAGTTTGCCTCCTGTCTTTATTAGATCTTTTCTTTGGAACACTGACTCTCCACTTTATCAAAGAGTAAAGGTTTTGCTTTTTAAAATCTTTTAATTATCACTTTGGGTAAATGAATCACTATTATTTCACAATGACCTATGATCCTATTTTAATCAAGTGTTTTAAACCTTTGACATGTTTGGCAGGCTTCCCAAAATCAAATTTCAAATTCTAAATTAAGTATTTTTGACCTCAAACGCCATGGCCTCAGCCTAGCTCACAGCAACCTCAAACTCCTGGGTTCAAAGGATCTTCCTGCCTCAGCCTCCTTAGTAGCTGGGACTATAGGTGCACATCCCCACTTCCGGCTAATTTTTTCTATTTTTAGTAGAGATGGGGTCTCTTGCTCAGGCTGGTCCTGAATTCCTGACCTTAAGCGATCCTCCCTCCATCGCCTCCCCATCTCTACAAAATATAGACAAATTAGCTGGGTGTGGTGGCGTGTGCCTGTAGTCCCTGTAGTCCCAGCTACTCAGGAGGCTGAGATGGGAGGATCATTTGAACCCAGGAGTTAGGGGTTACAGTGAACTATGAGGATGCCACTGCACTCTAGCCGGGGTGATAGTGTGAGACCCTGTCTCCAAAAAAAAAAAAAATTTTTTTTAAAAACCTAGTATATTTTCAAGACTTCCAGGTGTACATTTTGTGTTTTATAAGATATAGCGATAGGTTTTTAACATGAAGCTTAAATTCTTCTACTTTAAGTGCTCAATATTTGAGATATAATATGCTAAATAAAACAAAATACTCCTGTCTTGTTCACTTTTGTATTATAACATTTTAAGAATCATCTTGTTATTATTACTATTATCACATGTCAGAAAAATACCAAAGTTAGTGTGACCCATGGTCATTTATTATTTGAACAAGATTATTTTCATTTACTCTGTTTCAAATCTTACAATTTATGGTTCTCCAGAAAATAACAGACAGCTGCCTGATCTTTTCAAACACAGAGGACTGATATGGAGTTTAAAGTCCCCTTCGTTTTTACCCAGGTTCAATTTCCTCTGAAATACCTAGAAGCATCCTTCCTGCTAAAAGAAAACAACTTGTGTGCTAATGTTCATAAAAATTGTACTGTGAACCTAAAACACAAAACAAGCCATTGTGTGGGTGTGTCTTCTATGGAACCTAGAATTTGGTGGCTTTCTGACAAGCTGATCTAAGACATAATATTTTTGTGATTCCTTAACTGTCAAAATTTATTGAGTATTCGTTGTGCAAAGCATTATGGAATTAAGCATATAAAAGATACTATTTGTGCCTTCAAAAAATAAAATAGAATGTAGGTTTTATTATTACTCAGGTTTGGTGAGGCCGACAGATCAGGAGATGAGTGCCATTGGAAAGAGTGTGTTCCGCACAGTTCCCAAGAGGAGGGGGAAGCCACTCCAGGGTGCTTGTGTGTAGTTGGGCAGATGAGGAAGCACCAGGGTTGGTCTGGAAGCAGAGGGAGGGAGGGGAAATGTGGGCAAGAGCATGTATTGTGGTTTTTTCGGGAAGAAACAGGTGAGGCAGGATAAGCAGGTTTAGGATTGACTAGATTGGATCCTTTCAGCTGGCTCTGGGGTGTAGGGGCTATCTCTAATTGCCTGGTAACTGGCCCTGGGTGATTCAGACAGGTGGACAGTGGCCCTAAGTGAGCAAGTGTGATAGAGGAGGGGGTGAGAGGGCTGTGGGCTGGTTGGTTCACTTAGGAAAGGCACACTCTTAGAGAGTCTTTACTGTCTTTAGGAATTGGCAAGCTCTGGGAAGGGCAGTCTCTCCAGGGTCAGCAAGGCCCCAGATGTCAAAGATTCAGAATACAGAAAACAGAGAGGCATGATTAATACAGGTACGCCCTGCTACGGCACGTGTGTGGAAGTTGGACTGATGTCCTCTTTGGCTGAGGCGAGATGCCCCATCCCTACTCACTACTCTTCCCACAGATCTTGGATAATTCAGGGAAGGAGAGACTGTGCTTCCTGCTAGTAAGGCAGATGGGGCTGCAAGCAAAGAATTAGAAAAATGGCAGAGATGTGACCACATTTGCTCTCTGAATTTGTGCAGCATTCCGTGCCAGTTACAAGAATGAGACCTCAGCTGATTAGGCTCAAATATACAGAAGGAATTTTAAAGTACTTCCGTTCAATGCTTCCCTGCAACTCTCATTATCCCAATAAAGTGAAAGCAAAAGAGAAATGAATATTTAAGTCAATTTAAAATATATTGACCTGGACAGAACATATGTGCAAGAAACTGCATAATTCCCCAGGAATTGCACAAAGAATTACAGTTTGGTGGGAGTGAAACCCCACAATAAACATATATGTGCAAATACTGGGAGATTTTAAATGCATATGTGTATATATATATCTGTATATATACATCTATTGATGGATAGATAGATCTTTATTCTGTGCATGTGAAACTATGATCTTGTTTTTTAACCTAATTTTCATTTATTTTCCTCAAAGAATGTCTGGCCAATATCTCTTGAGATGCTGTTTTCCAGTGTCCAATTTACTGTTGAACAATGTTGAATTATTGAATAATTATCAAGTTATGCCTTGGCACAGAAGTTACAATAATGGATAAGCCAAGGAGTTCTTGGACTAGGGACGAATGATTCTTAATGTTTTCTGGGTTGCAGACTCCTGATTATCCCTGCAAGGATGATCGTATTAAGAATGCTGTTCTAATAGGAAAAGCAGACAAATAAATTATACTATTGGGTGTTTGATCCAATGATAGAAGTGTCTACAACAGTGATTCACCCATGATGTAAGCAGTCACCATTCAATCACCTGGAGGCCTAGAAAGAACAAAAAGATGATTTCTGATCTCTCCTGGAACTGAGATATACTCTTTTTCTTGGACATCAGAACTCCAGACTCTCTGGCTTTTGGCCTCCAGAACTCACACTAGTGGCCCTCCTAGCTCTCCAGCCTCCATCCTTGGACTCAGAATTACACCATCAGCTTCCCTGGTTCTAAGGCTTTGGGACTTGAACTGAGCCATGCTATCGGCATCCCAGGGTCTCCAGCTTGCAAACGGCCTGTTATGGGACTTCTCAGCCTCCACGACCACATGAGCGAATGCCCTAATGAAGCTCCTCTCATCTCTCGCTGTATATATCCGATTGGTTCTGTCTCTCGGGAGAACTCTGGCTGATACACACAGTGAGGGCATGACTAGCTCTAGCGCTTTCCCAAACTGAAGTAGCCCCTACGCTAACCTGAGAATAGGTGAGAAGCAACACTCAAAGCAGGAAAAGCCACCATGAGCCAAATGTGAAGGGAGAGGCAAGGCGCTTTGCAGGACAAGCGTGTGTGGAGAGGGAGACTGCAGCGCTGCTTTCAGACGGCCCGTGGGACATGCTCTTAGTGGGACATGCTCTTAGAGTAACAGAGGGAATGTCCTGACAACGCCTAAAAATGTTTTCTGTCTCTTCAAAACCCCAGCATCCTTTTTGAGAACTAAAACTGCATCCAAGCCTCAGGCCAGTGGTCAGGAGGGAAGGGGAGTGCCCTTTGTTCTTTGTGTCACAGGAGATGGCTCAAAGGAATTGTCCAGATTGTCTTAGCTGAAGGTGGGATGAATCAGAACCATCAACTATAGTTGAACAGCAATAGCCTGAAGCTGAAAGCCTCCCCTTTAAAAGCTCTGTATTTCTGCTCAGAGGCAGAACATTGGTACTTTAAGATGGGCGTCTGCCAACCTCCTCATTTATTGGCAAATTAATAAACTTCTTTTTCCTTCTTCTCAAACCACTTGTCCTCATTCTTCTGATGTGGTCTTGGGGACAAGTGCTGAGCTTTTGGTAACGTTAGGGTGTGTTTGGCGGTCATTAGTGGCTGAGTAGAGGTAGATGTGATCAAACCCCACAAAACCTTCTAGAACAATGTTTTCAGGAACTGAAAATGTACAGTGACACAAAGTTTTTAAATTACTAAGGATATCCATCAGACATTAATTAGCACAAGAGACCATAAGGACCAGGGTCTGGTAGACTTGAAATAGAGGAAATCAACAACAGAAATAATAATTCCATCAAAATATTTATTGAGAGCTTACTCTGCTTTTCATACTCTACTTCATTTAATCCTCACAAATGGCCCTGTGAAATAGTTGTGCTTATCTCCTTTTATACATGGGAAAGTTGAGGTTTAAAAGTATGAAAGACAAAATGCACTGGACAATTAAGGAGGTGGTTTTATTTAGGCCATTCCACTAGGGAGAATATTAATGAGGACCATCTCAAAGAAAGTGAAGGGGGACTGGGCTTTTATAGAAGCAAGCGAACAAGGGAATGAGTCTGTGGAAGCCCTCCGGAAGGATGGAAACAGCTTTTATCATGAAATATGTGAGGGCATGGTGGTCCTGTGCAAGATTAACTATTTCCTGAACACAAAAAGGTAGAGGAACTTTGGAGTATATTGTCTTTTTTGTTCCCTCCCTAGAATTTTGGAGTATAAAATGCTGAAGGGATTTCCTAATCCTCCCTCTTTTCTCATGACTCAAGTAAAATTTAATATGGTCAAAAGGCTGAGTAATTTATCCAAGGTCAGTCAGCCAGTAAGTGGCCCAGCTGGATTCAGACCCGGTTTGACTCGTGCAATCTGTCCTGGATTTGTGGCCAGAACATCAGTTTCTGCAAAAACAGAGACTGGATGCCATTCAGCTAGGAAAACCCAGGCAAAGGGAAGACTCCAGAGAGCAGGTCCAAACTGAGTTGTCCTGTGGAATCACAGGAGTTGGGTTCCAATTAAATAGCTCTGGGATCAGTATTTGAGGAATCCATCACATGGAGGACAAGGGGCCCAGGCTTAGAGAGTGGAGTCCCAGGCCCCTGCGGGCAAGAGCACCCGGGAACTGGCAGAAGCCTCTGGGCAGAAGCTGACTCTGCTCTCCTTGGACCTTAGATAACCCCTGGGGCTTGGACGGACAGGTGGGCAGATATGCAGGGAGCCAGAGAGGCCTGTTCTACTTCTGAGCTCCTGGGGCAATCCCAGTGGCTAACTGGCAGAGGAGCTACACTGCTTCACACTAATGAGCCATCATTCTCATGGAATCATTAAGCAAGTTCAAGGGCCTTTATTGCTTTGTTGACTGAAGGGTAAAATGAAAAAGAGCTTTTTACACTTGTGCAGCTTAATCATTAACAGGAAGAGGGATAGTTCTGTGCTTTCTAACACGTGTAGCCTCAGATAAACTTTCCTTAGGGATGCTAATGCCAGTATCCTCACATTTCATAAATATTTGTTGATCATTCACCATGTGCTAGAAATTGATATAGACTGTTCAGTGACTAACAGATAAATATCCCTCCCTTTCAGAAGCTTACAATCTAGTAACAGAAGGAGATAATAAACACAATAAATGTGTAAATTGCAGAGAATGATAGAATATGGTATGTGCTTTAGAAAAAAACAGAGCAAAGTCCCAACACTTTGAGAGGCTGAGGCAAGAGGATTGCTTGAGACCAGAAGTTTGAGACCAGCCTGGGCAACATAGTAAGACCCCATCTCTACAAACAATAAAATATATAGAGCAAGGTAAGTGCTGGGGTTAGGGGCTGCATTTTAAATAGCATGGTCAGTTGACAAGTGGATACATGAGCAAAGATTTGAAGGTAAGAGAACGAGCCTCGCAGATACTGGAGAAAGGGTGCATTCGGGTGGAAGGAGGAGCCAGAGCAAAGACCCTGAGGTATCAAGGTTCCTGGTGTGTTCAAGGAACAGCAGAATGGTCTGTCTGGAGCAAAGAAAGGAAGGAGGAATATGATGGGAGAGGTCAGAGGAGCGATGGGGCCACACGGTGTAGCATCTCATAGGCTTTTAGAAAGGCCTTTGCCTGTGCTCTGACTGAAGTGGGGGCTAGAACGTTTGTTATCATCATATTACTAAAATTATTGTTCTTATTCGCCTACTCTTGGGGGAAGAGCCATGGTCCTTTCAGAGTCACAGGAGATCCAGGACACCACCCAGGAATAAGAATGCCAAGGCCCAGCTGTCACTCCAGGACAGCAGTCACAAAAGTTGGGGACAAAGACATCAGTGTGATGGTGAAACTGAGGGAACAAACAGAAGGGGCCAGAATTATAAGACTTGGTTCAGCTCTGTCTACCTCTGGGAAGCCCTCCCTGACTGACCTCCCAGTGAGAGCCGGGGACTCTTTCTCTGGGCACCTGGGGCTTGCTCATCATACACCGATCCATTCTATTGTGCATGTCTGTCTGTCTATCAGCCTTCCTTCATAAACTCGGCTCGTGAAGTTAGTGTCTATCTCTCATTGTTTTTATCCCCGTGGTACCAAACTCAAGTCTGGTATACAGTAGACGCTTAGTGAATGGCTGATGAATGAATATCAATAGCTGACATTTATCGAGTGTTCACTATGTGCTGGGCACCATCTATGCATTTTGAATGCATTAACTCATTTAATTCTCCCTGTGACTCTTAGGAATAGAGACAATTTACTATATTGCTTTCAAGTGAGTAAATTGAGCTTCAGAAAGGTTAAGTAACTTGTCCAAGGTTGCTCCATAAATGAAGAAGCCATGATTTCAACCTAGGCAGCTGGGGTTCAGAGCCTGTGCTATTAACTATCACAAATGGATGGATGGATGGGACCTGTCAGAATAATATGCAACGTTTCCAGAAGGGGGCAAGACTGGGGAAATATTAAAGGTTATATTTACTTGTTAATAATTTGATAGTATTAGTGAACAAAAAAAAGCCCAAGGGACTGAAAGTATTCTGTCTGCTGTTGAAAGGAAAGAGGAATGCAGAATGGGCAAAAAAGGTAGTAATCCACATGGCTTGTCACCACATGCAATACCACTCCTGGCTTTGGCCCCCTTGGCTCACCAGGAAGGTCATCTCCAGATCTGGACTGCCAAGCTTGATGGCCAGCTCTGCTGGGGTGGGCTCTGCGGGAGGGGGGTTGTCCCAGAAAGGATTCTCAGAGGAAGTGAGGTGTTTTTGTTTTTAACTTTTTTAAAATTAAAAAAAATTTTAGAGACAAGTCCTCTCTCTGTCACCCAGACTAGAGTGAAGTGGCCCAGTCATAGATCACTGCAGCCTCAAACTCCTGGGCTCAAGTGATCCTCCTGCCTTAGCCTCCTGAGTAGCTGGGACTACAGGTATGCACCACCATGCCTGGCTAAGTTTTTCTATTTTTTGTAGAGATGGGGTCCTGTGATGTTCCCCAGGCTGGTCTTGAATTCCTGGGCTCAAGTGGTCCTCCTGCCTCAGCCTCCCAGAGTGCTAGGATTGCAGGCATGAGCCATGGTGCCTGGCCCTATCTTTTATTATTTGAAGTATTATTTACCTGCAGTGATATGCACCAATTTTAAGTGTTACAGTTCAGTGAGTTTTGACAGAGAAGGTGACAATTTGGATCTAGTCCTGGAGGAATAAACAGAAGGCTAAAGGTCAGGAGTACCCAGCACGTGCAAAGACATGGAAAGCTAAAAGAACACGAAGTCCCTTGTGTCCGAGGTTTGTCCCAAGGAAAACATGCTGTTTGGGTAGATAAGGCTGGAGAAAAGTCCACAAGAAAGATAAGTCTGGCACATGCCAGAGATAGGAAACTAGTTTACAGTGCAGATTTTTCACATTGTCATTTATTGTGAGTTGTTATCTTTGTGTGTAAAACTTAACTCCCAATAGCAAGACCTCTCTTTCACTTTCTCTATGGAATTCATTGATTCTTCCCATTCTGTTTTCTTTACTTATGCCTGGTGGCCACAGTGCTATGCCATGTCCCAAAAGCCGTGGGTGATATTGCTTCCCTTCTGCCAGTGCAAGCTACTGCATTAGCCCCCACATAGCCAGCCTTGCTCTGGCAGTGCAGCCATTTATTTTTGAGGATGCGGACATGGACATTCGCTGCATTTGGGACCACTATTTATAGGCTCTGAACAAGAACAGCATTTGAAAGTTATGAGAAGGGCCAGGGCATCTCAATATAAACACATCAACCCTCGAAGGGAGAAGACATGCCAAACACAATGAGAGCTGAGAAACCAACTGGCCGCGGTTCAGTTACTCAATACATATGTAACATTTGCTTTCTATCTGCCTGGCATGCCCTCACTTTCTTTCCATCTTGATTCAAATGACATATTCTCTCCTTGAGACCTTTGCCAAGCATGCTATCTAAAATTTCCTTCCCTCTACAGACACATTTCCTATGAACCCTCCCTTGCTTAGTTTTCTTCTAAGCATACATCAACAGGGGTCCCCAACCTATGGTGAGTTGTATACTTATTTCATTATATATTACAACATAGTAAGAATAGAAATAAAGTGCACAATAAATGCAATGTGCTTGAATCATCCTGAAACATCCCCAAACCCCGATCCCTGGTCCGTGGAAAAATTGTCTTCCATGACAATGGTCCCTAGTGCCAAAAAGTTCTGGGGACCGCTGCTCTAGCAGATCGTATATTTAACTTATCTATCTTATTTATTGTCTGTCTTAACTACTAAAATGCAAAGCTCCAAGGAGGCAGAGGTCTTTGTTTCCTGCTGTTTCTGCAGTATCTAGATCATAGCAGGCACTTAAAAACTATTCAGTGAATGAATGGATTGTGCTAGGTTCTGCTAGGAATGGAGAAGTTCTGAAATCAAAGAACGTTAACCAGACAACTCAAATAACAATAAAAGGAAATGAATGAATAAAGGCAAAAGTTTTAAAATCAGTAATGGAAGCCCAAAGAGCTTACCTCAGGCTAATTATCACATACATTTGATGACCTTAATAAAATTCTTGAACATTTCTTTAAAAGGCACAGATATTACAATTTAACTATCTCCTTTTTAAAAGCAGGGCATAATTATAGGTACATAGACTTCAGAAGGTTAGAGGACTTACAAGTCCCATCTGCCTGTTTTTAGAAAAATTCTGCTCTCCAGAGATCTGAAGAAATGAAACTTTGTGACATTGAAAACAGAAGAATTAAACCCAGGGAAGCAGAGAACTAAAAATTTGAACATTATGATCTTATTTACTGGGAAGTCGTGTGCAGACTTTATTTAATTGACTTGTGGGAGCTTTTAAAATCTTATTTTCCACTTTTTTAAAATTCTTGACTGAACTCTGAGTCCTTAGTGATTGAATGTGGTTTCTTCTCCACCTAAATTTTAACAAAATACTCCATCAGAAGAGCAGAGTGTGGCATTATTTAGGTTTTTAAAAATAAGTTTTGGCCGGGCGTGGTGGCTCACGTCTGTAATCCTAGCACTCTGGAAGGCTGAGGTGGGAGGATCGCTCAAGGTCAGGAGTTCGAAACCAGCCTGAGCAAGAGCAAGACCCCGTCTCTACTGAAAATAGAAACAAATTAATTGGCCAACTAAAAATATATAGAAAAAATTAGCTGGGCATGGTGGCGCATGCCTGTGGTCCCAGCTACTCGAGAGGCTGAGGCAGAAGGATTGCTTGAGCCCAGGAGTTTGAGGTTGCTGTGAGCTAGGCTGACGCCACGGCACTCTAGCCTGGGCAACAGAGTGAGACTCTTTGTCTGGGGAAAAATAAATAAATAAATAAATAAATAAGTTTTTATTCGTTAGAAAGCTAATACGTTTACTTCTGAGATAAAGGTTTTAAAATGAAAAGTTTATGAAGAATTAGTACCTTTTACCTCTTGGATTTTATGTTGGATTTAGACTGGTTCACTGTTTTGTTCTCTCAATGTCAAATCAGAAAACCCTGTGCTACAATTTGATGAAAACTCTGCCAATGCTCAATTTTTGTCTGTTTCTGCACCAAACTTATGTAGATCAGTGGCTTTTGAAACGTAGTTAAGGATTCACAAAATAGTCCATGTGGATTCTGAGGAATGGTGCAAACTGGGCGGCCCTGTAGCATTGATATGTCTATCCTCAGAGTATTTATGTTCATGTTTCTGGTGTGGATTAACAAACGTTAATGGCATTTAATGAAAAAAATTAAGTCCACTCATTCATTCAACAACTATTGTATTGAGCACTTACTAAATACCAGGCACGATGCTAGGTGAGGGATTATAGCCGTGAACAAAACCAACATGGACCATTTACTTTATAGTGGGGAGAAAGATATCGAACAGGTAAATAAAGGAGCAACATAATTTTAAAAACATAACTAGTACTCTCAATAAAATAAAACAGATAAAATGGTGTGACGTGACAGAGAGTGACAGGGTGGGGAGGGAGTGATTTCAAATTGGGTTCTTAGGAATGTCCTCTCTGAGGAGGTGACAGGTGAGCCGAGATCTGAATGAGAAGGATAAAATTAGTCTAGAAAGATGGGCTAAGAAGAAGAACCGTTGCTCTCAGGATTCTGTGCCTGGCAAGTGGCTATCAGTTATCAACCTTGTGTTTTCACTCTTCTCCATACACACCTGCTGCTCCAGCCGGGTGTGTGCCAAGAGTGACAACTCTCACTTCACCCCTCCATGGAGATGACGCTCTTCATACGCCCCAAGTCACTCTTCACAATCGCCAAATGTCTAGGTGCCTTCTCACTTACAAATCCTTAAATAATAGTAAAAGGGAGGAGGAAATTTTTATTCATGGTCTGGGGAAAACCATCCACCCATTCATTCCACACACCTTCAGCCCAGGGGAAAGAAGCCGAGTGTTGGGTGAGGAAGACTTCACCAAACATCTAAAATGGGATGGTGAGTTTTTGGACTCCAGTGTCTAGCCAACTGGGGGACCAGTCTATCAATTGACAGCTGGTCATTTAGTGCACTGTTTTGATCCACATGAGATCTGATTAAACCCTTTTGAAAGATTCCTCTGCTTATTTCCAATGGGCACCTGGCAGCAGAGACAGGAAACTGTGTTGAAGCTAAGGAGGAATGCTCCTGAATCTGCCACCCGGATCTGGAAGCCACACTGACACTGAGTCTCAGGAGCCTCCTAACAGTAAGTGTCCTCCCATGATTTGCTTCTCCTGCCTCTAAGCCTGTAGATGTTTTTATTCTAGAAAGCTCAGACCTTTCCAATCTGTCAGTGCCAACGTTGCCCATCATTCAAAGCCATCTCCCTAAAACCTTTCCCTGTGACTCTGGCTTCTCACAGCCCCTGTTGTGCTCAGCAGGTTACCCTCATAGACACTGATTTATTAGAACTGCATTCTTATAAAGCTTTTATCCCAGAAATTATGATGACCAGCCTGGTCCTACCTTACTTCCATCCAAAGGAGATTCAAGAGAAAGGGAAAGAGAGCTGACAAGTGAGCAGAGACAGGACTGGTCCCCTCCTCTCTACATTTCTATAGGGACTTCAGAGAGAGGCCTTCTCAATTTGGATGAAACTGGTCTTTCTAGTTCAAGGTCACAGTGTGGAAGGTCACAGGTGGAAGGGGCAGAAGAATCGCCCAGGGGGCTTACCACAAATACAGATCTCTGGGGACCAGCACCAGAAGTTCTCCTTCCTTAAGTCTGGAATCTGTGTTTGTAACTAGCACCCTTGGGGACCTGGGATGTTGCTTATCTGTGAACCTTTTGAGAAACACTTGGGTAAGGAAGAGTAAGGAACCATTGTACACTGCTGCCTTCTTCCTTGTAACATGGGACTCTATTTTAAGATGGGATGCTAAAATTCTAGTCCATCCAACAAACATTTACTCCACAAGCAAACATTTGCCAGCACCATACTAGGCATAAGATTAGGCCATAAAAATATTTGGGACATACTTATACTAAAAAATTATGTGTTGTTTCTCTGAAACCAGGCATTCTATATTTTATTTGGCACTGCCAGGTGGCATGGTGTGGGGAGAACTGTTGCAGGTTGCGTTCCCTGGCAAGCAGACTGAGGTGGAGTTCAACGTGCAGGATGTTTATTGGGAAGCACCCTTGAGATCGACACATGTGGGAGGGAGCAGAGAAAAGCTAGATCGGCTGAGAAAGAAGGCAAACTGAGATGTAGGCCCAACACCCTCGACAAAGCCTACACGCACCTGTGAGCCAAAAAGCTTTGGAGTTGCTCCATACTGGGCTGAAATGACTGAGACTTTGTACCCCAGCTTCCATCCATCTTTGGGTATAAGGTGCATGACTTTGTGTGCGTGACCTTGGGCAGGGCGCTTTCTGCAGCTGCAGCAGGCCCTGAAGGGGCTGACCCCTGAAGGCTCGCTGTGGACAGCACCCCCAGCAGCCCTGCAAGTCCTTCCTTGAAGGGGGATCCTGCTCCCTTGCAGGTGGTGAATCTTTGTGTTTACAACAAGAGTCTGCGATCTAGCCATAAAGTCAATGTGAGTTCCAGCCATTAAAAATTAATGTGATATTATTTTATACCTGAGACATTGCAATGCCTGGTTATAGTGCTTATATTGATTTGGCAGGACGCCTCTGGCCTTTGATTCCTCTAGTAGAGCATGACCAGGACAGTTTACCTAACACTGTGGCAGGATTACCCTCTCTCCCATTTTCCATCCATTCGTTCAGCCAGCAAGTACTAATTGACCTTGGCCACAGAAATAAGAGCCCTTATTTCCCACATGGCAGAATTTCTGAGAGCTTTCTATTAGCACAGTTTGAATGACCATGGAAAGGCTATTTTCGTTACTAATATGTTTAGGTTTTTCACAGCTTCCAATGCCTCATTTGCTTTTCTTTGAAGCATCCCAGCCTCTCTTTCCTCTACATCAATAATTTATTAAAAACACTGGTTTCCATAGTAACTTCGAAGGTTAACAGCTCATCTAGGCCAGAAGGATCTTCAGAAACTGTTTATGACAGAATCACTAGGTCTTCCAGAAAAAAAAAAACAAAGAAAACCAGCTACTTAAAATATTTAAAAGCTAAACACTGAGAGAATAAACACGCAAACACACACAGAGCTGCCTGACGGTGTGATGTGGGATTTTCTGCATTCGAGCATATGATTCCAGTGTAGGAAGCGGGCAGAATTCCCCGAGAGATGCAGGCACAACACTATGCTAGGGCTTGTGGGGCTAGAGGCAAGGAGTGGGCCCTAGTGATAGCGAGAATAATATTTGCCTGCTGGAAAGTTTCAGGGGGAGCCGCTTGGGTCACAGGGTTAGAGTTCCTCATCTTTGCCAAATGTTGGAAGAATGCTTAAGATTCAATTTCATATTTCTGATTTTAGAGAGGAAGAAAATAGGCTTAGACAAAAATGATACTTGGGAGAGCAAAGACCAGAAAAACAAAAAGTAGAGCGAGGGCGGGGTGGCCACGAAAGTGGACCACTCAGGGCTGCTGTCTCCAGCGGTTGAGCAAGGCGGAGGTACTCAGACAAGCCCGTGCCATCGAGACGGGCGTGGCTTTGGCTTGAGGACTCTGCATCAGCCTGGCTGCGCTGCCATCTGAGACTCTTTCTCCCCGGTCCTCCTTCCTCCCCAGTTTCCTTCTACAGGTGTCAGGCCTGCATCTCAGTCTGAAGCTCTTCCAGCCTTCTTCTCCCTCCCTCAATCATTCTCCCGTGTGTCTAATTCTTTTTAAACACCTGCTTCTAGTGGACCCAAACTAAAGCAGATGGAATTTGAAATGGACGAAAAGCAAGGAAGAGTCAAGACACATTTTCAATACATCTAGGTCTTTAAAGGAGTGAGGTATGAAGTAGGTCTGATTAATGCTCAGAACTTTGAGCAGGCAACTCTGTGAAGTCCATGTGCTCGGGATCAAACTTTAAAAACTGCTCCATAAATTCAGTGAGTGTTTCTGTCAGTCCTCTGACACTGTAATGTTAGAAGCCCTTTACAGAGAAGAGAAAAAGCAAAATGTCAAACTTCTTAAAAAGAATAGCTTGAGCCTGTGATTCTTTTCACTGGTCTCTGTGTAATACTATAGATTGTGTAATATGTAATTATATTAGGAGGCTAGGTTTTCTTCCCATAAATATCCCAACGTGTCTCATTTCACTTCCTCTCTCTCATTCCCATTGTCACCAGTCGCCCTAAGTCCTCATCATTTCTTACCAGAGTGGCTTCAACAGCCTCCTGTTGGTCTTCCTGTCTCCTTCCTATAAGCTTGTGGGATGGAATGTTGATTTTTCTAAAACACAGATTTGACTGTAACAACCCTGTGTTTAAAACCTTTCAGAGGCTGCTCATTTCTTTCAAAAAAAAAAAAAAAAACAACTAAACTCTTTAGTTTGGCTCATGAGACCCTCAATGAGGTGGGTGAGACCCTCTGGTAGCCTCTCCCTTCAATCTTCGGCTGGACAAAAGGGTTTCTTGGAATCTTAAGAGTGTAGCCTGATATACTCTCATTAAGGGTGTGTCTTTTTCAGGGATTCTAGTGATCTGTATCTTTAAAGGCATGTCTCAAAGAGAATTGTGGATGTTACTTTTGGCACATGAGGTACATTAGAATCATAGGTAATATATAGAAACCTGACCATGTTTTTGAGTTAGCTCTACCAAATTACCAGATACCCGATGGGCTCTTTCACTTGGTTGATTCAGTCTTTTTATTGTTCCTGGAAAATTTTCTTAGATTATACTTTTTAAAATCAACTTTTTGAAGCTTTATTTACATGCATAAAAATGTACCAATTTTAAGTATATAGTTTAATGAATTTTAACAAATATATACACTCCTATTACCATTACCACAATCAAGATATAGATTTTATTATCTAAAAATTCCCTCATGCCCCTTTGTTATCATTCCTGCTATCCAAGCAATCACTGGTAAGCTTTTTTCTGCTATAGATTAGACTTACCTTTTATAGAATTTGGTATAAGTGGAATCATACAATCCGTGCTCTTTTGTGTCTGGTGTCTCTGTCTCAGAGTAACATTTTTGAGGTTCATCCTTATTGCATGGGGTCGGTTGTTCATTACTTTTTATTACTAAGTGTATGCCACAATTTATTTATCCATTTGCTTCTGATGAATATTGGATTATTTCTGAATTTTTACTATTATGAATAAAACTGCTATAAGCATTTGTATACAAGTCCTTGTATGGACACATGTTTTCATTTTTCTTGGGTAAAACAGGATTTAATTGCTGGATTGTATAACTGTATGTTCAACTTTATGAGAAACAAACTATTTTCCAAAGTGGTTGTATCATTTTACATTCTTGACAGCAATATATAAGAGCTCCAGTGGCTTCATATCCTTGCCAACACTTGGTACCATCAGTTTTTATAATTTTAGCCATTCTAGTGAATGCATAGTGGTATCTCATTGTGGTTTTACTTTACGTCTTCCTGAAGGCTAATAGTGTTGAGCATCTCTTCATGTGCATATTGGACATTTGTTATCTTTTGTGAAATATTCAAACACATTGCCAGTTTTAAAAATTGGGTAGTCTTATCATTACTGAGCAATAATAGTTCTTTATATATTCTGGATACAAGTCTTTGGTCCTATGTATGTATTGTGAATATTTTCTCCCATTATGAGACTTGACTATTTCCTTATTAATGATGTATTTGAAAGAGAAGTATATAATTTTGATAAAGTTCAATTATCAACTTTCTATCTTGTGTTTTTTGTTCTCAATCTAAGAAATCTTTGTCTACACCAGGTTCAGAAGTATTTTCTGCTATAAATTTTAGATTTTAAATGTTTATTTTTAGGTTTATGATTCATTTTAAATAAATGTTTGTGTATGATATAAAGTATGAGTTAAGATTCAGTCTTTTTATATGGATATTTTGTTGTTCCAGCACCATTTGGTGAAAAGACTTTTTTCTCCATTAAATTGCCTTGATACCTTTATAAAAAATTTATTGACCATAGATGTGTAGGTCTATTTTAGGACTTTCTACTCTGTTTTATTAATCTATATGCCAATCCTTATGCAAATACCACTCTTTCTTCCGAGATCAGACGGGATCGGGAAAATATCATTCTTTCTTGATCACTGTACATCTTATAGTAAACCTTGAAATCAAGAAATGCATATCCACCTCCTACTTTGTTCTTTCCTTCAAAGTGGTTTTGGCTCTTCTAGATTCTTTACATTTCCATATAAATTTTAGAAATAGCTTATCAATTTCCATAGTTCGTTGGGATTTTGACTGAAAATGAATCAAACCTATAGATCAATTTGGGAAGAACTGACATCTTAATAACATCGAGTCTTCCAGTACATGAGCATGATATATTTTTACATTTTGGGTTATAGCTTTATTTATTTATTTA
>VBSM01003143.1:21838336-21952271 GCA_008086735.1 Cheirogaleus medius
GCCTCGGCCTCCCAGAGTGCTAGGATTACAGGAGTGAGCCACCACGCCCGGCTGGGTTATAGCTTTAAATGTAAGTTTTGTTCCATTGTTTTATATGTCTTCTTCTGGGATTCTAGTGATCTGTATCTTTAATTTTCTTCATTTATTTTCCATTTCAACTACTTTCTCTCTGAACCTTTTTACTTCTTTTTTTAGTTCATTTAAGTTTTCTTGTTTATTTTTCTGCCTCTCTTCCTCTTAAAATTTCATTTCAGTCTATTCTCCATTGGGTACTTACAATAAAGCCTTGAATCTTAAGATGATTTTGTCTTCTTCTTTCCTGAGTTCAATAAATCAATAAATTTATGTATTTACTTTGTCCCTTTCTCTTCTTAGTTTTTGAACTTCTGATTCAAGGTGGTTTTAATATTTCCAAATGTTTGTTTGAAGATGTCAATTCCATTTGAAATTTTGTGTTTTGAAGTTGCTTTGTGGTTGTTTTTTGGGAAGAATTTTACCAGCTAAAATACTTTGATTTTCATTTTTCTCTCTTAGAGTAGCTTTGCATTGATTTAGGATGCTTCATTTCATTTCATGGCATTTTATGAATTTATAATAATTTAGCATTCCTAGTTCAAGATCACCCTCTTCTGTCAGTGTAGTGAAGTACAGTTCCTTTAAGGGATGGCTTTTTTTTTTTAAGTTGTGGGGAAGATAATTTTTGATGTCCTTTCTATTATTTACCGAATCCAATTTCATAATGTCCTACTCTGATTTTTTTTTTTTTGATGTTGTCTTCTTTTGTTTCCTTGAAGATTTTTTTATTTTTTTAAGAGATGGGGTCTGACCATGTTTTCCAAGCTGGACTCGAACTTCTGGGCTCAAGTGACCCTCCCATCTCAGCCTTCCAAGTAGCTGCAACTATACAGGTGAGCACCAAGTGGCTTCCTTGAAGATTTTAAGCAGATTAATTTTAAAATCCCTTTCAAATTCTTGTGTCTCTTCAGGATATAGATCTCTTATTTGTGAGTACCTTTCATTGTGCTAAATATGTTTTTGAACTTTTCTGGAAAGCTTCTATTGCATGGGAATTCTCTCCCAAGCTTCTCTTGCCCATTAGGCAGTTTCTGGCTGTCTTAGCCTTGATCTCATGGGTTGACTAGACTCAACCTAGGCCATATGTTTGCAGCTCAACTCAGAGTTCCTCATTTCTGGGGTGACAGCTCTCCACAATCCAATGGTACAGACCAGTCTGGGGACCCACTTGGAACCCCAGAGTTGGTATAAAGATTATTTTAAGCTAAAGACATGTGAGATTCAATAGATACAGGAAAAAAAGCCTTCTTGGAGCTTCCCTTGTCTGACTAAAAATAGCATCTTCTGGGAAATGAGACTGCCATAAATCCCCTCTCCAGGGAGAGTCACTGCCATGGAGAAAAGAGAAAGACCATTAGCTCCTGCCTAAACAAGCGTTATCACAAACTTTCTTACCTTCCATTTGTTCTCCTAAAAATCCATTTGCCTTTCCTGAAGAAACCTATTAGTTCTTTTCATAGGAGCCGTTCCCCCTTTTCCCTTCCCTTGCTATGTTTGGTACATAAGCCTCAAATTCTAACCACCCCATTGAGTGAGCATCCATGTGCACACTCCTATGTGTGTGCACATTGCATGTGAAATAAACTCTTTTTTCTTGCTAATCTATCTTTTGTCAGTTTAAATTCACAAGCTCCCAGTCACCGAATCTAAGAGGGTTAAGGAAAAGTTTTTTCTCCCCAACACCAGAAATGGGACTCTGCTTTGGACACTGAGCAAGTCGTGGATTTCCGTCATAATTCTAGATGTGTGGATGGAGCTCTGTAGTCATACTGGTCTTGCATAGGAGCCCCTGCTCAGGTTCCCATAGCCAGGGGGTGCATTTTAATATCTTCCCATGGAGGTAATTAACTCCCATCTTGTTTGCCTGGTTCCAGCCTTACAATTTGGTTTTACACTTTGCTTATTGTTTAGGTTTCACTCTCTGTTTTGAGCCACTGAAATGTTCTTTTCCTCTTGTATTTTGAGAGCGGTGTAAAAATATATATGTAATATCTTTTCTTTCATTTCTATAGATTTGAAATACAGGAAAGATTATTATGAATACATTTATTTTGAGACCTTTATCTGGAGGTTTTCAGGTCTTTTAAGAAGTGAAAATGACAATATTTATCTGAACTCAAAATATGTCCCTCAATCCAGTAATTCTGCTTTTGAAAATCTTACTTGGGGGAGTAATCCAAAAAGTAGGAAAAAAAAAAACTTCACACACAAAGATGTTCATGGCAGTATTATTTTTTATTATAAAGATATGGATATATTATAAATATTTTCCAACAATATGGAAATATTTAATGAATATATCCATTCCATGTAATATTATGCAGCTACTAAAAATAATTTACAAAGAATGTATAATATAAGAAGTGCTTATTACCATACAAGAGAGAGAATTGTTCTTAGCCATTTTTGTTGTTTTGGATAGGTGTGCTTTTAAAAAAATAGCATAGGAAAAATGGACAGAAAGCACATCAAAGTGCTAAAAAGTGGTGTCTCTTGGTTTTTCTTTATTTTCAAAATTTTATGTTATGTGTATGAATCATTTTTATAATAGGAAGAAACCTACATTAATATGTTGACAACAAGCTGAATGACAGAAGAATGAAATTTTAAGGTAGGCATGCTTTCGGTGATTATAGAGAATGGATCGGCATGCCACAAAAGGATTGAATCTAAAACACCAGAGGGAGCTTTTGTGTTACAGGATTATTCATTGTGATTAGATGGATTTTCAGCGTCAGGGTACAAGTAGCACCAGTTTGGTGACACAGAGCAAGGAGGCAGGGCTAGAAGGGCCTGGCAGATGGCAAGAACCTACAGTCTGCAGGCAAGTGGCCTCGAGCCAGGATCAGACGATGGAAAGGGCAAGCTAGGAGAGACTGCACTGGGGGAGTCTGTTGGCTGCGGGCAGACAGGAGTCAACATTTACTGAGTGGTCACTGAGTTTGTGCCAGGCAGTGTTTTGGATCCTGAAAAAAAATAAGTGAAGAAGATTTACACAGTTCTTACCTTCATGAAACTTAAAGTCCAAGGCAAGGTTTTCAAGCTTTTTTTGTGTGTGGAAAGTGCCAGATAGTAAGCATGTTAGGTTTTGTGGGGCTATACAGTGTCTGTCACCGCTACTCAACTCTGTCACTGTAGCGCAGTAGAAGCAGCCACAGACAACAGTACGTGAATGGGTGTGGCTGAGTTCCACTGAAACTTTATTTGCAAAAACAGATGGTGGTGAGGATTTGGCCAGTGGCCATAGTTTGCCAACACCTGATCTAGGTGGAAGAGAGACCGTAAATAAGTCCATAAGTCAATATGATAATTATAGATTATGATCATTGTCAGAAAGGAAATTTAAAAAGGTGATATAGTAGTGAATTACTTTATATTTTACCTTTTACTAAGGTGTGACATCCATACAGTAAAGTGCACAAATCTCAAGGTATGGAATGTTCTCAGCACCCCAGAACTGAGTCCTGAAGGATTAGAATGATCTGTTTGTTCATCCACAGAGCTGGGCACGGGGAAGCATTCCAGGCTGAAGGGAAAACAAGGCCAAGATCCTGAGGCAGAGAAAGGGCTGGCATGTTCCAAGAACAGAAAGGGGGTCCACATGGCTGGATAGCAGTAAGCAAGGAATAGAGCGGGCTGTGTGGGTAGAGGAATATCCTACAGATATTGAAGGCCATTGTGAAAATTCGGTATCTTATTCTAAATTCAATGGGAGAGCAGTGGAGGGGACTTTAAACAGAACGACACGATCTGACGGAAGTTAGAAGATGATCAGTGAGCCAATGCCTTATTTCTGAACTTTTCTATAGTGGTGTTCAGTTAGGGCTGGGGACAGGGACTAGAGGCTGGGAGCATCCAGCATCAGCTGGAGTTGAGGTGGGCTGTGTGAGGAAAAGCCATCAGGAGCACCACTACCATACACCATGTGTGAGCCACAGATGGTGATTTCTTTTGTAAAATACCTCTTTGAAATAGTACTGTAACTGGATTTATTGACCCCTGTTTCAGAGCACTTAATTAGGAGACACTTTAAGAACTGTGCATAAATTATAGACAAGAACCTGAAGAAAAAGTGCAAACAGGAAGTTCAGAATTCATAGGGGAGGTCAGCTGGCAGGTAGGTAAGATATTATGCATAGTGAGGGCGAGGTGGAGGCTCCTGGGTTAGGCTGCAGGAGGGCGTCAGGATGCACAATTAGCGCCCCCCAGCGGATGGAGGAATTAAAGAGGTTTGGTTTGATTGTATGTGGCTTGGTTCTGATTTGATTTTTTGAAGAAGTCGTAGGGCATGGTTACACCGAGTGTTCCTGTGATGGTAAAGAGAGAGAGAGAGGTGCAAGAAAGAATGGAGTGTGGATGGATAATTAGAGAAAATGACCATTTGGGATTCAGGTCTTCCCTCCCTACCCTTCTCCCTGCCTTCCTTCCCTCCTTTCTTTTTTAAGTATACAGGGGGTGAGAGAGCAAGAGGAAGAAATTTAATCAGTATGTGCCACCTTATTAGGATTGCCATGGAACAAACACATATTAAAATATTATTCATGTTTATCTGACATTCAAATTTAACAGAGCACTCTATTTTTATTTGCGAAATCTGGCCATCCGTGTGCACTTAAGGCATCAGCGAGTAGAATCTCCTCCTAATTACGCCCTGCTAATTGAAGACAGCTGCCACCAGGAGGCAGCCGGGCGCTGTGTCCACCTAAGATGAGCTCTCGGGAGCTCTGCATCTACCTTCCTCTCCAGCCCTCCTGATATCCATGCCCAGTTCAAACCACAACTTTCTACTGCTCACTCCTAATCTTGCTTTATTAAAATAGCTAAACTCTTAAGAAACATTTAAATCCCTCTTAAAATGCAAACGGAATCGAGAATAGAACATGTACCCTGTCTTCCTAATTAATTGCACTTAGAAATTAATTTGTCTTCCTTTAAAAAAAACCCTGAATATAGCTTCAACTAACTACTTGCAGCTCCTGTCATTCGCCCACTTGACCTGGGGGGCCCCTTCCCAGCAGCCCCCCTGTCCTCTATCCACACTGGCTCTCTGCCTCTCTCTTCATGCATCCCCTCCTTCCTCAGCCTGTCACTATGGTTACGTGGGGACTTGTTTCCGTGGCGCCCTCTTCCATAGCCTGCTTCTGCAGCAATTTCCCCCGTGAATCCCAACTCCTCTCGGTGATCTCTGCCTGTATCCTCCTTCAATGGAGAAAAAGGACCAGGGAGAGAGGCAGGGTATGGGGAGATGATCATCTCAGCAGCTCAGATATCAAAATTATTTCTATCTGTTACCAGGAGACTTTCCCCAACTAATGTTTCCTCTTCTTTTTGTTTTCTTCTTTATGAGGAAAAGCTAACTCCTGACCCCATACCTCTAACTCTGGTGTAAACATAAATCCACTTGTAGCACTTATCTAAACATCTCTTGGCCTTATGGCTAAAATAACACTGAGCAATGGTTTTCTTCTTTAAATATGTCCAATTTTGGAAGTTCAAAGGGTCCCTTTAGCACAGAAAACTGGACTGAGCAAAGAACACTGGCTCTGTCATATTGGGGAGACACCAACATAGAAAATGTTAACCAAATCAGTCCGGGCCACAGGGAGATGTTTTAGAGCAGCGGTCCCCAACCTTTTTGGCACCAGGGACTGGTTTCATGGAAGACAGTTTTTCCATCCATGGACGGTGGGGGACGGGAGGGAGCTCAGGTGGTGATGTGAGTGATGGGGAGTGGCTGTAAATACAGATGAAGCTTCGCTTGCTCATGTCCACTACTCACCTCCTGCTGTGCACCCCCGCCACCCTGATTCTTAAGTTTCATGGAAGATAATTTTTCCATGGATGGGGTGAGGGGTGCAGAGCTCTTCGTCCTGGTCCCTAACAGGCCACAGACCGGTACTGGTCTGCTGCCCTGGGGCTAGGGATGGCAGTTTTAGAGGACAGCCTCCTAGCTAGCCCTGTAATGAGATGCTAAAGACAAAGGCCTCCGGAATAAGAAATTTTCCCAGAGAGTTAGAGAGAAACAGTCCCCTACAGTTTGCAAGTAGCGAAGATGATACCAGAAAGCTTTTGGTACAATGACATGGAAGCAAAGACCAGAAATAGCAGTGTTTTGGTATTTGGATTTCGGTTTGTTTGGTTTCTGGTAACGTGAGATTATGTGAGTTAGGTAATTTTCCATGCTTCTTGTGAGGTACAGGATAACCTATTCAAATTATGCAAGTATCCATTCAAAGGAAGAGGCAGAATTATGTTAGTCTCTTCTGTAATTCTATTGAAACTATGATTCATAGGGTCTATTCTCAAAGAAGACTTGCATCAAATGAACAGTCCAGCAACATTTTTTAAAACGTCATAAAAGGGCTGTAACCCACAGAAATACATCTTAAAATCCCCACACCCTTGCCCGTCCTCTGCCCATACACAGCTCTTTCTGGGTCTCTCTCTACCACAGGTGCCTTCTGACAGCCTCCTGCAGTCCAACCTGTGCACGACTTTGTGTTCTTCTGCTTCACGGGAGTCCCCAAAACAGGACTCTGCTGGAAGGGCTACAGGAAAGGAAGAAATTGAGTAGAAAAATCCAGAACCTTCTTAAACTTGCATGGCCACTGGAAGGGCTGGGGACACATTGACAGCAACAATTTTGCCTGGTTAGACTTACATTTTTGGTTACAAAATGTGAGTTTCCTTTAAGCATCTGAGCATCTTCCCAGACCCACTGGGACAGTCATCTCAAGTAGTGACAATTTTGAGTGGTACTTGGTACTGATGCTACACACAAGGCTACGTGAGTCTTGCTGTGTTCAAGAGCAATAACATTAGACTACACCCAGCCTCCCTGCCCTTACCCAAAGACGCAAGGGAGGCTGTTTGTGCTGGTATGAAGCCGGCTCTGTCATCGTTCATACAACTCTTGCCTGCTCACCATCACCTGAGTCAGAACATGGATTGACCTTCCTGCTACGAGAGTGGAGAGCAGAAGTCTATGGGGAAGATGAGAGCAAAGTGTTTATATTAATCCCCATTTGTTGTGGAGGTGGTGGACATTGGAGCTATAGGCGATGCCCCGGTAAATCTGTCGTGGCAGGCAGGAAAGGATGCATGGTTGTTCACGCTGAATTGAATTAACTGTTGGTATCTTGGCTGAGTCATTAGGAATCCGTTTCCAGTCTTCAGCTCTGTGTGATGCCAAGCTGAATCGCATGACTGCCGTTCTTTCTGTTCCTCTTGGGATGAACAGGCTTTGGGGGACTAATCCAATCTCTCCAGAGACAGGCCAATGGGTTGATTTCAGGGGAGAACAGAAGCTTCAAGAGGGACTGACTATGGGTGCTGTCTTCCCGTGGAGGAAAGTCCATTTAGAATACCAAAGCAAGATGCTATTTAAATATGTTCTTCTGTTTCATACTCTTCCTCTGGCCCCTGTCACCTTCCTTCTCATCTGGCTAAGGCAGGACATTGGCACACCTTATTCAGCAAAACTATCAGAACCTTGGTAGCCCCTTGGTATCTCCCCCAAATCTTGGACTGTGTTCTTGGAATCTCCAGAATGGTCTTGCTGACCACTTTCTTTCCACAAACCTCCATGTGCACGTTTGCCCTACCTTTTCTGAGGACTACCCTTTGTGTTCCAGTCTCCTGGAGCGTGGCTACCACATGGGCACTGTGGGCAGGCTGGCCACAGTGGGCTTGTTCTGCTTGTTAACTATTGGGTCATGTCCTGCCTCCCCCAAAAGGCTGAGGATCTTGCCCTCCAACGCTCCTTCCTCAGCATTCCCTAACAGGTACCCAAACCTCCTATGATTAAGAATTGTGGCGTGAAGCCATGTTGCAGCTTCCAGGTAGAGTTTATCTGACAAGCTCGGGTGAATGATTCTGGCTTCCATCATAATGATAATAGGTTGTTTCTGGGAAGGGCCAAGAGATATGGTCAGAAAATGTCTGAGCTCATCAATTCTACCCTGACTCTCATTCAATTTGTTGTCAGATGGTTATATCTTTTGACCTTGCCTCTGCAAATTGTGGTTGTTCCTGTTTGGGGGCCTCCAAACACAGAGCCACTTGCTATAGTGTAATAACAATAATTATTTTGATTCACCAGCTATAACATCCTTAAAGTTGTGGCTGAGAATTGCAGAAATTTCAAACATTGGCATCAGGTTGACCCTTTAAACTGGAAGGAAAGGGGAGAAGATTTGCAAAGATATTGATGTGGGTGAAATCGGGTAGCTGGAGATAAAGGAGACTGGGTTTAGATACCCCAACATACTAGGTTATTGGGGATCAGTAACACATGCCAAATTTTATTTTACCATAAATATCTCCTGAAGATCTTGGATTGGCCTCTCTAGCCCTTCCAAGCACACTAATACCGGTTGGTAGCATAGTGCCTGGGATGTATTAATACTTCTGGGAGGATCCTCTTACCACGTAGCCTTTCTTCTTTGCGGCAGAAGAGCCTTCCAGGAAGTGAGTGTCAGCACTTTGCCCCCATATGAGTGTAAATATTATAAACATAAACATCTGGCTCATGCCACTGAGGCCTCATATTGGCCTCAGTTTAGGAGAGTGAAACAGTGAAACTCATCAAACCAACAGTGACATCTCCAAAAGATGGCTAGGGTGGGAACGGGAGGGAGTGTAGTTCCTTTTATTCTTCACGGTGGGGAAAAATTCCCTTTAAAAAAGTTATCCAAGTATTATATGAAAATGATTTCTGAAAATCAAATAAAGGAATTCCAATAAAAATAGTAATCCCCTGTCCCGTCCCTTCCCCATCCCTTTCCCCTGGGGCAACCACTTTCAGTTGTTTTAGCTGTTTCTAATGATATGTGCTATACTTCTGTATTCTAAATGGAGTAGTACACATAGGCCAAAATTTCTTGCATTATGTGTTCAAGATACATGTGTGTTGATTTATTATTAGGGCAGATGAGGATTTTACTTTCTTCCATGCAACCTCCTAACTGTCCCCTCACTCCCCATTTTCTCCTCTCTTCCTACATGGCTAGAGCACGAGGTGGCATAATATTGTAACCAGCACGGGCTCTGGGTCCAGACTGCCTATGCTTGAATTCCAGCTGTGTGAACCTGGGCAAAGTGCTTAAGTTTTCTGTGCTTCACTTTCCTTATCTGTAAAGTAGGTCATTGACAATAACCGCACATAGGTTGATGGAATCATGATTGAGTCAAGTCATGGGAAGTAGTTACATTGGCACATACCAAGTGCTCCGTAAGTGTTAGCTTTTAATTACAATTTTTTTGTTAAATCAATATTCTGTGTTAATATTATCATACATATATAAATATTGGTCCCTGCTGATAATTGTTTACTTTTTCTACTTTACAAGGACTTTATTTTCCTGGAGTTAATAATTGTATTGTATTTCCACTTGCTTAGTTTTCTGTGTACCTATTACTAATTCTCAAATCCTCCAAGAGCGTTTCAATACGAAAACATACTAGATCATCTGCCAGCTCCATTTTTTTCCCTGGGATCTCCTTCCAGGGGCCCTCTGTTGGCCTGCGCTCCTGGTCCTCTTGCTGTCTTCGCCAGCTGCTCAGCAGTTGTCTTGGAAATACCCTCTGTCATCATCCTCAGAATTCCTCTGCTTCTCACCTGTGTTGAATCACATTTTCTCAATCCTATCTCTTCCTGTTTTTTCATTTACTCCCTCATTTTGGTGAAGTATATCCTGCATTAACCTCTAAAGAAAGATTTGTGGAAGGTAAAATTTATGACACCTTGGGAGCCTAAAACTGTCTTTTTTCTACCCAGCAGCAGAGTCAGGGAAGAGGACTGGGGATTCCCAGTTTGGTCTGCAGGCTTTTGGAGAACCCATTTGTTTAAGACCTGAGCTTTATGTTGGTCTCTGCTTTGCCTTGTGTCCTCAGGCCTGGAATCTTTTCTGGTCAATTTCTCCAGGGATCAAAGCACTAGTTTCTTGACTAAGGTAGTGGTGGAGGGGGTTGTACTTAGTTGTGTCAAGTAACTGAGGGGACCTGGGGGCCTAGCTGCTCCACATAGGGTCCTTTGACCAACACCTGCATTCCTCTGTGGAACCTAGTGAATCAAAATCCAGAGCCTTTCTAGGGTTCTGTCTAAATTTACTTCTTTTTAAATTTTTATTTTATCGTGGTAAGAACACTTAATGTGAGATCAACTCTTTTAACACATTTTTAAGTGTATAATACAGTATTGTTAATTATAAGAGTAACATGGTATAGCAGATTTCTAGAACTTACTCATCTTATATAATTGAGACTTTATGCCTGTTGATTAGCAACTCTCTATTCTCCTCTTCTCCCAGCCCTTGGAACCCGCAATTCTACTCTCTAATTATATGAGTTTGGCTATTTTAGATTCCTCATATAAGTGGAATTATGAGTATTTGTTTTTCTGTGATTGGCTTATTTCACTTAGAATAGTGGCCTCAAGGTTCACTCATATTGGCACATATGGCAGGATTTCCTTCTTTTTTAAGGCTGAATAATATTCCACTGTATGTATATACCACATTTCTTTTATCCATTCTTCTGTCAGTGGACATTTCATTTGTTTCTACGTATTGGCTACTGTGAATAGTGCTGCAATGAACACTGGAGTGCTAATATCTCTTTGAAATCCTAATTTTAATTGTTTTGGATAATCCCAGAAGTGAGGAATGATGGATGATATGGTAGTTTTGTTTTTAACTTATTGGGGAGCCTCCATATTGTTTTCTGTAGTGGCTGCATCATTTTGCATTTTACCAATACTGTACAAGTGTTCCAATTTCTCTACATTCTCACCAACACTTGTTGTCTTTTGTTCTTTTGATAATAGCCATTCTTGCAGGTGTGAGGTGATAGCTCACTGTGGTTTTGATTTGCATTTCCCTGATGATTAGTGACGTTGAGCATCATTTCATATATCTGTTGGTCATTTGTATGTCTTTTTTTTAGAAATATCTATTCAAGTCTTTAGCTCATTTTAAAATCAGGTTATTATTTTTACTGAAATTAAATTGGAGGAGTTTCTTATATATTTTGGATATTAACCCCTTATTTGATATATGGCTTGCAGATATTTTCTCCTGTTGTGTAGGCTGCCTTTTGACTCTGTTGATTGTTTCCTTTGTTGTGCAGAAGCCTTTAGTTTGATGTAGTCCCACTTGCCCATTTTTGCTTTTGTTGCTGGGCTTTTGGTGTTATATGTATGAAATGATAGCCCAGACCAACATCATGAAGTTTTCCCCTGTGTTTTCTTCTAGGAGTTTTACAGTTTCAAGGTGTGGTTTACTTTTTTTTTTTCTTTTTGGAGACAGGGTCTCACTCTGTCTCCCAGGCTGGAGTAGAGTGGTGTCATCATAGCTTACTGCAGCCTCCAATACCTGGGCTTACCAGTGATCCTCCTGCCTCAGCCTCCCAAGTAGCTGGGACTACAGGTGCACCACCACGCCCAGCTAGTTTCAAAATTTTTTTTGCTTTTGATATGTCCTCCACCAGTCCTTAGGTGGCAGTTTTCTTCACTCTGTTATCAGTTACCATTCTTCTTTTACCCTCACTCTATGGCCCTTTTTTAAGGACAACAATTGAAAACTTCTTAATCTCTTATAAAGTACCATGCAAATACAACTTTGAGCTCCACCTTCCAACCTGCATATTGCATTCCTCCTGAGCCCCTCATGTACAAAATTCCTAAACATCTGTCAGACTTTACTGTTACAACTGAGATTATTCTTGGGTCTGCAGGTGAAAGCAGAACTTGGCAAAGGCCTCTTCCGGTTATATGTCAAAGTGTATCACCATGTTTCCTTGTCATTTTAAATGTATTTTCTTTCATTTGTTCATATATTCATGCACGTACGCAACACATGAGTTAAGCTCCTCCTATATACCAGCCACTCTGTGGGGGATACAGTCATGAAGAAAACACAGCTCCACCTAAAACCTGCATATTACATTCTATCAGTGTTGTTTTCATTAGGGCTATTGGTAAATGTTTGTTTCTTTTTTCTACCACCTTCCAGACACATAGTGGGATTACATTTCTCTGTCCCATTGGCTTTAAGCATGGCCGTATGACTTACTTTATCCAGCAGAATATGAGCAGAAATGATGTGTGTCAACATCCAGGCAGATGCTTTAAGAGCCAGTGCACACTTTGGCATGTCACTTTCCCCCTTTGCTATAATTACTTAACAGTATTTTGCATACTGGCTAGTCTATTAATGCATACATTAATGTATGATGATTATGATGACTTGGACCGGAGTTCTCAGTAGCATAAATAAGAAATAAGTCTTCATTACTTTAAGCCTCTAAGATTTGAGGGCTACTAAAGGATCACTAAATTACCCAGCCTACACTGACTGATACAATCAATGTATAAATATAGTCAATCATTAAGCCTCTAGTTACAGACACATGTGGGTTTAAATCCTGGTTCTTTTATCTATTAATCTATGAGCTATATGACATTGGGTAGACTTCCAAACCTCTCTAAACTTCAGTTCTTTCTCTAGAAAATAAAGATAAAAACAGTATTGTTGTGAGAATTAAATGACTTAATGCATGTAAATTAGCACATGTCCTGCACATAGTAAAAGCTCAATAAATTGTAAATATTATTATTGCTTTCAATCATTAACAACATTTTTAGCCTATTAAACATAGTACTCAGGCCATCTAAAGACAGGAAGAAGGAGTATAAGGCAGTGGAGTTAATGCAGTAGATGGAATACTGTCTTTTAGGAGATTAGAAAAGAGTAAGTTCTTCAAGCTTGTGGTGAAAATAAGTGCACATATGATTATTTTGTGATAGTGGAGGGAACGAGATCTTTATATTTGGTCTTCAAAAATAGTATCTCTGCTTGTTCATACTCCATTCAGAGTACTAGTCCTTCTTTACTAAACCTCTGTGCTAAAAATATTCCATTCCCATTTGGTACAGTGAAATGTCATATCCCTTAAACACCAACATACCAAATGCTGCTTGCAGATACTCAGCCCAGCAAACCCAAGGCAACAGGAAATTGTGATCTTCCTCAGCTTGTTCACTCTGCACATCTCAACAGATTATTCTGAAGAATTGTCTGAATCTTAATTGTTATCTTAGAACTATCCTAGAATTATGAAAATAAAAAAACTCGTCAACTATAAAGAAGGTGGTATTGGGCCAAGATCTCCACACTTTCAAGCTGGTCTCTCAGCCCCCACCATTGTAGAACGGACAGAGAATTATAGAATTTTCAGATGACCTGGTTCAGTTTCAAGATCTTATAGAAAATCGAGTCCCAAAGAACCTTAATTGTAGGATAATACTTAAAACTTCTATGTTCTAGAGCTTTTAGATAACTTTTTCTAACCATAGGCTTGGTTGGTGTTCTTGACATGCCACTGGTCAGTCCAATGTGATTATTTATACCAGAGACTCCCAAGTCCCAGTTAGTGGGCCGGTGGTGGGCTATCAACACCAGAGTCACCCAAGGGATGTTTCAAAATAAAAATCCCTGGATCTCATTCTTTAAAAATTCAGGTGTGGTGGGTCTGAGGTGGGACCTCAGGAATTTATATATTTAGTTAACTTTCTAGGTGATTCTGGGGAGCACCCAGATTGGGAAACTTCAGTAACAGAAGTCAGTGTTCTATTCTTCTAAATGAAATTGCCTATGGTAATTTTAGCTACTAACAAGGTACCTAGAGGAAAGCTAAGTCAGGAAAAGTCCTGGGCCACTAAGGATGCTCTAAGATTTTAATCTATAAAGCCAACCTCAAGGTGATTAAAGTATGGAGAGAGGGCAGCATTAGCTGTCCTTGCCAGGTAAAGATTGATTTGAAATGGAAGCACTTCCAAGTACAGAATGGAAAGTGATCTAGAAACACTTGGTCTCTCTCCTCCCAGAGATGGGTGGCCACTAAATCAGAATTGGCAGCTTGACTTCTCTTGGGAAAACATCATTGTGAAATAAAGGACATCAGTTTAAATATTTTAAAACAGAATATTAGAAGTAACACACTTTAAAACTGCATATAGAAAATGTAACAGTGAACCATTATGAATAATAGACAAAAGATAGGAGATACATTTTGTCAAGTTTTACAAATAAGAGCCGGAAAGGATCTTTGAAACCTTTTAGTGAAGGGATTCTAGACACATCTGAGGGTGTGGCCCTCCCTTAGCAACTCTGGCTTTCTACGTAGAGGTTCTCCATAAAGGCCACACCTCCTACTGATAGCATTTGTTGTTTTGTCTGTCTGGCATCCTTTCCTTCTTTTTAATAGCACTCCAGTTTTACTTCGGGGAATCACTCTTATCTCACTCTCAGTCCATGTGGTTCTCACCCGTGGGTTCCAGGGGTGGGCACATGACTCGAGCTCGGCCAATAAGAATTCTATCCTCAGCCATAATAGTTGCATCAGGATGGGAACTGGACCAATGAGCATCAGCCCTGAACTTTCACTAGAACTGCTGGGAAAGAGTTACTCTCAGTCTTTCTGCTGGGCACGGCTGACCCAGCAGGACTAATGTTGGAACTGCTGGTATAATAGCTCTCCCATGAAAGGAGAGACTGACCTAGGGAAAAGCCAACACACACAAAAAATAGAGTCAAGAGTCAGAGAATGACAGATTCATGAAAATATCATCTAAGCATCTGGTCTAGGTATTTCTGAAGCTAGATGCACTTTTATGTTTCGACTAGTTTAATTAGGTTTCGGGGACTTTCAACCAAAAGAATCCTGACCACCTTGACTCCTCAGGGATCACAGTCTGGGGGGAAGAAATGGTCAAGTGTATTTGGAAAAATCCTGATAATTCTGATACACCCATGGAGAATGCACAGGGTTTGGAAACAGAAAATGAGAGTCTGCTTTTCCTCACTGGAGCACTCTTGGCTGAGAATAACGTATGCTAGTTGAGGAAGCTTGGCCAAGATCACATGACTAGCATATAGCAAACCTCTTCTGAGCTTGGTTCTGTCTTAGGCAGAAAAAAAAAAAGGAATATACTTTTAAAAAAAGCAAAGGCACACATCACTTCTTAATATAACTTTGCTGACAGAGACAATGTGGTAGAATTGATTCATTTTATCATTCAAGGATATCTGACTTTTATTGACATGAAAACCAGACAGAAATTTGAAGAGCTATTTTTCACATAATGTTCCCTCCACTGATACAAATATCAACCACATTTCAACAAAAGCAAGTTTTATTAAAACATAGGTAATTTTCTGGAGGTCAAAGTCCCTCAATGTTCCCCGATAAGAATGTAAATGCATGCTTATCACAGACCTGACTCCTGGCATCTTCCATCTTGGAGCAACGAGAGTGCTGCTGGGGTGGTCTGCTCACCTGGCTCTGGCCGTCTGTCTGTCCCTCTCTTGGTGGGCTCCACAGCCTCACCTAAGCTTTTGTTCCACCTCTTCTTCTAGGAGTCCACAGATATCCTAAGCTCTCACAGAAAAGGATGTGATGGTGTGTAGGAGTCTTCTGCCTAGCCCGAGTGACAATTACAGGTCCTATACAAGGATGCACCACTTTTGCAATTTGTACCAACTTAGCAGAATGGAATGGTCAGGTGCAGGCTCCTAGCTCAGACTTGCTAGCTGTATGTTCATGGGCAAATTACTAACCTCATCAGTAAAATGGAGGTATTAAGAGTAACCACCTCCTGGGATACATTTAAGGCTTATACAGTATTTAACCTACAAACCTATTCTATTACTTCCATTGTTTACATTTTACACATGACATTGATTACCTTACCCATGGTCATAGAGCTAGAAGAAGCCACACCGAGATGCAGACCCAGGTCTGTATAACTCTTAAGCATGTGCTGTTACCACTATGCCTACTGCCCAGAGATAGAAATATTGTGGGCACCAACAGGATTGACCAACAGGCAAAAATCCCAGAAAACATGGGTCATGATTCACTTCTCCTTCAGACCCCTATAGAACTTACTTTTATCTCTTTTAAGTCCATTTTTTGCATGTGAGCTTTTAGGAATAAGCTCCGCCAGTTTGTAAATCATTTAAGTGTAGGGACAACTTTTTGCTCATTTTTGTTTTCCTGTTATCATCTACCATAGTGCTTTGCACATAGTAGCTGTTCATTGAGCACCTGCAATAAAATTGGGCTTGTCGTGTCCATCGTCTTACCAAAGCCCTATGCTACGGGACACTTCAGTTTCCTATATTAAAGATATTTTATTTAGAATTGTTAAACATGTGTGGGTAGACAGGGCCAAGGGAATGAAGGACAAGTGACAGTTGTCCTGGGATCTGGCACTATTAAGAGGACTGATTTCAGGGACACCGTTTTGCTGGGGATTATTGCTAAAAACTTCAGCGAGGGAGGATGCTCCCTCTGGGACATCTCTGAGTGGTACTGACCATGTGGTTCTCTCTCTGGGGATAAAAACTTCAAAGGGTATAGACTTTATAAAAGTGTTAGCATCTAGCTTCCTATCCTATTTGTTCTCCTTGAGTTAATCAAATCAGTTCTCATCCTTTAGTTTTGTGGGCCAGGTTTTAGGTAGAGCTATAGTGTGTGTATTTTAATAAGGATTTACTCAGGAAATAGATTATGTCTTTCTCACCTTCCAGCCCACCTGGGGTTACCCTTGGGGAGCCAGAAGCCCATTCAAGCCTATTCTTTTGGGGTAATCCCTGGCTGGCCAGGATTCTTTGTGGGGCTGGGAACTCCCTAAAAGCTATGCAAGCAGGAATGCCAGAAGCTGCTAGGCTTAAGCTATTTGATTTCCACCAATTTTCTGAACCCCCTACAAAGGAGGACTATTCTAGGAGCTTAAGGGTGGGGTGGATGGAAGAATCCATGTGCCTAAGACACAGTCCTGATCCTCAGGGTTGTGTAGTCCGGTGGGAGAGAGGGATATATCAACAACTAACCATAACGCAAGGCAGAATGAATTATGAGCCTCTTTCATGGGAAAAGCAATGGCCTGAGAAAGCCAGAGAAAGGAGAAATCACATCTAACTGGTTGGAGGAGAGAAGTGAAGATTTCAAAAGGTAGAAATGTGGAGAAAGGGCATTGTAGGTGGTCGGTGCAGCCCAGGCACAGAAGCATGTGAGTGCTTAGATACACAGGGATTGGCAAATTGTGGGGGTCACTGGAGTGTGAGCGAAGGGGAGATGCTGGAGTGGAGGGAGAAGGTGGGCCCAGTCTTAAATTCTACCTTCAGGACTTTCCAGGGCCATTTTAGGACTTCCTAAAATGTGACATCCCTGGAGGCCCTGACATCCTTGGTAGCAATTATATTAAAATGCCTTTGCACCCCACATTGTGATTCACATACAAGAGCTGAGTTGAGCTGAGCTGTAATTTGTGCTGTGTACCTACAGATATGGTCCTAGGACCAAAGCCAGTCCATGAAAGGTTTGGGGTGAGATAAGTACAGACCTTGGGACATTGCCATGACAACCAAGCATATGATCATTTTTCTAGTAATTTCTTTTTATTTTAATTTCTAAAAGTATTGGTTCACAACACAATTGGAAATACATTGGCCCAAAAGTACATTGGAGATTTTTAAAAATTTCCATGGTCCAAACAATTTTAGTAGATTGGAATTTTTTTTTTTAAGTTGAGAAGCACTGGTCTGGTTGAGATAATATTACTTTTGGAAGAAATTTGAGATTGGAAATGACAGAGGAAAGAGTCAGTGAACTTGAAGATAGATCAATAGAAATTATAAGTCTGAACTACAGAGAGAAAAAAAGATTGAAATATCTAGTATTTCCCATCATAACTACATTATAATAAATTGAGCCTGAACATTCTGAGTTAGTTGTTTAGATAATTTTGTGGCAAGCATGGAAATCCATCCAACCTAACCTAAACAAAACAAAATGTGTGTGTGTGTGAAGTTGTCATTAGAAGTTTACAGAAGTACCTCAAGGGATTCAAAGGCAGGGAGCTGCATCCAATAAAGGTCCGGTCCCCTTGCTCCAACTTGGGACAGCTGAGAGGGGACCGACTGCCTCTGAGCTCCCTGCAGGGTTACCTGAAGCTTTGATTAGAATTTCATCATAGCTTGCTTCTCCTTCTGCCCAGACCTGCTTCCTTTTCCTCTTTCCCAGGCGTTGACCTCAAGAGTATTCCTTACTAAATGTTTGTGCATTAACTTCTCAGAGTCTGGTTCCCAGGTAGCCTGACTTGGACCAGCACACCTCCCCACCCACCTCTCCTTCGCCCTCCCTCCTGCCTCTCCTTCCTCTTTGTTCTCCCTTCTTCCCTTCCTTCCTCCCCCCTTTCTCTCCTTTCTTCTCCCTCTGTTCTCTCCCTTCCTCACTCCCTCAGACTGTGTAGTTTCTAACTTTTGCTTCTTTCTGAGCATGTTTGTCACTCTCTTCTCACTTTTCTGAACAGTTTCCTCTGATCTTGTGGCGCGTGGGCCATGATGGCTGTCCCAAAATGGTGCCTTCATCTCCTCCATCATCATCACTGTGCCATATGTTGTTGGTATCTCACCCAGACACCCTGTACTAGGCTGGTGCCCTTGTCTTGCAGCTGCTGTGGGTGTCGGTTAATAACAGCGCCTATGTCTACCCGTCCCTGGAGGATTGTCCTTAGCCAACTGGAACCTTCTCTCCTGGAGATGCCTGACAGGTTATGCCCTGCACTTTTTGGCCAATGATTGTAAGATGAAGGGGCACAAAAGTCCATCCTCCTTGCCTCGAGGCCGGACATCCTCTTAGACTCTAGAGTTTCCCTATGGGATCAGGCTCATGCTAGACTTTTCCCATTTTTGAGTAGCATCTTCCCTGCCCTACACAGTCTTTCTCACTCCCTTACAGGTGTTTCCCTCCATCAATAAAGCCCTCTGCTTCCAGGGAACCTTATTTAAGATCATGGTGCCTGTGGCTAGTTGGCCCGGCCTCTGCTGTCCTAATTCCAAATATCCAGGAGGGAGGACTGGCTTGGCTCAGGTGGAGCCCAGCCCAGCTTCCGGGATGAACACCTGGAGTTCATTCCAGGTGAGCAGTGGGAGTTCAATCCAGGTGCAATCTTCTGTGCCTGGAGAGGGGACAGAGTTAAACAGTATAGAGTAGAAGAGGGGGCAACTCTCAGAAAAGGCTAGTCAATTCCTGCAACAGTGGGCCCTGCCACGTGTCTTCCTCCTCAGTCTTTCTTGAATTTATTTTCTTACTCTGCCTCCTCATCTCTCTCCCCATCTACAGCCCAGGTTCGAATCTGAGAGTGAGCTTTTGAGAGTGGCACCACGTGACGGAGAGAGGACTGGGCTGAGTATCGGGAAGCCCGGAAGATGGTCCTGACTCCGCCGCTCACTTCACCCTCTGGGTCTCAGGCTCTAAGGTAAATCACAGAGTCAGTTTGCTAACTTCAATAGTCAATGCTTCTCTGAAAACAAACAGGGTGGAATCCAGGTCTTTAACCACTTCGGTACGAGAGTGTCGACTATAGTCGACAGCCACAGATGAAGGCGCACAGCCGAGCGTCGAATTTAGTCGACAGCCAAAAGCTTTTACTTTTACAGCTTTTATCTCTGCAGTTGCAGTGTGTACATTCAGCTAATAAGTTTCTACAAATCTGTGACCTTTTAACAAGTCTTTAGTAGGAGTTATTATAGTTATTTTCCTAAAGCTGCCTGTAAAGTAAAACAAGCTTTCAGTGCTCTAAAGCTTTCCTCATCTCACGAGAGCAAAATGGATTCGTCGTCAATGCACCGCACAAACTATCATGCGGACTATGAGTGCCGGCTGTGGGCAAGGTTTCGCGGCTGGTGAGCGCAGTACTGAAGTGGTTAATCTCTGCACCCCTGAGCTCAGCACAATGCCTGGCACAGAGTAAGGACACTCATAAAATATTTAAAAAAAAAAAAGGAGCTATTCTCTAAAAATGAAGTGACAGTGAATTACATTAAGACTATAAGGTACAGCCTGACCCCAAAGTGTGCAATATTCTGAGCGCAGAGCCTGTTGGCGACAGCTGTCACTTTGGTGAGTGCTCATTTGTGCCAGTTCTGTGTTAAGTACTTCACTGGTGTTGTTAACAAATCACCCCAAAACTTAGCCATTTAAAATAATGCAAGCCATTTTATTATGCTTATAGGATCTATGTCAGGAATTTGGACAGGACCCCAACGGGCTAGCTTTTTTTTGCTCCACAATGTCTGGGGCCTCAGTTGGGAGGATCTGATGTTTGGTAGTCGCTCAACAGCCGGGGCTGGAGTCACCTGGAGTCATCTTCACTCACGGAACAGTGGTAAAGGATGGCCGTTGGCTGAGACCTCAGCCAGGGCTGTTACCAAAGCACCCACAAATAGTTTCTCCATGGGACCTGGGCTTCATCATAGAATGATGGCCACAGGCTGATAGGACTTTTTATGTGCCTGCTCAGGGCTCCAAAAGCAAGTACCCACATTTACAAGGCAGAAGAGAAGTTTCATCATTTTTATGATCTAGCCTGAGAAGTCAACTGTATTATTTCTACTACATTCTATTACAAGCAAGTCACAAACCCATCCATATCTAAGAATAGATGAATTAGGCCCCACCTCTTGCTGGGGTGGGAGCAAGTTTCTTACAGAACATGCGGGATGGGAGATAGTGTTGTGGCCGTATTTGGAAAATACAATCAGGCACTATCTCATTTAATCCTTCCATTATTCTTGGAAGTAGGTATTATTGTCCCTCTTTACAGATGAAGAAACCAAGGCTCAGAGGGGTTGAGTAACTTGCCTCTGGACAAAGCCAGCAAGTACATAGCCCAGCTGGACTTAAACCAATCTGTACAAAGCAGGTGTTCTCCAACAGCCCATGATGCTGCAAAAGAGTGTGGGGAGCCACCAGCAGGAGCAAGCTCTGATCCCTTCTGTGAAGGTAGCACACAGAACCAGTTTATGCCAGGAATATTTTCTCTGCCATGATCCCCTTTTGAAATAGCATCTTCCCTTTAAGTTCAAACAAGGACCACATCTTTCAGGAAGTCATCTTTGATACTCCCATGATACTTACAATCTGTAATGTTTAGATGGTACATGGCACTCATGGCTTGCTCCGTAGGTTTCTGTGTTCTAAACCCCCAGTTGGTCTTCTAAGGCCCCAGAGGGGAGGGCAAGGACCATGCTACTCTTCCTCAAATCTCCCACTCTCCGCCCCCACTCCCACCAGCAACACTACACCATCCTTAGTAGGTACCCAATAAATACTGATTGATTAGGTCAAAAGGCCTCAGAAAGTTTATTATTATATTCTGACAGGAGGACATGTCCTTCTTCAAAAGCATTTTTGAGAGCCTACTGTATTACAGACATTATGCTGGGGGCTAACAACCCATGTGATCCAGGAACAAGGATTTAGAAAGTCAAATATAAGCCTTTTGGACACTCTGCAGCAGGTAAATAACATCACAATTAGTATCTAGAAGCGAAGCATCCTTGGTCAGATTAAGAGACCTTCGTAACAGGTCCATCTGGGGCAAGTGCTATAAGGTTACAATCTCTATCAGCTGTCAGATGAGTCTAGAGTCAGATATTTAGAAAGTCCCTGAATAGGATTTTTAAAATCCTAAATCTTGATTTTAGTTTCTCCTATAAGTTATCTGAGTAATGTTTTTAGCAGAAGCTCTTAGACATGAAAGGATGAGTCTTACTGTTCTTTATTTCAAATTAGTTTTCTTATAATAGGCAAATTTCTCTACCCTTCTTTGAATTTGTCACCATTTCACCTAAAAATGTCCCTAAAAGCCATGACCTCTGGAAACACCTTTGAATGTTCAAAATCAGCTGACACAACCACACTGTTCATAAATTATGGGTAATCAATATCAGTGTTTTAGCTTCTCTCATTATTCATACCATAAATACTTGACCCAGATATAACCCTATTGTATAAAACTATTTCCTCTATATGCCATCAAGAATAAAACACCTCCTGTAAATAATTACCTTTGGGATATGAAAGAAAATGTAAACATTTTATTTGGCAGTTGTTTCTGAACACATGAATAAATAAATGGAAAAGTACATATTAATATTTCTTTTTGGAGTAACAGATACCATTAAACGCTTATTTACACATCTTCACTGCAAAGAACAGTTACACAATTGAATTTTGTCTTATAAAAGGTAACTTCCCACACCACTGGACTGGACAGTTAAGGATGAGATACTGGTAGTGCTTGGTTCTAGCAGTCTCAATGTTTGAAAGGCATTCATTTGCAAGTGTGATAAGAAGAGTCATCATGCATTGAGTTCATCCGGGTCATGGACTGTAGAAAGTTTCTGATGGCAGCCACAGAATTTGGTGTCTCATGCGCTTAAGTCAACTATGACATGTTTGTAAATCTGTGTATTTCCCTTAAAACTGGAAGCAAAAAGGAAATTACGCTTATTAATGGACACATGCGTGAATGATCTCGGTGCCTGAACGTTTAATTCCTGAAATTTCACAAATTTGGCTTTTTCTGCATCCCAGTTATACACTTGCGTAAAGGAGTAATCACTCCCAAGAATTGCATATTGGTAACTATTTATCTGAAGAGGTTGGAACACCATGGATCCTCGGGATGGCATCCTCTGAATATCCTGGAATGAGGAGCCTCCCCATTTCATGACTTTGGAATCACCAATGAACCTCGTCAAGCAAATGTACACGTCACCTTTCACTGAGAAGTGCTTTACGGCATACACATCCTCCATGTTAGGAATGTCAGTCTGGTTACTGAATAATTGTGTCGCTTTGTTCCACTGATAAATTACAGGACGCTGGGAACTACTGGACAGGATTAAATGAGGCGTTCTCAGTGCCTGTGGCGTTCTGATGATTTCTAGATATTCCACATCAGTGTCCCTGTACCATGCATGTAAGGATTGATGGGAGTAGAATCCATTTCCATTCCATTTGTAAATGGTAGTGAATCCGGCTTTTGAACTGTCAGCAACGACAAAATACCAGTTGTTTTCTATCTTGAATGTTTCAATGTCATTGGGTTTTCGGATTTTGAGAATTTCAATATCCTGGATTTTTATGAATTTATTTGCAAAACTGTCCCGCTTATAGATGTGAGAGCCACCAAACAGCTGGGCCACAATAACATAGAGCTGAGTTTCAATGACTATAGGCTTGCACACTACAGTGGATGTGCCTGGGAAGAGACAAATGAGAGATTAGTTGTGTGGCCATCCTCTTTTGGAGCATGTAACCATGCAGGCTGGGGCCATACAACTTCCACCCAAGACAGCTTGAAACAAAAGATTTCCTTGGTTGATTAGGCAAGGCCAATCTCCAAAGCCCAATAGCAGCAGTGTCCTGAAATTCTGTCTTTGCACCTGTTGGAGCCTTGTTACCAACAATTGAGTCATCATGTCACATCCAGCCCACTCCAGATGTTCAGGACACACGGCCACAGTCTGAGTTTTCTCCTCTCACTTCTTGCAGAAAGAAAGCATTGCTTGCCCTGACACATCATGAGTTCATACGTCATAGTAGTTCTAACAAAAACTACCATTTATTGAGCACCTACTCTGTGCTTTGTCAATTCACCTCATTCAATTTTCCCAACTATCTTAAGAGAAAGATATTGTTATTTTTCCTTTTCCAGATGAATAAATCAAAGTTTAGAGAGGCCAAGTTCTGCTAGCAGAAGGCAGAGTTGGGATTCAAACCCAGGCTTACCAGCATCTCTAGGTTTTAAAGCCACGCTGGGGAGAGATTAGCTGTTCCAGGGCTTCCAACTTCCCACAAGGTTCTAGAATCATCCTATGAAGGCCAGAACTGTGATCTGGGCAGCCCACCACTCTACCTATAAGTGTTTTGCTCTAACTGTGAACTGCTTTTTTCTCTAGAATAACTTGACTGAAGGAGAACTGCTTGTCACTCTTCTAGAGCTTTAGGTTATTGGTGGCAGGAGAGAAAAGAAGGAGGAGGAATCCTGGAGAAAACTGAAAGCGGGGTGCAGCCATAGGTGATGCTCCTGAAAGTCATTTAGGGAAAACTCAGAAAATGATACAAGATCTGTCAGTGGCCTAGCTTGGTCACCTTTTGGTAAGAGTTTGACATTTATCAATAGACTCTGATCTCCTAGAGGGAGCTGGGCTCTGGGAAATCCAAGGACAGGACAGGCAAATCCAGGGCCCAGGCCTCTTCTAACTGCGGCTCTAGGGGCTGTGAGGGAGAAAGTTCCACACTAACTCTTTCTACTGACTGGTTCCATCCATAGATACAATTTTTTTTTATTTGTTACTTCAGGACTAAACTGATTGTGTGACTTGGAAAATCACTTAACTTCTCTGGGGTTCGGTTTTCTGTACAATGAGGGTTTCTACTAGGTCAGGGATGGCCACTAGATTTCAATACATGTACCAGTGTTGATCGACTGACTGATTGTGACTACCTGGAGAACTGTGTTAAGAAGGTTTCTGTGGCCATGTCTGCACTCTGCAAGAAAGAGTGCCACGATAGATTAGTGGTGTCTGTCTAGGACGAGGGAAGGGATAGTGCATAGTGACCTATCATTGTCATCTTCTATGGTTTGAATGTTTGTGTCCCTTTAAAATTCACGTTGAAACTTAATCCCCAATACAATAGTATTAAGAGGTGGGGCCTTTAGGAGGGGATTAGGCTATGACGACTCCACACTCATGAAAGAGATTAATGCTCTTACAAAAGGGCTCAAAGGAGTCTGCTTGGCCCTTTTTTGCCCTTCTGCCATGTGAGGACACAGAGAATGCACCATCTTTGAAGCAGAGAGTAAGCCCTCACCAGATGCTAAATGTGCTGGCACCTTGATCATGGACTTCCAGCCTCCAGAACTCTGAGAAATACATTTCTATTGTTTATAAATTACCCAGTCTATGATATTTTTTGTTATAGCAGCAGGAGAGGACTAAAACATCACCTTAGACAAGATGAGCTCTGAGGTACCCTCTAAAAGTCTGCAAATGTAAGATTCATTTCTCTTTTAAGTGCTCTCTAAAGAGTCATTCAAAGAAATTGATTGCACACAGGTAAGGAGAACCTGGCTTAAGCAGCACCCAACACTGCTGCAGTCCATTGGAAAACTTAGGGGGGCTTAGGAGAAAGGGAACAGAGGATTCTAAAAGGGTCTCAGTTCAGGGGGAATCCCTTCATCTAAGCAACCTTAGTCTCAAGCAAGCCCCAGACCTGTCTTGATCCTTTGAGCAATGGGGCTGATGGCCACCCGCAAAATCTAATTATGACCTTCCAAGCCTTGTCTAAAGGGTAACTTTTTATGGGGAGGTTTGAGTGCTCTTAGGAGCAGATTTAAAGTGTTAGAAGCTAAAGCTGATGTAGAAATTTCAGAGGGAGCTCCATGTTCTAATTTATGATATTATTTTAAAAAGTACTGAAGTGGGAAAGAAACTTAAGAGATCACTTAAGTGAAAAATACTGGAAAAAGTTTCCTCACTGCAGGACTTCTCAGATCCTCTAATGTATATATTTTGAATCTCCAAGAGGTAGATGTGGTTCATGGATTTATTGGGCCACAAAACCCTTTTTGTAACAAGCCATATTGCAGAAGAAATGTTTGTGTAACAAAGTTTGAAACTTGTTGACCTAAAACAATCTCCTTCTTTTATAGCTAAGAAAAAGGGAGGCCCAGTGAGGGTGAGTGGGTTGCCCAGCTAGCAGGTAGCGGAACCTGGTAGGGAACTCATGATTCTTAGTCAAATACATTTTCTCTGAAGAAAACAAATCCAACTTTTATTGTGTATTTATTATTTTAGGTCCTATGCTAAGTTTCTTGAATACAGAATCACATTATCTTATTGATAATCCTGTGAATTAGGTATTATTCCCATTTTACAAGTGAGGAAATGAAGGCATAGAGAACAATCCCAACTCACTTAGTAAATGGTAGAGTTGGAATTCAAATGACTACAAGCCTGCTCAATGAATTCCCCCATACCACTCAATTTTCCCTGTTGCCTTGGCTGAAGCAGTTTAACTTCCCACTCAAAATACTATCAGGCTTTTCATACCTGTAATGTTGTCATAATTCCGGAAAGTCTTTTCTACATGGTCCCATTCAAGGAAAATGCATTTTCCAGTAAAAGGCTGAGCGATGACTACGTACTCATCATTCAGATAAGAGAAAGTGTCTATGGACAGAGATTGATAAGGCAGGTCTTGAGACTTTGCAAATTCTGCAAAAATAGGAAATGATGATAAGTAACTGTGAGCTAATACCTCTTTCCTTGGCTAGATCTCAAATACCCATAAGAAATATGTTTGTTTTAGAGAAATAGTAAAATTGCCATTTTACTATTTCTTTTAAACATATGAAGTTTTAATGGTTCATAATTTTTAAAAATTTAAATTGCTCAGCTGGTTTTTAAGATATAAAAATATCCGTTCCCACACATACACACAAAAATGTAGCCCTTACTTTAATTTTATGGGGTGGAATGATTTTGAATATATTACCTGTAATGATACAATCAAAGTCCTTGGAAGAGAGACTATTGATTTTGCGCTTCTTGTATTCTGGGGGGCCTTCGCAGTAGATGTCTTCGACAGTTGCATTGGTGTGGCTGAGCCATTCCACCAGCCATTTTAGTTTACAGTCACAATTAAATGAATTCCCCCTCAGGTCCCTGAAAGACAAATTTCAGCTGCTTTTGCTGTACAATGGCTCTATGTACACAGGCATGACTTCTACATCAGCAATTAACATGTACAGAATGGCCTTACCTGGCTTCACATTGTATCCCATAATCTGCCTTGAACCTGACTGACCATTCATTCTGGGCTCAGGGAGTTACTAAATTGCACCCTTGAAGACCACCCCAGTCAATGGAACCTCTTAACTCACTCCCTCTTGGACTCCAAGGTGGCTCAGTCTAAAGCTGTGCTGTCAATAGAAATAGTATGTGAGCCACATATGTAATTTAAAATTTTCTATAGCCACATCTTAAAAAGTGAAAAGAAACAGATGTAATTAATTTTAACAGTATATTTTATTCAACCCAACACAGGCAAAATATTATCATTTTGACCTGTCATCAACATAAACATTATTGAGATATTTTACATTCTTTTTTTACACCAAGTCTTTGAAGTCCAGTGTGTATTTTTATATTTATAATATATCTCAACTTGGATGCTAAATTTTTATCAGAAATATGGGATCCAAATTTAGATTTCATAAAACTTAGAGTTGAAAAAATAGATTCATACATCCCAGTTGTTCCAAACATACTGAAAAGTTTTCCGATAATTGAACTAATCAGCTTTTAAATTAAATTTTTAAAAACTTAAGTAAAATTTAAAATTCAGTTTCTCCGTGGCAGTAGGACCACATTTCAAGTGCTCAGTGACCTCAAGTATCTGGTGGCTACCATATTGGACAGCACAGATTTAAAGGATAGAAGGTAGTGATTATTGTAACATATTTAATTAAATTGAGTGAGCTATGTGCTTTTCTACTTCCTCACAACATAACTAATCCTGATCTTCTTCCATGGTCTACAAATTCGGTTTTAAAGGAAAATGACTTTGACACAGCAGTTAACACAGACATACAATCGCTCATGCCTGTAATAAATTATACAGCGTAGATAGTTTAAATTCCCACATATGACCCCAACTCACCAAGTTCTCTGTTTATTTGCATTGCTTCTGTTCAGGAATTCCATCTCCTTTCCTGGTCACACAGAATTCCTAAGATAGGTGCTGCCTTCTCTTCACATAGCACATAAATAACTTTTAAATGCCCAAACATTTAAAAATGTTTTTTAGGAGATACTTTCAAGAAAGCTGAGAAATCCACTAAAAGGCAAGTTGGCATGAATCCATGTACTTCTAAGATAATTCTTGATTTGGGCACATCAGAGCAGGCCCAAAAGGCCAAACACATCATGGGATTCCCTAGAGAGACTGGGCCAATTTCGGGGTTTCATTTTGTTTGCTAGTGTAGGGGACAGACTGACACAAGAACAGGGTAAATTGCCCCAAGTAAGCAACATCCCAAGATGCCATGGAGCATCATCTGATTTTCCAGACATTCCCAGAACTGACCTCATCTCCCAAGAGACTCTGACTCAGGATGATGAGTGGCAATTTTTTGGGCTACTGTAAACCAGAGCAGATAACTGTGGTCCCTCCAGGACTGTCTTGAAAGTGTCCTGATCTGGGCACTTTCTTGGAAATAAACCACCATTCAGGAATTGGGGTAATAGGCATGGAGGAGGGGCTGGGGGAATACTGCCAGGAACAAAGAAAGTTTTTCATTAGCTTACTGATTTGAAGTTAAATACTGGACTTAGGGGAAAATACTTGACTCAGATTTTTTGTTATTGGAGAAAAGTTGTTTTGAATATATATCCTATAGCAAAGTACCTGAATAATAATAATAAAAAAATCTTTTGTTTTCATATATCCTTTCATTTGTTCCTATATGCTATCTTATGACCTTTAAATACCTTCCTAATGTTCTGGAAGGCACTTAAGGAAGCTAAATTGCTTTTGAAAGGGTTAGGCATATATTACTTGCTTTGCTTACAGCAAAATATACAAATTCCTTACAAAGATCTTTCATTCTGAGGCTTAAAAGTCAAAGTTTGAAAGCTCTTTTGTTTGAAAAAGGGTCAAAAATAATTAAGTTCATTCCCTTCCTAGGGCTTAAGCCAAATTCCTGGGGATTAAGCCTAGAGTTGTTGTTCAGTTTAATGAGAGAGAAGGCAAACTTTCCCCCTTCCCCCACTTCCTGCTCCATTTCTCTGTTGACTGACCAACCCAAGGGTGTAACCTTTCATCTTTTCTCTGTCAGTTTCCCAGACTCCTTTATGTTATTCCTTTGTAGCCCTACTTCCTGGACCTCGTGAGAAAAAAGGGATCTTGAAATTTCTATCTGGGTCTCCTCTTCCCACCCCCTCAAAGTCCCTTATCATCACTCCCTGCCATATAGACACACATTTATCAAAGGAATGCCTGAGTACTATAGATTCAGAATTTCCAGTGGTAAAAACCATAAAAGATTCAAACGTTAGTCCATGTAAATTTAAATTTTAGGCCAATTTAAAATTAAAATTTAAAAATTCCAACTTAATTTAAAAGCCAATTAAAAATTCTAGTCATCAATACCAGGCTTCCTTGTTAATGACTGCAAATTAATTAATTGTTCAGTGATTTCTTAGGTCCTCTTACACATTTGTTAAAGAATCCAGGCCTTTGAAAATATCTTTTGGGAGTGTCTGGAGATTGTTGTTTGCGAGGCTCCTGGAAAAAAAAGAAAGTGATACCAACTGTAGTGACAAATTAAATCAGTGCGTGTAATGGTAAAGCTTGATCATGTGTCCTTCTTGTCATTTCCAGTCTACTAAATTACCTGCTGTGCTTTCTTTTTTTCTTCTGAGATACTCCTCAGATTCCTGCTATTGTATTTTCAGTTCTTGATCCGTTTGCTTCAACACTCACTCAGTATTTGTGTAACACTTTATGTTGGTTAAAAAACAACAACAACAACAACAACAAAAAAACCAGCAACAAAATGATGCCTGAGCATTGATCTTTCTATTTAGAACAGAAAGTGAGATTGACACTCTCAGACATTCTGTCTAGGGGATGTCTCCCTCATGGTGACTAAACTGGTGATGATGTCCCCTCCTCTCTTGCTCTTTCTCCCTTCTGAAACTGCCTTTTAGAAAATTAATAAAGGGCCACAAAGTGGGAACTGTGGTAGGGGACATATATATATAACCAGTCACTGTTCCCTAGCTTGCTTTCCTATAATTGCTCACTACTCAGGAGTCATATAGCTGATAGTCATGAAGATTCTTAGCTTTCTTCATTGCTCCAATAGACAACATCACCTGTGTGAAACCTAACACTAGTTTTTGAGACATCTTCTAGTTCCTGCATTCTAGGGGAAAGGTTGACCCACTCAGACCAGTGGCCCGTACCGAGGAACTGACTCAACTGGTCTTGTGACTGCCACCCAAGAACTGACTTAGCAAAGAAGACAATTTCTACACCACTATGGTTCTACCTCGAACCCAACCAATTAGCAGACCCGATTGCCTAGCACTTTGCCCACCAAATTATCTTTAAAAACCCTTTCTCCCAAATTCTCAGGGAGACAGATTTGAGAACTTCTTCTGGTCTCCTCGCATGGTGTCTGCAATATTGAACTCTTTCTCTGCTGTGACCCTGCTGTCTCAGTGTAGTGGCTTCCTCTTGGGCAGCGGGCAATGAGCCTGATAAGGCTCCTCCTCCTCATTTGCTCCGGGGGCAACTAAACCTCCAACCCACAGTACCAATGGCTCTACCCCTTCACCAGCACATCCTTTCTTCTTTCCAAAGCCCTTGCCCCCTTTTCCTATGTTTTCCCTTTTAGCTTCATTCATTCCACCTCAGGAAAAAGCTTTCTCACAAATATCCATCCATCTATCCTCTTTCGTCATTTCCCTCTTCCCCCCTCTTCCAGTTCTTGCCCTGTTGTCACAAGAATTATCTTCTATTTGTTCTTCTACAAATCACTTAGAATGATTCTAATCAAGGTTAATGAGTAGGAAGTAGTCCTGACAGTGTCAAGGAAAGGGAAATGTGTTCATGTTACAGAAGTGTAGACACAGTAAAAGCCAATGCTGTACGATCAGGGAAGGGCACCATGTACTGTAATTTTCTATATTTAACCAGCACCAAATATATACACGTTATACACTTTTCTTAGAAGTGTTATTGTTTTCACGATAAAGGTAGAAAACAAAAACTAAAACAAAAGATCCCATACTGTTGGCCTCCAAAGCCCCTGAAAATTCTCTCAACTTCCTTTTAAAACGTACCCACAAGTCTTCTATGTCTTCTACTTCCTATCCTAGGCATAGGATTACCAAAACATTGAAGACTTTTAGAATCTATTTTTAAGTAAGTTGTGTTGTTTTTTTGAGTTTTAGAAATTACTACTGAATTGAAGAACTGTGTGCAATGAACCTTGGAAACCTAGGAATGTAAGAATGGGAACTGAGTCAGAGAGGTCCATTCTCGATGACAGTCTATTGTGTGACGGAGGGCATGGCTTCGGAGTCATTCTGAGCTAGGTTTGAATCCTGACTCCACCATTTACTGGCTGTGAGACTTTGGTTATGTATCTTTTCCAAAACTCAGTTAGTTATTTCATTTTTAAGTGGAGCTAATAACACCTTATCTCCCAAGATTATTGGGAAAGGAAAATGAGATGACCAGGATGGTGTCTGGCATGGGGACCAGTCTCAGTAGAGTAGCTGGGGTGGAGCTGGGAGGGAGGAGAAGGGCTTCTGTGTGTATGTTGTCCAAGAAAACAACATTTAGAAAACCGACCATACGAATGCACGGCTATGGCTGTTCACATCTGTAGCATCAATAAAATGCTGCTGAAGAGGACTATTCAAGGGAATGTCTCCATAATTCATCTTACTAACTGAGGTTTGAAAGAAGAGCTTGAAGCAGTCCGGAGTCACTCCCAAGTTGTGTGTCTCAATTTATTTGCCGGCACAATGTGTGTTAAAGTTCTCACGCTAACGTTTCCTGAGTGGATGACCCTCCTTCAGGAACTGGCACAACCTGCGCTGGCTGTAGGGCACAGATTTGGAGGAGGCTGGGGCACAGTGGGCATGAAATGATTAAACAGTGGAATCCTGAATCACTGCTGCCAATAGGGTTACACAGGAAGAGGCAACGTGTTTGTGTTACCGTCCAATGGGGATTCCTTTAAACAGTGGGCAAATCGGTAAATTCCACTTCCTGCCCACAGGAGTAGAGCTCTCGGCCTCATGTACCCAGGGCGCAGGCCAACTGCAGAAGCAGATGGCGAAAGAGTCAGAGATAGAGACTCAGAGCTGCGGGGCTTCTGGAATAGCGGGTGGTGTTTTTGCATGACGCGATGGAGGACTCTTACTTTGCCAGAATTGGGGGATGGGGCTGAGAGAGGCAGGCTGGCCTGATGCGCTGTGGAATGATGCATTTGGCCTCCTGAGGACTTCACGTGACAGGGAGGCTCTCGCTGTGGGAACCAGAGGATGGGGGAGGCAGGGCAGCATGATGGGAGCCGAGGGGCAGAAATGGTAGATGGATTTACTGCGCCCAATGTCACCCCTCTGCTGCTCCACTACCAAAACTCAGTGAAGTACTGCCTTGCAATGCACTCCTTCTACAGGAGCTAGGATGGCACTTCATGCCTAGGTTTGGGGGTGGGGGCATGAGAAGGCTGCCTGGACTCATAAGATAAGCAGAATTGAGAAGAAGTAAGACTCAGAAATGAGAGCGAGTATTCCAGACACCCAGGGCCCAGGAGCTGGAGTTCAGACAGCTTCCCTACATCTATGGGAGGCCCCTGGGGCATCAGGGTACATTTGGATAAAAAGAAAGCAGGCAGAGGGACTTGGGCAGAGAATGACTTAGCAAAGCAATGGTGACAGAGCCTGGGAGTTATTCTGCAAAAAATGTAACAGGGCCCTGACGTACAAAGCAACCTTCCCATGCAGGCTGACTGGTACAGGGTGAAGGATGCACCAGACGCATGCAAGGCGATCAGCAGGCCCTGCAAAGGTAAGAAGAGAAACAGGAAATGGCCCTGCACAGAAGGAATCATGTCTTAGCTGTGGCCACTTAAGGGTGTTTACCAGTTCCCAAGTGAAGAGAAATTGGAAATATTAGCAGCCTAGTGCACAAATGAGGGAATATATTTGATCTAGCATTGTCTATAGGAGCAAAGAATTAGAAACAATCTGCATGTCCATTGAGAAGGAATTGTGCAAATAAATGATGGTTCACACTTAACAAGCAATATTTTGTAGGAGATTTTTAAAATGAGGTCTCTATGATTTAACATGAAATGATGTTTAAGTGTAGAGGGTAATCCTGCTGGAGAAAGGGGGATTGATTTCTGTGGATGCATGAAAAAAGCTCTATAAAGAGATATGAAAACTGTTGATGGAGGTTACATCTAGGCATAGGATTACCAAAAACATCCACTTTTGCTGTATCAATATCTGGACTGTGAGAGCTTTTATCATTATGCATGTATTATTATTTTATAACCTGGAGAAACAAAGAATGAAGCTGACTTTTTAAAAGGATTCCATTGCTTAGTATTTGTGTATATCTCTAGTTCTTTCTGGTGAGGATTCAGTCATTCTAAATCAATCACTGGGCTGCAGTTATCAAGTTCCAAAGCTACAAGGCGAGAGCAGGAATAAGTGGCACTTGGGTGCCTGAGTGGTCAGATCATGTAGTGTCTTTCATGAAACCTCCTGTGGGATGGAGCTGCCTTGTTTCCTACAAAATTCCCACGTGATTTCAGGCCCTCACCCCCTGGGAAGGTTGGGGACTATGGTCAGCCCAGGTTTGGAGCCATTGCTGTGGGTTCTTTGCACTAGGGGGGAGCCAGCTGCAAGGAGGGCCTGGAACCTCTACAAACCATCATGGGCATCCAAGGGCTTAAGGGAGACTGTCTGCAGGGGAGAGCTGCTGAGGGCACTGGGGCCAGGGTCAACAGGAAGAAAAAGGGACAAGTCCTGTGATGCTCCCTGAAGCCTGCTCAGCATTTGGTCATTATACAAAAAGGGTGACTAGAATGAGATATGGTGCCTCTTGGGATGTTTAAACAGCTAGAGATATTGAGACAGCACTTTATGGTTTAGGTTGGGGTTAGGTTATTTTAGGGTTGATGTCAGGATTATCTGATTCTTCAAATTCCACCTATGCATTGAGTTTTGCCACCAGAAAGCAAAATATTTGGATTACATTTTCTCAGTTTCCTCCTTCCCTCCACTCACCTCCCAGCTTCACAAGGTAGAATGACTTAATATTATTATTCCCTTTTTCTCAATAGAAGCTCTGGTTGAAATATGTGCTGTATCTTTTGTAAAAATGGTAGTGGTTTAGGTGCCATCTTCATCTCAAGTACGCCTGGGATTAAATGTAAATTTTGTCACTCTCAGAAGTGTGCCCTTAGCCAATTTAATTTAACCTTTCTAGGTTTCTGTTTTGGCATCTGCAAAACTGGGTAAAGAATACGGATTTCATTTATTGTGAGAATTAACACATGTAGCCACTAATATTTTTATACACACTCCTTTGCAATGGATTCTAGGAAAAACTCTGTATCTACAGGTGAATTTTTAAGCCTTTTGTGTGTCAAGACACACAAAACTGGCTGGACGTGGTGGCTTGCGCCTATAATCCTAGCACCTTGGCTCAAGGTGGGAGGATCACTTGAGCCAAGGAGTTCAAGACCAGCCTGAGTGACATTGCGAGATCCTGTCTCTACCAAAAGTAGAAAAAATTAGCTGGACGTGGTGGGGTGCTTCTGTAGTCCCAATTACTTGGGAAGGTGAGGCAGGAGGATCATTTGAGCTCAGGAATTCGAGGTTGCAGTGAGCTATGATGACGCCACTGCACTCTAGCCTGGGCGACAGAGTTAGATTCTATCTTAAGAAAAAAAAAACCCACAAAACTAATGCTTTTCTTTGTTGTTCTCATCAAAAACAGTGATATTAAATATCTAAGCACTTTAAAACGCTCATTCAGGAGCCTGAAATCATCTGTTCTTTCTGCCTCTCTTTGTAGAGAGAATTCTATGCCTTAGTATTCTTAAATGTCTCATCTTCTACTTTTACTAACACACACACACATATACACACACTACATACACACACATATATACAAATGTGATAATGATTATTTCTTCAAGAAAATTTGGAAAGTGTAAAAATTACTTTTTTTAAAAAAAGGAGAAAAATAATAATCTTGGCCGAGGCAACCAGTGTTAAAATTTAGTCACATTTTCTTCCAGTCATTAATACAGAAACCATCAAAAGCCAGTGGCTCTGGAGGGCCACGATACTGCTGGTCCCCAAGGCATCTGGTCCTTCTCTGTCATCCCGAGTGTGATGGCACGAGAGAGTGTGACCCTGAATTGGTGTGGCGGACCTCCTTCCTCTTCAAAGGTCTGTTAGCTTGGGCTAGATACTCTGTCAAGGACGAGGGTTAAACCAGAGCTGTATTTCAATACTGAATACAAGAATTCCTAATTCTTAGGAATAAGAGGAAGAAAAATTAGGAGGATGAAGGAGAGTGAGACAAGGTGTCAGAGGCAGGCACCAGAGTTGGCAGGAAAAAGACTTTCCACGAGGACCAGGAGGTCAAGGAGGACCAGGCCCGCTCTCAGGGCCCCTGAACTGAGCCGCACAGCGCAGGGGAAATGACGTGGGCTGGGAAGGGGCTATGTGGCTTCAAGCCTTGGCTGTTTCCTTTTCTGTAAAGTGAATGATCACTTAGAATGATCATCAAGTTCTACTCTTGCTCTTAAATCACATCTTTATAATTTTCACTGTGAGAGCCTTAAAGTTTCATCTTTAATAATAATCAGAAAACACGAGGAGAGGTATTGCTTTAAGCCACCTAGTTAAGAGTCAGCGCGTTTGACAACACGACAGATTTTCCTAGGGAGTGGAGAGCGCACTGGAATATTCGATTGGGGTGGGGTGGGGCTGATGGGGAGGGGGCGAAGACAAGGGCAGTGAGAGGTGTGAGGAAACATGTCATCAATACTAACTGTTTCCAGGATGATTCTGCAGTGAGTACTGGAAGGATGGTTTTCTTTCCACTGCATCCCTGAGTGCCAGCACGGTGCCTGGCACGAAGTAAGCCCTCAATAGATACTTTAAAATGAAAGAATGAATTAATGAGGCGGGCTGGAGTGGATGAGAGGAAGGGTGCAGATCTCGGCAAAGAAAAGAGCAGAGGATGCTGCTCTCGGGGCCCCTGTGCCAGACACTGAGTTAGGGAGAAAGCACACAGCCCTGTGAGTCGCCACCGCCAGCCCCACCACGTGTTGTAGACCTGCCTTCACACAGGGCCCTCCCTCCCCTCTGCCTCACGATGGTAAAAGTCCCCAAGCAAGGGGAAGCTCTTTAAAGGGTGCCTTCAACCAAGCACTACTCTCTAGGTCCTGGTTCGGAGTCTGCCTAAGAAATGTTCTTTAAAACACCCCAGATACTGCCCAGCCGGACTCTAGTTGCCTTGAAACCAGCTGAGTAGGGCGAGCATTCTCAAAGGCAGAAAACCCGTTCCTGCTCAACAGGAATGACGGCCATTCCCTGCACTTGGGTGTTCTCATGGTTTACCTGAGAAAGCCTGATCATGACTGCGGAACCCACTAGAAAGTCTTCTGTCTAAGGCAGACCAGACTGGCTCCAGCAGCACGTTTGTTTCAGTGCCACAGGGCTCTGCTGCTAGGAAAGCATCGCCCACAGCCATCTGGGGTGCTCCCAGCCCCCCTGCAACGCAGATTCTCAGCTTGGGTTTGCGTCTCACTGAACCTGCGGTGCTACAAGTGCAGTTATTTTAATATCATAGCAAATGTTCAAAGCGGGTATGCACTGCAGCGTTTGCAGTCCTGATCCGGGGCCAGCAGAGGTGAGGCAGTGAGTTTAGTGTATTCCTAACCACAGACCAAGCTCTGTTCTAAGCACTTTGCATATGTTAACTCATTTAATCTCAAAACAACCTTAGGTGCTAGATAATCTGAAATACTTTGTTACCCTCTACCCCCATTTTACACACGAGCAATCTGAGGCATAGTGAAGCTGCATGACCTGCCCAAGGTCCCACAGCTGTTCAGGGGCAAAGCCAGGCTTTGAACTCAGGCAGTCTGGTGGCAGAAATCACTCTCTCAGCCACCACATTGCACCACCTCTTAACATACAGGTCAATGCAGAGGCTAAAACAAAGACACCCTACCTCACTGGAGCACACAGGCATCCTGAGTTTGGGGACTATGACATAGTCCTTGTACCCCCGCAGGGCTGAGCAACCAGTAGATAGTCTATAACATGTATAGGTTGATGGCAATTTCCCCCAAATATTTTTATACGTGCATACAAACAATTCTGGCTCCACTCGGCCTTACCCACAGTGACACTTATGTGGCACCCAAGGGAATCATTACTTAAAAGCTCGTGTGTATTTCTAGATGTCAATACATAATGTTTGGAGATTGCATCATCATTGGCCATAAACTAATTTTTTATTCATCATTTTCCCTATTACAAAAATAATACATGCTTATCAGAAAATTTTAAATCCTGCTGAAATACACAAACTATTCAAACATTAAAGTTAAACATATGTAACATTAGGAGAGTGATTCAAAATGAAGTAATTGAGAGAGGATTCTAGGATTTGACAGGATTTGTAGGGACTTAACTCTAAGGAACTCTCTCCCCTTCTTTAAGGTTGAATTTGCAGGGGAGGGGCATCTTGCCTGATAGATAAGTATATGTAATAACTTTTAAGTTGTCTGAAAACATCTCTTTGGAAGAGAAATCCACTGAAATACGTGTATAAGAAGATGATTCAAGTTCATTGCTTCTTTAGGAATGAAGTGAATTTATTACATGCTCAGGTGGGCCCCTTGGAGCAGCTTTAATGTTAGGCCAGAGTGGGAACCAGTTGGATCTAGAGAATATGTCTAATCCCAGCGCTCTGTGTTTTGAAACTAAGAGTAAGGGTAGAGAGCCTACCTTCCCAGGATCTGCATTTCTTCTCCGGTCATATTTGCTCTTCAAATCATGTATCATGGAAGGATCCAGCCAGCTCAATAAACGCTTTCTGGTCCTGCTGTGACATGGTGGAAACTGCACTAGATGTCTTTTTAAAGACCTTGGGAAACTTCTGGCTTTGCGGCTTACTAACTGGGGAGCAGCTTAAACTCAGGGTGCACCTCCATGTTCCCATTCGCCAGTGAAGTAGTGCTACCGCCCTGTCTCTTTCATAAGGTCATCAGGAGGCTGTGGCGAGGTCAAGAATGTGAAAAAGCTTTGCAAGCTCTTCCTGCAGCACATGCAGTGTAGAGGACGAGGTGATAATTTCTCACTGCTTAAATGTTTGCCTTTAATTGGGAAGAATTGGACTGAGGTAAAGAAAAGTGCACTTTGAAGCCTAAAATCTTTAAAAGGAAACTAATGGCTCAAACGAATGCCAGATTTGTTTATAAGCAGTAAATAATGGAAAATGAACTTGACCTACTGAGCAAGCAGAGGAACATTTGTGTCTCAAATCCTCCTTACTCCATCTCCCCATGAAAAGAACGAAGGAAGGAAGGAAGAAGAAACAGAAGGAAGGAAAGAGGGAAAGAAGGAAGGAATTATACCTTGAAGAACGGCATAATTACAAAGGAGAACATAACTTGGGGACAAAAGCACTCAGAGAGAATATATTTGTTTGTCCAATTTCTCTCGCTAGACTGAGCTCCTCTAAGGTGGGGCTAGATCTTATTCATCTTTGTGGGCCCTACTCCTTGTAAAGTATGTGTCACATCCTAGAAACGATTTAGGACGAACCATATGGCATTGCCATTTTGGTAGATCAAAAACAGTCTAATATTGGCATTGCCATATGAGTCAGCCTATTAAGTGTTAGATGCAGGAGACCTAAGGGTCATATTCATTCAGTCAAGCTTAACCCTCTGTTCCCTCACCACACCTCCTTCCCACTCCGGCACCGGCTCAGAAAGGTGGGACATCTCTTTCCCTGTCTGTAGGATTAACGCCTCTCCCTTTGAAGGCTGCCCTTGGTGTTCCTTTGAGCCTGAGAATCTCTAGGTATTAAGCATATGCTGCACCAGTCTCCCTTTCTTACAGCCTCTAGAGTGCTAAAGAAAGGGCCTCATTATGATCCAAATTTAAATTCCCATTTCATCTGATGGACATAATAGGCTCTAGTCAAACAAAATGGGTGTTCTTCACTGTTTTTGATCTACCAAAATGGCAATGCCATATGGTTCATCCTAAATGATTTCTAGGATGTGACACATACTTTACAAGGAGTAGGGCCCACAAAGATGAATAAGATCTAGCCCCACCTTAGAGGAGCTCAGTCTAGTGAGAGAAATTGGACAACACTCTTCACTACAGTGTTGTACACAACATTTTTTCTTTCCCCTTTTCCTTTTCTCTTTGCCTCCTTCTCTTCACTCCCCTCCTTTCCCCTCTACCTTCCTTCCTCCTTTTCCCTCTCCTTCCTTCCCTCTCTCCCTCCTTCCCTTCTTCCTTCCTTCCCTCTGTACCTCCTTCCTTCCTTGCCTCCTTCCTTTTTCCCTTCCTTCCTTCCTTCACTCCTCTCTTTCCTCCCTCTCTTCTTCCTTCCTTTCTTCCTTCCTTCTTCCTTCCTTCCGGGTGAGATATGAAGACATTTTCTCCTGTTCTGCGTAGGGAGTCTGAGTGAACCCCAGGTTTTAGGCTGACGAGTAGACACACCTGAGTGAACTGGGCATGGAGAAGCTTATTTCTCAGGCTCCTAGAGAGGACATCTGGGTCCTATATCCTTCCTGCAGCCTTCGTGATGCTGAGCATTGGACAGAGGGTGTGTTGAATGGGATTAATGTGAATCTAGTGGGTCTCAAGTTGAGGTCACGAACTTCTATTTCTCCTTATGTATACTCGTTTCTTTAGTTGTGTTGGGCTCTGTGATAAAATTGCATAACAGTAATTCTGTACACCGCCATGTTTATGTCATATTCTGTCATTGGCATGAGGAGTAGCATTATAAACACTGTTTTTATTATACCGACTATATGCAGAAGCATGGAAAGGTATGATTCTTACAAAATAAATCTGGCCGTCAGCCTCCCCTTGCTGCAAACCAAACAGCAGGAGAGAAGGGGCCTGGTGGAGGTAGCATGAGGACCCCGTGGACACACTAGAAAGTGGGCTCCGAGGGCAGGCATTTTTGTCTGCTTGGCTCTGGACTGCATCCAGGCCTAGAACAGAGCTGGCAATGAGGGACTGTGAGGGAGCAGGTTAAAGGTGACAGAATGACTATGACACACAAAGCTCAGAAATTTTTATCCCAGTATTCACTTGAGCACTTAATACATGTTAGTGCCTTTTCTTCCCATCCTCTTCTAGTTTCATTAAGAATACATCTGTGTGTGTGTGTGTGTGTGTGTGTGTGTGTTTGTGTGTGTGTGTGTTTGTGTATGTGTCTGTAGGGGGTGGGGGAAGCTAGAAGAAACAAGTTGGTTCATGATGGTCAGGGTTTCTCATCCTCCCCACTATGCATTTTGAGCTGGATAATTCTTTGCTGTGAGGGGTTGTCCTGGGCATTGCAGGATGTTTGGGAGCATCCCTGCCCTCTACCCACTAGATGCCAGATACATTCCCCCCATCTCTACCCACTAGAGGCCAGATACATTCCCCCCATCTCTACCCACTAGAGGCCAGATACATTCCCCCATCTCTACCCACTGGATGCCAGATACATTCCCCCCATCTCTACCCACTAGAGGCCAGATACATTCCCCTCATCTCTACCCACTACAGGCCAGATACATTCCCCCTAGTTGTGACAACCAAACCAAACCAAATGTTCCCTGGGAGGCAGAATAGCCCCCTGTTAAGAACAATTGCCCTAGCTCTAATCACCCATTGAATAATTAAATATTTCATTTATAAACAAGTTGTTCAGGTACTATGTAGACATTGCTTGTGACTATATTATGTATAAATGTATATAAAGTCAGCACTTACAGAGAAAAAGAAAAAAAATAGCTAATATCAAATTAAAGTATATCAATCCATAATTACCCATGAAGTGAGTAATGAGGTAGACAATAATAAAGTTATTTCAGTCACATGATTTCCCTGCATTAGATTGCTTTTCTAATTATGGTTTGGTTAAGCTAAAAATATTAATAGTAATCAATTTCCTGAACACACGCTGACAGATGCCAGGGAGGGATGGTAAGTATGCATGGAGAGAAATCATGTGGGTTTCTTAAATTTTTATGAACACTCATAAAGTGGGTGCTGTAACCACAGGTGATCAAACTACATGGTCCATTAGCAAGCTTTAAAAGTAATAGAAACATTCATACTTACAGGTGAATTAGTGACTTGAGTCCCCGGAAAGTATGTCTTGAAATGGACTTGATGTTGTTGTTTTCTATGAATCTGCAATAGGTTATAGGATTTTTTGTCAGATAGTTGTAGGAACTTGAGAACATTTGTCCTGAATCATTGTGTTAATAAATAAGGGTTTTTTTTTTTTTTTACTTACAAATACTCTAGATGTGGAAGACCAATAAAAGCATCATCACTGATTACATCAAAGGAGTTTGATGTGAATAACCTGCCCAGAAAAAGTACACCATAAAAATGGTTAAACTGACAGATTGTCAATCTTTACTGCTTTAATCTCTCAGAAAAACCAGTGGCAGTTGTATACAGAAAAATATCTGGATGACTGTCCTCTACAGTGTTATTTATACAGATAATTTTTGCAGCTTTTTTATTTTTTTTTAACTTCTAATCATGTCCTCATCAAATGCTCATTGAAGTGGTGCCTTGTGCCCTCCTCACAATGACAGCTGCCTCATGCCCGAGGGTAGCTTTGAGACACAATCATAGCAGGTATAATGGACACAGCAGCCAAGATAACATTGTGCACATTTTCGTGACAATGACACTAACAATCTTTTCTGCTTACTAGAGGAACCTCCAAAGTATTCTGCTGTCCCAAACAATAATACATTGTGGTTTTAAGCCTGGGAAACCTAGAAAAATGTAGTCCTGTGCTTGGTTGTGCTGTGATATCTCATAGCAGGCAGGCCACTGACACTGGCTCCATGAACACCAACTAACCTTCTTTGAAAATGGGACAGACTGAAGATGGCAAACAGTGAAGCTTGGAAAGAGTCTTAGACCCATTTTATTACTAAATAGTTGAAAAAATCACTTTCACTTGGACAAATTTATTTGCAATTTCAAAATCCACAGGGGTTTGGTTTCAAAATTACTAATGAAAAAGAACATCAATCAGTTGCCCCACACCCTACTAAACTCCTTGGAGAACTGAATGGAAGGCTTAAAAGAGGTACTTTCAGGCCAAATAGTACAATAATATATTATATAATATGTAATAACATAATAATAATTCTGTTAGTAAATCTTGTGACTTTTACATTTAAAGTTTAGGGATTAAAAAATCCTTAGATTATTTTTCTTATTTTTATAATGGCCACTAACAAGCTTAGCGACTTCATCTCTGAACCTGTTCACTAAGGGGATTAAAACTAGGAGATCTCATTTCCTAAACATTTATGAGTAATTTATTTGACATCTGGGATTGCTTCAAATAATCAAGGGAGGGGGACAGTGAGGGCTTAGAGATGAATTGGCATGAGCTGATAATTTTTAAAGCTAAAAGATGGGTACATAGGAGTGAGTTTTATTATTTTCTCTATTTTTATACATGCTTGAAAATGTCCATTAAAATGTGGGAAAACAACAAACTGATCTAACAAAATGATCTCTTGCATCTCTTCCTAAACTATCAACCCTGGAGTGGTGTTGTATTCTCTTTCTAATCCCTCCTGCCTCTAATGTCATGGTTTTATACTCAAATCATTCATTAGGCTCTGAAAATCCAACACTAATGAATACTAATGAATACGTGTGAGAGCGCCACCATTATTAAAACAAATGCAAAGATGTATGATTTTCATCACAACTTTGGCAATTGTCTCTTCTCATTCCATGTTTCTGGAAAATAAAAAGATTGTTCGGCTTGACTCCAAGGTAAGCTAACATCCAAAGTCTCCAGGTTTTCTTTTCATTCTATATAGGCAGCATCAGGGGCAGAGAGAATGGATTTAGGTAGAAATAGGTGCAGAGAAACACCTCCCACACTCACTGGTCTGCAAACTGTCCCATGGTTGGAGCAGTGACTTCATAATGACACACTAAGTTCCCCTTATGTTTAATGAGATGCAAGACAGAGTGGGAAATGGATATTAGTGGGCAGAACTTGCTCATGCTTGTCACGAAAACAGAAGATTTCTGCTAGATGTTTTGTCTGCTTGTTCATTGCTTATTCCTAGCACCTGTGATAGTGCCTGTTCTGTAGTGGACACTGAATAAATATTTGTTGTTGAACAAAGAAGAATTCACTTTACATTAAATTCTGAGCATTGCCAGATTATTGGATTGATATTCCTTACAGCAGGGACTTACCCTTATTTGTTTTTGTGTCTCTATCCCTGAGCACAGTTCCTGGCTGAATAATATTGGTTGAACTAGATTTCAAGGACTAAAACCTCTGGCTAAAACTACAACTACATGCAAAAAGATGGATGAATATTCAAGGGTAAGAGGCCAGAATACAGTAAAGTACAGCCTATATTACTGCACTACATAAAGTACAATGCTGGTAGAAGTCAGGATAGTGGTTGCTCTTGGGGGCAAGTAGGAATTGGAAGAGAGCACAAGGGTGTCTTTGGAGTCATGATAATGTTTGGCTTCTTGACCTGGGAGCTGGTTACAAAGGTGTTCACTTTGTAAAAATTCATTGAGATTTACACTTATAATATGTGCACATTCATTTATGTATATTATACTTCAATTTAAAAGTTTCTTACTAAAGCTAAAAAAAAAACTCCTCTGGCTAAGATCATAATGAATACCATGATCTCTCAATGCTAAATTCAATTGTAGTTTCTATGGAAAAGGATGTGTAAAATTATACATACTTTCTAAATGTAGTCGAGTGGGCTATCCATTTTCCTACCGTATGTATACTTAAAAAGACTCTTATATTATGTTCTATAAAGAAGGTGAAACTCTGACCCTTAATTTTTTATGAATTCCTCTAAATATGTTTGATTTCAATATTATGATTTTTTATTGAACTAGATATGTTAACGTATCTCACAGTCCTTGTTAAGGGAAACTGTGCCCACCCCAAACCATCTCATCACACAACAGACTTGGTGAGAAAACAGTCACATTTTCCACTACACAACCTTCGTCCCTTTCCACGAGTTATTAGGCAAGAAAGAATCAGTTCCTCCCCCAGAGCAGCCAATCTCTAGGTCAGGAAACATCCCACGACCCAAGTAGGTTGTTTAAAAAAGGCAAGTTGAGCAAAGGTGAGACCCCTCTTGGGGATTTAGAATTGGCAAACTGGGAGATGGAACCCACCAGCAGAGGAGCTGAAGGGAAAAGGAGGCCTTAGGGGTGAGTTGGATCCATGGCAGACAAACCTGTATGCAAGGAACACTCAGGAGGAGGCAGGATGCAAAAGGTGGAGGAGACGTTACCAAAGGAAGTGGTTTGAGGCTGGCGCAGGCGAGATGCCTAGATCTGTGTTAGAGTTTGGGCCAGTGCTTCTCAATCTTGGTTGCACTGAGAGTCGCCTAGAGAGCTGATACTTGGTTCCCATCCTCAGAAATTATGGCTAAATTCTACACCTGAGGTGTCACCTGGGAAATTTAAAAGGTCTCCAGGTAACTCTTCTATGCAGCCAGAGCTGCACATGCTAAGCTTTCCGGGTCAGTCAAAACATCCACCCCTTTCCCTGTGGTGACTGAGGGAACTCTGCTCCTTGCAGCTCGTCTGACTGGAGCAGTGGCTGTGGGACATGGAGGAGCTGTGGGTTTCCCTGTCCCCTTACCTACATGTAACAAGGGTCTGGAACAATATGCATTGGAGGTGACAACTATCCTCACAACAGCAGCAGCATGGAGGTGGAGGGGCTTGTGGGGACCAATGTACCATCTAAACAACCTTGAACCACAGCAGAGATCTGGACTTCACAAGTTTGCCAAGTAGCTGCCTCGTGGGTTTGTGCAGAGGTGGTATAGAATTCGCCCTCTGCGCTGGTCCTGTGGGAACACTTGGGGTCTCTCCTCTTTTCTTAGGGAGGGAAGAATCCAGGTATTTTCCCCTAGAATTTTGGTGGAGGTGGACACAGGAATGTGCCTGCTCTGTCTGTACCCCTCCCCGCAGGGCTGTGCACTTATGAATTCAGTAAGAAAAGGGGCTGCGGGAGGAGAGGGGAGGATATTTTTTCTTCTTCAACCAAGGGAGTGTATATTTCCTTACCAGGAGGGAGATTTAGAAAGACCATATATAGCAACTGTCAATTCCAGGCAGCCACTAGCTCATTCTTTAAATAATGATCACCGCCTTCATAGTAGCCTACATTTCATAAATTCCTGCCTGGATTATCTTATTTGGTCTCTGGAACAACTCCATGAAAGTGGTAGAGTAGATATTAATTATCTGTTTGACAGAGGAGGAAACTGAGGCCCAGAGGGCTACTGAAGGCTTTGCTCAAGATCACGAGGCCCAAGATCCCTGGTCTACTACCCTTTTCACACATCGGGTGGCCTTTCAGCTAGGTCCTAGGTCACATAATGACATAATATCCACATTTTGGTGAACAGCCATAGTAACACCACTCAGTTCACATGGATTTAAGAAATGTAATTAAATAATAATCCCTTTCTTAAAGGAATGAATGAATCAATGTAAGTAGTCTCAAAGTCACATCAAGGTCAGATCAATCTGGACTTTTTTTTTTTTGAGACAGAGTCTCACTGTTGCCCGGGCTAGAGTGAGTGCCGTGGCATCAGCCTTGCTCACAGCAACCTCAAACTCCTGGGCTCGAGCAATCCTCCTGCCTCAGCCTCCCGAGTAGCTGGGACTACAGGCATGCGCCACCATGCCCGGCTCATTTTTTCTGTATATTTTTAGTTGTCCAATTAATTGCTTTCTATTTATAGTAGAGACGGGGTCTCGCTCTTGCTCAGGCTGGTTTCGAACTCCTGAGCTTGAGTGATCCGCCCGCCTCGGCCTCCCAGAGAGCTAGGATTACAGGTGTGAGCCACCGCGCCCGGCCAATCTGGATTTTTTCTTAAGTAAAAAGTATTAAAATTTTGAATGCAGTTTGGTGTATTCTGTTTATGAATAATATATGCTCACTGTAGAAATCTAGAAAACACAGAAAAGCTTGAATAAAATAAAGGGCACCATAATCTACTACCCAAAGACACTGATACTCATATACATAATATATATATGATATATACATGTATGTTTATAAAATTGATATAATTTTTATATTGTTTTGTGTCCTTTTCATTTGCTTGTTTTATTGTGAACAATTTCGCATGACAATCAAGTTTTCAAAAATGTAGTTTTAACAGTATGTAAGTTTTGTATTATGGATATATTATGATTTAATGTTTTATTTTTGATTCCAAGTTTTACTATTATAAACACTATTATAACCATATTCATATATAAATATTTTCCTGTCTTTAATTATTTCCTTAGGATAGATTTTTTAAAAGTAGCATTATTGGATTATAGTTTTATTTATTATTATTTTTTAAGAGACAGGGTCTCTCACTCTGTCACCCAGGCAGTGCAGTGGCTGAGATCATGTAGCCCACTGCAACCTTGAACTCCTGGGCTCAAGCAGTACTCCCACCTCAGCCTCCAGAGTAGCTGGGACTACAGGTTCCTGCCCAGCTAATTTTTTAATTTTTTGTAGAGACGGGTCTTGCTTTGTTGCCCAGGCTGGTCTTATACTCCTGGCCTCAAGCAATCTCCTGCCTTGGCCTCCCAAAGTACTGGGATTATAGGCATAAGCCACTGTACCTGGCTGATTATTGACAGTTTTAAGATCTCTAGTTCTTTATTGCTAACTTGTAGCAAATTACATGTCCAATTCTGAGTATGGAAATGCCTATCTGACCATATCCTCACCAACATTGACTTTATCCTTTTTGTTCCTTTTTCTGTGAAATCATATTTTGATCACTTTTGTTGCTTCCTAAGCACTTTTTATTTATTAAGGATATTACTTATTCTTCTCTATCTTATTTGATGCTAAGACTTTTTCCCTACTGATTATGGTTTGCTTTTATATTCATGATTTTTAACATATAGAAGTTTACATTTTTATTTAACAAAATATATTAACTTCTATTATGTATTCTTTCTTTGCTGTTATTCTTTAGAAGTTCTTTCCTACCTTGATATCAATGAAATTTTACCTATATTCCTCTCTTTAATTTTTTTTTTTACATATAACTCTTAAATCCATTTGGGATTTTATGTGTGATATGAGGTGAGACGCTGCTTTGATTCTTTCATAAATATTTACCCAAATTTACTCAAAGCTTTTTTTTTTTAATAATTAATATCTTCCCTTCTTGTGAGTGTTGCATCCTTCAAATGTCTGTTATTTTATTGCCTTTTCCCAAGGATCAAATCTGGGATTTATTTATTATTCCCACCACTTCCTAATTTTTAATTGATCTTTTTATCATTATTGTTTATTTTCTCCTGATTTCCACAGGACATTTATTGAGTTTCATTCTCCATCATATATTTTTATTCTTTCTGATTAAAAATGAAAGTATTGAGAAAAATTACTTTACCTAGTGTAAAGCATCCAGTAAGTTTTGATCTGTAATCATCTTTTAAAATTGCATATTTGATTTCAAGAGGAATTTAGATTAATCTTAAGATTCCCTGTGGATGAGAGGTTTTTAAAAAACTCTCATAATTGTATTACTAATTATTGCATTGGGATCAGAGGATGTGACCTGTAAGATAGCCCCAAGCTCCAGCTCTTTCATCCCGGTGCCTATGAGTGCGGGTCCCCTCTCTTCATAAACAGCAACACTTTAGCATAAAGGCCGTAAGGTTGTTAGGGGGTTCCTGGTCAGACTGAAAGCTAGAACCAGCAGGAGTCACTTCAAAAGGAGCAGAAAAATGGGCCACAGGATTAGCATGGAGCTCAGGGTTCAGAGGGAGCCTAGGGTCAGCAACAGAGAAGTGAATGAAGGAGCAGAGGGTCTAAGAATGAAGATCTGGCTACAGGGGCTCAAGGCTAGAGCTGCCCCAAGTGAAGCTGAGAGGTCAGAGGTGGGTCCATAGAGTACAAGGTCTGGGTAGGCCAGTGTGTCCATGCGAGTCTGGCGGGCCATGGAAGCGCGTTCCTGTCCTGGCTCCTCACCTCTTCTAGGGGCGGGGAAGGAGCACACTGAAGAGGGAATCGGGACGCCTAGGTCCTAATTCCCACTTGGCCATAAATTGTGTGTGCCCTTGAGCAAACCACTTCTCCCCTCTATGTTGCAACATGAGGGCGCTGGACCAGATAACTTTGAGGTCCCTTTCAGCTCTAAAGATGTATGAGTCTGTGCTTGGAGCACTGCAGGCTTGGTCCGTGGAAGACCAAAGCATGGGGCAGGGAGGCTGGTCTGCAGATGGCTGAATGGTGGGGTGGAGGGTGACACTTGCTGAGAAAAGTACCCATTATCTAAAACCAGACTGCTCATCTGGTCCCGCACCAGGCACCCTGGCTCTAATGACACTTCTTCAGATTCTCTCCAGTCACTTGTAACACCTTGACTGCCATCCATGTTGTCATTGGCCTATGAGTGTCCTGCCTCCCATCTAGTAGCCTAGAGCAGGCAGGTTCTCTTGGCTGTGGAGGGGAAATAATCTAGGGGACTGTCCCACACAGTTCTCCCCTCTGTGAAGACTACTCTGGATGCAGAAGAGAAGGGGGAGCAGCCAGCACCTGGTTGTCACTTGGAGACTGCATTGATCGGATACAGAATGGAGAATCAGGCTTCTAAGCTTGTAGCTGCCACCTATTATTGAACACTAACACATTAAGTCGGTAAATCTGTTTCATCATCTGTTAAAACAGGGTTGGTTATAACAAAAACACTTCTTGGATGATTCTAAGAATTACATGAGATAATGTATAAGAACATGTCTTCAATGCTTCTGCCAAAGAATATCTAAGCAAAGAGCATAGACGTAAAACGTCAGAGCTGGAAGAGTCCATAGGTCTAGCAGAGGACTCTAGTTTTACTGCTAAGGAAACTCAAGGCCAGTGAGGTTGTCACCTGCCTAAGAAAACTTTGATGGGCATTTTCTAAGGTATTAAACAGCCGTCGACAGTGTGTACAAACAGGAATGTGCACACTCCCAAGTACATACAGGTCTGTGTGTATGTGTATGTACACATATATGTATAGGTATGTGTATATGTATATGTAAACAAGAGAGTGCAAAATGCACAGGTTACAGCTGTTGGAAGACCTGGGGGCATGGCTGGAAGGGCTTGCCAACTTTAGAGCTGGCTTTGCTTAAATGATTCAGACCCTCTGGTTGTTACTATTCTAATATTCTCCTTTATCCAAAAGAATAGGGCTGGTTGAATGATAATTAATAATAGGCTGATGATTCACTTTAGTTAAATGCACACATTCTGAGTGCACGTACCATGTGAATAATTTACATTTGAATATTTTAAAATATGTTCTTAAGATAGGAAAGCATTAAAGTGGGAAGCATCACACAAGTACATTGACAGTTCTTTTTGGCTCTCAATCTGGAAAAACATTTTCAATGTAATTTAGCTGATCCTTAAGTAGACTACCACCTCTTCAATCTGGATTGATTGGAAATAACTTTAATTTGGCTCCATATAAATCAAAGGGGCGGAGGTGACTCCAGAGAGATATGTAGCTTGAGTCCCCTTTTTACAGATGAGGAAACTGAGGCTGGCACAGGTTAAGTGATTTGACCAAGGTCACATCTCACATCTTTTGCCTGACCAAGGTGACATCTTTTGTCAGTGGCAGGGCTAGGATTAGGATGTGAGTTTTAGACTTGCAGGGATGCCCTTGGCATGCACACTAGCAGAGATTTGAGCATAGACTCACTCCTTGCTTTTATAGTCCATTACCTCTCACGTGAGGACAAACTCTTCCTTTCTAGGTGTTGGCATGACTAGTCAGCAGCCCGTTCCCCTCCACCCCCCAATGCTTTCATGATTTCATCCTCTATCTCCCTGGTCCTGGAACACCAAAGAGAGGTGACTTAAATTGTATCTAAAGCCTCTTCAGTGCCAGACCTCATCTTTAGCAGCTTGATATCTCATGTTAATTCTCAAATTAACACTAATATGAAGATTTTATATTCTCCACTTAAAGCATACAGAAAACTGAGGTGAAAAAGGTAAAGCAATTTGAAGCTTGTAAGTAAGTGGCAGAGCTGGGATTCCAGGCTCAGGCATCGTCTCCCCCTTCCTCCCAGTCCCATCCAGCCACCCAGGCCACTGACTGGTTAATGCCATGTGGAAGCCAGCTTCCTCTTTCTATCCCCACCGGCTCGGCCCAGTATCTGTTGCAAACCTAGAACAGCCTTTCCCAGTACAGTTGACCCTTGAACAACATGTGTTTGAACCATGTGGGTCCATTTATACATGAATTCTCTTCTACCTCTGCCAACCAGGAAACAGCAAGACCAACAGCCCCCTTCTTCCTCCTCCTCATCCTACTCAACGAGAAGAGGACGAGGATAAAGAGTTTTATGATGATCCACTTCCACTTCATGACTAGTAAATATATTTTCTCTCCTTTATGATTTTCTTAATAGTTTTCTTTTCTCTAGCTTACTTAATTATAAGAAAACAGTATATACTACATATAACATACAAAATATGCGATAATCAACTGATTGTGTTATCGATAAGGCTTCCAATCAACAATGGGCTATTATTAGTTAAATTTGGGGGGGGCAGTTTTATTCAGATTTTCGACTGCACAAGGAGTTGGTGCCCGTAGCCCCCACATTATCCAAGGGTCATCTGTATTTCCCAGAGCATATTCCCTGGACTATAAGACCTTCAAGGGGTTGAGAGGTTCACATGCACAAAAAATGGCAGATAAGTTTAGGAAAAGTGGGTTAAAGAAGTTAATCAAGGTTCTTAACTATTCAAGGGTTTTTTTGGTTTTTTGGTTTTTTTGAGACAGGGTCTTGCTCTGGCACCCTGGCTAGAGTGCAGTGGCATCATCATAGCCCCCTTCAACCTTAAACTCCTGGGCTCAAGTGATCCTCCTGCCTCAGCCTCTCAAGTAGCTGGGACTACAGGCACATGCCACGACGCCCAGCTAATTTTTCTATTTTTTGTAGAGACGGGTCTCACTCTTGCTCAGGCTGGTCTTGAACTCCTGACCTCAAGTGATGCTCCCACCTCAGCCTCCCAGAGTGCTAGGATTACAGGTGTGAGCCACCACACCCAGCCTTCAAGTCTTTGTTATCCTTAAGTAAATTGAAACTCTTCAAAAGGGAATTAAATATAAAGTTTCCCAACCTTATTGATAATGGGACCCTTTTACCATTGAGCTTTCCACAAAAGAACATAACCCAGGGAAATGCTGGTTTAGCCATTTAGGACATAGCTGGGAGAGAACCCACTCTAAGTAAAAACAGTCAGAGTATACGTTTGAGCTCAGGGGCCCTTTTCCTTTTGAATGAGCTGCAAGTGACCATCTACCTCCTCCAAAAGATGGAGCATCTACTGGAAAGTCCCTAAAGAAAAGGTGTGTGCTAAGCTACTTGGCCAGGTGGACAGCTTGGTGGGCAGGCCTGACTCCCAGAGGTGGCATCAATGAATCCACACTAACAAATGGTCTCAAGTGAAGACAGATGGTTTAATGTATCCCTGAGGATGGGATTCTTTCCGCCCACCCATGCTTTGCTATCCAGCCTCTCTAGAACAAGGCGATGTATAAATAATTACACTAATATAATAAATAAAATAAAATGAATATCAATGCATACATTTCCAAAATACTGTATGTCCTATAAAAGCAATATTGTATGGGATGCTAAGAAAAATGAAACAACTTTAAGTAATTCCAGAGATTTTTCTGTGCCAAGGTGCTTCGTGAATAGCCAAGCAGGAATAGAACATGCAGTTTCCCAAATTTATCTGAGCGCCAAACTCTTTTCTTTCAGGACAAGTGGTCCACAGACATAAGTTTAGAAAAGACTTGTCTAAGGTGTAACTTTGAAGTAAATAAGGTTCTTTTTCTTTTCTTTCTCTCTCTCTCTCTCTCTTAAGCAAGGAGACCAGAGCTTACACATACAAATGAGAGCTGAAACCTAGGGAAACTAGATGCTCTTGCCAGCAACTCTTTCAAAGGGCTTTTGAAACTCCTTTCAGTTATTGTCCCCAGGAATCAGGGCACAGTCTCCTGAATACCCTCGTTAATGGCAAAGGTCGACCCTTTGAGAGAGGATTTGATTTTGGGAACAAAACTATGCAAAGTCAAGCCCAGTGATTCTTGTTCAGGAGGAAGTAAACAGAAGTGGTTAAAAGTGAGGACATGGGTTTAAACCCCAGCTGGGCTACTTCATAGGGGTGTGACATCGAGGGGGTTACCTGACTTCTCTCAGACTCAGTGCTTTGTCTGTAAAATGGAGATAATCACACCCACTTCAAAAGGTTATTGTGACAATGAAATAAAAAATAAGATATAAAAGTGCTTAGCCCCAGGCAATACAAAATGACCAATGACCCTAACAAAACCTTGCCTGGTTTTATTGAATGATTTGTAAACTGACAGTAAAGACAATTCTCAAAGAAGGGTCTAAAAATTTTTAGACATGGAAGCATGGTTGGGAAGAATCTGTGGCACTCCATGAAACATTCTCTGTAAGTCAGGAGTTATTTGTATGCATACATTCTAGTCCATATTTTTTAAAAGATTCAGTGCTTTTTAATCATATTTTATATGGGCAAACAGTTGCCATCTTGCTATGTAAATGGGCCCAACAATTCCTTTCTAATCCTCGCTCCATGGGAGGGATACTGTTTTATCATCAACCGCCGTGGAGAGGGCCTGGTTAGGTCCCTTTGGACCTGTTTGGGAGATTGGGAACTACATTATTTTAATAATAACAACCTTATAACAACCAATTCCATATTATGAGGTTCTTTCAATTAACAATCTAATTTACTGATTTGTTAGACTTGATTTAATAATTTTTGTCCATTTCTTTAACAAGGCCATTTCCTCTATTATATTAAAGTAGTTCTGTTTGTAGAATAGAATATAACACAATAGAATTTGAAGACAGAAATAGACCTTAGATGTAATTGAATGTGAGGGTCTTAAAATGCCAACTTATGTTTTGTTTGGTCTTTATTCTATTTAAAACTCTGCTTCCAGATTTCTGCCTTCTCTGAAAATTAAGGAGATATGGCACCATGTCCATGTACCACATCCCCATCAATAATAATCAGCTGGAGTGGAGGACATCATTTTTAGGTAAGACGTATCTTCTCTGGTTTACCCCAGTCACCAACACTCCCTATCGTCTTTTTTTTTTTTTTTTTGAGACAGAGTCTTACTTTGTTGCCCAGGCTAGGGTGAGTGCCGTGGCGTCAGCCTAGCTCACAGCAACCTCAAGCTCCTGGGCTCAAGCAATCCTTCTGCCTCAGCCTCCCGAGTAGCTGGGACTACAGGCATGCGCCACCATGCCCGGCTAATTTTTTCTATATATTTTTAGTTGGCCAATTAATTTCTTTCTATTTTTAGTAGAGACGGGGTCTCGCTCTTGGTCAGGCTGGTTTCGAACTCCTGACCTTGAGCTATCCACCTGCCTCGGCCTCCCAGAGTGCTAGGATTACAGGCGTGAGCCACCGCGCCCGGCCGTCCCTATCGTCTTATACCCAGCAGCTTCCTTCATTTATCCTACCACTGGAAGCCCTGTTAGCATTTTTGAGTTGAAAATCATAATTTAACCTACCTCTGGTATTTTATGCAATAAAAGCTAAGGCCCCATGATATTTGTGACCTACACAAGATTACACAGCCCGTTAGTGGCCAAACTGAATTTCAAACCCATGTCTCCTGACTTCTAGTTCAGGCCTCTTTCCATCCTACCATAGAACTGCTCATCTGAAGACTGCCAGAGTTAATTATGTTAAACAAAATCTGACATGTTTTATAAAACATGGTGGCAGTTATTTTACTCATGAAGAAGAAGTGAGAGGGTTACCATTTTTTTTTGAAAAATAAATAGTTCATGTTTCCTGTAAGAAGTATTTAAAGGAAAGATTTCTTAGCAGGTTCTGATGGAGACCTGTGTGTAGAACCACAAAAGTTTAAAACTGGGATTATTGGCAAATCCAGATTCCACCTTCAGACACTAATCTGATGTTACGGCAGTTCGAATTAAACTGATTTTCAAATACTGTAATAAAAGCTAATGTTTATTGAGTTACAGGAACTGTGCCAAGCATTTTTGCCTGCATTGTTTTACTTAATCCTTACTGTAATCCTGTGCAATAGGTACTATGGCTATTTCCCATTATAGGTATCAAGGCTTGATTAAGCTTGCTCCAAATTACACAACCAGTAAGCAGCAGAGTGGGGATTCGAACCCACAGCTATCTGACCACAAAGTCTGTGTTCTTTGACACAGTGCCAGATCCCCAGGGTCCACCATTCTGATATCACAGCTAATGTTGTAAAGCTCCTGAAAACATTTTGTAGCCCATATTAGTCATGAGATCAACAACTAGCAAGTATCACCATTCTCACCAATCCGCTGAACATCATTCTGAACAAAATGAGGAAGCTTATCAAGACTACCTTACAGTACATTCAAATACAGACAAAATATAATTCGCCTTTTCAGAAATCACTGCCAGCTTGGGGCTGTCTTATCAGGGTGGAGAGCGACAGCATGTCACTCATCTTGGGGTCCGTCACAAAGCCTGACCTTGTACTTGCTGCTCAGTGGAACCCCAAAATGTGTTTGCTAAAATGGGAGGCTTTTGTTTTCATTTTGTTACTGCTTGCAACCATACAATAAATAAACACCTGTTTTAGCTAAGTAGGTATTTAAATAAGTCAAAAATGAAATTATCTTTGTGTTAATGAATTTTTTTCCATCTTAAAATTGCTTAACTAACATTTCCCTTTGGATGTCCTGTTCAGACTGGAGAAAGGGGAATTTTGCCCTTTACAACTGTGGTCCCCAATCCCTGGGCCGTGGACTGGTACCAGGCCATACAGCAGGAGGTGAGCGTGGGTGAGCGAGCAAAGCTCCCCCTGTACATACAGTTGCTCCCCATCGCTCGCATCACCCCCTGAGCGCCGCCTCCTGTCAGGTCAGTGGCAGCATTAGTTGCAGGAAAACAAGCTCAGGGCTGTCACTGATTCTGTGTTATAGTGAGTTGTATAATTATTTCATTACATATTACAATGTAATAATAATAGAAATAAAGTGCACAATAAATATAACGTGCTTGAAACCATCTCCCCCACCTGTCTCCTCCAGTCTGTGGAAAAATTGTCTTCCATGAAACCGGTCCCTGATGCCAAAAAGGTTGGGGACCACTGCTTTACAGGAGAGAGACTAGTCAGCCTCTGCAGTCAAACTAAGAAGCTAGGAGGCTAAATTCAAAGTCGGGGTGGGACAAAAGAGATTCAACAGTGGGTCTGAGGAATGGCTTAGGCGTTTTGCCTTTGAAATCCTGGTAGCTGGAAATCTCTGTTCAAGAAGTTTGAAGTCCTAACTTCATATCTCTTCACATTTTTTGGTTCAGCTCACTCTCCAGAACCCTAGACCATTGGCCCAGCTGAAACCAGACAGGGTGGACCGAACATAAGAAAGGTTGTGGCCGGGCACAGTGGTCCACACCTGCAATCCTAACACTCTGGGAGGCTGAGGTGAGAGGATCCTTTGAGTTCAGGAGTTCGAGATCAGCCTGAACAAGGCAAGACTCCGTCTCTACCAAAAAAATAGAAAGAAATTAGCTGGACAACTAAAAATACGTAACATGACCAGGAACATCTACTGATAGTAAAACCAGGAGTCCTCAGTATGAAATCTATGGAAATATGAATTGGATTCAACAAATCTATAGAAAAGCAATGTCTGGGTTTATGACGCCTAGCCTTGTCCCTAGGACCACGGCTTATTGATGGTCCTCTGAGAGAGACACAAGGCAGAGCAGGCACAAACATCTCTAATACATGGCAGGCAGTGCTGGGGCCATCAGCACAGGCTGTAGATCTGAGAAGACAGAGGTCACGGGATGAGATACCTCAGTTTGGTGTGGACGAAGCATGTTTGGGTGCGTGTTTGTGTGTGTGTGTGTGTGTGTAGGGTCTGTGTGTGTTGTGAGTGATGACCCTGCACAAAGAGAAGAGAGGCAAATGCTGTTAACACCAACTCAGGTGTTCAGACCTTCTCTGCTTCCAGGGAGCCACGAGAGCACAGGGGTACTTGTCGAGGGCTGTGTGTCAGGAAGGTGACGCTAACGGAGATGGGTCGATGGGAACTGGAAGCAGAGAGAGGTGCGGAAGCTCCTGCAGTGGCCTGTGAAACAGCGAATGAAGTGAGCACAGCGTCAATTAGGGGAATGGCGCTGCCAGGAAGAGGAGGCGGCAGCTCCCGCGCTGTCTGAGAAGCGACTTGTCCAGTTGGAAGAGGACAGTGAGCGAGAAGGGGCAGGTAACGCCTAAGTTTCTTGCCTGAATGACTGAGAAGATGAAATAGGCTTTTGGAGAAAACTCTTGTACAGCACTAGCTTGTGCAGTTACAAGAATAAATTAACTAAAAAGTTAAAAATCAGATCTATGGGTCATTGGGCAAATTGTAGACAAAACAGCTTGGATGGCTGAAATTTTGATTTTTTTGGTCCATTGAGGGTGTATCAGCTGGGCACGAACCAAAACATGCTCATCTATAACCACCAATAATTCCCCTAAAACCTCTCTTAGCTGATAGTCTGGCTTGAGTAGTCATTGAAGATGGTTAAATTTGTCTTACACTTGTAACATAAGGAGGAACTTTAAAAAATCGCAATTGCTTTGATAGGCCATGGATATTTTTTCCTGGACTAGTAATATTTTGAAGGACTAAATGATAAAGTCTTGGTAAGGATGGACTTATTATTTCTCTTGTTCATGTTATTTGCTTTTCCATTTGTTTTTAGTTTTTAATTTCTTATGGACTGTATACTTAGGAGTTGATTGTGGATTGATTTAAAAAATAATGCTATTCCTTCCCCAACCCAGAAAGATCAATTCTGTGTTTCAAACAAGACCAAATCCCACCAGAAGAAGTAGTTTTTTTCTGGTCACATTGAATTCTTATATATAGGTTCTTTTGTTTTGTTTATTTGAGCATGATACTGAAACGAACCTTGGAAATCACTCTTTATAAATAGAGCTCTCTTAGGAATTTCAGCAGTTTAGTTCATTAAAATACGTAATAAATGGATGGCAATGTGGCCATGCTCTATCCTGTTAAATTTGAATTTTTTACTTCTGTCATGAGCCTGTATCATTGGGGATTTCGGTCTGTAGTTGAGAAGGAACAGGGCTGTAACGTGTGAAAACACATTTCTCTAAATTGCATTCACTAAAAGTACCACTCTTTTTCACTAAAAGCAAACTAGAATGCATAATCGTTCTCATTGGTCATGTTTCAAAGCTGGCCCTATGGAAAACATGAATGAAATTGCATTTGCTTGGAGAAGGTTTTTGTTGTTTAAAACCATAAATGAGATTTTTTAAAAATGTCTTGTACAACTAATCTGATGGATTTTTATTGGATCATTTTATTCTTTCTCTCCTCTCCACAGAGTGTGGGTTTTTGTTTTTCTTGTTCTCCAACACAAACTGCCAGCCACGGCCTACCAGGATCTTTCCCTAAACTCTGCATGTAACTTGAGGTACTGTGTCTGTTTTCCTCAGTATCCTGGACTGACATTTCAAAAAGTACTTCTCATCATAGCTTCTACAGAAGGACTGAAAAAGCATGTGGGGCCATAACAGGACTATCAGATTGTTAGGGTGGATGATGGGAATGGGACATTTATTTTCCTTTTCCAACAACAGAGCAAGAAACCAACTGCCTTCCTACATAAATCGAGCAGAATTGATTCTGAAGTTATCTCTTCACAGGATATGATGGGTCAGTTTGATAATTCATGGCCACGAATGTGGCTAGAATTCATCGCAAACCCCAAGCAGTGGCTGGGGTCATCTAGGCCCGATCCGATGGCCCAACACAGGCCCCTTCGTCTTGACGTTCCAGCGCAGGGTTGGCAGCCTCTTTGGGCCTTTCAGGGCACTGGACGGACCTAGCCCACAGAGGAGCCCTTCCTGTCTGTGACCCAGGCATTCGCACAATTGTTACAATTGTGGCACAATTCATATTCAGAGCCTCGGCATTTATTTCCTCCTCAGTGCAGATGAGCTTATTAGACCTTTTCCTGAGGACAGGAGTAAGCAGGGAACACTGGGCAGGGAGGATGGAAGCAGAGTCTCTAGGAACAGAGTCCTGGAGATTAGAGACAAACTTTGACCCCGGACAAGTTTGCATAAGATCAGCACTGGCGCAAAGCTACCATGTTGAGGTTAGCCAATTTGAGTTAACTAAGGACATACGGGGCAAGAATTACTCGCCCTTTTGTTATTTCTGAAACCTGAACTGCTTTTAGAAATAAGGGCTGGAATGTTCCATAGGCACTCGGAGCATGGGACACGGGCATGGCACACATACTCGGTCGGGCTATTTAAAAACCAGTTCCTTGGCTTCCCTCTGTGATTCTAAATGCGTGTAATCACATTACCCTGCAGCAGCCGGTAACTATTTCTATAACATTGTCCAGCATCTGTGCTTGCCGTGACTGGGTCCACCCAACAAAAACAAAGTGGAGATGTGGTAACTGACTAGGATGATCACTCCGGGCTCTCTGTGCCACATTAATGTCCATCTAGTGTCGGAATATGAGTAGTTATGTCAACTGAGACTTTTCGAATTTTAAGGACTGATCTATTTCACTGTCCTGGGGGAGGGAGGGGCCTCAGCACATCAAAAGGATGCTTCTTAAATGAGCCATTTATTTACTTAACAAATGAGCAGCATAAGCACAATTTCTTACTTTCTCAGATACAGCAAATTCTTATCCTTTGGAAGGATCCCAGCATTAGAGATTTTTCCCTTTTCTGGGCTAAAGAATTTATCTTTCTTGGATTTGTTTGACGTGCTAACACTTCCTGTACTCACACTACTAGCCATCAATCAAACAGATAAACCCCTTAGGAATAACCTAGCCAACTTAATTACTTGAAGACATTAGCCAGTGGAAGGACATCAGCCAACGTCCTTACATAATGTCAAAACACCTGATCAAGTTTGTGAATTCAATGAAATAGTCAAACCAACTTAGGGATTTCATATAGACGAAACAATAGATTGAGTGACTTTTAGCTTTTCAGCTTAACGTAAAATTTTTAAAGCTTACTGTTTATAAAACATGTAAGCATTTGCCACACCCCATGCCAAGTGTTTTACCTACTTAAATCTTATTTATTTCTGATAACAACCCTTCGAAGTATGTGTTCGCACTTCCATTTTACAGATAAGGAGACTGAGGCTCAGTGAGATTTAGTATTTGCACAAGGCTGCGTGTCTAAGTTCTATGAGTGGTGGGGTGAGATTTAAACTCCGGTCTCTCTAATTGCACTTCCACACTGTCTGCCTATATATATATATATATGACGGCAAATGGCCAAAATGGCCAACTAAGGCAAGAAAACAAAATAAAACAACAAAAAAAAACAAACAAAAAGCTTGGATCCTGAATCATGCATTTAAGAGAGCCCAAACTCAGCTGACCCACAATTGGCTAATTCTCCCCAGAACAGTCCGGCTACAACCCAGGTCTCTTGCCTGATACCTAAGTACTGGGGGACCTCTTGACCCCCACGTGATACTGCTCGAAGAACCAGAACTCCAACTGCCAAACATTACACATCAGAACGAATTATGCATGTTACATTATGCCTGTGAAGAGATCTAATTTCTTAGTCAAATATTATTTTTTTGAATATTTTCAGGCATAGACTGAATATGTGGTTCCCTTGTGGCCAACTCAAAACACAGAGCAAAGAGTGATCCTTTGCACTATCCCTTATTAATATTTTCTTTTCCTCCTTGTAAGGGGACTAGTTATAAATTAGATGAGATTTAAAAAACAGTGTCTCGAGAATTGGTATTTTAAGGAATTACCTAGAAAGAACTGAGAGGGTTTTTTTTTTTTGTTTCCCCCCACATGGTAAATCATACAGTGTAGCAGCCTGCCCCAGATCCCCGGGAGACAACATCTTGAGCGCATATGTTATGCTCGGTTCTGTATTGACTAATTCAAAAACTCCAGGGCAAAATAACCGAAGTTCCCAAGTTAAAAATGAAAGTAAAATAGTGGAATGGAATTGGGATCATCGTTGCAACATTCCAACAACTTCATAAATAGCCATTAAAGTAGACAGCATTCCAGGTTAGCAAATTTACCATTGCAAGAATCAACCTGCACTGTTGGTGTGAAGTCGCAAACAAACCCAATCCACCTCTCACTTTACTGATATTCTTTCTTTTCAGAAACATAATCACATTTGACCAAATTAATATTGAGATCACTTTACTAGAGGGCTTATCCAAATATATGCCATATTAAAAATAGTCATGATATAAATATTTCTCACAAGAGCTGCAGCGATGGTGTGAATAAAAAACTCCCTTCTGAGATTTCAGTAAAACCAGATCTCACAAAGGATCTGAAAGAAAACAAAAAACAAAAAAACAAACAAACAGACACACACAAAGAGACACACACACAGAGAACAAACCTTATGTTAATCCGGTTTAGCATAACAGTCACTATTTTGACACTATTTTATGAAGTACCATACCCATTCCTTCCCAGATGAAGTAAGAGAGATGAATCTGCTACAGGTTTCTCATAATAATGTTCAGGGGTGGGGGCTATCTAAGCATGTTCAGTAGCAGCTAATAAAAAACCAAAATTTCTAAATGCAGCAAAATGTTAGCACTGTCAAATGGCCAAGCATGCAAGAGGAATCTCTCTCTCCATGCCCTTCTACGAATACATACAAAGCCCCAAATACACCGGCTGGAATTTTTAAATCGTAAATTAGATATCAAAATGCTTACGGGCCTTACAATGAGATAACATCAGGAGGAACGGTGCGTGGAATGGATCTGGCATTCTCACATAAAGCATTATCTTTGGTACAAGTACACACGGCAGGGCATTTTGGCTTCGCTGGTTTCTTCCCCTCAGTCAGCAAAAGCGCAGATAAGAGACATAGGAAATAAGCAATTCTTTTCAGGGGAATGCAGGCATTTCCCATCCTTTTGCTTCGTTCTGATTCCATGCAGGCAAAAAAATATCCCCAACCATGAACAGGGCTTCTGGAATTCAGATGGTGATTGTCTTGCTCTGAGCACAGGTCACATAGGAGTCCACCCTTCTCCTCTGCCTCTGTATCTCTGCTTTTCAAAACAGGGACCTGCAGCTGATTCGTGCGTGAGCTGCTCCTCGCTCCAGCAATGCACGGCTTGGGGGAAGAGACCTGTGAGGTGCTGTGCGATGGGAGGGATCCAAGTGCTGGAGGACAGAGCCGACTTGCATCACCACGAAAACACTGAGCACAGACCAGCCTTCGAAGGCAAAGTGAAGTGATGTAACAGAAAATAAACAGCTTTCTGCTTTCACCGGGAGGCCCTTTAATTGTTACCAAAAATAGGACGGCATTATGTCTTATTAGTGGGTGGGTGGGCGGGCGGGTGGGAGCAGTCATCTTGCATAGGATGTCGGCAATCTCAGAAACCTCTGGGAATTTGCTTTTCATGTAGCAAACAACCTAGTAAGAAAAACTAGCTTTGGAGCCAGCCCTGGCTGGAAAAATGAAGTTAAATGAAACTCTCTCCGCAGCATTCAGCTAATACCTTGCTGTTTCTTGCCGAGTCCACCTGGCTGATGCCATCCTTGAAAGACAAATAAGAACACACGGAGAATGTGACTTTCAGGGGATGAATGTGAGTAAACACTTTTCTGACACTTATTAACTGTCATGAATTATTGATATTCGTACCTCCACCCTCCCGTTTAATCTGTGCCCTCCTCCCATGGTAAGGGAGGGAAACAGAAGCGTGGACCCTCTGTGTATGATCTGCCCGCCCTCCTCACTTCTCCCACCCTCCCTTCTTTGGCAGTAGCACCAGGAGCTTGGAAGGAACTCCCTGCCAGCAGGAGGCAGCCAACTCTGGCTTCCCGGGGCTTTAGAAAAGGCCTGGCTCAGCCAGGGAGGCTACGACATGGGGTGGGGGGAATTGCGGGACTAAGGATTGGAGACTTGGCTTTGAGATCCCACCTCTGCGGTGACCTAGCTGATTTTACAGACAGGGAAATGGCTGGATCTACTTCTCCGTCTGTAAAACGGGGTGATGGTGTAGACATTCTGTGATTATGATGAAAATGAAATGGAAATGATGGGCTGTTACTGGTGTACTTGATGGGCTACAGGATGGCCCCTTGGAAAAGGAAATTCACTTAAAGAAGCAAAAATGCAGAGGCACTGGCCTTGATGTGGGGCGGTCTAGTCCAAGAGAGGGGAAGACTCTTAGGATGGTGGAAGACTCTTAGGATGGTGGAAGAGGAGGAAAACAGACCCCTGGTCCTCCCGCCACGCTGAAGGCAGCCATCCTCCAAGAGGGCACGGCCAGCCTGAGGTGTCACTCCATGGAGGAGTCCTTTCTTCTCCAGCTTCTTAGACCAACAGTATTGGAAGGGTGGTTTGAGCAAATGCATGATTGTGACATATTACCTCATCCTGCATTGGAGCTTGCTGTGTTGCCTATACAGCGTTGTGCACGCTGTGGGCAACTGTATGCCTATGTGAGGAACGGCGCAGTGGACCGTCCATTCACGCTAATCATGTGCTCATCCAAATAAACCTCAAATTGCACCTCAGAGTTATAACAAAGGGATCTGACCTCATCAAGGAAGTCAGAGGATAATTCCCTGAATAAGCAGTGATTATTCTGCTGAGTTCTGCTGAGGTAAGGAGGAGTGAAAGAGGGGGGTTGGGAGAGCATTCCAGGTGGAGGGAACATCATATGCGAAGGACAGCAACAGACACCTCTGCAAAGTCCGGCGGAAGAATGATATTATCTGGACTGTGTTTCAAAAGGACCAGTATGTTATTATCACTAAGCCAGTTTTTGAGGATTTGTAAATACTGTATGTTGTTTTTTTACAGAAAAGAAAAAAAAACCCCTCTCAATCCAAAAGAATAATGATTTTAGAATGTATTCTACTAATGCTTCACTGTCGAGGACGCTGTCGAAGAGGGAGTATATGATGGCATTTTTAGAAACTGTGACCTATGGGCAAGCCTCACTTTAAACAGTAAAAGTGTCACTTAAAAGTTGGCTGCAAGTCAGATTTCTATAAATTGGATCCGACTTCAAGTGCACAGTGGAAATTTGTTCCACAAAATAATTATGTGGCAACAAGTTTATGGAGGCTTGTTTTTATTCAAAGTCACCCCTAAATGATCTGACTTGTAAATGATGCATTTTATAACCACAAAATAAAAACCCTGAGAACTTTCAGGGAAATCAGAGATCTTGGATCCAATCTCTGCATGTTACAGATGGAGAAACTGAGGTACTGAGAAGTCACACAGATGGTAAGTGGCAGAGCCACCTCCCTGCATGAAGGGATGCAACGGCAGGTGCTTGGTTGAAATGTGGTCGGTGTAGTCAGGATAATTCACTACCTACGTTTCACTTTCAAATGTGTCGAATTATCAGGCTTGCTTGACCGGCTCTTGGCTTTGTGCGACGTAGACGCAGTCAGAGAAAGGGCGAGCAGTCTTTAGCTTTTGACTTGGTAAAGGCGGAAGGGCAAATGAGTGAGAGAAAGAAACCACATCCACACTATTCACTTTATAGCTGTATTTATCTGGCAGTTCAGTTTGTCAGTTCAAGTGAAAAAAGGACCATTGGGGAGGGCACGGGGAACTCTAAGGACAAATTACAATGGGCATTCTGAAAAGACAGTAACTTTTTCTTTTTCTATGGCATTTACATCCCAGACTTGAATTCTTCATTCATTTAAAACACCCACTAAGATCGGGCAAAATTTTAACCATATAATGCAGAGTGCCGACAGCCTTTCTGGGAGGAGAAACCACTTCCTGGCCCCAGAATTAGATCGGAGGAGGGGCTGGGGAGATGATGGCAGGTCACAAAGTTGAAGTCTTTAGAGGCCCCCTCCCCCCGGGGAACAGAGAGGACGTGGGAAGTAGGAGGTAGAAGCTTAGGGCTTGCCACCAACTTGGAGAATTTAAATAAGGTATAACACCTACTTGTGGACCACACTGGGTACCTTGGGACAGGGGCCTAGAAAGGATGTAGGTAGAGTTGGAAGGAGACCCAGGGCAGCTGGGAGGCCCAGCTGAGGCCCCATTGTCCGAACTGTGCAGGAGCAGCCGAGCAGTGCCTGGGACTGGCTCTGCACTTTGCCAACCCTGTGACCTGGGCCGATCTAGCCTTCCTGAGCCACAATCTTCACCTCTGTAAAATGAAGATAATAATAGTAGGTATCACATAGCGTTGTTGAGAGAATTAAATGAGATACTGTATCTAAAAGTGCTTCTGGTGTGGCCTGATACATGAGAAAGATTTATCATCATCAGCATCATGGTTGCAACAGGACTTGAATTCTGAACATGTGACTCCTGGTACCTGGAAAGCAGAGCTCTCAAGTAAAAATGAGGTTAGTTGAAGTCTATATTCACTTTAGGAGGCAGGCACTTCTTGGCAGGATGACAGACTATGGTGTCTAGATGTGTGAAGGTGTCTCCTGGGAAAGAGAGAACGCACCACATTGGGTAAAATGGGAGCACCCATGCTCGGCCCAAGGACGAGGCCATAACTGGAGAAAAAGAAGGAGGTTGTGAATCTAGGATGAAGATTTTTTTCAGCCCATTGCCCTTGAACATGTACAAGTTAGAGGGGGGTAAGATGAATCTACTTTGGGATCCCTGCTCCAAAGGAAGGATTCTCTCCAGTTCGGTGGGCACCATTGCACTGTATGTGGGTGCTGAAGAGCAACACACAGTGGTGGCACTAGGAGCTGCTACAGAGATATGAGACGAATGACATCCTCGTCCAGGCCCAAAGGTCAGATCAAAGTCACCAAATTTTTCACCAGGAGCAGCTCAGCCTTGGTGGCCCAGCATCAATGACAGCTCTGCAGACATCAAAGGAACTGGCAAAGGATCCCAACAAGGAGCCAGAACAGAAGGGAAGAAAAATGAGGGATGAGGTACAATGTCTGGGAGCACATGTACAATGTTCCCTGAGCATCCTCTGCAAGACTGGAAGGGGGTCCTGGGGTGGGGGTTGCTGGCGCTTCTGGAAGAGCAGATGAAAGCAGAGTGAGAGAGGAACAGCATGTGCCGTGGTTATGATCCCAGTTTTCCCCTCAGGCTGGTGTGGCCTAGGAAACACACATTGTGCAAGTAAACAAATCATTATTAGGAGCATTAAAAGATCAAGCTTGGCCTGCCTCCTTTTACAAACACTCATGCAAACTGGTGTCATTTTAAGCAGGCTTCTCAAATAGAGCAGTGTTTTTGAAGTTTGCAGTCAGATCAGATACAACAGTGGGTCAGGAAATCAATCTAGTGGGGACAAGCAGAATTTTGAAAATAAAATTGTTTTGAATACAAAATTGAAGCATATTGCACCTATAAGGGTGACTATTGCCTTGTGAAGCCCTTGTTTCCATTCTGTGTGTGTGTGTGTGTGTGTGCACAGTTGTGATAGAAATTGTGTTTCTTACAATCAGTTTACAGAAGGAAAAGGAGGAGAAGAAGAAAGAGAAAGATAACTGCATTAGTGTGTGGTAAAGATCCTCCCCCACTCCAGGAATCTGGGAAATGGCTGGGAAATGATCTCGATTCCAATACATTTCACTTACTGATTGAGGTTAGCATTTAGACCTGTTGAAATATTGTTTCTGTTATTTACTAGCTGTGTTTACTTGGGCAAGTTGCTTAGCATCTCTGTGCCTCATTTTCCACGTTAATAAAGTAGAAATAATAATACCATCTTTGCACCGTTGATACTAGCATTAGCGACGACACATGCAGAGGGCATGTTACAAAGAAGGCATTCTACTGCTGATGGTTCTACCAGAATTAAATGGGAAGAGGGGCAAAGGCAGTGAGTAGACGGTCAGATCTTTAAGATTACTTAGAAGTAGTGTGTCGCTTAGGACTGTTCGGTAGCAAGTAACAGACATAGACTGTGCCAGGGTAAGCATAAAAGAGCCTTGTTGCTATGGTAATGGAGTGACTCACAGAATCCAAGGAAGGGTTGACCAAGCTTTAGAAGTGGAGAGCTTGTGAGAACTTGGGCATCTAGGTGGCAGGAGCTAATGGACGATGTCCCCAGGGGAATCCAGTCCAATCAGTTCTCATCCCCACATTCGTCCCTAAAGGAGAGAGGCTGATGGACTGAGCTCGGGTCAGATGCCTGCCCCTTTGGTGAGGGAAAGCAGGGCGCCTTGCCTAGCAATCCCACCAAGACTGCGAGTGATGGGAGCGGGTGGTTTCCCAAAAGGAAGTTTGGTGCTGCTGCCAGAAGCAGAGAGAATGGAGGCTGGGCAGGCAGAAACAAGGGACGCTCACCCTGGCAGATGTGCCAGGATCTGTTAGCTAATATCATCTGCCTTTGCCCAGGCTCATCACTCCAAATTCAACCCCGTGATTTTAAAAAGAAATGACCATAAGGCAATTTATACACACAGATATGGATAATTTCTCAAAGGTCAGCTCATCTCTGGGGTCCTAACTGTGGCATCAGGGGATTTTCACCTCTTATGGTCCAAGAGAATAGAACTCTTGGAGTTGAGAAGACAATAATAACGAAAGCTGACACAGAATGCTTACAATGTGCCAGCTGCCATTTTAAAGTGCTTTATGTATATTAACTCACTTAATCCTCATAACAATCCCAAGTGCTAGATATTATTATTATTATTTCCCCAATATTTACAGAAAAGGAAACAGGACCAGAGGTTAAGTAGCTTGCCCAGAGTCCCACTGCCAGTGAGAGACGGTGCTGGGATCTAACCCAGGTGTTCTGGCTCTGGTGTCCACACCATTAGCACTGCTGACACTGCCCCTCTGAAGGGCCCTGTGGAATGGGGGATGCTGTGCGTTGCTTTGGAGGCCGACAGCGCCTCTCAGGCTGGGCACTGCTATCGAACTACAACTCCCAGCATGCAACTGGGCTAGCCATCTTCTTAACCCCTTCTTCACCAAAATTCCTCACTGTCTTGGGTAAAGCATTTTTACTGGCAAAATCTGATCTCCCTAAAGGATAATTATGCAATTGAGCCATGGATGCAGATGTAAGTGGCAGTAGATAGTGGAGAGGGAAAGATTCTAAGTTAAAAATATCCTTTGCATTTTTCAGCCTTCCTTCAAAGGAAGACATTGGAGAGATTACCATAGGAAAGATTTTTTCTTTTAATTTAGAAATGTGTACTGTGAAGATATCCATAAGGGTGTTTTAGAGCACCCATTCTCAAACTTGGCTGCACTTTGGAATCACTTGGGAAATTAAGAAAAAGACTTAATGCCTGGGTCATATTCCTAGAGGTTTTGATTTAATTGGCCTGGAGTATGAATTTTAAAAGCTCCCCATGAAATTGTGAATAATTCCTCATGGGTCTAAAACAGGAGTCACGGCAAGTCATGCAGGGTGCCACGTGGGGAAGCAGCAGGGTTGGCCAGGAGGCAGAGGGAGTGGGGGGAAATGTGGACCAGAGCCCTTATTGTGGTTTCTGTGGGAAGGAACAGGCAGGGTAACAGGTTTAGGATTTGCTAGTTTGAATAATAATCTCAGTGAGCTTTGGAGCATAAGAGCTGCCCCTAGTTGTCTGGTACCTGGCCCTGGGGTGATTAGGGCAGGTGGATAGTGGTCCCTGAGTGGTTGGGGGTATGGACTCTGAATTGGTTGGTTTGCATGTGAAAGATGTGCTCTCCCACCTGAGTCAGGTACTATCTCCAGTAATTGCTGACTCTGGAAGGGCAGTCCCTCCCAGTCAGCTCGGCCCCAGATATCAGGCATCAGGATATGGAAAATAAACGGACATGCTTAATATATTCCTCTACCCACCCTTTAACAAGAAGCAGCTGACCAGCTCTACAAGCACTGCTGGGAAGCACCCCATTAGGAGTGGTGGTCTGCAAGGAAGGAATAGGAAGACCAATAAACCCAGGAGGGTTTCAGCCCTGCCCCTATTTAGTTTATCAAGATTCCAAACCCACCACAGGGTAACACCCAGGCAAATGGGAAGAAAGATAGCAAGTTCTACTGCTTTAAAAAGCCTCCTTGAAGGCAGGACCCACCATTTACTTAACTTTCTATGCCCTTGATTACATGATCATTAACCAAAAGAAACAGCTAAAATGGTCTTATAAAAGAGACAAATTAATTTAGAGGTGTAGGCTGGTACCTTACTCTTAAAAAAAAAAACTTTGTTTTCCTTAATTTTTATTATCAAAGTTAAGTATGCTGAATTTATACAGTTTTATACCTATCTTCATTCAAAGTTGAGTAAAAAATTAGCCATGGATTGGAGGTTATTGTTTGTGTTCCCAAAGGAAGACTCTCCCCCACCCCTGGCTCATGCTGTTTGGAGAAATTAAACCAGACCTGCTTTCTGTCCCTGGTTCAATTCCTAGGGAAGGAAAAATAATGTAATTGATGATGATGATGATGATGATGATAGCAACAATAACTAACATTAAACACGTGCTTATGGCGTGTCTGACACTATTGTAGGTGCTTTAGAACCATTACCTCATTTAATCCTCATAACATAGATAGCTTGGTTATTATTTTCCCCATAGTTTTAAATGAGAACACTGAGGCACAAAGTAGCTAGACATCTTGCCGAAGACAAGAAGTTGAGCTGGCTTAACAGGGAGGCATTCAGACATTACAGTCCATGCTTTGATCACTCCACAGCGCCATCTCCCTGCATCCTGGTGAGTTCCTGGAGCAAAGGCATCTCACCTTATTCATGCAGAACCCCTGTGAGATGACGGATATTTGGCCCTTGCCCTAGTCCAGTTGCATAACCGTGGTTAACCCCTGGAAGAGCTGTGGCATATGGGATGGTTGTCTTTGGAACATGGAAGAAAAATTGGGCCAAGGTCTGGTTCTGCAATGGATGGGCTGTGTGACTTTGGGCACAATTCTTAACATCTGGGTTCTGATTTTCAAAGGAAGTTCTGACCTGGGTGATCTCTGAAGATCCTGTCCAGGTAAGCTGCCCCTGCCAGCAATCCTACTGGGGAGTGATCACTGGAAAAACAAGGAAAGTGTTGAGCAAGTTCTTGCACATCCAAAAGTAAGTAGCAAATAGCTGTTTGAGTGTCCCGAGGAGTTCTGAAAACATTGGGCCTGGGTGCCTCCTGCTCCGCCTTGCACCATATGCCTGAAGCTAGTGAGTGGATAAACATCATTTGCAGCTATTCCTGGGTGCTCAAGAAACTTTGAAAAGAAGGAAGGAATGGATTATTTGGTGAGGTGAGTATTATAGAAGACCCTGGGGAAGACAGAGTAGAGAGTAGGGTGAGGGATTTCACGGTTTTGACCCCAGAATTCCCATTAGGTGCTGTGGGTATCAACTCAGAGCAGTATCGCCTTCCTAGGAGGTGTTGAGAAATGCCTGAGGGTATTTGTGTTGCCACCTTGGCTGGGGAGTGCAACTTGCATTTGTTGGACTGGAAATGCTAACATCATGCCACTTTGGGGACTACTGCACACACGAAAATTGTCCTGCCCCAAATGCTCTTAGCACTCCCACTGAGAAGAAGTAAAAGAGGTTTGCACAGTGGAGAACATACCAAACCTCTTTGTGGATTTTTCTGAACATTAATCAATAATCCATTAACTCAGGGAAGCTCAACACTCTTCATCCAGAACAAATTGGCAGATATCCTCTGGCAAGAAATGTGAAGTGGCTGGGTGGTATTAGACAATGTGTTTCATTTCCTTAGGCCTCAGTTTCTCCATCATTATAGCACTAACCTTCCTAATTCCTCTCCCCAGAAAAGAGAAATACCTTATAAAAATAGAGGTTTGGGCCAGGTGTGATGGCTCATGCCCGTAATCCTAGCACTTTGGAAGGCTGAGGTGGGATGATCACTTGAAGCCAGGAGTTCAAGACTACCCTGGGCAATATAGCAGGACCCCATCTCTACAAAAAATATAAAAAATTAGCTGAGCATGGTGGTGCACACCTGTAGTACCAGCTACTTGAAAGGGTGAAGCAGGAGGATTGCTTGGGTCCAAAAGTTTGAGGTTATAGCAAGCTATGATGGACACCAATGAACTTGAGCTTGGGCAATAGAGTAAGACCCTGTCTCAAACAAACAAACAAGAAAATAGAGACTTAGAAAGACTTTGTTTTTCTCATTTCATGTACAGTAGATACTTGTACTGCATTTAACCAAAACGCATATGGTAAAGTTTAAACCCAAAGTCTACAGAATCAAGTGATCTCTGCATATTTTTAATGAAGTATGATTTTAACTATTTAGCATTCTCTCTGGAAATATATTTGAATTTTATCAGAGGTGTGCACCAAAAATGTAGGCAAGGTCATGGTATTTATTCCCTTTCCTACTGGCTAGACTTGAGTAGATGTCAATTTAAGAAAAGAAGATCATTAGGGAATAAAACAAGGATAATTCTAAATCATGGGTAAGGTGAAAATAATTTAGCCAGAATATATGTTTAGGGGTGGTACTAAGGAGAAACGGTGTCTAGCTCTAAGGGGTTTTACCCTAGAGTGGGGCTTAGTTATTGGAATATAACATTGAAAATATGATTAATCTTCTTTCTTCCTCTTCTACTTTAAACTTGAATCATTCCCAAGATAGTTCTTAGCCATCATTTTTTTAAAAAAGAGACACTCCTTTATTCTTTCAAGGAAACCATTAACTGCTTTTTAAATTTTGCTTTGTTTTAGTTTTTTTGGTTTAAGATTCAGAATTAGAAGGAAAACCATGCCACTAGACTGTTCATGCTTTGGAAACTTGAACTTCATGATGTTGGATCTCAGGCTTTTTGCTTTTGCCTTAGCCCTTTAGGAGGGTTCTGTTTTGTTTTGTTTGGCTTTATATGCTCATTCTGGAAGAAGTAAGAGCTTTCCATTGCTGCCTGTGACTTGTGGCCTGTAGTTTCTGTGACTACCCATTAGTTTCTGTAGGAACGATGACCCAAGAAGCTAGGAATTTGACCCCAGAAAATAGCAAGGGAATGACGGAACTGGTTGCGACCATAGGATTAGTGCCCCACGGGTCCAGGGCAGAAATGGATGTTAACAGCGGGGAGGCACCAGCCCTGCTGCTGGCCCCTCATTCAGCACCGCATCTACTACCCCCAACAGAGGTGCCAGGGAGATGGGAAGATGGCAGAACCTATGCTTGCTGCGCCCCCTACAGGCCAGGTGCTTCCCTTACCAATGTCTCAAGTGATCATTCCACCTGCCCCGTGAGTAAGGCATTCGTATCCCCCACTCTACAGATGAGGAAACAGAAGCTTACAGAAGTTAAATCACTTGCCCAAGACCATATATTTTGGCTTCAAACTGACTTCTGTTTCCAAAATGTTTTTCATGTGATTCTTTATTTATGATGTATATGAAATTATGGACAGTTCTTGAGTCCTTGCGTGTGTGAAGCAAGTATTCTGTGAAATGTTTGCATAGTATTATTTGTATAGTATGTTTATATAGTATTTATATAATGCTTGGGGCAAGGAAATGACTGAGGCTGACACCTTCCTGTCTACGGAGGTGTCATCTAGATTCAGTAAGATGCAGCAGCCTCGGGTGGGGGTTACAACTCAAGCCCTGGCTTTGCTATTTAGCAGCTGAGTGACCTTGGTCAAGGTTTTATACTTTGTCAGCCTCAGTTTGCTCATCTGTAGCATGAGATAATGCTAAGTGCTTATCTTGTAGGATGGCTGTGAAGAGGACATGAGGTAATGTAAAGAAGTGCCTAGCACATAGTAAGCTGTTATTTTTCCAGTCAGTCTCCTGCCATGCACAGTACCCCTGATAAAAGAGCCCCCTCCTGAAAGGTAAGAATAACAGCAGGGTGGAGAGTAGAGGAGAAGCCAGGCCTGAGGAGTGGGGAGAACACGCTAGAACGGCAACCTTCGTGACTGAAATGCACCCCTCCACACTAGGCCTGTGTAGTGGGTACTCTCACTCTAGTCCAAGGACAAGTCACAGAACCCTGGAGCAACAACACAGCCCAGAGGTGGCATTTCCCCAGTGGCTTTGCTGGAGCAGAGCCAGATGGCAGAGGGGCTCTCTCACAGGAGAGCGTCAGCACCCTGAGAAGATGGTTACAGTTCTGCCAGGAAAACAGTGTCTCCTTTTGTTTCTCTTCTGGACCAACATGAAAGTGAGCTGTGATGGGCACAGGCCTCGCTGCGCACAGGCCTGGCTTGTGTGGCTTGTCTGCTGTCCAACATCTGACTGTAATTATGCTGCTCAGATTAGAGCTAAGTAAACACTGGACTTGTTTTGTTTTCATACTACAACCCAGTGAATCTTATTTCTTACTCAGCATGGTTGTCTTCGTCCGTTCATTCAACAAATGTTCAAATGCGTCCCCCTTGGGAGGCACTCAGTGGAGAACTATTCCCCCAGGGTTCTTGCCTTCAAGCTTCACACAGTCTAATGCAGAAGAGCCATGAGACATGAGGAAACGATGTGTGGAAGGGGACGTTGGCACCGTTGAAACTAAAGCCAAAGCTCCTACCCAGCCTTGACCCCCACAGGCAGCCTCCCGAGGGCCCCGCTCCCCTGCGCGTGCCAGGACTGAAGCCGTGGACAGGGTCCCGCCTCAGCCTTTTCCTCCAAACAGATCTGGGAAACCTCCTCCCTCCTTCACCTTCGATTTCTCACAAAGATGACCAAAGGTTTTGAGATATAGTTTCTGGGGAACCCCAGGGAACAAGGAGAGAATAATGACAAACAAGAAACAAAGTACAAAGAGAAAAGCTGTCATGCCTCACTGGGCCTTGCTTGGGTATTGAGCACTGTACAAAGAACCTTTCTATGTGCATTACACTGTGTCATTTATTTCTCTGAGGTTGACATTATTGATGTGCCCATTTTCCAGATAAGGAGACTGGGGCTAGAGAGGTGAAATAAATAGGTCATAAACCTAACCAACGGCAGAGCTACGATTTGAACCCAAGAAAATGAGAAAGTTCATTGATCATTTCTTATTAAGAGCAATTTTGTTTGTGGGCATATGAGTGGGAGGCACTATTATTCCCTAAAAGGGGCTTTTATGGAGAATAAAGAAAGGGATCCTTGGTAGGTGCTTTAAATCCTCCAGCACCTTGTAGTGCTGGCCACAGGCAGAGCTCAGTCAATATTGAGTCAGTAGGGCGGGGATGGGGGGAACCTTCAAATAGTCTCTCCCGACTTACCAGGACCCACACAGGCATGTCCCCCACCAAGCCCAGTCACAGACCAGCTGCCTGCATTCTCTTTTCTTCCATCTTGCAGCTCCAAGGCATTTGGCACAGCGTGGTGGCTGGTCTCCACCACTACTCTCTGTTTCCTGCAATCCCGGGGACTCAGTCTCCATGGCTTCTCCAGACAATGCTTCCCTAGGAGACGATCCCACAGAACTTTTTATTTTAAGGAGGATTTAAATTTAATCAGAGGATATTTAATCAGAGGATTACAGTGGTCCAAGACCGTCAGTGGTGCCTGAAACTGCAGACAGTACTGAACCCTAGACACTCTGTGTTTTTTTTGATCTGATAACCCAGATGGCTACTGCGTGACTAACGGACAGGTAGCATATACTTACCTCATGGATCCACTGGACAAACGGACGATTCACATCCCCAGGCAGGACAGAGTGAGATGACATAAGATTTCATCACACTACTCAGAACAGTATGCAATTTAAAACTTATGAATAGTTTATTTCTGGAATTTACCATTTAATAATTTCTGGACCTCAGTTGAACATGGGTAACTAAAATTGTGGAAAGCAAAAACGTGGATAATGGGGAACTACTATACAACAAATATTTAACAGCAATTATAAGGAAGTTGTAGAGGTTGTGGAACCTTCCCAACTGCTCCATGAATGGCCTGCTTTTATTTCCTGACTCCCTGCGAGTCAGACGACAGTTCTGCCACCTGCTACCTGGGTAGTGCCCTTTGGCAGGTTATTTAACTTCCCCGACAACATCTGTAAAATGCCACCATCTCTTCGAGTTGGGGTGAGCCTTCAAGACGGTTCTGTATTTGAAAGTTCTTAGCTCAGAAAAAGTGCTAAATAAATATTGTTATGAACTGAATTTTGTCCCCCACTACCAAATTCATATGTGGGAGCTCTAACCTTCAATGTGACTGCATTTGGAAATGAGATCTTTAGGAGGTAATCAAGGTTGAATGAGATCATAATATTGGAGCCCTAATGCGATAGGATTGCTGTCCTTATGAAAAAAGGAAGAGATACCAGGGTGCACACACAGAGGAAAGGCCATGTGAGGACACAGGGAGAAAGTGAGGGACGGTCTGCAAGCCACAGAAAGAGGTCTCAAGAGAAACCGACCTGCTGACACCTTGATCTTGGACTTCCAGTCTCTAGACTATGAGAAAATATGTTTCTGTTGTTTATGTCGCCCAGTCTGCGGTGTTTTGTTGTGGCATCCTGAGCAGAGTAATACAAATGTTCATTCCACTTCCTTTTCTTTCCTTGTTTGAATACACTCACACGTTCAAGGGCAACTCAGAATTTGAACTAGAATATTTTTGACCTGCCTGAGCCCAACTTGAGCCACTGGGATTCAAAACTTGGAAGGAAGACAGAGGGAGAGCAGCACATACTCTTAGTATTATAATAAAGCATTGGTCAGGGCCCACCCAGGAAGTATTTAATTGTCTAGGCTGAGGAGTGGATCTTCGAGTTTCTGCTTACTAGTGATCAAAGGCCCAGACTTTGATGTTACATCTGAACTTGTAGACCTATGTCTAGTAGAGATGTAAATGAATTCTGAGAGGTAGAAGATATAATCCTCAAGGTTATGGTTCTATTGCCTGTAGGACATTAACCGATTTTGTATCTAATTCAACTGGCTTATTCCAATATTCTTTCTCCAGTGCCCATTTGATCCCAGCACCTCTAATTCTTTTTAGAACCAATTTTATCATCCTTCGCTCATGAGCTTAATAAATCTCTGACACATGCTCATTCTACATTTGTTTAAGAATCATGTTTTGACTTTCCTTTGAAAAGTATACTTTGATAAATATAAGAAACTCTAATATTTCTGGAGTAAAAAGATCAGAATTTAAGGAGAGATAAGACCTTCTTGGATTGGGATTTACCTTTTTTTTTTAATTTCTAGATTTTCTGTGTTTATATATTAGCAGTTTTAAAGCATCAATATTCAAGAAGCACAAAATCTGTTATCTACAGAAGAATTTGATTCTTCCCACAGACAGACAAAACCTGGAGTGAAATGTAAAGTTGGTTTTTATGCTTTGCTCTCCTCCTTCTCTCCTCATTCCCACCTTGCCATACACTGACAGGGCCCTTTAGTCTGGGTCTGTCATTCTATCTACTCATCCCAGATGGTGGGAAATGATCTGATAGGATACAAGATCTGACTACCTACTGTGGCTCCTCCAATGCTATTTGCATTTAAATAGGGAACTGATGCTTTAACCTAATGGCTTTTAGATCTGTTTTTTGGGCTTCATCTTACTTCCCAAACTCTTCTTCTCCCTGCCTGTCCTACCCATGAGCACACTTCAGCCAAACAACTCCACAGATTTACTAAGATTCAGGTAAGATTTTGTTTGAATGTTCAATTACCTAGAAAGCATTTATTCCAAAGAGATGAAGTTTTAATAATGGCAGAGGCAATTGTGGTGTCATGAAAAGAACCTTGACATCTGGACACGTGGGTGAGTCTGTGCTCTGCCCTTTACCAGCTGTGTGATCTTACGCAGATCACTTGACTTCGTAGAGGCTTGTGACCCAGGCCTATCACTCAGCCTTGTGGAAGAATTGTGAGCATTGAGATCACACACAGTTGACCCTTGAACACATGGGCTTGAACTGTGCAAGTCCACTTATACATGGATGTTTTTCAATAAATATATTGGAGGCTGGGCACAGTGGCTCATGCCTGTAATCCTAGTACTCTGGGAGGCCAAGGCAAGCAGATTGTTTGAGCTCAGGAGTTCGAGACTAGCCTGAGCAAGAGTGAGACCCCATCTCTACTAAAAGTCTCTACTAAAAATGGAAAAATCAGCTGGGCATAGTGGCATGGCACCTGTAGTCCCAGCTACTTGGGAGGCTCAGGCAGGAGGATTGCTTGAGCCCAGGAGTTTGAGGTTGCAGTGAGCCATGATGACGACACGGCACTCCACCTGGGGTGACAGAGTGAGACTCTGTAAAAAATAAATAAATAGGAAAATATTTTGGAGATTTTCAACAATTTGAAAAAACTCACAGATGAACTACTTAGCCTTAGAAATATTTTTAAAAAACAACAAGAAAAAGGTGTGTCATGAAATCACAAAATACATGTAGATACTAGCCTACTTTATCATTTACTACCATAAAATGTACACAAATCTATTATAAAAAGTTAAAATTTATCAAAAGTTATGCACACACTCACAGACCATATGTAGTGCTATTTTCAATTGAGAGATGTAAACAAATGTAAAGATACAGTATTAAATCATAACTGTGTAAAATTAACTGTAGTACATACTGTATTGTAGGAAAAAGTGATCTCTCATGGTTCTCATGTATTTTTCATCATGTTTATTTAGTGCAATACCATAAACCTTGAATAACCCATGGGAGCCATACAAAGTGTGACTAGCGATGCTTGAAGTTCTCCCAAGAAGCAGAGAAAAGTCATGACATTACAAGACAAAGTTGAATTGTTTGATAATTACTATAGCCTGAGATCTGCAGCTACAGTTGCCTGCCATTTCAGGATAAATGAATCCAGTGTAAGGACCATTGAAAAAAAAAGAAAAGGAAATTTGTGAAGCTGTCACTATAGCTATGCCAGCAGGTATGAAAACCTTGCACTTTTTGAGAAATACCTTTTTCTCTCATGTTAAAAATACAAGCTTTTCTGTGGTGCAGGACTGGTGTAAGAAAGACATACCTATAGACTCTAATATGATTCCATACAAAGCAAAGTCATTATATAGCAACTTAAAGCAAAAGGAAGGTGAAGGATTTAAAACTGAAGAATTTTATGCCAGCAATGGATGGTTTGATAATTTTAGAAAGAGGTTTGGCTTTAAAAATGTCAAGATAACAGGAGAAGCAGCTTCTGCTCACCAAAAGGTGGCAGATGGGTTCCTGGATACCATTAAGAAAACCATTGAGGAGAAAGAATATTTGCCAGAACAGATTTTTAATTCAGATGAGATTGTGGGTATGGAAAAAAAAAGTGGGGGTGAAGGGTTTCAAGATATGGATGGTAGAAAAATTCAAGAGCTAATAGAAACCACACTAGAGGATGAGATGGTGGAGATGAAGTTTCTGATCCAGAGCCAGACGATGAGGAAGAAGACGTAGAAGAAGCAGAAACAAACTGACAGTAAACAACCTGGCAGAAGGGCTCCATTATTCAAGACTACTTTGACTTCTTTTATGACATGGGCTCTTCTATGACACAGGTGCTGAAACTAAAACAAATGGTGGAAGAAAGATCGGTACCTTATAGAGACATTTTCAAAGAAATGAAAAAGCAAAAAAAAGTCAGACAGAAATTACAATGTATTTCTGTAAAGTTACACGGAGTGTGCCTGTCCCTCTTTCTCCCCTTCCACCTCCTTCGCCACCTCCACCTCTGCCACTGCTGAGACAAGACCAACCTCTCCTCTTCCCCCTCCTCCTCAGCCTACTCAATGTGAAGAAGATGAGGATGAAGACCTTTATGATGATCCACTTCCACATTATGATTAGGAAATATATTTTCTCTTATGATTTTCTTATAACATTTCCATTCTTTAGCTTATTTTATTGTAAGAATACAATATATAATACATATAACATACAAGATATGTGTTAATCAACTATGGTATTGGTAAGGCTTCTGCTAAACAGGCTATTAGTAGTTACGTTTTGGGGGCATCAAGTTATATGAGGATTTTCAACCATGTGGGAGGTTGGCACTCCCAAGCTTGTGTTATTCAAGGGTCAGCTATAAAGAGAGGTGATTTTGGAAGGTTGTTAACAACTTCAGGCATTGCTGACATGCAATGGAAGAAACGTTTGAGGGCCACAAGGAGAGCCCCTAGAACTCCTCAAATCATGCTGATTAAGTGGCCACCTAGTCATGCATTATTGATTTTAACCTTAGTGTGTGAGCACTTGCTCTCTCGTTACCTTAAATTCCTTTTGCCACCCATCTGGTCCTCCAGTTTCTAATTAAAATCTGGAAGTTTCATGAAAATTCGGCAGGAACAGTTTTTATGAAATATTTTCTCCAGTGGAGCAGATTGTGCTGCTCATTCGAGGCAGCTCTCAAACTAATTTAACTTTCAGCCTCGTAGCCCTCTTACAGAAAGGCAGGGAAAGCAAAAATGGAGCTGTGGTGAATGGTGCCAGTTGGACTGCCTTACGCTTCTGACTCATTTCAGAACCATTATCATGTCAATAGAAACATCCCCTCTACTCTCCATATTTTTTGCAAGGAAATGCTATTAGAAAAGCAAGGTCCAGAGAGAAGCAGTGCATTAAATTGCAATCAGTCTTATAAACAAAGCAGCGCTAAGATATCCAGTGTTGCCTTGGTCACTGGATCAAAGGGAAGACATAGCATTGGAAAAATGGGGAGGGAATAGTCTACATATCTAAAGCAAGGCAGATATTATATGATAGTAAATAGCTATTATTTACTAAACATTTACTATGTGCCTGACACTGTGCTTATAAATAAATTTTCTTGTTCGATCCTCACAATTGATGTATTAGTCAGAGTAGGCTAATTGCCGTAACATACATCCCCAAATCTCAATGGCTTAATATTGTAAAGGCTGATTTTTAATTCATGTCACAGTATGAGCAGGAGGGAGGGGAGGGACCCAAGTTCTTCTTGAGTAATGCCACCCTCCCTAGGACCTTAGGGTTCTTCACTGGGTCTTCTGCATCGCTCTGACAGATGAAGAGAGAGGGAGAGAGTCCACATGGCAAGGATCCCATGGGAGGTTTCTTAAGGTCGAGGCCAGGATGTGGCATGCATGCAGGTTGCTCAGTGCCCTGGGTTTCCTGCTGCTCTGTCTTTGGTCACACTGTTTGCTTTTCTAGTATGTTCATCTCTTCCTCTTCCCACCCTTAAGTTTCTGCTCAAATGTTACCCCCTTGAACTCAAGCTCAGAGTTTAGTTTCTCCAAGGGATAGCGAAGTCAAGAAAAGGGTTCTGGGAAAACTGAAGGGTGGATGCTGCACCTGTTGATCCAGCCACTCAGGCACTGTAGACATACCTAAGGGACAAAGTGGCTCTGTGTGTGTAGACTGGATGTTCTGTATCCCACAGGTGCTATAACCCAGAAGCTCAAACCTGTTTGATTCAGGTGTTCCAAAGGTGATATAGTCTCCGGGGTGGGGAGGGGAGATAGAAATAGAGAGAGACCATGTCCAGCCACTCCCTAAGAATCTCTCAGGACTGTCAATGGTTGTCCGTCTTGGTACCATAGCAATATCTAAAACAGGGTCTCATTCTAGATAACTGAACTTTAGGGTTTTTGCAGTGATGAAAACCAATACAAATAACAGATAGCAGAGCCCTTTGGTGGACTGACCAGATTTTCTAGTTTCTTTTTCTGTGAGGCAATATTAACCAATTAACAATTAATAAATTAACCACTTTGGACTATCTACTCCTGGGTCTCTTGGTCTTATTTGTGGAATAAGTACCCCATAAGAGTAGGATGAACTCTCCCAATCAGCAAGATGAAACTTCAACATCTTTATGGTTTGAGCACTAAAACCTTATTTTACACTAAAGGCAGATAAAGAACATGCCAATTAAATAGATGAAGTAAAGCATCTTTAATTTGGTATCTCATTTTCTTCCTCATATTGCTGATGTACTGAAGTCATTCCGTAAAGGTATATCGAATGACAGGCACTCTTGTACATGCTGGGATGCAGCAGAGAGCCGGGCAGAATGGTCCCTGCCCTCAGGGAGCTTCTCATTGGTACCCAGAAGCTCTTGCTCCATTCTCAGAACCTCTCTCTTGCCGGTGTCTGGCTGTGTTAGAGAGAATTCAAACGCAGCTTTAAAATGTTTCCCCCAGGAGAACAGAGAGATAATAATCAGTGTGGAAAGAGGGAAATTGCTGCTTTGACACCTAGGAATTGAAGGATGGATATGTTTGTTCCACGTCTGTTTTCTCCACGTGAGAAGCAGCTGGCTCCACTGATTGTGTACTGTTGAGAGTGACCTTTCCATTTCTCTCTCTTGGAAAAAGGTAATTTAATGTGAAGCATCTATTGATGGACTACAAGTATGAAGAATTCTCAGGATAATGTACTTGATTTTCCCCTTGAAATGCAATTCACACTTATTAAATGTCTTTTCTATACAAGGGATGGAGCAAGGTGCTTCACATACATTATCTCATTTAAGCCTCACAATTGCTTCTGATGTAGGCATCATTAACCAGCTTTTATAGACAGCATAAAAGGGGAAAGAGGAAATGGTAGCTCAGGGCTCTGAAAAGTGCTAATTCATTTCCAGTGGATGAATACACTTAATATCTTGTTTCTCTTAGATAGATTATGATAAACATCTTTAATATTAATACCTACCTTACATTTGCATAATTCTTGCAACTTTTCAAAACCTCTCTCATATCTCATTTGATGTTCCTGCTAAGGCCTGTGTTGATAACAGTCTAGAACTGTTTGATGGTGTCCCTTGCAAGCCTAAATCTCTGCAGAGGAACTGGCTTTTGTTGCATAGCTAAGGTACAGGACTAAGCTAGTAGAAATCTTCCAGAAATCCAATCTGCATCTTCATTTGTAGGGTCTCCCTAGGATGGTGTAACCTGCTGCTTAGGAAGAGCAGGGTACATTAGTGCCCTCATACCAGAGTGATGACTATGGTTACCTCTTCCCCAGTATTCTCTAAAACCCTAGATTTTACAGATGTAGGTGTTTTTATTACCCTGTCCTCTGGAACTTACTGACACTCACTTTCCCTGAGTTGATGGCCAAAGGGAAAAGAAAGAAATAAAAAGAAGAAAAAAGGCAGTTCTGTGTACTTGTGCGATGAAGTGCATTTATTCACAAAAAAAAAAAAAAGAAGAAGAAGAAGAAGAAGAAGGAAAAAAAACCCCAGAAACCAGTCTAAATGAAGCAGAGAGCGGTGACGGCAGATGAAGCATATAACAGGTGCTTATTTAATTGCTGCAGCTGGTGCCAAGTGTTTGGCATCATTTTTCTCCTCACTTTCAATTATTGGCACTGGTGCTCATTTTACTTTTTAGTTGAAGCGTCTGAGAAGAGTCTAGGAAACTTCTCTGTGCCTCTCACTTTTACAGGAAAGCAAGCAAGCAGTTTTACTTACAAACACTGTAAACAGACACAAAAATTCTTGAAATTTTTTTTTTCCTCCAAGCAACTCATTGACCATCGAAAGGGAAATTGGCTTAAATGCAACTTGACATTTTATTTGATTCTGTCAAAATTGTTTAGGGTTGAATTTTTAGTTTGTTTCAAAAGAATTGTTTCAACTGTTCAGACTCATTGTGTGATTTAGATTGAAGAATCATATGTCTGATTCCATAGCTTTCCCTAAGGTGTTTTCTTTTAAAAAGCAGATTGTTAAATTCCCCAATTTATTTTGCTCTTTGACTTGTCTCTTTTAAGTGGAGAAGGTAAAAGTTGCAAAAATATCAGATGCAATATTATTTTATACCCTGTCATTCCACAGATATTTATGAAGAGTAAACACTGTACCAAAACCTTATGAAGAACAAACAGTGTGCCAAAAACAATACAAGAGACCACAAAGAATGCAAAAATATTAATAAATACGATGTGGCCTCTTTCTTTCAGCAAGTTGGTCCCAAAAGGAAAGTAAAATGAGTACCAGGAATAACATAACACAGTTCTGAGGGAAGTGACAGTAATATGCTAAAGAAAAGCACATGTATATCAATTATTTGTGATGGTAGATCTAACATAAAGAAAATAAAAATTCTTCATTTTCCACCTCTTAAAATAATTCTTCTTAGAGGATGCTATTTAATTACTGTATTTAAGGTGATATTTGAATTCTGATGCATTTCCCATACCTTTATCTCCTTCTATGGACTCTATTAAGCACAGAGAGAGAGAGAGAAAGCATGCACAAATACAGTATCGAACTGAAAAAAATTATTTTTACTTTGAAATTTGGTTTCAGACTGCATTTCAGGAAGGGGGACAGAAAGAAAGCTGTGTTCCTGGAGGGCATTAGCAGACTTGGGTTCTGGTTTCGTTTTCACCTTTAGCCATTTGTGTTTGTGGTCCCTGAGTGCTTGCTTAGCTTGGGTGACCTCCAGGGTTCCTTCCAGTCATAATGGTCTGAGTGTGATGCTTCACATCTTGTCCTGAATGAATCCAGCAGCTGTCCCCTGGGGAGCAAAGGAAACTGAAGGCGGGAGAGGGTACGTATGGCCCCAGGAGAAGTAGGGAAGAAAGGGCAGCATTTGGGTGGGACACTCTTGGACCGCTCTGCTTTCTCAGCTTCCTAGTGAAATACCACATCATTTGTAGAAAGTCCTAAGTTCAGAGCCACTCACAGATTATAGTGGGTCTGATTCCGTCGCATTCCCGGTGGGTGGAGCACTGGCTCTGAGAATGTGGAAGCATGGCCTAGCCAAAAAAAAAAAAAAATATATATATATATATATAAAAGATTTACAAAGTGGTTAAAGTTTGTACTGAGTTGTATCTACAAATAAGCCATGAAGGTAAATGAAGTGAGTGCTAAGGAGCTGCCAGGAAATGGGGGAAAGTGTGGAGTGAGAGTGAGGAATGCCATCTCCGCATGGTTCTCTCCTGTCTCACTTCACAGTCTGGGCCAGGCCTCCCAATGACCCACTGCCCAGAGGCTGCTGATGGTCCCCTGGCGATGCCCTCACTTCACACTCTCCCTGTGCAGCGCACACGTCGTCATCCTTCCTCAAACACTCCTCTCGCCATGTCGTTTCCCTAGGCAGAGATCTATTATCAGTCCCTGTTACTTGGCACATCTTGTCTCAACTCCTTTATTTAGTTGTTTATTTATTTTTATTGTATATGCTTAAAGTGCACGACTTGATGTTTTGATAGACATATACAGAGTGAAATGAAATGATTACTGCAGTCAAGCAAATTAACATATCCACCACCATGTCTAGGTTCCTGTTTTGTGTTTCTGTGGTAAGAGCTCCTAAAATCTACTCTCTTAGCAAATTTTTAGTATACGATACAATATTATTATTATTATTATTTTGAGACAGGGTCTTATTCTGTCACCGGGGCCAGAGTGCGGCGGTGTCATCATAGTTCACAGCAACCTCAAACTCCTGGGGTTGAGCGAGCCTCCTGCCTCAGCCTCTCGAGTAGCTGGGACTACAGGCATGTGCCACTACGCCCAGCTAACTTTTCTATTGTTTTGTAGAGACAGGGTCTTGCTTTTGCTCAGGCTGGTATCGAACTCCTGGCAGCAAGCAATCCTCCTGCCTTGGCCTCCCAAAGTGCTAGGATTATAGGTGTGAGCCACTGTGCCTGGCCAATACAATATCGACTATAGTTCTCATGCTGTACATTTTATGTCTATACTTGTTCACTTTACCTAACTGCAAGTTTGAGCCCTTTGACCTACATCTCTCCATTTCCTCCCATTGCTGCCCCTGTCTGGCTTATTTCACTGAGCATAGTGTCTCCAGGTTTATCTATGTTATCACAAATGGCAGCATCTCCTTTTTTAAGGCTGAAAAATATTCCATTGTATATGCAAGAATTGTACCAAAATTTCTTTATCCATTCATCCCTTGATGGACACTTAGGTTGTTTCTATATCTTGGCTGTTGTGAATAATGCTGCAATGGACGTGGAAGGCCAGATTCAGCACTGTACGATCCTAATTTCATTTCCTTTGGGTAGATACCTAGCAGAGGAATTACTAAATCACATGGTAGTTCTATTTTTAACTTTTCAAAGAGACTCCACACTATTTTCCATATTGGCTGTACAGTTTACATCCCTGAAGGCAGTGTGTGAGGACTCCCTTTTCCTTGCCAACGCTTGTTATCTGTTTTCTTTTTGATAATAGCCATCCTGACAGGTGAGGTGATATCTCACTGTGGTTTTGATTTGCTCATCTCAACTTTGTAGCTCAGGGTTCGAGAACCTTCATCCATGAAGCATGGTATTAAAAATCATAGATTGAGCTTTAGTCTTGGCCTTTGCAGCTTTAAAGCTATGTGACTTTGGACAATTTGTTAAACTTCCCTTGCCTTCATTTTCCTAATCTATAAAATGACTTGGGCCTGAGGTCTCCGACTCTAAATGAACTCCTGGAACTGCTGATCCAACATAGCCATCTTGGTCTTACGTTTCCCAGAGTGTGGGATTCAAATATGCTGGGTACTATGTTCCCATTAGTATCCATTAGAAACTTGGCAGGCCTTGGGGCTCACATTTTACTTTTGAAAATGTGGTCCCCATAGCTTTCCAAGGCCACTTCCTCTTTTTCTCCAAGCATTTCTCTGCTCCAGATAAGTCAATGGCCTCAAGTACCTGAATGAACCTAGGTGCCTCCATCCCATCTGCTCTGGCCCTGAGCCATCGCCCTATAGGAGAGCAACTCCTGGTGTCTTTTACCTGCGGTCCCCAACCACCAGGCTGCAGACTGGTACCGATTTGTGGCCTGTTAGGAACCGGGCTGCACAGGAGGAGGGGAGCAGCAGGCGAGCAGGCAAAGCTTCATCTGTATTTACAGCCACTCCCCATCGTTCCCATCATTGCCTGAGCTCCACCTCCTGGCAGATCAGTGGCAGCATTAGATTCTCACAGGAGCAACCCCTGCTATAAACTGTGCATGCGAGGGATCTAGGCTGGGTGCTCCTTATGAGAATCTAATGCCTGATGATCTGAGGTGGAGCTGAGGCAGTGATGCTAGCTCTGAGCAGCAACTGCAAATACAGATAATCATTAGCAGAAAAGCTCGACTGCACGATAAATGTAATGCTCTTGAATCATCCCCAAACCATCCCCTTCCTGCTCCCCAGTGCCATGGAAAAATTATCTTCCATGAAACCAGTCGCTGGTACCAAAAAGGTTGGGGACCACTGCCTTACACCACCCCATGGCTGTCAACTCCCAAATCAAAGCTTGTCTTCTCATCAAGTCCTCATGGACTAACTACACCTAACAACAGCCACTCCTTCCATGGTGGTAACTTCAAAAGCCATATCCTTGGCTCCATTGGCCTTGGGCGATCTATTTATTTATTTTAAAATTCTGCTCATTCCCCTAAAAGTACTTTTTTAAACATAATTTCATCATATATGTGTACTCTATTATAAGCATTTTTTTCATTCAACATCATATTGCAGATATTTCCTCTCATTATCTCATAGTTTTATGAATGCTCTGGTACTCTATGAACTTTTCCCCTAATGTTGGACATTTAAGTGTTTAGGCCTCATTGTTATTAATATCCCAGTACATAGAGCTTTTTGAATTTTCCGAATTGTTTTCCTAGTCAAGACTCAGATGGGTTGTTTTCATGAGACTTAACTTTCTTACTTTTTATGGCATGTTGTAGTTCAGCAATCCTTGCCTGTGTCCTCTAGCTGTCTCTTAAGCAACCCCCTATAGCAGTTGTCCCAGGCTTCAGGCTCCCAGGCCACCCTCACATTCAGCAGATGGCCTTGCCTAGGGCACTACATAGCTTTGTCTCTGCAACTATTCCCTAATTCAGTGTTCTCAAACTTTATTTATTTTTTTTCTATGTCTCTATCTATATATTTTCTTTTTTTTTTTCTTTCTTTTTTTATTTCAGCATATTATAGGGGTACAAATATTACGGTTATGTATATTGCCTGGAATCACTGGAAGGGCTTGTTAAAACACAAATTGCTGGACCCCTCCTCCAGAGTTTCTGACACAGTAGGTCTGGGGTGGAGCCTTGAAATTTGCATTTCTAACAAGTTTCAGGATGGTGCCCATGCTGGGACCACACTTGGTGAACTACTGCTCTAATTCTTTTCTCCAGCTCTGGGGAAACAGTCTTGTTTCTCTAACTGGTATCCACCCTACTACCTATCCTTGGAACCTCCTTCCCATCTCCACTGGAGTGGAGCTCCCACACCTAATCTATTTCCTTTTAGTGGCTCCAATATCTGCACCACGGAAGCCTCCCTTACTCCATCCTTCAAGCATCCCCTTATTACTGCTGCTTTAATGAACCTTTCTCTTTCCAACATCACCCAGTTCTAACTACCAAACCAAATACCTTTCTCCTGTGGCAAAATTTTCTGAACTTGAACTTGTGATCTTTACCTGCTGCTTCAACATCTTATCCATGTATTTCCTTTTTTAAAAACGTTTTTTAATTAAAAAGAGATCCTCCAGCCTCGGCCTCCCAAAGTGCTGGGATTACAGGTGTGAGCCACTGCATCTGGCCTATATTATCTTTTTAATTCCCAGAAATTTCCCAAGCTGATCCTTGAAACTATCTGGAAAGTTAAAAATTACCCCCTTTTCCCCAAATTCAATGATCTTTCCTTATTACATAACAATAGCAGCCAATATTCATTGATTTCCAATTGTGTTCCAGGCATTGTGCTAAACACTACAACAATAGAAATATCTCATGTGAAGATTATCCTTATGTCAACTTTATGAAGTAGGTATTATTTTACAGATGAGAAAAACTAGGCTCAGAGAAGTTCAATAATTTGCCCAACAACCCAAGTGAACAGGGTTGTACACAGTTCTGATTCCACAGCCCATGTGTTTAAACACTGTTCCAGAATAAACATCAGAATCCCTGAGCACCCATTAAACTGCCAATTCCAGGCTCCACTGCCAGATGTTCTAAACAAGCTGTGCCCAAGTCCTAGGAATCTGGATTCTTAACAGTCCCCCTGTGATTCTGATCTGAGCGTCCCCAGAACCACACACATTTTGAGAAACAGTCCCTCTCTATGGACATAATTAGCCACTTCCTCTCTTTGAACACTTCCCTTGGTTGCTATGATACAACATTTTTTTTTTGGTTCTGTGGACTCTGTTTCTGCTATACTCCTTCCTCCTCTCCTGCCCGTGTCACTGCCCCCAGACTGTCCTCTGCTTGTCCCTCCCTCTGCTGTCTGCCTCCAGGAGCCCATCCACTAGCAGTGCTCCAACTTGCGCAGATGGTTTCCAACCTTGCCCTTCTAGTGCCAACCTCCTGGTGAGAGCCATGGAGCAGCGTGAAATGATTTTGGAACAGTCAAGAGCCATAGCCCAGGCCCAGGACAAAATGTGAAGCAGGTGACATTGATCCTGGTGCCCCATTGCCCACTGTGCCCTTGGTCTTTCCTCTTGCCCATACGATCTCTGTGCTTCGCAGTTTTCTAATCAAATCAGTTCAGCAAAAGAGCTGATCATTTTACACTTTCGCACTAATGTGTTAACTCTCCCAGTCATTTGCATTTTTAAAGCCTTTTATCTCTCTTTGTGGGTTCAGCTGTTGTTCCTGTGTTGATGACAGATAAGCGGAATTTAGAGGGAAACCAGGACCGAGGAGGGAGGAGGAAGGTGAGCAGGTCTGGACGGGACCTTCTCTTCCCCTTGAAATTTCCTGAAGTGTAGAGTCAAAAGCAGCCAGTACCACTGCTGGGAGGGCAGGACTTGGTCTCTCCTGCCTCCTGCACACTTCAGTGCCTTGAGCAAGGACAAGCAGTGACTGCAGCTGCTGCGGACTTGTCCCTGGAAGCGCAGAGGGTGAGGACAGACTGTGGAGTTGGCAGCACTGTGGCATCTTCCCGTCCCCGACACTCAGAATGGCTGACTCCTCTTCATCTTTCAAGTCTTGGCTTAAATGTTCGCTCTTCCAAGCAGCTGGTCCTGCTCACGGTGCTCACGAAGGCCCTTCTTGGTGATTCTCTGTGTTGATACTTGCTTTCCTTCATTTCATATATCATGGTCTGTAATTATTTTGTTTATTTACTTGTTCTTTCTGTCTTCGTTTGGAGAGTCAGGCTCAAAAGGGCAGAGACTGTGTCTGCCTTGAGCCCTCCGTGATCATAGCACATTGCCGATTCATACCAGATAATAAGTATTTGTAGCAGGAATGGGTGGAGAGTTAAATGTCTACCACCAGGCACTTCATAAATAGTCCTTGAGCTGAACTGAACTGCACCCAGTAGCTATCCTGGTGCTGAAAGACATGAGGCAATCAGAGAGCAGCGTGTTCACCTCACTGCTGGGATAGGGTGGGGAATGCCTGAGAGCTGGCATCAAGATAAGTTATGAAAGATGTTGAAATAGGCAAAAAAGATGACTGGGTGTTCTGTCTAGCATGCTATTGAGTTGTCTAGATTTTCATTGTCTTTGAGCTATTTTACAACTTTATAAGTTGTAGAAAAGTGGTAGTAATACAAATGATTCTTGCCCATAGAGATACAAATGAATTTTTCTGGTGGAGGTGCAATTTGATTATTGTTCTGTGGATATTGAACAATTTTGCATCTATTTAAATTCATTTTAGCTTTCCTCATTGCCTGTATATGTATGTGCTTTGAATTCTCCTTTGAACTGCTTCTAACATCTTACAGGTTCCCTCATTAATTAGTAAAATAAAATCTCTGGCACGTAGTAATTTTATATTTGTACATGAGTCGCAATTTTAGTCTTTTACAAATAATATTTTTAAATTCAATTTCATTAAAATCAGGAATTTTTGTGCATCAAAGGTAGTGAAAATAACCAACATAACAGGAGAAAATATTTGCAAATTATATCTAGAATTTATATCCAGAATATAAAATATTAGGATTTGAATGTATGTGTCCCTCCAAAATTCATATGCTGAAACCTAATCACCAAGGTGATGTTGTTAGAAGATGGGGGTTATAGAAAGTGATTAGGTCATGAGCACTTCACCTTACTAATGGGATTATGCCCTTATATGCCATTCAGATATAAGAGAGTGCTTCCATTTTTTGCCAAGTAAGGAAGCAGCAACAAGGCGCCTTCTTGGAAGCAGAAGGTAAACTTTTACCAGATGCCGAATTTGTTGGCACCTTGACCTTGGACTGCCCAGCCTTCAGAACTGTGAAGAATAAATTTCTATTATTTATAGATTGCCCAGACTGTGGTATTTTGTTATAGCTGCAGGAATGGACTAAGACAGAATTTATACTGAGAAGTGGGATGTTGTATAACAAATACCTAAAAATATGAAAGTGGCTTTAGAACTGGGCAATGGGGGGAGGCTGGACCATATAGGGCAATTCTGATGAGGGCTCATAAGGAAGAAGAGATGTAGAGAGAGCCTCAGTTTTCTTAGAGATTACTTAAGTGGTCATAATCAGAATATATGGATAGTAAAGGCCATTGATGAGATCTCAGATGGAATAATGCAACATGCTATCAGAAACTGGAGGAAAGGCCATCCTTGTAAAGTGGCAAAAAACATGACTGAATTGTGTTTGTGTCCTAGTGTTTTCTGGAAGGCAAAATTTAAGAGCAATAAAATTAAGATATGTGGCAGAAGAAAAGCAAAGTGTTGAAGATACAGTATGGCTTCTCTTGACTGCTTATAGTAAAACACAAGAAGATGGAAATTAATCAAAGACAGAATTTATAATTAAAAGGGAAACAAAACTTAAAGAGTTGAAAATGTCTTGCCTGGCAAAGGTTGTAAAGAATGAGAAAGTATCTTCTGAACAGAACAACAAGCAAGGATGTGGCCAAGTGAATGTTTGATAAGGAGATAGGTATGAATGGAAGGCACCTAGATGCTGTTCATCAAGACAATGAAAGAATGACCCCCAAAGTATTTCAGAGATCTTGATACTCCCCTCACAGGCCCAGAGTGCCAGGGCCTTGAGGGCAGAACTATTTCAAGGGTGGGGCCCAGGTTGCTTGTGGGACCTTGGGGCAATCTGCCCAGGCCACCTCTAATTTTGGCTCCACACATTCAGGTGCAGCACTTCCTGGCCACCCCGACTATTGCTCAAGCAGCCCAGATGCAGCTCAGACCACAGCTGCAGAGGTCACAGGCAGTACACCTTGGCCATGTCCAGGTGCTGCTAACTTTGCAGATGTGCAGAATACATGAGCTGTGGAGGCATGGCCACCTCCACTTAGATTTCAAAGGATGCTCTGGAAATCCTCAGGGTCCCTATGCAGAATGGAAAAGGGAGGGGCTGCTGCAGAGAGTCCCCACTACTGCAATACCTATTGGAGCCATAGGAACAGGGCCACCCCCAAGACAGCAGACGGGTAGAACCACTAGTATGCAACTCCAACCTGGGAGAGCCACAGACATGTGACAGGAGAGCTGCTACATGGACTATGCCTAGAAAAGCCATAGGGGTGAGGCTTCCTGGGGCCTTGGGACCCCAATTCCTGCCCCAGTGTGTTCAGAAGATGGAACTTGGAGTCAAAGAAGATTGTTCTCAAACCTTAAGATTTAATGTTGTTTGCCTTGCTGGCTTTTGGACTTGTGACCTGTTACCCCTTCTTCTTTCTTATATTTATCTTTTGGCATGGGAATGACTATTCTACACCTGTCCCACCATCATATTTTGGAGGCAAATAATATATTTGATTTCACCAGCTTACAGCTGGAAAAGAATTTGCCTCAGGATGAATTATACCTTGAGGTTTACCCATATCTGATTTATATAGTATTTAAATGAGACTTTAAACTTTTGAGTTGATGCTGGAATGAATTAATACTTTTTGGGCTATTAGGATCGAAGTAATGTATTTCATATGTGAGAAAGACACAGATTTTGGTAGGCTAGAGGTGGAATGCTATGGTTTGAATACATATGTGCCCCTCCAAAATTTATATATTAAAACTTACTGACCAAGGTGATGGTATTTAAAAAATGGGGCCTCTGGGAGGTGATTAGGTGAGGGCCCGCCCTTAAGAATGGGATAATGCCCTTATTAAAGAGGCTTCAGGGAACTGCCTCTTGCTTCTGTCAGGGTTAGTCTTGTTCTGTGTTCTTGGATCTCAGTGTGCTCATTGCTGGAGGATGACCAGACACACCAAAGTAAGGCAAGCATGAAAATGAGGTTTATTGAGGACAGAAAGATAGGATTATAGAGCAAAAGCAAGATATAGGTTTACACAGTGAGATACATATGCCACAGATGACGAGCAGACCCCTCGTCACAGCAGAAAAAGAAAGTTTGGTTATGGTCTGGGTCTTGTTTTATGTTGTCCACATAGGGACTTCCCCGTGGCTCAAATATCACTATGGAACCACTTTGATTGGATAGTTGGGAGTTGCATGACCTGAGTCTTACTACACATATAGGTTCTAGGTCACTTTCTGGACTCTGTTGTTCCTATGCTGTTTGGCCAGAGAGTCCTCTACACTCTTTTGCAGTTGGAGCACTAAGTTCTGATTGGCAGATTCATAGGGTACTACTTCCTCTCCCAGGTATGGCAGTAGCTCAGAGAAGGATTAAGGTGGGGTGGGACCAAGATGGTGGCCTGGGGCCCACCCTTGTCCTTTCCAGGTGGAGCAATTGCACCAAGGTGAGGCACAAACTTTCATCCTTAGCAGACCTGGAATTCCTTGGTAACTACCTAATACTTCCACTCTTCTGTAATGTGAGGACAGAGCAAGATGGCCTCATCTTGGAAGCAGAGAGCAAGCCCTTATCAGACGCTGAATCTGCTGATACCTTGGTCTTGGACTTTCCTAGGTTCTAGAACTGTGAGAAATAAATTTCTATTGCTTATATATTACCCAGTCCATAGTATTCTATTATAGCAGGAGCAGACAATAAAGAATTAAAACTCAACAGCAGCAAAACAAAGAACCCAATTCAAAAATGGGCAAAGGACCTAAATAGACAGTTCTCCAAAGAAGATATAGGAATGGCCAATAAGCACATGAAAAGATGCTCATTAGTCCTTAGGGAAATGCAAATCAAAACTACAATAAGACATCACTTCACACCTACTAAGATGATTTTAATAACAATACTTTTTTAAAAAGGAAAATAGCAGGTGTTGGTGAGGATGTGGAGAGTGTGGAAATCTAAAATGAAGCAGTTGCTATGGAAAACAGTTTGGTGGTTTCTCGGAAGGTTAAACCTAGAACTCCCAACATGACCCAGCAATTCTACTCCTAGGTATATATGCAAAAGAACTGAAAGCAGGGGCTTGAACAGATAAGTTGTATACCAATGTTTATAGCAGCATTATTCAGAATAGCCAAAAGGTAGAAACAACCCAAGTATTAGTCAACAGATGAATGAATGAACAAAACATGGTATATACAGAAATGAAATATCATTCAGCCATTAAAAGGAATAACACTTTGATATATGCTGCAATATGGATAGACTTTGAAAACAATATGCTTAGTGAAATAAACCAGACACAGAAGAACAGATATTGTATGTTTCCACTTCTATGAGGAACCTAAAATAGGCACATTCATTGAGACAGAAAGTAGAATCGAGGTCACCAGGGCTGGTGGAAGGTAGAATGGGCAGTTATTGCTTAATGGGTAAGGAGTTTTTGTTGGAATGAAGGAAAAGTTTTGGGTATAGATAGTGATGGTTACACAACACTGTGAATATAATTAATGCCATTGAATTATCTGCTTACAAATTATTAAAATGATAAATATTGCTGAATATATTTTGCCATAATTTAAAAAATTATCTTTTAGTGTTAGGAGAGGCCATGGCCAGAATGTGGTCTTGATAGCACCAAGGTGAGGACCTGAAAGTCTTGGAGCCTGGAGCACATGCCAGCTCACTTACTAGCTGTGTGACCACGGACGAGGCAGCGATGACAGCTCTTGTTGATTGAGCTGGGGCAGCAGTGGCAGCAAGGGAGGAAACAAAGGGGATCTCCAGGTCTCTGGCTTGAGCACCAGGGTGGTGAGGAAAGACTGGCAGAGGAAGTGGGGTTAGTTTGCAGCAGGAGTTACAATTTCAGTTTGGGTCATGAAGGAGCTCAGGAAATGTCACCCCAAAATATGATTCCTTGGTATAAAGAGTATTTTGAGTTAAAGTCCCTTTGAGATCAACAGGCTCTTGGAAGGGGCTTTCCCTCTAACAGAAATAAATAGTTGCAGGTAGCCACGAGGAGATGTTAAGTGGAGAGGTGAATATGGAAGTCTCAGCTCAGTAAAGAGGTCTGAGCTGGAGATATGAACTGGGATGCATCGGATTGTAGGTGGTCCTTTGAGCCATGGGAATGGCCGAGAGGGGAAGGTGGAGAACACCCAGCCCCGGTGACACAGAACAGCAGGAGCCTGAGAAGCACAGGCTCTGAGGAAGAAAGAAAACTGAGCATGGCTTCACGAGAGAAGTAGTCAAGAAAGTAGTGACCTTGCTCTTGTCTTCTAGCAACTCCCTGTCTAGTGACTTGGAGTCAATTCATCTATTGCTTAATTCTTGTCTTGTGAGAGGGCAGCACCCAATATGTAATGGCTCAGACCATTTTCCACCGCACACTTTATTGACAGAATTATGCTAAAGAAGATAGGATGCATGAGGACATTGCTAAATGAAAGCAAATCTGCACTTAGTGAAGAAAGGCTCTAATTTAAAAAGATCTTTGCAAGGGCGGGTAGGGAGGAGGGACTCTTGCTATAGTGGAAGTAGACTGCTGCAATAGGGAGAACATTGACCATGAGGTCTGTAAGTGTCTCAAGAGTTAGGCAAAAAGGTTTTCTCTTATAGAGAGAAGTAAACAAGGCTAGAAAGAACCAGGTGTGGGGAAACGGGATGAAGTGTGGTCCGATGGGATTGTAGGCCAGAGAATGTCTTTCCCTGAGACCAGCCTGCTCTCAGGAGGGGCTGTGTGCGAAGTCAGGCTGTGGGTGGGTCAAAGCACAGGGGCTTGGAGGAACGAGAGAAGCTGTACCAAAATGTAGTCAACAAGCATTTGGTTCAAATGATCAGTGGGGACAAGCAGTTCAGCTCATCCTTTTTTTTTTTTCTATCTTTTTATCTTTTTTTTTATTTCAGCATAATATGGGGGTGCAAATGTTAAGATTACATACATTGCTCTTGCATTCAGTTCATCCTTTATTAGACAAGGAATGGGAATTTGTTGGGTCTGTATCTAGGCTTGCCATGGGTTAAGCAAGGGACACCTGTGAGTCTTCTCTAAGTCATATAAGAAAGAGTAGTTATTTGCAGTAAGCTGTTTTCCAGAACACACCAAAAAATTAGGGGGAGGGCAGGGAGTGGGATTTCTTTACCCTTCACTGTTTTCCAGGAGTAAAGGGCTCAGGTAAAATGCAACATTTTCAACGTGCGATGGCACTTGAATTCCATCCCTCCAGTCTGGGTGACAGTGTGATGTTCTCAGCCAGTATAGATATTCCTGCCCAGGAACTTAAGGCCTGCCCCTTGCTGTGGCCCAGGTCCCAAAAGCCCTTTCTTGAGTGTTTAAAACTTTTGACTCTTCCCTTGAAGGATTCTTCATGCTTGACTTACTAGGCACCTGTCTTATCCCCAAGAGATGCATCTAAGACAGAGTCATAACCTCTGCTTCCAAACCACCACCGCTGACGCAGAGTCCTGAGGGGAATGGACCATCCCCTTTGGAAATTTGCATCCTATGGGCTGAATGCAGCTCACAGAAGTGTTATGTCTATGGGACGTTTTGCTTTAATTTTTAAACTTGAATTATATGCTAATATTCAAAATCAAGATATTGAATCTAAAAATCCAGATTTCCAGCTTCTCTTTAAAAATGGACTGCTCTAACAATTCTGGCCTGTATTTCTGTTGTATGCTTCCCACACCCTTTAACAAAATTCCTGATAATAAAATGTGCCATTTAAAAAGTTCTGTTTATGAACACAAGTATTACTTTAGGGGCTGTTACTTTTATACAGCCAAAGTGAGGAGAGATATGAACTCTCCATCTTTTATTCACCACTATTCCCCTGAACCTATTCAGTCATTTATGTTTTCTGTGGGTTCTTAAGTATTTCTATTTCCTACTACCAATCGTCACCTTCAGCATCAGGAAAACTAGTCAAAAAGATTTTACTTTCAGAGAATTTGTTAATTAAGGTATCATTTAGGAAAATTTCCTATTATTTAAATCAAATCGCCTGACCACATAACAATGATGACAGGTATCCTTAAATACATGACCTGGACATTTTAATTGATCACACCAGCACTCTACATGTCAACTTAGGGTTGATAAATTGTGAAATGATGTAATATGGTCAACTCCTACTTGATACTTGCTTATACTCTATATAGAGAGGGGCTGGGAGGTGCCACGCCTTCCTCTCCTTTGGATGCAAAGCCAACATATTTTGGACAACAGAGTTAAAGCCTGTGGCTTAAGCTTTTTGCACACAAACATAAAGCCCTCTGTCTCCAAAGCCTTTGCCAAATTTCCCTTCTCTTAGGGTTAGGGGACCCTCCCTGGAGCCCCCATAGCCTCTGTGCCTGTTCCTATCACTGCCCACTACCCCCAAGGTGAGCTTTGAAGGAAAGCATTTTGTCTTTTCCATGATCATAGCCCCAGGCCCAGCCAGGCTTTGAGGAATGATCCAGAGACACAGCACCCATCAACTTTCATTATTACAGTAGGTCTCTTCCCTTTGCATAAGTGAGGCATGAAATCTTCATACCAGCAGATATTATATGACAGAAAATAAGCACATCAGTTTCCTGTGTTCCTGGTTTCTGCTTCTCATCTCATCTGACAAGGTAAGTGTCTCCTTATCTCTTAATCACAAGGCTCATTATGGAAGACTGCCTCAGAGAGGGGTTTTATAGACATCCTGTCTCTGTTCTTGCCTCCTGGGAGCAGCCCTAAAAATGACAATCAATTCATTTGGCTTATTGGTATACTGCTGTCTCTCCACTCTGTTTCCCGATGTCCATTCCAAACACAGGATTCGTGCAGTACAACTTCTCCGGCAGCCTCCTCCAGACATTTATACAAGCAAGGGGCTGACGTTGGCCAGCTTGCAGGAGATAGCTGTTAGGCTGTGACTCTCTGTTCAAGGACTGAACTCTAGTATGAAGGTTGTGGAGCTGCCTTCTTCCAGATCTGAGCTTATAAAAATATACAGGAAGTTCAGGCTGACCTTGCCAAGTGTTCCAGGCCTGGGCACTTTCAGTCCTTTGGATGCTGACTAGTGTCTTTCTCAGCATTTACAGAGCCCCTGTGGGCCTCCCACTTGGTGCCTGCAGGAAATTTGTCTCTGAGTATGTAAGCATTTATTTGGCATAATTTTTGTGGCCACAGGAAATTCCACCTATCCACTCTCTATTCTTTCATGCCTGAAATAGCTTTAATCGCCCAAACTTCCATTTACCATTTAGCATCATAGTTTTAAAAACCTTTATGAGTAGTTAAATTTTTTAAAATGTAAACTTTTTATTGACTGTAACATACATACATAACAGTGCACAAATCATAGGTGTGAATGAAGCACTCATGAAATGAACACTAGGATTAGATATAGAACATCGACATTTCCCTGGAAGCCTCCTTGTCACTTCCCGTATCCCTACCAGGGAAATCACCATCATGACTTGGAACCTGACAGATTACTTTGTTTGTTTGTTGTAATTGACAGATAAAATTGTACACATTTACTGTGTACAACATATTATTTTTAAGTATATATACACTGTGAAATGATTAAATCTAGTTAATTAACATATACATTATTTCACATAGTTATCATTTTTGTTTTTGTCCTTTATGTAAATGTGATCATGTGAACAAATATGTATTCTTTTGCCTAAGCAATGCTTCTTATGGTCAGCATTCTATTAATATTTATGAGATTTACCCATGATGTTGCACATAGTTGTAGTTTGTTCATTTTCATTGCTGTATAGTATTCTACTGTGCAAATAAACCACCATTTGCTTAACTATTCTAATGCTGATGGACATTTGGGTTGCTTCCAGTTTTTTCCTTACAAATAGAGCTGGTATGAACATTCTAGTTCAGGTCATTCAGTGAACATATATATACTTCTCTATGGAAATACACTGAAGAGTAGAATATATGAGACATAGGATATGTATGTTTAGCCTTAGCAGGTATTATTAAACACCTTTTCCAAGGTGGTTGTACCAATTTACACAACCACTGTGAGCATAGGAGTTATAGTCACACCACATCTTCACCAACACTAGATCTCTCTTTTCCATTTAGCCATTCTGGTGGGTATATAGTGGGGTGCATTGTGTTCTTAATCTGCATTTCTTTGATAATTAGTAAAGATGAGCCTTTGTTTTATGAGCACTGGCCATTTGGATATCATTTTTCTTCTTCTATTTTCCTTTTTCTTTCTTTCTTTTTTTTTTTTTTTAGCAATGGGATATCACTATGTTGCCCAGGCTGGAGTGCTCTGGCTATTCACAGGTGAGATCACAGTACGCTGCAGCCTCAAACTCCTGGATTCAAGCTATCCTCCCAGTTCAGCCTCCCAAGTAGCTGGGACTACAGGTGCATACCACAGTGGCTGGCTGGATATCTTCTTTTGTGAGTTTCTCTGGTCACATTTTCCACAAATTTTTCTATGGAGTTTCTGCCTTTTATGTAATGATTTTCAAAGATGTTTATATATTCTGATAATTTGTTGGTTATACATACAGCAGATATTTTCTCCCACTCTGTGACTTAACTTTTCATTTTCTGAATAAAGTTTTTTAAATGAACAGAACTTCTTAACGGTTAGCTCCTTGTGTGTCCTATTTAAATTTTTTCTCACCCTAAGGAAGTTATCATAAAATATTATGGAGATATTTTCCTATATTTTCTTTGAAATTGACTTTTGCATATGGTATGATGTAGGAATCAAGATTATTTTACTGTTTTATTAAGTTGACCCAGAGATATTTATTAAAAAGACCATACTTAACTTTATGCCATGGGACTTAATCATGGGACTATACATGTATGGATCTGTTTCTGGACTGTATTTGAGAAGCAGTTAATTATTAAGCTTATTCTCATGAAAGAATGTCTGTAATATGATTCTTTTCTCAGGCAATGTTTTAATACATACTTACTAAGAACTAGGCATCATGCTAAACATTTTACCTGCCTCATTTCATTTTAAACTTCATCAACCCCCGACGACAGTGGTCCCCAGCCTTCTGTTTTCATGGAAGACAGTTTTTCCACAGACTGGGGATGGGAGGGATGGTTTGGGGATGATTCAAGCACATTACATTTATTGTGCACTTTATTTCTATTATTATTACATTGTAATATATAATGACATAATTATACAACTCACTGTGGATTGGGGGCCCCTGCCCTACGAAATAGGTACTATAATTATCCCCATTTTATAGATGAGGAAATTAAGACTCAGTGAATCAAACAATTTTCCCAGGGTCTCCTAGCTAGTAAGAGGCAGAATGTGAATCTGATTGACTTTGAAGTATGGCTCTTTATCTTACTCTTTCCCAGAGCAGCTTTTGAGGAGAAGAGGAGCAAAGACAGTGTGTGTGTATGTGTGTGTGCGCGTGTGTGTATGTGTGTGTGCGTGCGTGCACGCAGGGCAGGAGGAGGGGGTGATGGAGAGGAGTGGGGACCCGCAAAAAGATGAACAGGTGAAGAAGAAAGAAGCAGAGTATGCCTAAAACGAAGTATGCAAACATTCACACTTTTGCTTGGAATCTTTTGTATGTTTTTCTGTAGTTTCAAATCTTCACCCAAAGCCAACTTATCATTTCCCCAAGACAATGTCATTTTATACTCACCCCCTCCATTTTCATCAGGGGTGCCTATGTTATTTCAGTCTTTTCAGCTTTGGAGGCATCTTTTCTTATACTTCAGTATCCTTCATGCCCTATATCCAATGATGCACATCTTTTACCCTTTATTTCTCAACTCACTCTTGAATTAAATTCTTCATCCCCATTCCCAGCACTTCCTGCCAGCTGTGGTCCCATAAACCTTCCCTTTGCCTCTCGTGCCTCCAGCCATTCCTGCCTCTCATATATTATTAAAACACTGCATATATTGCCTCCTCTTTAAAACAACACTGAATGTTTATTAAGCCTTACTATGTGCCAAGCACAAGCCTAAATGCTTTCAAAGAAACATCTAATTGGTTCTCACAACAGTACGGTGGAATAGTTACTGTTATAATTCCTAATTTTCAGAAGAAGACTAAAACTTGAAGAAAAGTAATGTCAAGGTCGCATAGCTGGTAAATGGCAGAACTAGGATTTAAATATAAATTTATTTGATTTCAGATTTCTATCTGTCCATACCACCACCCTATCCTTACAATACTTCCCTAGCTCTATTCCAAACTCTGCAGCCGTAGCATTCAAGAACACTCCAAATCTGGCTCTAATCTCCCTTTCTGATCTTTCCTTCCCTGATCCTTTTCAAAAATTCTGCTCCAGCTAAATGATCCATTCACATTTCCCTAAATAGCCCAGGGATATTTCTACCACTCATCTTTTTACTGACTCCCTTGCCTTGACTGCCTCCTCCTCCTGCGTCCTCTCCTCTTGTTAAAGGTCTACATTTAAATCATAGCTTAAGTCTCATTCTCTCTACAAAGCCTTTCTCATCTTGTTCTTATCCCTCTGTCTCAATTTATCTGGTACCTTTTCTCCATAAAAATAGTTCCTAATCTTTCTAGGTATCAAAACTGTCATGGCAGGAGGATGGCTTGAGGCCAGGAGTTTATCTCTATAAAAAATAAAAAAATTAGGCCGGGCGTGGTGGCTCACGCCTGTAATCCTAGCACTCTGGGAGGCTGAGGCGGGTGGATTGCTCAAGGTCAGGAGTTCGAGACCAGCTTGAGTAAGAGCAAGACCCCGTCTCTACTATAAATAGAAAGAAATTAATTGGCTAACTAAAAATATATATATATAAAAAATTAGCCGGGCATGGTGGCGCATACCTGTAGTCCCAGCTACTTAGGGAGGCTGAGGCAGGAGGATCGCTTGAGCCCAGGAGTTTGAGGTTGCTGTGAGCAAAGCTGACGCCACGGCACTCTAGCTCAGGCAACAGAAGTGAGACTCTGTCTCAAAAAATAAATAAATAAATAAAAATTTTAAAAAAGTAAAAAAATTAACTTCGCATAGTGGTGTGCACCTGTAGTCCCAGCTACTCGGGAGGCTGAGGCAGGAGGACTACTTGAGCCCAGGAGTTGAGGTTGCTGTGAGCTATGATGACGCCACTGTGTTCTCACCCAGGTGACAGAGCAAGACCCTGTCTCAAAAAACAAACAAACAAAACACTGCCCTGGGCCTTATTGAAAGGCAATATATACAGTGGTCAATAGCAAGAGCTTTAGAATCAAGTATATTTGTGCACCGATTTGTTTTCATGACTCTGAGAGAGTTATTTTGCACAGGTAGTGAGTTATCTCACTTGATTGTTCACAGTCAGTTACAGATCGAAATCTTTGTTCTACTACTTTCCCCCCTTCTCACTACTGCACTTGACTAGTCTAGAAAAGAAAAGAAAAGAAAAGAAAAGAAAAGAAAAGAGAAAGAGAGGCATGGCCCCTGCCCTTGTGGAGCTTACATCTCAATGAAGGAGACAGACCTGGACTAATGTATGGATGTATGTAGCTAAGTGCTACAGAAAGTAACATGTGCATATTATAAATAATCCTACCCAGTTGGTTGAAGAGGTGGTCATAAAAGGCTTTTCCTTCACCTAAGATGAGGTTTGAAGGATAAGGAGGAGTTATGGAGGCAAAGAGAGAGGGAAAAACCATTCCAGGTAGAGGGAATGGTAAATTTGAAGAGGCATGCATGTTGAGGAAACAAAAAAAACCTAGTATGGCTGAGGTCTCATCAAATGTTGTGGGGGTTAAGTGAGATAGCAGATGGTTCTGGTTATCTACTGGTAATAACAAACCACCCCCAAATTAGTGGCTTTAAACAATAATGTTTAGTTTGCTTATGAATCTGCAATCTGGGTGAGGCTCAGGGAAGACATCTCACCTCTGCTCCACTCAGTGTCAGCTGTGGAAGGAGAGAGACAGAAAGACCCCGGCAGAAACTCTATTCCTTTTTTGCAACTTAGCCTCAGAAGTCTCTTAGCATTTTTCTTCTTTTCTTCTCATTCTCCCCCTTCTCCTCCTCCTCCTCCTCCTCCTCCTCCTCCTCCTCCTTCTTTTTTGAGGTCTTGCTATGTTGCCCAGGCTGGTCTTGAACTCCTGGCTTCAAGTGATCCTCCTGTCTCGGCCTCCCAAAGTGCTGAGATTAAAGGCATGAGCCATGGCACCCAGCCCTTAGCATTACTTCTGCTATAGTCTCTGCCATGCCCAGGTTCAAGGCAGGAACCATAGATAGGTATCAGCTTACCATAGAGGAGTATCAGCCTCATATCATAAGAAGAGTGTGTTTAATGGGATATGTTGGTATATTTGTTATATAATGGTATATACCATTTGACATATAATGGTGTAATATATATTGGTATATTTTTGGAAAATGTAACTTGCTCAAAGATATAAAGTATTAGCAGAATGCATGTTCACAGTTTTTCTTAGAAATATTACTTGGTATTATAAACATTATGAACATAAACATTATGAACACCACCATCACCCAACTCCCTCACCCTTACCACATACCTACAATTTTGTTACTTTATTTGAGTTATACAGCATTGGTGCACATTTAAATTTTTATATCCACTGAAATAACATATTTTACAAATTGGGAACCATAGGTTCATGCTATTTACTAGACACTTGGCATATGATAGAATATATTGTTGTTATTATTATATATAGTCTGTCTTTCTTACTAGTCAGCCTTCAGGGGTAAGGAGTGGCTTTTATTTTTGGCCATTAAATATGAAACTCTGCAGCCGTAGCATTCAAGAACACTCCAAATCTGGCTCTAATATCCCTTTCTGATCTTTCCTTCACTGATCCTTTTCAAAAATTCTGCTCCAATTTCAAATCAAAGTGTAGTTTATTATATCTCAAACAAGAAGCAGTACAGTTAATCTAAGTATGCGCCTAAACTATTGATACAGTTTTGCCATCTTAACAGTAGCTTGTTTATGCCAGCAGAAAAGAAGCTTGGAAAGCGAGTGGCCATGAAATTGTGAAAGGCGTTTTCCACAGCTTGTTGAGAACTGAATATTTTCCTTGCAAGATGTGGTCCAAAGCCTGGAAGAAGTGGTAGTCAGTTGGTGCAAAGTCTGGTAAATATAGTGGATGACAGAAAGTTTCCAAGGCCAGCCTCTGTGGTTTGAGCAGCATTATTTGTGCGACATATGGTCAAGCATTGTCTTGCAAGAGGATTGGCCTGTCTCTAATGACCGATCTTGGCTGTTTAATCACAAGAATCCTCATTATTTTGTCCAACTGGTTGCAGTAGACACCTGCTGTAATGGATTGACCAGGTTTCATGAAGCTGTAGTGGATAATACCAGTGCTGGACCACCAAACAGACACCATTAGCTTTTTTTGTGTTTGATGAATATTCTGTTTTGGACTGTGTTTGGGCATTTCATCTTTATCCAATCATTGTGCCAAATGCTTGTGATTGTCAAAAAAGAATCCATTTTTCATCACATGTAACAATATGGTATATAAATGGTTTGCCTTTATGTCATGACAGTGAAGAAAGGCAAGTTTTGAGAAGATGTCTCTTCTGATGCTCATTTAACTCATGCAGAACGCATCTATCCAGCTTCTTTGCCTTGCTGATTTGTTTCAAATGGTACAGTATTGGTGGAGTAGTAACGTCAAACCTTGCTGCTAATTCACATGTAGGTTGAGATGGATTTGCTTCCTCTACAGCTTTCAGCTCATCATTATCTACCCTGGTCTTAGGTCCCCCATGTGGCTCATTTTCAAGATTAAAATCACCAGAATGGAACTTCTCAAACCATTGATGTACTGTGCATTCATTAGCCACATCCTTCCCAAAGACTTTGGTGATATTTTGAGCTGTTTGTGCTGCATTGGTTCCAAGACAAAACTCATATTTGAAAACAACACCAATTTTTTATCTATCCCTGGTTTCACAAAAATTGCTTTTAAAAAATGTAAAAGATAATCACAAGCCAAAAATGTGTGTTTGAAAGACTGAGGAAGTATTTTTACAACAAAAATAAAACAAGAGGTGTCAAAGTGAAATGTCAGAAATAGCAACTGTCAAACTTAGTACTTAAGGAAGTCAGAAATTTCATACTTAATAACCTATTAATAATACATATCTGTAACCCTGATGACTAGGACAGTGCCCTGCCCAGTGCAGACACTTAATAAATATGTGTGGTTTTTATTGTTGTTGAGCTATAATTGCTAACTTGAGATTGCTTTATCAGGTAGGTTTTCTATCCTGTATTAAATTGTTTTTAGTTCAGATCATGTGATCTATTTCTCAGATATATTTTCTATTTTCTCTTTTTCAATAACTGCTGTCTCAAAGTGAAAAATGGAAATCTTTGACTGAATGGATTGGTAGCAACAGATCTGAAATTCTTAGAAATGTTGGAAACAGAAGCTACTTCCCACACAATCCATGAGGGGAGATAGGAGACAGAGAGGGAAAGGAGAGAGAAAGAACTGGGTCTTATAGAGGGACAATTGCCACCCAGTTCTAGACCCTCACGAGGTTTGTGGCTTTGGGTCCTGTGCCTCTCTTCCTCATATGTACGACAGGGCTAATAACACTGCAGCACTAAAAGAGTAAAATGAAGCAATAGACAAGAAGATACTAGGAACAGTAGAAAAATGCTAATGAATGTCAAATATGGGTAGAAAGGAAACTGGATACAAAGTACAGGTGTGTTCGGTTTTATTAATAATAAATAAAAGATCAATATATACATTTCAGATATTTACCAAAAAAGGAACTGCTTGACAAAATAATTCAATATAGTATAATGTTAAATTGTGAGGCTTCCTGTTGCTTTAAATTTTTTGAGTAAATGTTTTTACTGAAGTATAATCTGCACTTTGGAGTAACTGAATTTACAATAATTTAAATTACCTTATAGCTATTCAAGATAACATTCACTACATTTGGTAAAGCAAGGATGTATCTGAAATTTACTGTCAGGGGTAGAAAGGGCCTTGAACTGATAAAGTATTATCATTTACTGTTTAGGGCAAAAGATGTAAAATGAGTGTGCATTAAGCGCCAAGCTTTTCTCTAAAAAGAAGCCGCTGTAAAAGCCATAAACGTGCGAGTTCAATTCAACAAATATTTAATTAGCGCTTGTGATTTCCAAGGTACAGTGTGGGATCTGAGGAGGAAGCAAAGATGAATAGCTAGCTGCTCATGCCAGAGACATGTAACTAGACTGGGAAGCAAAGTGGGGCGTCATGATATAGAAAAGGCAAAACACAGGAAGAACCTGCTGGAGCTTAAAATAACTTAACTTTTCTTTTTTAAGATTCTATTTTGGACGTCTTTTCACATGTGCTAGGTCGCTTGTCAGCAGAGAACCCGCCACCCTGTGAAATTTCTCCTCCCTATTCTTTCTTTCCTCAAAAATTCAATGAGCTCTTCTGCCATCGGCACTGCTTTTGTAACGGTAACTATTGTGTGGGTGGTGAAAAGATGGAAAGTTATTTTTGTTCTAATTATGAGAACTGTTTTACTTGGGGGTGGGGGGGGGCTGATTTGCTCCGCGAGGATGCTTTCAGGAGGCGTTACTAGGTTACTAGAGAGAGGACGGCAGGTGATAGGCAGCGGTTTTCCTAAAACAAAATGTATTTCCAAAGTAGGGGCGTGGGCAGAGCAGCGATCAGTGCCACACGGTACTACATGCTGCATTCCCTAGAGAGGAAAAGAAAGAGGCCCAGGAAAAACTGGGGGCCGTGCCTTGGGGAAAGCAGGAAGCCTCTGCTTCCCCTTCCGGGCCGTTTCTCCCACCGCCCTTGTTTCCCCGAGCTGTTCTGACTGTAGCACAAGGTCAGCGCGCCCGGGGACGGTGGTATTTAAGTGTAACACGCGTCCGAGTCGGACCGGAAGCGGCGCCCAGTCGGGACCCGTAGGGAGAGGCGTGGAACGGGCGGCGGCGGCGGCGGCGGCGGTGGTGGCGAGGCTGCGCGGCCGGGGCGGACGGGGCAGGTCCTGCAGCGGCTCGCTCAGGCCGTGGGTCGTCGCTGCAGCTACCTAGAAAGGAGGAAACGACGGCTCCGGGGGCGAACTTGGCAGAGCAGGGAGGAAGGGAAGGGGTGTGCGAAGAGGGCCGTGGGTATATTTGGCGTCGGGGAGAAGGACCTCAAAACTCGTTCCTAATATACTGCTAGTTGGTTATAATTTTTTCTTTTTGGATGACAGATCTTGGAGACACCCGGCGTGTCCCTTCTCGAGTTTCTCTCGGCTCTTGTCTGTTGCTTCGTAGCCTGAAGTGAGTGAGAGCTTTTTAGTTCAACCACTGAGTTAACATAGGTATGGGATGGGTGAAGCGGCCAGAGAAAAAAGAAATGGGAGAGTGGGTGCAAGGGCAGGAAGTGGTGTCGAGGGGTGAGGGAACACCATGATACTGATGCTGATGATGACAGTAAACATTCACAAGGTTGTACTGTGCCAAACACTGTTGTAAAACCCTTTAGATGTGGTAACTCAATCTCCATTCCTATGAGGTTGTTAATCTTACTAGCTTCATTTTCTCAGTACGGAAACTGAGGCTCAGAGAGGTTAAAGGAACAGTCCTAATGAAAGACAGATGAAAAGTGCAGAGCCAGGCTTTGAATTCTGGTAGGCCGATCCCAGTATGTATTCCTAAACTCCATATTATGATTGCCTCCCATCAAAATGTGAAGAAATTGAGGACACAGGACAAAGAGTGAGAGGATGGTATAGCTAGAACAGATTTGATAAGACAGCTGGAGTCCACCTCATAAAGGGCTTGGCTGGGCTCTTGCTCTCTACAGAATTCAGTGGGACGGGGAAGAGAGGTACACACCCATATACCTAAGTTTGAAAATGGAATTATAGAAAGATCACAGACTTTAAAGATTTAAAGAATGTAAAGGTTATTTGATGTAATCACCTTGTTTAACTGATGTTTAAGGACTTGAAGTGGATTAAAGGTAGCTAGGACTAGAAACATGTTTTCTATCCGAGTTCCAATTCAATGAAGTTTAGGGAGTTCTTTCCTCTTTTTCCTGCTGTGCTTGCTGTGGCGAATATTAAAGTTTTTAAAATTTGGTATGTCATTTGACGTGGACTGGTTCCTTCAAGCCCATATGAATTGGTTATTTATGACATTGAATAGTCAAATAATCCATCCATTCCCCCCATTAATGTATACCCTAAATGCAATATAATGCTGAAACCAGGAGCTTCTTCCAAAACAATTGAGTGACAATTGAGGTCTTTCAGCATTTCTAAGAATTTCAATTTAAAAATGAATTGAAACAAGATAAAACTGACTAAGCCAAAGGACAAGATAGTTTGCCTTGAAGAAACTTAAAAGAAAATGGAAATCTTTACCTATGTTGAAAAAGATAACAGGAAAATTTTCGTCAATTGGTAGTGTACTGTTCGCAAATACTGTAATTCTGATGGAATGTAGCTAATCATATTCTGGAGAGGCAATTTGGAGTAGTTGAAATTGTGGGTTTAAGAATCAAATAGATCAGTCACTTATTTACTTTGTAAAATTGATTGACTTTGTCCTTGATTTCTTCATCCCTAAAATGGAGATAGCCGTGTCTAACTTGCAGAATTAGAAGCATTGTTTGTAAAGTATTTAGCACAATGTCTGGAATAAAATTGGTAATACATACACAGTAACTGTTACTACTCTGAATCAAATAAAAGTGAAGCCTTAGTGAACCTTGTATGCAGTCGCTTTGCAGCTTCTAGCCCTCGTTTTCAGTAGAAAAATCAAGGAATAGCCTCCTTTGTTCTTCCAATAATAATTAAAGGTGAAAAATGTTGATGCATTTTCTGAAGTAGAAGTCTGTTATTTCAAAGTGAATGAAAGTTTTAGTTGGTTAGATAGCCCACGAACAGTGATCTGCCTACCAAGGTCCTTTAAAACTATTGTGGGTGTTTAAGATAACTTAGTTTTTAACTATTCTGTTTCTTGAACAATTGGCAACTTAGGTTCTGAGTAGCTGACTTTATACTCCTGTACAGATGCATGGTCATGGAGGCTATGACTCTGATTTTAGTGATGATGAACACTGTGGAGAATCGAACAAAAGGAAAAGAAAGTAAGTAATTTTTTATTGATCTGTGTTTCACATCCTTTTTAGATTGATATGAGGTACAAATAAATAATATTGAGAGTTTTGAATTGTGTTTGCATGTGACTACAACAGCTCTCATAAATGTATTTTTGTTCATTAAACTGTAATAGATTGATTCTAAATTGGAGAACAGTTGTGGTAAAAATAAGAAAATAATGTTTATGCTGCAGAGGGGTTTATTGAAAGGGAAGGGAATGAAAGGAAAGAAATCACAGGTTTTAGATTTCTCTGTTCCATATATTTTTCATGCAACTGTCAAGGTCTGTTTGCTTGCAAATGTCGTAGCTCCGAAGGTTTGTTCGTCTTGATTGTTGGTCTCTTGCTAGTACTGGCCTTCAAAGTGAGGTTAATGTGGAAAATGAGAATATAATGCAGCACAATTCTTACAGCTACATGAATGAGCAGACTAAGTGGTCAAGGGAAGCAGCTCATGGAAGGTTTTGTGAATTGTAAGGGGCAAGAATTATTAGCACATGAAGTCTGGATGTTATAAGGAGACTGCATCTTGGCACAGTTGCTGTGTTTAGGGGTATTGTTCTTAGCCATCAGTGCTTAGCAACTCAGTTTTATACATTAACTCAGGGGTAGTTGACTGATTTATACTAACCAAACTTACATATCAAGCTGTTGCCTGATTCATACTAACCAAATATATACAAATGGGTTTATTATTTTACACTGAGAAAGATCTATTAGGCATACTAACTGAGTCTGAACATTTGTGTAAGATTCTAAGTGTTCGTGAATAACCAAAAGAATAGGAATAATTAAATTACATTTTATGGTGCTTTACATTTTCTAGATTTTTCATTCAAAAATACTACTTTGTAAGAATAGAATTTGAGAAAATCTAGTTGGATGCTCTAAGGTTATATTTATCTGTATAACTAGAGCTGATTATTGTCTATGTTCTCTCTAATCAGCCTTTCTTTGTCCATATTATTAGTTACCAAAAGCTTCCTTATCCCTATTTTGCAAACAGGAAAATTAAGACACAGAGGGTTTAAATATTAATAACTTAATGTTGTTAAGGTTAAGGTAGTAAATGGCAGAATCAGGATTCAAACCAGGAACCTAGGTAGTCTAGAACCCATGCTTTTGTTAGTTTCATTTTCTCCATATTATAAGTATTAAATAAAGTTAAGGTATTAATTAAGCTATGTAAGGAAATGTAAAATGTCTCATTAAAGATCAGTGAGTTTTTTTAAGACTTGTATTCTTTAAAATATGTTCCAATTATGAAAATATAAAGAATTAGAAGACAACCTTTGAGAAAAATTAACTTTTATATATTTTTGTTCTTAATATACCAGGACAGTTGAAGATGATTTACTGCTCAAAAAACCATTTCAGAAAGAAAAACATGGAAAGGTGGCCCATAAACATGTTGCAGCAGAATTGCTGGATAGGTATGGTATTTCAATATAAATTACATTCTTTGGTTTAAGATGTTTTATAAACTTAGGGACTATGGGATTTGATTATATTAGGTGGAATATAGACTTTTAAATTTGTTTAAAAATTTTTTTAACAGGGAAGAGGCAAGAAATAGAAGGTTTCATCTCATAGCTATGGATGCTGTATCCTTTTTATATTTCTAGAATTTTATAACCAGTAGAATATTTTTAAATTTTTTATTTCATAAAATCTTATGAAGTCAAGTAGACCTTTTTATTTTAAATATACGTGTTTGTTTATGTAGGGTTTTGCCATTTATACTTTTGGGTATAATTCTATTTTACTAATACGTAGGAAAGATTTAGAGATCAAAATAATGAAACATATTACTAGTAGTCTGTATGTAGGTTTACAAAGTCCATGAACCTGCAAATATTTTTTCCAACTTGTTTTTTTTCAAGCTTTCAACACTTCTTTTCTATATTTCTCTTTAATCTCATTTTAATTTATTTTCTTCCTACCTAGTCCTTGGCTATTTAAGTTCTCTACAGAATTTATATTTGAAATCAGATCTGTCTGTGGACTGTCCCCAGGCCAGCTGTTGCTTTAATTTTCAGACATGACTTGAAGCTATACCCTGCTTCTCTGTTTTAGCTATGTTTCAACTCAGTTTTTCAGTAAGACTATGGCTCATGACACTAACTGCTACACTGGCCATCCATATTACTGTCAGGAATATTGAAGAACAAAAGACAGGCCTGAAGTACTTCTGGGTGTTTATTGCTGTGGTCAGAATTAGGAGAAGGAGATAATGTAATCTGATACACCCCCAACTGTAGTTATGTGTTTCACGTTGTCATTTCTCTAATATTTTTAAGTTATGGAAGTACCATGTGTCACTAATTTATTCTTTTTGTCTTCTAACCCAATAGTTTAGCTTTCCTGTGACTCTCATCTGCCAGTTGTTCCGTTAGCATTTAAACATCTGCTCTGCCTTCTCTGATACCACTGCACTGGGGACATTGGGGCACCTAGTTACAACCTGGTGACTCTCACTCTGGTCAGAGTGCAAGTCTGTATACTCCTTTTCTGGCAGTGGGGATACCATTTTTTTCTGGAGTGTTTGGCTGGAGTAGAGTAGTTGTTGTCTGAAAGTTATTGAGCTTGCTAGGCTGATTCTTGGTCATTTGGTTAGAGAATATGGGCTTTTATTGAGGCTTTTTTAGTCTGCACCTATTGGTGTTACCAGGTTTCCAGCTTCTTTATCTCCAAATCTGGGATATATGAGACAAAAAGAAAACCTGGGGTACCCATCACCATGTCATACCATAGGTCTTGAGGTCCCCACCTAGTGTGCCTTCTCTCCACCTTTCAGAGTGTTTGTTATATATATAACGTCCAAGGTTTTTAGTTGATGGTAGTGTGAGAAATCGGGAGAAGTACCCTTTGTCTGCTCCATCTTCCTGGAAACAAAAGTACTACCCACCACCTCTTCTTGCACATAAAATTATATTGGAATACAGCTGTGCTTCCTGTTTATATGTTCTCTGTGGCTGCTTTCATGCTGTCATGGCAGAGGTAAGGATTTGCAACAGAGACCATATGGCCCGCAAAATCTGAAATATTGACCACCTGGCCCTTTACAGAAAAAGTTTGCTGACCCCAGCTCTAATAGGTTAAGCAACTTGCCATGGTCATATGACCAGTTAGTGGTAGATCAAAAGCTAGAACCCAGATCTCCAGATGTCTGGCTTTTCTCTCTTTCTTTCTCCCCACCCCAGAATGGTAACTGCTTTGTTAACAGTTTGGACGTGTAATATTCTCATTAAATACTCTATTAGAACACATTGTGATCAATTAAATCACTATATCTGTTTAATATAATAGGGTGTTGTCACAGACAGTATTATAGAAGGTGAAGTCAGCTCTGTTATACATGTGTTTGTCTCTAGAGAGAGTGCCATTGAGTTTTTTAAAACAAAAAGTAAAACGCCATATCTTGTTAATACTGCATTGAAAATAAACATGGTTATGGATTATTTGAGTATTAAAAGAATGTATTTAAAAATTCTGATTTCTTTTTTTTTTTTTTTAATTGAGACAGAGTCTTACTCTGTTGCTCGGGCTAGAGTGCAGTGGCATTATAGGTCACTGCAACCTCAAACTCCGGGGCTCAAGAGATCCTCCTGCCTCAGCCTCCCTAGTAACTGGTATTATAGGCACATGCCACTATTCCTGGCTAATTTTTCTATTTTTTTGTAGATATGGGGTCTTGCTATGTTGCTCAGGCTTATCTTGAACCCCTGGCCTCAAGAGATCTTCTGGCCTTGGCCTCCCAAAGTACTAAGATTATAAGCATGAGGCACTGTGCCCAGCCACATCTGACTTCTTATGTCTGCTTTTTTTTTTTTTTAAAAAGCCTAATGTTAGGATATAATATTATAAAATTTACATCTTCTATTTAGAGGCTTTACCATTACTGAAATAGCTAAATTACATTTTCTAATAATGAAAGATAAATTCTACTCCTTAACTTTAATTTTAGAAACTGTAACTTTTAAATTTTTATATTGTGATGAGTGGTGGTATGAGGCTTTATTTAGTTCAACAATAGACTAGGAGGCTCTCTTTCTTCCCAGATGGAGATATATTTTATCACAAGAGTAGTATATGCTTGAAAAATATTCAAAACATTATGAACAGTATTCAGTAGAAAGTGAAAGCCCTTCTCTATTTTATAGTCTTCACTCTTAACAGTTTAATATGAACCCTTGTAGAATTTGTGAATGTATAAGCATGTATAGTTCATATTTGCATATTTTTAAAAAGCTAAATATACTCATTATTTTTTTTTCTCTCAGTAATGTATCATGGCACTGAACAACTCCTAAGAGAATAAAATCCTTAATTTTTTGCGTTTCAGTATCAAAGACATACAAAGTTTGTAAATGACTATATTTTATACTATGGTGGCAAAAAAGAAGATTTCAGGCGTTTGGGGTAAGTATAAAGTTTACATAGAGTGGGTGGTGGTGGATGACTTTAAAGACCCACAACTACTTTATCTTCTGATTCTGTCATTCTTCCCCTGCTTTCTTTTCCAGTTTCTTTTTTATATCATGAGGTAGAGATGCCATCCACAGCTTTTAGCTAAGTAGCTCTTCATGAATCCCATCTCTTTGGACAGGCCTCAGATGGCCTCCTCACCTGCTGAATCTGGCACAACCCTGACATTAACAGGGTATGTGAGGAATACTCATGTGTCTTATTGGCAAGGATCTTTGAAATAAGGAAATTTTTAGACCTTAAAGTTTGGGATTGCTTTTTGAAAGGTAGGGCAAACAAGAAACCTAACTCTAGCATTTCCTGCACTTGAAAGTCCTTCCTAATTTGATGCTCTTCTATCAGTGGCTCTCGGTTTTGTGTGAGGTTTTTTTTCTCTGACTTAACAATTTTATGAATTGGTAGGGCCCTGCAAAACTTTCGTACTATCTCATCTACCCTAAGTTTATCTCACCTATCAATTTAGCTTGTATCCCCCAACAATCAATTTTTTCTATTTCTAAACTGTTAGTATTTTATCTTGAAAGATCAAACCCTTCATCTCTCTTCCTCCCTTACTCAGTCTTCGTAGGAAACTGTAGTAAAGCAAGGTATGGAAAACGTCCATATTTTTTTGAATTAAATCTCAATGAAGTAGTGTTACTTACTTTGGGTTAGATTTTAAAACTTATTTTCATTCTCTTTTCTCTATTGATTTAGTGTTTATTCAGGTTTTTCATCCTAGGTTTGGTAATGTAGCACCATTTTATATAATTGAAACCACTGCTAGAGATAGATTCCTCATCCATTTATCTTGCTTCCGTAGCAGCACTCTTTTTTCTTAATTTAATTTTTCTTCATTAATATAACTGTACATATTCATGAGGGTATATATGTTTTGTTACATATATGGTGATAAGATAAAGGTAATCAGTATATCCATTATCTCAAACATTTATCATATCTTTGTGTTGGGAACATTCAATATCCTTCTAGTTATTCAAAACTATGTAATATTAATATATTATTGTTAACTACAATCATCCTATAATACCATGGAACTCTAGAACTTACTCTTCCTACCTAGCTGTAATTTTGTATCCTTTAACACCTCTCTCCCTATTCCTTCCTTCCCTCTACCCTTCTCAGCCTTTAGTATCCTCTGTTCTACTTTTTACTTCTATGACATAAACTTTTTTTAGTTTCCTCATATGAGTGAGAACATGCAGGCAGCGTTTAACTTTCTATTCCTGACTTGTTTAACTTACTATATTATAATGTCCTCCAATTCTGTCCATGTTGCCATGAATGACAGGATTTCATCCTTTTTTATGGCTGAATGGTATTCCATGCTGTATATATGCCACATTTTCTTTATTCATCTGTTGTTGGACACCTAGGTTGATTCCATATCTTGCCTATTGTAAATAATGCTGCAATAAACATGGGGGTGCAGATGTCTCTTTCGTATACTGATTTCCTTTCCTTTGGATAAATTCCCAGTAGTGAGATTGCTGAATCATATGGTAGTTCTATTTGTAGTTTCTTGAGGGACTCCCATACTGTTCTCCACAGTGGCTATACTAGTTTGCATTCCCACCAACAGTGGATAAGAGTTCCCTTTTCTCCATATCCTTGCTAGTATTTTTTTCTTTTTGATAATAGCCATCCTACCTGGAGTGAGATGATATCTCACTGTGGTTTTGATTTGCATCTCCCTGATGATTAGTGATTTGAGCATTTTTCATATACCTGTTGGCTATTTGTATTTTCTGAGAAGTATCTTTTCAGATCATTTGCCCATTTTTAAACCAGACTGATTGTTTTTTGCTGTTAAAATGTTCCTTTTATATTCTGGATATTAATCCCCTGTCAGATAGTTTGCAAATATTTTCTCCCATTCTATAGATTGTCTCTTCACTCTGTCAATTGTTTCTTTTGCTGTGCAAAAGCTTTTTAGTTTGATATAATCCCATTTGTGTATTTTTGTTTTTGTTGCCTGTGTTTTTAAGGTCTTATTCATAAAATCTTTTCCCAGACCAATGTCCTAAAGCATTTCTCCGATGTTTTCTTCTAATAGTTTTATTATTTCAGGTCTTATATTTAGGTCTTTGATCCATTTTGAATTGATTTTTATATAGGGTGAGAAGTGGGGGTCTAGTTTCATACTTCCGCATATGGATATCCAGTTTTCCCAGCACCATTTATTGTTCTTGGCACCTTTGTCAAAGATCATTTGGCTATAGATACGTGGATTAATTTCTCAGTTCTCTGTTCTTTTCTATGGGTCTATAAGTCTGTTTTTATGTAGCAGCACTCTTTATGAGTGCCTTTTGAAAATACCGAAATAGTTTTTGTAAATATATGTACATATATATACTCACACATAAAACTATCTTTATCTTCATGTATTATATCTTTTTTTTTTTTTTTTTTT
>VBSM01003143.1:21952371-21966055 GCA_008086735.1 Cheirogaleus medius
TTCTTTTCTGCAGAGACTCTCTAACTGGTGGTGTTTCTCGTCCGCCATCTTGCTTCTTCATGTATTATATCTTTATTCAAGTTTTCAAAAATCTCACAGAACCGTTTAACCTCCTAAATTTGACTAATTTTGTTTTTATATAAAATTAACATAGTTTTATCTTCTAGGGAAAATGACAAAACAGACTTGGATGTTATACGAGAGAATCATAGATTCCTATGGAATGAGGAGGATGAAATGGACATGACTTGGTAATTTTAGCCATCAGATGTGTAATGTATCAAATGCTTTAGTCCTCTCTCTCCCATTCTCTGAGTGTTTTCTTGTCACTTATCCAAGATATTCAGCTCTTTCATAGGACAGTTCTGAATTGAGGACAAAAAATTATGCCTAGGATTATTGAATCTGGTTTGATTCCTTTGGTAATTTTTGACAGTTTGAACTGACTTCTTATTGCTTGACTTAGTCTTTTAAAAATAACATTTTTTATTATATTACGGTCATCTCATAATATGCTATTATATTCTTTATTTTTTGGGAAAAAGTAATACCTGATAATGGTTTTAAAAATCCAAACATTACAAAGGGTAAAAAGTAAAGAGTAATTCTTTTTCTCACTTGTGACCGTCAGTCCTCCAGTTTTCCTCCCTGAGAGAACCACTATTAATAGTTAATATCCAGATATTTTATGTACATATAAGTAATAGGTCTCTTTTAAAACATTAATATTTATGTCATAGGTGTTATTTATTTGACATTGCTTCCAAGTAGCAAACTATGGTTGAATTTCTAAATGTTAAATATTTATATTTTTTATGTACCTAGGGAGAAGAGACTTGCTAAGAAATACTATGATAAGTTATTCAAGGAATACTGCATAGCAGATCTCAGTAGATACAAAGAAAATAAGGTATGCCTTCACATATTTATAGGAGGAGGTTCTTATTCAAGTATAATATTAATTTTTATTATAATATCATGCCCCACAGTATTCTTTTAAAGATGCTAATTCTAGCGTAAGTTGTCCTGCATCTATGAGGTATCATTTGTACCATTTAACCTCTACAGTTTACAAAGGGCCTATGGAATTTATAAAGGACAAGAGTGCTTTTTTTTTCTTTGTTAGCTGAGGCATGAAAAGTCTAAAATTAAACACAAGTGGCTACTGGATCCTGTTTCATCCTGACTCTAGTCTAGAGACTCTAGTGATTATAATGAATGATTTAACACTGTAGAATGATGTTTTGTTGCACAGATGATGTTTGAAATTGATAGATTTTAAAAAATTGATTACCATTTATAGAGAGACAGATGCACATCTTCTGTTACATAAATATATGTCTATTCTGGTAAAATGAACTTTTCAATCAGTGCTAATTAGTAATGGCAGATGTCCTTTTCCACTTTACATCTTTAGTTAATATAAGAGTTATTTTTATTCTTAGCTCAGACTTCAGATTATATCTAGAGAAGGTGACCCAGGAACAGATGATCTCAGTTGGAAATGTGAGAGGAGGGAATGTTCCATAAATATGTATGTTATGGATAGTGTATATTTGTACTATATTAAGAAAGGCAACCTATTTAAAAAGCTATCTCAAATTTATATATCATAAGGATTTCTTTTTCATTTAAATAGTCTGATCTCATTAAAACCCAGGATTGGTTTAATAATTTTTCAGTAGTACCCTTAATATGTGTGTTGCTTCACAATTTCTTATAGACAGTAGTAATGTTCATTTTGTATAACTCTGTTTATAAACTCATGCACTTGGTGTATCCCAAAAACTTCTCAGTTTCTTATGAAGTAGTTGTGGACAATATATAGTTCACAGCTCTTATCTCTGAACCAGCTAAGTACCTCATCTAATACAAAAAGCACCACAGCAGTTGAAGTTACTATATTGCAAATCAAGTGTGAACATTCTAAGTCTTTCTAGGAGTGTGTAACAAAGCAGCTTTTTCAACCCTGGCTCATTTGGAGATTGTTCTTCAGTATTTATTGAAACTGGACTGGGTACTGTGAATTAATATGTGGTGACTGCCCTTCAGAAAAAGCTGCAGTCTAGTTGAGGGGAGAAAATATACATAAGTAAAAATTAAATATTTGAATTCTCTATTTTAAAAAAGCATGTTACTACATAGTTTAAAAAGAATAATCTTGAAACAAATTGTATTTTACTATTAGAGCATGATGACTGGATATGAGGATAAGTGCAAGTAAGAAATCAGATACGACTTAGGTTTTGAGTGTGGATACTGAGAGAAATAGGGAATTTGGAGGGGGATTTTTGGGGGGGGGGAATATAATGAGTTTGTTTTTTGGCATACCACGTTTGAGGTGTTGGAGAAAGTTGGAGTAATGCCTTTGGTTCCTTTGCGAAGATGTGTTTTCTCATCGTTTTATTTACACAAAAAGGTTTTTTCATTTAATTAACCAGCTTCTAGCTCAATGCCTAATATATATAGTAGATACTTAGGGCATTTTTAGTGAATTTCCACCTTTGCCGCATGATCTCATTCCTTTCTTTGTTACTTTTCCCCCTTCATCATTGAGAATTTAGTTGGATAATTGTATCAATTAGGATTAAATTCAGCTGCAAGGTCAGAGAGCACTCCCTCTAAAACACTGGTTTACATCTAGAAGTTTATTTTTCTTTTACATAAAAGTCCAAGTAGTTGGTCAAGTAGTTGGAACTTTATGTTGTCAGGAAGTTAGGATCCTTTTCTCTTATTGCTTGCACATGTGACCTCTTTGTGATCGAGGGCCCAGTGAAAAGAGAAGGCTCAGCACCAAACCCTGAGTAACTTCAGCTTTAATCCAAGCTATCAGCAGGAAATTTATATCAGGAAAGAATATAGAAATATATAATTTTTAACTAGTAGGATATAGTTATTGTTACTTTTCTTATTTCCCCATAAGATTGTAACCTTGGTAACAGGTAGTATTTAGTAATCACTTTTTATACTCAGTGGAATGCCAAGCCCAATAAGTAATTGCTTACTAAGTATTTGTTGAGTAGATTAATGAATGAAAGAGAACGTTTGGAAACCATTGCTGTTACACATTTGGCTGTGTTTCAGTAGACATCCCAACATATGTTGGATGGCAAGCAATCTCCACATACATATATAGGTTTAAAAATAGAATTACACAGAGTTATTTTGAAATTTTTATTTCTTTTTTTCCTAGACTTGGAGGGTTTTATTTTCGTTGGGTTTTAATCAGAATATTTTGAAATATTTTGAGACTTCATTTACATTTAAAATACAAAATTGCCAAATTCAAGTAATAAGTGATTAAAAAAAACACTGAAGTTAACCAGGCACTGAACACTTTATCTGAATCCTCTCTTGATACAACAATCCTGTGAGATTAAGGTAGTTATTATCCCCATTTTAATATATAAAGAGAAAATAGAGAATTTAAGTAACTTTCCCAAAGTTACAGAGGTAGTTAATGAATGGTAGAGCTTCTTGAATTGGGTAAAGATCTGCATGATTCTAGACTGCATTTTTTTGTTTTTTGTTTTAAATAGATTTTATTTTTTAGAGCAATTTTAGGTTCACCGCAAAATTAAGTGGAGAGTATAGAGAATTCCCATATGCCCTGTCCCCATATGCACAGCCTCCCCTGCTATCAACATCCCCTACCAGGGTGGTACATTTGTTACAATCGAACCTACATTGACATGTCATATCACTCAAAGTCCATAGTTTACATTAGGGTTCACTCTCAATGTTGTACATTGTACAGGTTTTAACAAATGTATAATGATATGTATCCTCCATTATGGTATAATAGAGAATAGTTTCACTGCCCTAAATATTGTTTGCACTCCTCATGTTCATCCCTCCCTCCTCTCTAATCCCTAGCAACCAGTGATGTTTTTACTGTAGCCTTAGTTTTACCTTTTCCAGAATATCACATAGTATGTAGCCTTTTCAAATTGGCTTCTTTCACTTAGTAATATGCATTTAAGGTCCCTCCATGTCTTTTCATGGTTTGATATCCCATTTCTTTTTAGCACTGAATGATATTCCATTGTCTGGATGTACCACAGTTTATTGACCCATTCACTTAATGAAAGACATCTTGGTTGCTTCCAAGTTTTAGCAATTAGAAATAAAGTTGCTGTAAACATCTGTATTCAGGTTTTTGTGTGGACATTAGTTTTCAACTCAAGTGTAAATACCAAAAAGCACAATTGCTAGAGATTAGAACCTTTAACCATTGAGTTAATCTGAATAGAAAACTAATCTATTTATCAAAACTGTGGTAAATTATAATAGCATATGAATGTCAGAGGTCTTAAAAGGCAGCAGAGTCATTCTTAGCTAAAACACAAAGTTATGTTTCAAAGTGTGAATGGAAATTTAATAAGCTTTCACTTTAGGGCTTCAGTCTCATTCCACAGCTCTGGGCCAGACTTTACCAATGACAGAAGCCTGAGGTGGATTTTACATCAGGAAAGACTTCTCAGAGACTTCTCTTAGGTTGATGAGATCAGAGGAGTGGCTTTTTTTTTTTTTTTTACTACTGAATCCTGTGCTCTCTTGTAATATATGGGAAAAGGCTGATTATATCCATTAGTGAGCCAGAGGAGATTATAATAATAACAACTAAAAAATAACACTTACTGAGCCTTTACTACAGGGATTAGCAAACTTTTTTGTAAAGGAACAGATAGTAACTATTTTCAGCTTTGCTGGCCATATGTCATCTGTCACAGCTAATGAACCCTACTGTTGCAGAATGAAAGTAGAGAAAGTAGACATACATAAATGAATATATGTGGTTATGTTCCAATAAAATTTTATTTATAAAAATAAGGAGCAGACCTGTATGGCAGTTTGCTAACCTGTGAACTATTATGTGCTAGTTACTATTCTAAGTGCTTTATATGTATTATCTCATTTAAACCACCTCACCCAAAGAAGTAGGTACTCATAGCTCTACTTTACCTGTGAGAAAAGTAAGGCAAAAGGAGATTACATTAACTTGCCAGTACTATACAGCTGTTAAATGGTGGAGCTAAAATGTAACCCTAAATCTGATTCCAGAGTCTGTACTTTTTTGCACTAGGATATACTTCCTCCTTACTATACCGTAACCTCTTGTTTTTCTTGTCAGTGTCATAGAACAGTATTTGTTTATTAACTTAGGTGTTTTACAGCCTGGCTCCTCTAGCTTTTAAGGTATTTTAAAACTAAAGAAGGTTGTTCTTAACAGATAAGTTGATAATTGTTCAATGTGTTTTCAAGTACCTGGAATCCTGTAAGATGAGAAAAAGCTGTCATCATGGGATTAGGTTTATTTTTTAGGTTGGTAAGTGTCATTATTGTTGGTTCCATGTTTAGATTTATATATAATTTAAATGTAATATTTAAATTTACTTTGGCATAAATGTAATTTTTTATTATCAGTTTGGATTTAGGTGGCGAGTAGAAAAAGAAGTAATTTCAGGAAAAGGTAATTCTGGTTTTTTTAATTTTACTTTTTAATAGGCTACAGCTTATTTTGTTATGTTATTGAAGTCATTAGGTAAGATTATTCCTAATATATACAATATATTATTATCTACAGAAGTAAAATTAGAGAAGATGTATTCATGTTAAATTACTTTTAATAGTAAAAGTCAGAACATAATGATTTTTACGTTTAGAATTTTGCCTTTAGAACATTCAATTGAGGATATGCAGAAAATGTTTTACCACTTCGGTACGGGGCTCACCGGCCACAAAATCTTGCCCACAGCCGGCACTCACAGTCCGCACGATAGTTTGTGCTGTGCATTGACAACGAATCTGTTTTGCTCTTGTGTGATAAGGAAAGCTTTAAAACCCTGAAAGCTTGTTTTACTTTACAGGCAGCTTTAGGAAAATAACTATAATAACTCCTACTAAGGACTTGTTAAAAGGTCACAAATTCGTAGTAACTTATTAGCTGAATGTACACACTGCAACTGCAGAGATAAAAGCTGTAAAAGTAAAAGCTTTTGGCTGTCGCCCAAAGTCGACGCTCGGCTGTGCGCCTTCATATCATGGCTGTCGGCTAAAGTCGACGCTCGTACCGAAGTGGTTAAAAAGTTAAAGATTTCATAGCAAGGAAACATTCAACAATTGAATGCTTGATTCTTTCCCTTTCTTTATCAATTTTTGGAATAATGAGTTGGCTTTACTGTATTTCAGCCAAATCCACATTTTGAAAGTAGAAATTAAATATCACGTTGAACCCAGTAGAATGTTTGGATAGGCTAGTTCTCATTTTGGGAAGTCTTTGAGATTGAGCCCAACTCTAATAACAAAAGACCAAACATTTGGTAGGTAGTCAGTAAATGCTTTTTCTGTGCATTCTTATAATTTATTCATAATTTTTTTCTGAAAATTATATATCTCTGTACTGTCTCATGTTATAAAATTAGCTCTTATTGAATAGTTGCATTTTCAATGTTTATATATATATTATATAGTTTCTGAAAACTATATAATAGCATTTAGGAAATAATTTTAAACTTAAAAAAATCTTTCAAACTGAAAATGAAGGTCATGTTTTTACATGATTAAACATTTATACTATCAATATGGCTCATATTCATCTTCTATAAATTAGATGTGTGTTATGTTAGATGTGAAATTGGATATGCAATAAAACAAACAAAATTAAATAGTAGGAATTTGTTTTCTATAAATAATAAAGGATCAGCCCTGAAAATACTTTAGAAGAGAAAGAAAAAGAATAAACTTAAAGCTATTTTTAACTTTTCTTGCAATTATATTTTAGTTTGTGTTTTTATCTAAAATAATGTGTTTTTATCTTAAATGAAATATCTATCACAATTTAAAAATTGTGTACTTTTGGGGGGGGAGACCCACATCCTTGGGATATGGCAAGCATTGTGGGCGGGGAAGGGAATACCTCTAACCCTTCTTAGGGAGAGGCAAAGAAATATAATGTAACCAAAATGTCAAAAAAAAAATCTTTTATCGGGTGGTGGGCAAGTGGGGGGGAGTGTATACTTACATAATGGGTGTGACACACACCTTCAGGGGGTTGACATGCTTGAAGCTCTGGGGGGGTGTTGGCAGGGGTAATATATGTAATCCTAACAATATTTGTACCCCCATAATATAATGAAATAAAAAAAATTCAATATTAAAAAAAATTGTGTACTTTTGTTGAATGGGATTTTTCAGATGAATTTACAATGCTATTTTTTTAAAAATTGATGGACATTCTCTAAATTCATATAAGTGAATGGAGGACTAGTTGGGAAAGGGAGAGAAAGCTACTAATGTGATTTCTTTTATAAAGTTGTACTCTTATTGCTGTTTTAACAACAGAGCCATTACTAAATGTATAGATTTAATAAAGTATTCATTTGCAAAGAGTAAAAGAGGCTGATTTAGAAATTTTGTATGATAATTTTCTAAATTTATTTTGATAATTTCTTACATTTTTATGAAAAGGATTTGCTGGTTTCAGATTTGCTCTTGGTGCAAATTATTGTGATGTAAATTTTTTTTTGTTTATACAAATGAAAGTTTGATCCTATCTTTTTCTACCAAAGTAAATGATTATTTAGTTTCTCTCTCTTTTTTTTTTCTCTTGGGTCATCAGTGTTAGTCCTTTTTTTGGAGGTTTTAATATATAGTGGTGATGGTAATGTGATGTTAATATTAGTGTCAGGTGATTCTGAAATTTAAGAGTTTTGGATTTGATTACTGATTGTACTTCACCTCAAAGTGCTAGAATTTTAAATGTGTTTTTAATGCCCGTTTATGCTAGTATTTAAAATAAGTGTCATCATGTTAAAACTTAAAAATATTAATTTTTTTATTACTATTAAATATTGAAAGGATTCACCCAGGTAGAAGTGCATGTATTTTGGAAAATGCATTTATTCTTTCAGGAACACTCTTGGTACCCTCACTTTCTGAAGTGTAAGATTCCCTAGTAGGGAGTTACTAAAAATTCTCTATTCAAATATAAGCAGTCTATCAAGCAAGAATTTTGTGACTTATTTTCTTATAGCAGTTCAGCTCTTTGATTTGATATTTGTATACAAATGTGAAACGTAAATTTTAGAGATGATACTTGATCATATTGGTAAATATTGTCACCAGCTACCATTGCTAATGTTCCTTTCCTTGTTGCAGGTCAATTTTTCTGTGGAAATAAATGTTGTGATGAAAAAGAGGGCTTAAAGAGTTGGGAAGTTAATTTTGGTTATATTGAGCATGGTGAAAAGAGAAATGCACTTGTTAAATTAAGTAAGTTGACTCTGGGGGTGTGAGATATAATTGATTCTTCCAAATTTGTCTTTAATTTGGAATTAAAAATATATGGACTACTTAAAATTCAATTAAAATTTTTGACATACCTTCCTAGAAGTGTTCTTTTTTCCTCAGAGCTCCTCAAAGTCTCAAAGAACTTTTGAACCTAAAATTTTTATATTCTTAGCATTACAGTGACATTTTGTTAAAACAATTCTGATTCGTTGAGTGAGGGTCTGTTCCCGTTAAGTTGAGAATGTCACCCAAGTTACATGGCTAGGAGGTAGAGTATCAGAAAAGGCAATGTAAAATCTCACATTAGCTGATTTTTAGCCATATCGTTGTGATATGAATAATAAATAAATTCACACTCTTTGACATTGTCAAAAAAGAAAGAATTTAGGAGGGCATAATTGTTCTTGATTTCAGTCTTAAAAGCTTAGGGTTATACTCTGGAATACAGCAGTTTCCCTTAATGTGCATGTTTTAGAATCTGTCATTCTTTTATTTTTTTTTAAAGCTAGTCTTCATGTGTCACCTGCTCCTCTCCCTTGTCATGTTAATGGCCTTTACTTTAGCCTTTTTTGGGTCCTAAGTAAATATGGCTTCAGAGTTTTCTGCCTACTTTGCCACTTTTGCCCACTCAAGAATGTCCCCCACACCACTTATGCCCACCAATGCAAACTGGTTTCTTGAGTTCTTTCAGGAAGTGCTTATGAAGAAAAGTCAGCCAGTGTGGATTAAGGCAAAAGAAGAGATTGTAATTATGGAACTATTTGAAAAGCTCCTTTCCATTTGAATGTTCTTGGAACACTTCAGAGGAAATGACTATACCCACATTAATATTATTAGATATCTTTAATGTGAAACACATTAAGGCTGTCTATAGAGCAGTTTTTAGAGTAAATTGACAATACATTTTTCTAAAGTAATATTAGAATATTTTCAATTCCTTAAGCATTCTACTGTCATTCTTATTATATATATGTGTATGTGTGCATTTTTGAGGTGGTGAGGATCAGATTGTTTTCTTCAGTTTACTCTTATAGTAAAGGAATATAAAGAGAGAATTTATGATACTAAAAGTAGAGTAGCAGTGTAGTTCTTCAAATTCAGTGATACAGTGGTGTCTTTTTTTTTTTAGGGTTATGCCAAGAATGTTCCTTTAAATTAAATTTTCATCACAGGTAATATTGACTCTTAAAATGCCATTCTTAATGTTTAGTAATCTTACACCTAGTCATTTACCTGTACTGAGTGTCTAAATGTAGACTTAGGTGGTTGGTGGTTGAATTGGTCGATTGTATAGAAAATCAGGCATTATTGTGTGACCATATAACAGGCAATCGGAAGTTCACCATGCCCTATTCCAGGCAAGCAGTTTTAAATGTGAAGGGGCGGTAGATAGGCATTAGAATTTTTAGTTTGGAGCCAATGTTGAAACACCTTAATATTCTTCTAAACTATATTGTAAAGCAGGGTTCATAAAATGGTTCTTGTGTCTCGTTTAAACAGTATTTTAACTGAAGTTTGTCATTCTTATAAAGGATTATACACCTCTATACTCATTTCAAATGTTAAAATCAGGTTCCTGTTGAATGAACTTGAATGTATCTGCTACACTGGGTATATGAGAATATCAAGGGACTGCAGTATGGATTATATATAAGGTCATGGGCTTTGAAATCAGACTTGAGTATTTTTCTCAGTTACTCCACTTACTAGGCTTCTTCTTGGGTAAACTACTTAACCTCTATAAGATTCAATTTTATCTATAAAAATGAGGATACTAAGATTATTGTGGGGAGTAAATGAAAGTGCATGTGATGTGCTTGCCACAGTACCTGGCATGTACTGAGTCAAGCATAGTCCTTGACACTGAAAATGTTCAAACAAACTCTGTGTGACTTACCATTGTTGTGGTGGTCAGCTTCATGTCCTGAATAATAATAGTTGAAAGTTCAGATTCTGCAACTTTATAAAATATATATATAAGCATATTAATTTTTAAATCACCTTTATTATAAATGTACCTATCTAGCATTTTAGCTGTTAAAAATAAATATTTAGTAATAATTTTTTTATTTCCTAAAATTAGCAGGATTTTTTAGATTACTTGAATAGCCTAAATTTCTATATCCCCTTTCTATCAGTGACACTGAAAGAAACCAGAGATGTTTTTTGACCTTGACTTTTGAGCTTCATTTCAAAATTGAAATGATTCTTATGAAAGAGGCAAAAGTGATTACTACCTCAAAGGCATTTGGTATATGTACCTTAATTTGGGAAATGTATAAAACAAGGTTTTTAAAGTAGTCCTTTCCTTTATCTCTCTGTCTTCCTTTCCACTCTGGTTTCAACATTATCACCTTTTCCTATTTAGTATTTCTTTTCTTAACCAGTTAAAATAAATTGCTTGCCAATGACAACATTGTTAACCTGGCCTAGAAGAGATAAGGCTAAAGCAATAAGAAAATAAATTATAAATGGTCTAAAGTTGACATATGAATTAACAATAAGCCCCTTCCATCTTCATTCCATTACACTTTTACTATATTCCTTTATTCTCTGGGCTCAAGCAATCCTTCTGCCTCAGCCTCCCGAGTAGCTGGGACTACAGGCATGCATCACCACGCCTGGCTAATTTTTTCTATATATTTTTAGTTGGCCAATTAATTTCTTTCTATTTTTAGTAGAGACGGGATCTCACTCATTCTCAGGCTGGTCTAGAACTCCTGAGCTCAAACGATCCGCCTGCCTCGGCCTCCCAGAATGCTAAGATTACACACATGAGCCACCACACGTGGTCTATATTATTTATTCTCAAGAGAAGAAATTTCTATTTACTGGTGGCTTAGAGCTGTTATAGCAGTTTCTTCTTATTCAGGCTTTTTCAACATGTAGGTGGATATGAACTATGCGGAGGGAAATCAAATTTGTTTTTGTAACTTTCTTTTAAATGGCTAAATGATAGAATATAAAAAGGAGGAAATGAGTAAAACCATGATTTATATTTACTTAGATTGTATATAAAACTTATAAAAAAATAATTCTTTGTCTCAGAGTGTTTAGACTTTATTATCTTAACTGAGTGGCCTTAATTATTATAGTATTCTGAAATATTTATAGACTCATTTAAGGTTCCTTATTATGTAAATTACATTTAAAAAATAAGTACTTTATCTTTTTTTGTTCTTTAGTTTTTATATTTTGTAAAGGTCAGTTGAAAAAATTAACTTTAGGTTTATATTGTTTAACCTAAAGGAGAAAAGAAATCAAGTCCAAAAAAAGAAAGGATAAAAGCGAAAAAGATTGTGAAGAGTCATCACATAAAAAATCTGGATTATCTCCTGCAGAAGAGGCCTCTAAGAAAAAGGATAAAGGTAAAAGGAAATTAAGATATGGTATCTACTCACATTTCTGAACATGAATTATTATGTGCCATATCTCAAATATATGGTGAATGCATTTAGAATTTTGTTTTATGGTAGTTGAAAGGAAACTGGCTTAGAATTTAGATATGAATTCACAGTGACAGGAGTTTTAAGAATAGAATTGATTTTAATTCATTTTGGTAGATAGTATAATACCACAAACAGCATTATAATTCCTTGCTTTGTCACCTACAGACTTGTTACCTTGGAAAAGTCAATGAACTTGTTGAGTTTTATTTTTCTCATGTGTGTGTGTAGGAGTGATGGGAATATCTGACCTCCATGCTGGTCTAGTTTATTGTGGAGGATCAAATAAGAATATGAAAGACACTTGAATATTGTAAAATAGTCTATAATCTGTAAGTCAGTGTAAAATTATAACACTGTGATTTTGGTTATAATGGTCTGTGTGATTTTTTTTTTTTTTTTTACTAGTTTATGAGCTTCTTGAAATGAGAGATTGGTGCTATACACATATATTCAGTAAATAATTATTAAATTCAAATCTGTCAGTCAACTGCTTACTTTTTCTTCACCAATCCTTAAGCTTTCTAAGCCTCAATTTCTTCATGGGTGAAATGGTCATGATTATAGTACCTACCTTAAAGGATTGTTCAGAAGTTGAAATGAGATAATTCATTAAGCAGTTTGCATAGTATTTGGTATATAATTAGCTATTAATGTTATGAAGGTTACTTCTAGTTGCTTTTCCAGCCCATAGTAGAGTCAAATTGGCTTTAATTTATAGTGAATCAGACTTAAACTAGGTGCATAATTGAATTAGATTCAAGCCAATGTTATATAATAGTTGGACAGGAGAGGGCTCTCTTGTTCCAGCTATGAATATCATTAGTTATGTTGTATTCATACATTCATTTTTTCTTTCTTGCATATCATGATATATTCATTATGTAGATAAAGTTAAAATATTCAAGTATGTAATATTACCAAGTTATAGACTTGGTAAAATTGATAGATGATGAGAGGAAGGTAGTGTCATTCTGTTGTTTATTGAGAAATAGCATTTGGAGCAGAATGCCTTTTTTGTCTCTATCTTAGTCATTTCCTACTCTAAGGTAAATTTTTAACTAATAAATATGAAAATCTCATTTGAGTTTTTAAGATTTATTTATCCTTACATGATAGTAAAATATTTAATGTATCATTTGGAATTTTGTTGTATTCATTATCATATTATATAATGTTATATTCATATCATAACTATGATACTATGTTAATCACTGCACATTCCAAGTTAAAGAAGAACTAATCTTTACTTTGTAGAAGGTTATTCAGTACCTTCAAACCAGAGGATAGGTAGCTGAATACTCAGGCTCAGGGTTAGGGTTGGACCCTTCAGATTATACATGTACATGTATGTGATCTTCCTTATAGATATTTTTCCTTTAGTGTTCCATATTTCAGTAGATGACACCTATGTCAACCTATGAAACTAATACTAGAAATCTAGGAATTATCCTTGATATTTTCTTTTCCCTCATTATTTATGTTTGTCATCAAATCCTAACAGTTTCATCCCCAGAGTATATATTTCAGGTTCTCTCCACCCTACTACAAACCCCCATATTTTCTCAACTAGGCTATTGCTATATTCTCCTTACTGGTTCCCCTACTCTCCAGCCATCCCACCTCCCCTCCCCTTAATTCATTCTCTGTATACCAATGATTTCCTATTGTCCTTAGGATGACAGCCAAAATCCTGGACCAAAGCCAAAATGCTGCTCTATATAATATGGCTCCTTTAGCATAAAAAACCTTCAAGGCTTGTTTTTCATCACTCTTTACCCCACTTTCACCCTACTTGCATAGCCTTCCAGTTTCAAAAATGCCTTACTTTTTTTCATTGTAGGGGTTACAGAGATGCTGCTTTCTCTCTTCCTAAAACCTCCAGTCCCATCCCAGCTCTTCCTTTGGGTCTAAGTTTATTTTTTTTTTATTTTTATTTTTTTTTT
>VBSM01003143.1:21966155-21991638 GCA_008086735.1 Cheirogaleus medius
CGCCCGGCCTGGGTCTAAGTTTAAATGCCACTTTCCAGGGATCCTTTCCTGATTTCGTCCCCTACCTTAAATCTAAGTTAGGACTCTCAATTGTAATGCTGTCACAGTCCCTGGGACTTTCTTTCATTACACATATGACAATGACATAAAAGCCCAAGGGAAGCAGGGATTCTACTTGCTTTGTTCATTGCTATATCACCAGCACCCCACTAGCTCATGTTCTGTGTAAATAATAAAGAATGAGAGAATGAAAGACTCTGAAGATTGTTTCAGGGCAACTTCAGGAGTAAAAAACCAAAGTAGAATAGAATTGAGACATCTCTTTCTTATTTATTCTATATTCAGAGCACCTTTGAGAGCGGTCTCCAGAATATAGCTTTTTTCCAACTTCTATGATATAAAACAGAAAATAACAAAATTTTCACAAACTTTTAGGAAAACCATGTGGAACTCTTTAATATTGTCTTATCTGGGGTCATCTGGAACTAGCTTGATCTTGATGTGCTTCTTTCTTGCCAGACCACGTTAATTTGGACCAGACTTGAATAGTAATAAATGCTTAACATCTCAGCTGTATTTGGACTGTTAATACTGCATCTCAAAACAACTTACTTTCTTGATTTTATTCCTGTCTTTCTGGCTTCTCCTCAGCTTCTTTTGACTACTGTTCCTTCTGGTCTTACCTGGAATTCCTCAGGGCTCTTCTCTAGACTTCTCTAATTCTTCTCCCTTCTCCCTGTGTGATACCATCTACTCCCGTAACTTCAGGTTACCATCATAGAAAATGTTAAATAAGTAATGGGTGGATGAAGAACAGATGGCTAGATGACTGAACAAATGGGTAGAGAGAAAAAGTAAGAAATACCAACAGCTTAACTTTGAGGACCAATCTGCTTTGGCTGGTATGGGCAGAACTAGATACTTAGGTAGACTTTCTTGGCAGAAAGGTCAAGATCTTATCCCTCTCACCATTACCCCTTTCCCAAAGGCCACCTCATCTGTCAGGTTTCAGCTTAGCTCAGTTCCTGAAGAAGACCCTTCCTGACACCCTTCACCCCATTTCTCCAAACAAGATTAGGTCCCTGTTATACATTCCAATAGCGCCTATACTTCTCCTTTAAAAATACTTAGTACCCTTGGAATAATTTGTTTATTTTCTGTGTGAGAAGGGACTGTGTGTCATGTTTAATTCATTATCTCTAATTCCTAACAGTGTTTGCTCCACATAATAGGCATTCAATAAATGTTAGGTGAGTGAGTGAATCAGTGAACTCAACCACATTTTCTCAAAATAGAAAGGAACATCAGAGATGATTCCTAGACTCATAATTGAAAGGATAGTCTAGTTTTGCTTTTCAAAGTATGTTCCTTTGGCCAACAGCATTGTTACCACTTGGAACTTGTTAGAAACGTACAACCACAGACCTTTCCAGATCTGCTAACAAGTTCCGGGGTTATTCATATGCACAATAAAGTTTGAGAGAAGCACTGCTCTATATCATGTAGTGGTTCTGTTTTTGCTTCAACACTTCCAGGGAAAAGGAGCCCACAACTACCAGAAGTAATCCTTTACATTTTCAGGTAGTCATAGTTGCTAGCAGGTTTCTCTTAACATTTAGCCCAAACCTATGACTTCCTCCATTTGGTTCTGATTTTGTCCTTAGGCCTCCAGAATAAGCCTAACCTCTTTTTTACCTACAGACTTTGGATATTTGGAAGCAGATAGTATGTTCCTCATATTAGAGGATGACAGGGAGGAATACATTGCTTGTGCCTTTACCCTGTAGTTCTCGCATCTTCTTTGGCCTAAAGGGGCCATAAGCTTTGTTTTATGACACTTCCTATGTAGGGACATTGGAAGAATTGTTACTCTGTTGCTTGACTTTTTTTTTTTTTTTTTAACTTTTTCAGCATTCAGAAATATTTTCCCTGAGATCTTATGGCAGGAGGCTCCGTATGGTGGTGATTTTTAAAAAATTACACAAATAGATCTTCAGTGCTTTTCTCTCTCTGTTTCCCTCACTGGATAAGCATTGTAAAGCTGAGAATTTTTGTTTTATGACATAATTGTATGTGTTATTGTCAGTTACTGAGAACTAATTCTTACCTGTATATGACCTTGGAAAAAATATTGTGAAAAACAAGTATGTATTTGTAAACAGCTTTCCAATATTGAACATCTCCATAGGTAAAAGAAATTATTGTTTATATTACAGCTAATCTATGAAGGGTTTAGCAATATGAGATTTTTTTACAGGTGCTCATTACTTTTTAAAAAGTTTTGTGCTAGCTGTTCCAGGCTATATGAGAGCATAAGATATGACCCCTCCCAAAAAGAACCTAATATTTTAATTAGTTTAAGTTAAGAAACATGAAAGATTAGAAAACACTGAAGTGTTTATCAGTAGGACTATAAGCAAAGTAGAGTATTGGGAAGAATTCTGGTTATAGCTACAACTGTTGTACCACCCCAAGATGATACTTAATCAAAAAATGCTGTTTCCTTTTCAGGACATTCGTCCTCAAAGAAATCAGAAGATTATGTAAATAGTAAGTATCAAGTATTTCTTTATTTTTATTTTATTCTTTATTTTTATTTAATAAAAATATGTAGATTTGAGGTATTTGCAATTTGGATTTCCCATGAATTATATTTTCCTCTGATGTGAATTATTTTTTGGTTTTGTGAATTATTTTTACATATGAGAAAAATCATAGAAAAAATACCAAAAGTGTATGATTTATTCCCCAATTAATAACATTTAAATTTTCTTACTTTTAAGTATAGAGAACATTAAAAAAATTTTATTCAATAAATACAATGGATACATGTTTCAAAATGTGAAAGAATAGAAATAGAGGGGTGAGGTTGGAATAGAAAAGAAATTATGGGCATGGATTAAGATTTAGGAATGTTGCTTATATTACCTAAGACTGATCTCTGGCATTTGGTGATTTTGATTGATCAGATGAAATGTGTGGTTTGTGCATGGAAAGGAAAATGTTAGCAACTGGTTGCTGCTGGTTAGATTTTTAACTAGTCCTATGATTTTCACTAGCCTGGATCAAAAGATTGAATTTTATTGAATATTTGCTGCAAATTCCATTATTTTTTCTCTACAACATTCAAAAAAGTATTTGCAATGACTTATAAAAATATGTACAATAAAATAAGGTTTTTTTAAAAAAATCAGAATGGGAAAATAAGGTAGAATAGCAATGTAAAGCTAGAGGTAAAATTGATACAGACAAATGTATACCAAAAAGTCCTTGATAAATTGCAAAAATAGATTACAAATTTGTCACTGTTCTTCCTAACAACCAAATCAAAGAGTGAAACCACCAGTACAATGATTAATTGTACCCATAAGATGATAAAGAGAACTTGGCAGGTGTTCAACTTTTTCCTGGCAGTTTTGAGAGAAGAATCTCCCATGGGTTTATAAAAGGGTATATACATTTGTGATATAACAAACAGTAGCTTTGAATCTCAACAGTTATACAATGTTGAATTTCTTAAAGACTTATGATAGGCTCAGGGACTAATAATAAAGTGTTGTTCAGTAGCATATCTGATTCATTTTATAATATCTGGATTTATCTCATAGAAATTTAGAAATTTGAGATTTGTAAGCTTACTTGGATATTTATAAACTTAATTAAAAATTTTTTCTATGATGTTAAAGTAATATTTATTGTGGCAAACCTAGGAAAAAGTTTGATAATTATTCCAAATCCCACAACTCACATATAAACATTATTGACATTTTAGTATAATTTTTAACAAGAAATATTAAGTATTCAATAATCAGAAATATTGTGCTGAGAAAAATAGAAATTTTAGGATATTTGTTTAAAAAATTAATGAGAGGGAGGTGTCAGTAGAGGTATTCCTCTAGTTTAGGAATACAGTATGTTCCTTATAAATTATTTTGCTTGTACCAACTTTGTTTTCAGCATACTTTGTAAGTGTCCTAAAGCACTGACACTTTCTTTCTCCCTATATGAATCCTAATTTATCAGGAACTCCTTTCTGAGGTGTAGTCTACTGACAGTTTCTAGAACATAGCCAGGCATAAGATTGATGGACTAATGTTATCTCAGGGTGAAATAGTAGATATATACTGAAATAAAAGTGTACACAGGCTAAAATGGAAAAGTTTATTTTACTTTTTGTCTATTTCCAACAATGAGAGGTGTGGATGCCTATTTAATGTAGAAAAAAACATTTCCCTCCTTTCAGTTCTAGTTTTTCATTATTAAAAAATCTTTTGGGGGTAAGTCTTTTTTTTTTTTTATTTCAGCATATTATGAGGGTACAAATATTACGGTTATGTATATTGCCCTTGCCCCCCCCCTCGAGGCAGAGCCTCAAGCATGACCATCCCCTAAACTTGCACATCTCACTCATTATGTTTGTACTTACCCATCCCCTCCTCCCCCCTCCCACCCGCCCGACAGCCAACAAATGTTATTCCTATATGTTGGGGGTAAGTCTTGACTCACTGATTTATATTCATTCTTTTATTTCCTCTTCCCTCCTTCCTTCTCCCTCTCACTGTCCTTTTCCCAGCCCTCTGAATCATCCCCTACCTCCTAGAAATAGCACTAACTTGCATCTTTTACCTCTCCTCAGCTAGGTCAAACTTTTAGTAGTAGGAGTGGGGTGAATACTGTACCCAATCTGAAGAACCTGTAGCTTAATTTGGCCCTTGAAGAAACAAATTATCCAACTCTAGGTGACCTGCTATCTGTTTGGCAACTAGAAAGCCATTTACCATAACAAGCAGGAGACGTGCACATTGTTATGATATGTCAACCCCCTCTCAGATGGTTAGTCATCTGTCTTAGATGGTCTTGGCAATTTCAGAACCCAGATTTTGCTATTTCTATCTTTTATTTTCACTTGAGTAATATCTACTTACTCTCTTAACTGATCTAACATATAGATTATTAAAACCAAATCCATGGAGAAAAGCTCAATTTCTATGGGGAAAAAGCATTTTGACTGTATTTGTTGATTGTCTACTCTGTTGTCCGCAGTGGCAAGTGCTTTAGATGTGTTACCTCATTTAATCTTAATAATGGGCAATAATAATGGGAAATTATGGGAAGTAATAATATTTCTATTTTGTAGATGAGAAAACCAAGATCTAGAGAATTTTTTTAAATAAAGAAACTCAGTTTTAAAAATTGTATATATTTAAGGTGTACAACTTTATGATTTGCTACCCTCTTAGCAAATTTTAAGTATACAGTACAGAATTGTTACCTGTAGTCAACATGCTATACGTTAGATGTTCCAAGAACCAGAGAATTTAAGTAAAGACTCCAAAGTCAAATAGTTAATGACAGAGCTGGGATTAAACATAAGTTTATAATTCCAAAGACTATGCCATTTTACCCAGTATCATCAAAAACTGTCATTGAATCAAATGTAAGTCTATGGTTTATGCCCAAATTTTGGCAAATGCATTCTGTAGATCCATATTAAATGATTTGATCCGTGTCTCCCTTGTATCTGTAAAATGAATATAAAGAGACCTACTTTGTTGAATCATTATCAGAATCCAATGAGAAACATACATGTAAAGTATGTGCCTGACACAGAGTAAGTCCTTGATAACCTGTAGCTGTTGTTGTGATATCAGAGAAAAGAAAAATGCCAGACATTATACAGATTCTACACTTGTTCTCTAGAATTGATCAGATCATCGTTATACAGATTCTACATTTGTTCTCTAGAATTGATCAGATCATAAGTGAAGTCTGTAAAAATCTGACTTGTTCATTTGTTATGAATATTGGAGACATTTACCATTTCTTTAGGAGGGCAAATTATTAGGTATCATATAATATCCACAAAAACCAAGAAGGAAGACTATTTTCATAATTCAAAGCACATAGGGAAAATTGTGTGCAGTTTTAGGAACCACACTCTAAAGGGAGCGTTGAAAACTTGAAGCAGGTCAAGAAGAAAACAACCACAGTGTTGAGAGAACTTGCAGTTGTGTGGTAGGAGAAATGTTGGAGGAACTGCAGATATTTAGCGTGGAGAAAAGTGACAGGGTGGGAGGGAAGAAGTGAGGAGGTGGACCTGGAAACTACTATATGTATATTTACAAGGCTGCTACTATGCAGGAGATTTATTTTTGGTGACTCTGGTTGGCAGAACTAAAAGTCTATGGATAAAATTATCTGAAGACAGATTTTTGCCTCAATTAAAGGAAAAACTTGTCACTTAGAACTGTCTCACAAAACAATGGAGGAATGGACTGCCTCAGGAAATAGTGAGTGAGCATAGATTGGATGGCCACTTGTTATTGGAGGTGTTGCAGTGAAAGATTCATTCATTGGATAAGGATTGGATTAAATGACCTCCAGGTTCCTGTTCTACTCAAAGAGTCAGTGACTTAAATTTTGATCCCCATTTGCTAATAATTACTGCATACATTTGATACTTATGCTCTAAGAGCATCCTTTTGTATTGCCTATTCCACTTATTATTTCCTTAGCAATACCCCTCCCACCTCTGGCAGGTTATAACAGTTATTTGTAGTGGCTGTCACCCTCAGGGAACCAGGACACTATAGATTCATAGGGTTTAAGGGACTTTAAAGGGCACTAGTCCAGTCTTGTAGACTTGATTCTCTAAGGATATTTGGCCACTTTTGTAGTGGGTACTCTTTCAAAGAGAGTTATTTTATGATGTTATTCTAAACCGATTTGATTTTTTTAATAAAATTGGTACTAGAAAACTAATGTAGGAAAGCTGACATATAGGAAGTACTCTTGGGAGGGAGCAAGAGAACAGGTGGTTGTAAGACCTTTTGAAATTAGCTGCCTGCTTTTAAAGGCCATTTAGGTTTTGTTCTCTGACGTCATTAACAGAGTAACACCATAGTAATAACTTTATTAAGCCTAATTAGTTTTTATGTTCTTTCTTTATTTCCTGTTAGTGAGTTTTCATGAAGAAAAGGATAGAGGACTTTTTATTCTTTTTTCTCACATTATTAATTTGGGACACTGGCAGTTCTAGTGATGGCTGTCATTGAGCAGGAATCTTGACAACCAAGACTTCATAATTTTATCACCATTTGTATGTAGATCATTAAAAACACAAAACATTCTTCCCCCCCTTTTTTTTGCCATTTTTGTTAGAATTGGTGCCAGAATAGATTCAGTTAGGACCAAAGTTCAGACGTACAATGTTGATTCAAGGATCAAAGTCCAACAGATAAAAGGCTAGAACCACTGTGGCAAATCAATGCTGTTTTATTTTTGTGTTGTGTTTGACTAAGGGACATTCTGTATTGATGGGCTACATTTGGGTCAGTTCTTTTTTAGATTAATGGTTATTATAGGAAAGGAATCGTTTGCTAATGTAATTATTACTTCTTTGTGGAATATAGTGTTGTTGCCTGATAGTACATTTTTCAGTATTTCATAATTTTTAATTAACTAATATAAGGTGATTCATTTGAAACATGTCTGTTTTGTTATGTTTCATAATGAAGGTATCTTTATTGTTTTTACTGATTTTTAAGGTAACATGCTCATTGTTTCAAATACAAACAATTTGGAAATTGTTAGTTCTTACAAACTTATAATACATATATAAATTTATATGTATGTATATAACATATATATAGTGTTTTTTAACATAAATCAGATTATACTATGCCTACTTTCTGTAACTTTTTAAAATTTGATACAAAAAAGACATTTTCCCATGGCAGTACATATAGATATGCTAAGATTTTTTAAACAGCTGTATAGTATTTATTTAGCCAATCCTTAATCCCTAATTGGTGGTGATTAGGGTGTTTTCTTTTGTTATTGTTGTTATATAATGTGCATCTTTGTGCCTATATATCTGAGGTGCTCTTTTATCATAATAATCAAATTCCTAAAAGCAGCATTGCTGGTCAAAGAATATTTGTTTTAAACTGATCTATAATATATTGCCAGATCTTCCTCAAGAAAAAGGTTTATAGAATTTACATTCGCAACAGTGTATGAGAATGCCTGTTTTTTCACTGAAGCAGGCTTCTTTCAATTATGTAGTCAGCATTAGTTTTAAAAAAAAAGTCTGACTTTTTTTAAGTTATTTAACTAGCTGGTCTTACATACTAGCTCAGTTCTTGAGGTGTTGATCCTAATGTAAATATGTTCTCTATAAAAATCTTAACTTACATATCTTTTGTATAACCAAGAAAAAGAAGAAACTAAATCAAAGACATTTATATTGTAAGAGATAATTCCCTTATAAAGAGTTAATATTGGAATTGCTACTTTCACTCTGTGTAACTTAGAGGAGTTTTTCATGAGACTTTAAATCCTTGGCCTTTTTGCTGAGACTCTTTGGTATCTCCTAGCTTATTTATTTATTTTTTAAAAGAATTTATTGTATCTGAGAGAGTGAATTAAATTTCTAGAGAGCTGTACAAGTTGAAGCTAAATTGCAGTTAAATTTAATTGTATTGGTGAGTAGTTCAAAATGTATTTTAAATATAATACATTTTTTAAAACATCTCTTTTTAAATGAACAGGAAACTCTGATGAAGAAGAAAGTGCTTCAGAATCTGAACTTTGGAAGGGTCCACTACCAGAGACAGATGAAAAATCACAGTAAGTGCTGATATTAATAGATAATACATACCCTTTAAATCAGTTTAGGAAGTTATAACCACAGCCATTCTTGATAACAGTTGAAAAAACTTAACATCATGATTGTCTGTTAAATGCCAAGTTCTACCTAGTCTGGTAAGATTAGAGTTTATTCTCAGCCATTGTGGTCATAAACATACAACGTGTCCAACTTCCTCCTGGTAAATAAATCTTTCATCAGCTCACCTTAACAGATGACCCTCTGGTCCTTGCTTGGATTTCTTCAGAGAGGGCTGTTTACTATCTTCCAGAGTCGCCTGTTCCATGATACTGTGATTTTCATAAACCCATACAGAGGTGCCCCTTGACAATTTATGCAGGTTTAGAAATCTACCTGCAACACCCACCTTAACACACAAAAAGACAGATAGCTCAGAGCACTTATTATTCTCTGCTATGGGTTGGAAAAGGCACTGTCTGGGTACTATCAGCTCTTGTTATATACTGGAATGTTCACCACTTGAATTTCTCTGTTAAAAGTGGATAAAATCATACTCCATAGAGTTTATTGTGAAGATTAAATAAATTAAAGAAGGTAAAGCACCTGGTGTAATACCTACAAATATAGTAAGTGCTCAATAAATTTTAGTCCCATTTTGTTGGTCCTTAGGCATAATGGTTCATAATAGAAATAGACCTGTTGAATCAATTATAATTCATTAATTAAAAGTGATTATAAAACATTTCACTATATGGTCACAGTATAGTAGAATTCAGGTGTGTTGAAAAAGAGTTTTTTGGTTTTTTTTTTTTTTTTGGTAAGCAAGATTACTTTTTCTCTTTTTCTGTGACTTTAACCTTTTTTCCAGCCCATTAAAGAATTCACAAAAGTGTTACTGTTACAGATCAGACTATAAAAAATCTGCTGTAAATAAAATATTGGTGTCCAATTAAAACTACTAACTACATTTCCCAATCATTTATTGAGCACTTCCCCTTGAAGAGCTGAGAGTGACAAAACAGGTCATAGAGTCAACTCACCTTCTTAGGTAATAAAGATACTTGAGCAAATCCTATAAAGGCTTTCATAATATAAAACTCTGTATGTATTCAACTTCTTTGATATTGCTCAAGTACTGAGCATCTTAGTCCATACAGAGATTCAAACAATTTCATATGTTTAAGTTCTCATGCTAGGAAAAAGAAACAGTAGCATGGGGAATCCCAAATTACAGATAATGCTTTAATCAACTTTATTTGATTCTGTAATTAATTTTTTCCTTAAATTTGAATATGGTTGTGATGGCTTTATGCATTCTCGATTATTTAAAACCAAATGATGGAGTCTTTTTTGAATATCTGACCTAAAATAACATTTTCTACAGAGACTGGTAGGCCAGTTTTTACTATCCTCTTTGATTCCCTGTTCCCAGAAGGAAGAAAAGCAATTGCATTCATTTAATTCTCACAATAACTCTATGAGGGAATGTAATTATCTTCATTTTACAGATAATGAAATGGAGTTCAGAGAAGTTAAGTAACTTGCTCACATAGCTAATAATAATGACAGAGCTAGGACTTAGCACTGTGTCACTTGAAAGCCTGTACTATTTCCACTGTATCACATGGCTCCTAGCTCTAACATTTATTTAGTACTTTACAATTTTCATAGTATGTTGATATGTTATCTAATTTAATATCTCCTTTCAAAGAGTTCTGTTCTTTTAGATATAATCTTTACTGCTGTAAATACATAGTATATTTACTATTCTCAGAGTAATAAAAAACTGCAGCCTAAGCATATTTTCCCCATTTCTGAGAGTAAGTCTTATATTTTCCCTTAAAAATAGTTTCTTTTTCATTTATTTCTTGAGCAGATTGTAGTTTGAAATGAGAATGATAGAAGGTATAGCGTAAACCAAAAAAGTAAAGAAAAACAGTGATATCTCACAAAGTACTTCAAAGCAAAATCTTAGGTAATACATTTAGGGAGAGGTGCCAAGTTTGAAGTTTTTAATTTTAATCAATTTGGGAATAGTTATGATTATTCTAGAAACTAAGAATTATTTGATGGCTGAATCATGAGAATATATTGATATATAGAGAAATCAGTCAATATGTTGAATTAAAGTATTTTACTCATATCATATAATGTGTCACCCAGTAATTTTTTTACTCTGGATTTTTATTCAATATGTATATTTTTCTTTTAAATAGGGAAGAAGAATTTGATGAGTATTTTCAGGATTTGTTTCTGTGAGATGGAAGAGAGAAGTTGACATTCCTTAATGTGAAAGTACATTTTGAAACTTCATTAAAATTTTATCTACAAGTTGCAGCTTGAGTGGTTTGTCTCTGGAAATAAAAATCCTGGTACTCTCAGGATGTCAGATGCTTCGAAGTTCATTAGTTCTATTAGAGACACTTTTCCCTGTCCTTTATATATCTTTTCGATTGCTTTTCTACAACTCTGTTTCATCTGTAGCTCCCAGAGGATGGAACTCGTATTCTTTACAGAGATTCCATTGTTCCTACATATTTAGGTTTTTTTTTTTTTTTTTTTTTTTTACTGATTCATATTTATCTTCCCTTGCCTCAATTATTTTAAATTATTAGGATTATTGGGGTCTCACAAAAATAAGGCAGATTAAGTATGTCTTTAACCTCTTTCCTTCCCTTTGATACACTGGCATCCTTCTTTTAAGCACCTAATTTTCCATTACCACTTATTTCAGGATGTTTTTTGTTTTGTTTTGTTTGCCTGCTTTTCTCTTTCTTTCATCTCACCTACCACTTAAGAGAGTTTGTTATAATCAAATTTGACTCTCTGGTCTGTGGATAATTTACTGTTAAGTAAATTGTTACCATAGGGAGCCAGTGAGATCTCAGTAGTCTAAAACAGTACATGTGTTCACAAAATTGACTCCCTAACAGAGATTATGCAATATGATAATTTAACTGAATAATACTATATGCATATAGCTTGTATCAGATACCATTATACAAATATGGATATACTTGTATGCAGGAATGTATTGTAAAGTATAACTTCTTAACTTAGGGTCCATACTCTCAAGGGTCCATGGATGTGCTTCAGGAGATCCAAGCCCTTCCAGAATCTGTGTGTAAATTTCTGTGTCTGTTTTTTGGTGGAAAGGTACCATAAGTTTCAAATTTTCAAAAATAAAATTTTCAAAAGAATGTATTGATTTTTTTAAAAAGAAGTAAAGGCCCACTTTTATAAGGAGCAAATGGATAAAGGAGAAGATGCTTGACTTGGTGAATAAATGAGGACATGTAGGCCGGGCGCAGTGGCTCACGCCTGTAAATCCTAGCACTCTGGGAGGCTGAGGCGGGAGGATTATTTGAGTCAGAAGTTCAAGACCAGCCTGAGCAAGAGCAACACCCCATCTCTACTAAAAATAGAAAGAAATTAGCTAGACAACTAAAAAAAAAAATATATATATATATATATGTGTGTAAATTAGCCGGGCATGGTAGCGCATGCCTGTAATCCCAGCTACTCAGGAGGCTGAGGCAGAAGGATTGCTTGAGCCCAGGAGTTTGAAGTTGCTGTGAGCTAGGCTGACATCATGGCACTCTAGCCCAGGTAAGAGAGTGAGACTCTGTCTCAAAAAACAAAAAGAGGACATGTAGAAAATGATCATAGCATACCATTTTATTAAAGGTACAGTATTTTAAATGACATTTAAACATGGAGTGATTGGCATTAAACTGCAAAATAAGTAATTTGGTGTCTTATTTTTAAATGGTTAGTATCAGAGATTTTGCTTTTATTAAACAGTTGTTATTAATTCCACAAATATTTATCAGGCTTCTATTATGTGTGAGGCACTGTGCTGGGCATTGCTATAAAGGAACTATCTAGGAAATAATTATGCAATCTTTTCTGAACTTCATTCGGAAAACAGTAAATCAGTGTAGGGTTTATCAGTGTTAAACCTTGTTTGATAGTCCCTTCGTTTCTGGAAGAAATTGTGTTTTTTCATCTTACTGTTATTTATTGTGAATATAAAGGGATCTTGATTTCTGAGGAAAAACTGTTTAAAGTATGATGTCCAGCAGCAAAATTGATATTAGTAGTAGACTATATGTAGTTAAACATTCTTATGATAAAAATATATTAATGGTTTAATGGTCATCAGAAAATAAAATTCCTGCAAAATTAAATGATAACTAGGAAGAATATCTAAAGACCCTCTAAAAATAGATGCATATATTTGGCATTACAAGTATGGTTTATAACATTAAAGTCATGTAGAAATGTCAGTCATGTAAAATCATAACACTGAGTCCATTCATACACAGTGGCAGATAATGGGAGTCACATTTTTAAGGAGTCTTTGTAAAGACCTCTAAGATAATGAATTTAAAAATTAATTTTCCTACATACCTATCTCAAACTTTGCTAGAGTGTAGTCAGTTGGTCTGGGAGGTTTGAAGTTATGCTTTCTTATACTTGGCTCTTAGGCAAAGTTCATATATTTGGCAGACCTTCAATGTTGGGACCTCTCTACTGTTAATTCAATTTCTGATGACTGAGGAGGGGGAGTTGTTTGAACTGACTGATATTTTGGGGCCCGAAATTAGTAGTGATCCTAGAAGTAGAGTTTCAAAATTATTTTAAGCAATGGAAATGAGGGAGTGCGTGCATCACTTACCAAAGGGGATGACTTTAATAACACTCATTTGAGTGTATATATGACAGTCCCTCCTCATTTATACCTATTTGTGGTAACATTTATTCAAAATATCATTCATTCATATTTACTGAGTGCTTACCTAGTGCCAGGTACTACTCTAGGTGCCAAGATAGAGCTGTGAACAAAACAGACAAAAAAGACAAAAATCCTTCCTTAGGAACTTTACCTTCTAATACGAGAGAAGCAATCTTATGATTCTGAGTACCTCACTTGTAAAAATATAACAAATGGTGATTTATTTCTTGGCTGCTTAAAATTGAACATTCTCTATTATAAAACATGCTTGAGGTTCATAGATCTTTGATACAATTTATTATAATTTGACAAAAGAACCTGTAGCAATATATATGGTATAACTATTATTCTGTTTTCTAAATTTGTACATAAATATAGATAAGTAAAGAAAGAAATCTTAAATTTCTCTGATATCCAGACAGACATATACATGTAGTGGAAATAGTTGATTGTCCTTAGTTTCTCTTGACAATTCAATATTTAAAAGCTTGGTAGATAGTTCTATTAATCATTTTTAAAAAGTAATCTCAGTTGAACTCATTCCAAACTGCTTTTGATAATGAAGTTCTTGTATAATCAAATCATATCCTTCTTTATGATGCATATTTATTAGCTGATTTAACTTGCATTAGGGTTATCCAGTTAGTGTCTCATAAATAGATCATTATTTCAATGAGAAGAATAGTTCTGAACATTAAAAAAAATTCTTAGTTACATGTAAAATGATTGATTTCAGACTTTGAAGGGAGAGCACAAGACAAAGAGATAGTTTTAATAAACTGTCAAAAAATGGTATGGTCTTCATCAATCCATTATCAAGGATAAAAAATAGAGGAAAAACATAAGCATTTCAGATGGAATAACATTTGACATCCTTTCTTCTTTGTTTTCTTATACCGTATTTACATACATTATACATTCTATACTGTGTTTACTCTTACAGTAAGACATGTTGATGAGAGATTTTTAGTTCTGGAAGTGGTGTGAGGCATGAATCACAGCTATAAATGTTATGGGCCATAATGTGCACACACACACCCACCCACCCTTGCAGTTCACACGTTGAAGTCCTAATCACCAGTACCTCAGAATGTGAATGTATTTGGAGAGAAGGCCGTTAAGTACGTAATTAAGATTAAAAAGAGGTCACATGGATGGGCCCTAATCCAATACTGTGTCCATAAAAGAAAAAGAGATTAGAACACAGACCCACACACAGGGAAGACCCCATGTGAAGACCAGGGAGAGGATGCCTTTCTACAAACCAAGGAGAGAGGCCTCACAAGAAACCAACCCTGCTAAAAACTTCTAGCCTCCAGAACTATGAGAAAATAAATTTATGTTAGTTAAGCCGTCCAGTTTGTGGTACTTTATTATGGCAGCCTTAACAAATAAATACAATTAATAACTTCTTAAAATGAATTTGTGAGTAGTTTCAGGATTGCATTTTTTAAATAAAGTTGGCACCAAAAATGTACCTATTTTTGTCTTATTTTGCATTTTGTTGGACTTTATTTTGCCTTCATGGTTTTCAGGCTAGCAATATATATTTTCTTGATAGTCACAGGGTAGTTTTTCTGAAGATCCTCTTACTGTTACTTGATGGTTTGCTGAATGAAATTTGCTGAAGTTCTTTTTGAGTGTTTTCTGGTTTTCTTCAAAAGTAAAATGACATTTGAAATTTAGACCAGTTGGATTATATTACAACATTAAACATGTTTTGGACTTTTTGTCATCACCACCACCTCCTGAATCTTCAGCAGCTACTAAAATCAAGAAAAGCAATATTATTAGGAGTCAGTGGATATATAGTGCTCTTATTCTAACACTCCCACGATGTTAGTGTCAACTTTGTAGCCTAATTAATTTTAACCTATAGTAAATACTAAGGATTTGATCGTTTTAAATTTTAATTCATATTCAAAATGAGTCCGTTTAGATAAATGGTTAGAAATTAACATCTCAGGTTCTGAGACCATGCACTCTGGGAATCTAAACTCGACACAAAGCTTGATGCCTGGGAATATAAAATGTTTTTAGTCCACAACAAATTCTCCATGTAGTAGGAAAAAAATTGAGAAGTAAATTTTTATGCAAATAAAGTATAGAAGATCCAAATCCAATACACTGGATCCTAAAAGAAAATATCAGGAGCCACTTTTAAAGGACTTGATAGTTTCTTCATCATAAAATTGAGGTAAATGTTAAATTTAATAGTATCAAGAAATACCCTGGCTTTTCACTTGCTCCGTAAAATTCACTTATTAATATCTTTCTAAAATGCAAATTAGATCTTACCACTTTGTTGTTTAAATCCTTTTCATGACTTTGAAAGGCTGAAATCCTTAGCTAGGCAGTCAAGGCAATGCGCTGACAGCTGCCTGCACTACCGGCTTCATCTGGTACTTTGCCCTCCTTACTCTCCAGATTCCAGCTACACCAGCTTTTAAATTCTTCAATTGTACCAAGCTAATTTACACTTCACGCCTTTGTGCATATTCTGTCTTTTCCCTTTTCCCCCCACCCCTCTTCCTTTCTGTCCTTAGCCAAAGCTTACTGTCTTAAAACTTTAGCGTAAAGCATCCTTCTTCAGAAAAGCCTTCCCCATGCCCCACATACACACCTGTGTTTTCTCTGAAGCTCACAGGTAGATCATCAATTGTGTATTGATTGTGTATTTAATGTGTGTGTGTGTGTGTGTGTGTGTGTTTTTGAGGCAAAGTCTCACTCTGTTGCCCAGGCAGGAGTGCAATGCAGCCTCGAGCTCCTGGGCTCAAGTGATCCTCCTGCCTCAGCTTCCCAAGTAGCTGGGACTACAGACACATGCCACCACACCCAGCTAACTTTTTAAATTTATTTTGTAGAGATGGGGTCTGGCTATTTTGCCCAGGCTAGTCTCAAACTCCTGGCCTCAAACAATCTTCCTGCCTTGGCCTCCCAAAGTGCTAGGATTATGGGTGTGAGCCCCCACACCTGACTGATATTGACTGTTTAATGTCTAGTTCTCCCCACTAGATGGTAAGTTCCTCAAGATAAGGACCCCATCTTGCCCCATGGCCTGCCTATCTCAGGGCCTTGTACAGAATAGATACGCAATAAATACATAAATGAATGGATTCAAGGAGTAAGAAACTCCTGTTTTTATTCTGTTGAAGGACATCCTTAACTTTGTTAAGAAAAATACTTTCTCCATCTATGAATTGTTCAAAATACCACTAAACACAATAGAACCATCTAAAATGAATGTATCATCTTTCAAAGCCTTTCCACAGAGATGAGTTTTTTGTTAAACAATAACAATTCCTTACAAAACTTTTAGAGTCCTAAACTTTCAAGACAGAAATTAGCATTCCACTTTCAAGGTTTCGTTTGGGTCATTAGATGAACTAATAGCTGATCCTGAGCATTTTAACAGAGGCTTTCTAAAAACAATGTTAAACCTCATAGAGTGACTTTAGAAGTAGAAATTTCATGCCAGAAACATTAGCACCATGTGGAGGCATTTGGGAGACAAGAAAACGGATCTTGGCATATCCTTTAAGTCACTCCATTCAGCTGTCCTCACATGTAGGGCTTCCTTAAGTTGAAGATCTGTAAAACCTTGATGCGAAAGTTATACAAAGACAAATATTAAGCTCAGAGTGGTAAGCTCAGAGTGTTTAAACAAATTGCCCAAAGCATCACAGGTGATGCATGATGTTGGGACTAAAACCATTTTCTCACCTAACCCTGACCCCACAGATTCTGCAGTTTTCATATTATTCCTAAAATACTCAGTGTTCTTCAGAAGTGCCTCAGGAGCCACTTTCTAGAGGAAAGAAGAAACCTAGCTCCAACCTCTACTTCAACTGGACCAGTCAATTCTATCTGGAGTGATACCTAAGATCTTGTTTGGGGAAAAAAGCTGAAAACCAGTAGTCAACTTCTTATAATTGCCAGTCTGCACCAGTAGAGTGGGTTTCCTATTTGCATTAACTGTTTATGGCTCTGCCATGTGACATTAAAGTCAGCGTGACTTCTGGCTACTTTATAGGAAGCAAAAACAGATTCCATCTAACCTTTTTCGATCATGTTTCCTTCTTCCTGCTTTTTTACCTCCTCTTCAATTACCTTCATCTTCGCATCATACTCATCAGCGAGGGTTTTCCATTCCACCCTGTTATTCTGAAGACCATTCAGCATAGGTGTGATTTCTTTGTGAAACCGTGAGAACTCCTAGAGAGAATTTGATGTCAGAAACTACATAAATCATACGGTTGGTTTTCAGTATCTCTCATATGCAGGGGAGGAGCTATAAGGAATTGTTAACAGTGCTGGAAGCTGCTGGATGAGCTTAACTCGGTGCCTAGGAAGCTTGGGGAAAAGGCAGGTACCGACTAAGTCTTCAATTTGCTCACTTCTGAGTTCTCTCACCTTTTATTCCACCCCTGAATAAGATCAAGGTAAAACCTCAAACTGTTTTGGAGAAACAATGACATGGCTTTCCATGTGGGTGACTTTTTTATTTTAGTTATAGTTTGAAAGAAAAATTCTCATCCAAATGTTTACATATTTCATTCAAATAATTTGTTTACTTACCTTATATACAAAAGTACAAACAAAATCAATGAATCCAACTTGAAGTTTAGGTAGTTCATCTTTTTTGTTTCTGTCCATCATAGGCTAGAAAGGGAAATAAATCCTTTTAAGATAGGTTTCTAAAATTTAGTGAACAAAATAGACTGATTTGTACCAATAATTTTAACAAAGAATGCATTTTCATGTCAAGGTCTTTACAATAGGTTGTTGCTGCAGCACTGTTCTCTCCAGATCTCCTTGTTCCCAAAATTCATTTGCAACCAGAAGTGCTACCTGCAAATGAGAAAGGCTTGGTTCACTAAATCCACTTATTAATAGAGAACTTGCATTTTATTAGTACAAGTGACATTTAGGGATAGAGTTTATAGTCGATGCCTGAGGTGTCATCAAGCCATATGCACTTACGTTTTAAAAATACATCATTTACAGATTACATTGAAATGGGAAAGGGGAACTTTCTTTCCTACTTCAGTGTTCTAGACTTTTTCTAGATGTTTAAACATTATGCTGCAAGCTCTAACACTTCCCAAGTCCTCCTTCCTGCTTGTCTGTTAACATCTAGCATATATCTGTGTATACACACACACCGATTAGTACATAACTTTTCTTGACTACAGTCTGACTATATTCAAGGGTTAATTTTATCATTAAAAAAAACCCCAATGTTCATGAGGTTCATTGAACACCTGCCTTGCATTGGCATGAGCCAGGTTTGCCAAGAGGACTAAGACATGGCCTTTTTCTCTAAAAATGTTCACAGTCTATTGAAGACAGTCATGTAAACGATGTGGTAAGTGCTAGAATAATAGTATAAGTGCTGTGGGCGAAGGAGAAGAGAGTAAAGGTAAGTTTCACAAAGGAGAGAGGTTGCACTGATGCTGTATCATCAAGAATAAAGAGTAGTTTCCAGGTAAAGAGGAGAAGATTATGTGCAGAGATAAAATTGAATGTCCAGAGCTTCAGTGAGTAGGAGCTTAGAGTGTGATGTGACCATGGGAGAGAGTAGTGGGAAATGATCCTGGGAGTGTGAGTTAAGGACAGGCAGTAACAGCCTGTGTAAACTTTGCTGGAAACTTGAACTTGATTGCTCAGGCCAGTCATTTTTAGTCCTGGAGCCCAGGCTTCCTCTGAGTGCACTAGGGGCCCAAGAGAGAGGCCGAGAGAGATCAAAGCTAAAGTAGCTTTGTTTCTTCCTCTTATTAATATAAAATGATCTTTGCACAAGTCTTGTGGGGGGAAAATGGACTTTACAAAAAAGAGTTGGAAACTTCTGGCAATGGGGAGTTTAGAAGGTTGTTAAGCCATGGAGTGGCTGTTTGTTGGTTGAGAGGTTAATGAGAGAGGATCAATTAGGAAGCTGCCCGCATAGTTCTGTGAAGTCCGGGCAAACGGCTGGACTGAGGAGGTGGTAAGGATGATAGAAATGATTTTGAACTGGGGAAGATAAGCTCAAGCAAGACCCCAAGCTTCTGGCTTGAGTGATTGCATGATGGACGCAGGAGGAAGAGCAGCATGGCGAGGAGGAAGGAGGGGAAGGGTTTGGTGGGACTTGGTGGTGATGGAGTTCAGGACACGCTGCCCCCAAATATTTTAAGCTGAAGGAATCTGAGAAAACCACGGAAGCAGGAAGGTCGGTCTCACCTTCCCCCGCCCTTCTTCCCTAAAGCAGGTCATAAGACCTTCATTCAAGAGGTGCCCTCCCTACACCAGGAGGAAAGGAGCCAGAGACACGGAGATGCCAAGAGGAGTCTGAACAAGCAGGCCTTGCCACGCTTTCCCAGTGTATTACCATGAGATTGTACCCTCTTTGTTCACTTCCATTTATCCAGGACTATCCACTTCTTCATCAAACCCAGTACAAAAATACGCAAGATTCTTTCTTAGAGTCTTCATTTCCTTAGGAAGGCTCCCGTGTCACATAAAACTTAGATAAACTTGTCTGCTTTTCTCTTGCTAATCTGCCTTTTGTTACAGGAGTTTCAGCCATGAGCCTAAGATGAATGAGGAAAAAATATTTTTCCTCCCCTACAATGGGTTCCAATTATTCTATCTTTATAGATACAATGCACATTTATATTATGGTTGAACCCAGTTATTTCTGGCCTCTTCTGCTTAGGGTTTTCTCTAGAAGTTATTGAAGGAAAAGGAGAAGGTTCTTTCACTCAATTGGTAAGAAAGCAAGTGGTACACTAGTGCCTCCTCACTCTCACTGTGGGGTAGAAACTTCCATGGGAGGCAACCTCCGACATGAGCCCACAGTCAGCACCTTCTTAGGATTGACAGCACATTGAAGTAGAGATTGTAGGAACAAAAGCACCCTTTATAGAGAAAAACACTAATGATTTATCCTGGTCTTGTCCTGAATAAACTTCTCTATTTAAAAACTCAGACATTCCTTGAATAATTTTACATAAATTTTTATAACCTGTTCAATGATAAGGAATTCTTTCAAGAAAGCGTTTTCATCCCCACGTTTCCTCTATTTGCCTTATTCTAGGGCCTGATCAAGTGACCTATGGTCTAACTGATGTTTGTAATTTGTCAGAATAGAATTCTGAGGTTGCCAGAGATCTTTGTGTGGACTTTCCATGGGACCTAGACAGTACCTGAGACTGTGACAGAAAAGAAAACATAACTGGACTTGCCTGACTTTGTACCTCCCAGGGCTTGGTTATAGCAGACAAGTCACATGCGGTCATCATCATTGCCCTTAGGAAGAAAACAAAAAGTGTTAAGGCAGAAAGAAAGACAAAATAGTTACTTTTGCCAAAAAAAATCAAAAAACAAAAAAACAACGTTTTGACTACCTACATGATAATCTCTTTTTTGGTTGGATCAATGGTTACATATTTGATGGCTTGTTCTTCAGTCTCCATTTGTTCACAGGCATCAACAATTTTTTGAAACATCGTTCTCTTCCTAGAAAAGATACAGCTGTGCAACAATATTAGCATATAAAAGCAGAGAGAAAGTATCTTAAATACATGCGTTTCAGATTTCCTGTTCCCACTTTGCATAGGGATGTCTGCCCTGCAGAGTCTACAAGGCCAGGGAATAAGAGGACAGAGACTGACTGCGTAGCTTTGGCTAGAAAGGGCTTAAGACAGAAAATCACAAACCATAGAGGGGAAAAAAAGCAGGTAAATTTAAATACGTTAAAACTAAAAGTTACATATGAGAAAAGAGACCGTAACATAAACATAAAGACCACAGATGGGGATAAGATATGGAACACATATAACAATAATAATAATAATAAAAAGAACCCAAAATATTAAATATGTGGATGTTAGGTCTCACTGTTAATCAGGAAAATACAAATTTGATAATAAGATACCATCTCACACTCATTAGATTAGCAAAATAAATTTTATTTTATTTATTTATTTTTGAGTCAGGGTCTCGCCTAGGCTGGAGTGCAGTGGTACGATCATAGCTCACTGTAGCCTAGTACTCCTGGACTCAAGTGATCCTCCCACCTCAGTTTCCCTAGTAGCTGGGACTACAGGTGAGCACCACCACACCAAGTTAAAAATTTTTCGTAGAGGTGGGGGTCTCACTATGTTGCCCAGGCTGGTCTCAAACTCCTGGCCTCATGAAATTTCCCCCACCTCGGCCTCCTAAAAAGCTGGGATTATGGGTGTGAGCCACCATGCCTGGCCTAGATTAGCAAAATAAATTTTAAACATGCCCAGATCAAGAGTGTTCCAGATGCCAGATAATAGGAACTCTTGTACACTGTGGGTGTGAGTATAAATTGGCACAACTACTTAGGAGTGCAGTTTTGCAAGGTGGCATAAAATTGAAGAGATGCAAACCCACAGTATTTCCGTTTCCAGGTATATATATACTTTAGAGAAACTTTCATATGCGTACAAGGACATACAATGTATCATTGTAAGCAATGATGAAAATTAGAAATGATCTAAATGTTCATGAATAGAGGAATGAGTAAATTAATTATGATACATTTATATACTGTGTACAATTAAAATACATGATTGGACCATATTAGGTATCATCAATGATAAATCTTTAAAACATAATGTGTGAATAAAGTAAGTTGCAGGAAGATATATTCAGACAGTATGATACCATTTATGGAAAATTTTAGAACATACTTAACAATGCTATATAAAAACAGATGGAAAAGATGAATACATATCAACATCAGATGGTGGTATCTTTGAGGGTGAAGGGAAATTTTCATGACAGAGTAGGGGTGGAATGCCTTAACTGCATCACTAATTTTCTTTCCTTAAAAAACAAAATCTGAGGCAAATGTGGCAAAAATTAGCATGTGTTAAATATGGACTATGGATATCTGGATATCCATTAAGTTATTCTAAGACGTTGTCTTCATATTTGAACTATTTATTAGGTTTTTAACCAGGAAGGATCAGAAAGGAATAATCTGACAACCCAAGTCGCTGAATATTTGGATCCTAAAACTAGTTGACCTTGTTCTAATTCATTCTCACCAAGCAATTTTATAGTTCACTTACAAGAAAATATGCAGCGACCTGGCATATCTTGTCTCCTTGGCAATATTATTACTGTAAATAGGCTGGCACTCTGCTGTATATAACTCAGTTTTGTAAATTTGGCTAATGTCTGTCAGTATCGCCAAAATTGTTCAGCTAACAATTCGGATAACTGCCTAACATTATGAGCTTACATTTCAAAAATATATTTCCAAATGTCTTGTAAATTCACTGTTAGGCATATATCTTAAGGGTATTCCAATCAATAATCCAAAAGGAAAGCAAAGATGACTGCATGCACACACGTGTTCACAAGTGTGAATAAATTCCATTTAACACAACAGGAAATTCATGGAAGGTGGAAGTGTAAGGGAAGCATTTTGTTAGGCAGTGTTATGTACTTACTTGAAATATAAAGCCAGGTCAGTTGCTATGATTGCGACCTCAAACAAATGAATGACTGTTTCATATTGCCGCTTATTTAGGTTCTGGAAGATGTTTAAACTCTGTAGGATGAAAATTCACAATAAAGTGCAATCACTAATTGGACTTTGATTGAACAAACAAACCAAACTATGCTTAACAAGAGGAGAATCTAGGTCTTCCAACACTGTTTTGGCTTTCAGTTTTTATCTAGTGGACTAAGTGCACCCTTCTACTGTACTTTGAGTAAAATAAATTAATTTAAACTATAAAAACAGATACTGTTAGCAAATAATCCATGTTAAAGTTTTTGGAGTAAATAAGTGTTTTTTTCCAGGACCATTACAAAATAACAATGTGGCTGGCAAATAAAACCCAGAAGAAAAACAAACAAAAAAACCCTAGTAACTTTAAAATGTACATATATTAATTGAGGAGCTTTAATAAAGAATTTCTAGGAGATGTCCAACTGTTAGACATGTTGCATTATCTTCGGGGTAATTTTAGAGTGATCATAGAAACCACTGGTTTGTCAGAAACTGCAAATTGTGCTAGTACTCATATTTATCTAGGAACATGTAATGAGATCCTTCCATGTTATCCTTAAAAGGTTTTCTTGCAATTCTATTTTACAAAGACTTAATTAGACCTTTCTTCAAACAGTTTCTCATTAATCTCTTCACATATGGATCAGCTTCATTTCACAGTGTTCTAGAAAATGAGAGTACAAAGGTAGGGGTGGTTTTTTGAAAGCTTTGATGCTCTAAATAGACCTTTTTAGTCAGACAGGCCAAAGGACAGATATTCACATTTGGTTTTGCCAAATAAAGTTGACAGTTACAAAATACAGCAAACACTTAGTTCTTACTACCTACCAGGTTCTAAGTGCTTTGGGAATACTCTTAATCTCCTCACAACAAACCACAGCACAGAGAGGTTACATAACTTGCTCAAGGCTAAACAGCTGGAATGTGGCAGAACTGGTACCTAAACCAATTTGCAGCCTGGCTACAGAGTCTGTGCTCTTGATCTCTGCACGACATTACCTCTCAACACAGAACCCAGGTTCAGTTCCTGGCTTCCCCACTTTGGTAGTTATAAAATCCTGGATACTTCACTTGACATCTGTGAGTGTTTGTTTTCTCAGATGGGGATAATAACAGCTGCCCTGCCTAAATACCTAGCACTTAGTCTATGCTCAATAAATATTTGTGGAGTGTTGAATCAAATGAAATAATTACTGGGAATATATTTTAAAATTGCAAATTGCTATAAAATTTATTGTTGTATTATTGTTATTGTTATGTGAAGTCTTGAGACTGGCTCCAGGTTAAAATAGAATTGCAAACCCAAGACCAAATTTAGCTCTTGGTCATTTCAGGATATTGAAATATTAGAAAGCAATAACTGGACGAGAACTCAAATTTTAGACGCTATACCACGCATTCTATAAATCTTCACTTAAGTTGTCTTTTTATAACATCTACAATAGAAGGAAGGAAATGGAAAGGAAAACTACAGTATGATTCATTTTGTTAAAATACTGAGTTCATCATAATAACTATAGTTAACCTTTTTTACATGGATGGAATGAAGCAATGGCTGTTGAACACTCCAAATAACAATAAACAAAAGCAAAGAGGATCTGGATCAAAATCAATTTCTTACTGGATTTTTTAAAAATTGATATCATTAAGAACAAGAGTTTATATTCAACTTTTCCATACTGCTGCCTTTGTATATAGCTCAACATACCTGAATTTTATTCATATCTTCCTCTTCTCACTCATTTTCACTTTTATCTAAAAACATGTACAAGTCTTCTAATTTAAAAACTCTTTAAGTTTGACATTCTTTTATATTGTCTCTTTTCTTCCTTTCCCACCTGAGGTACTTAAAGAGCTTCTAATTGGTTTCTTCTTAAGAATATAGATTCCTATTTAAAAATCCTGTTTCTGTTTTTGTATTAGTTGCTAAAGACGCTCTTGATCAAATTTGTGGCCTATGTCTGATAGATGTTTATATGTTATTGCATATATTTTAGGTACGTATGGCCTTTACCATGCTCCATCTCATTTTTCTTATTTTTCCATTAGCCCTCATTGTCTTTTTCTTTAATGGTATATGTACTTTTGGAAGCTCCATTAAATCGTTTTTGGAAAAAAGTGAGGCTTAAACATACACACACAAAGTTGGGGTTTTAGTTAGTTTGTTTAGTAAGTAAAAGCAGACCCAGTGATCCTTTAATTAGAGCAAGAGGTCCCAGGATGGGAACAGCACATGGGAGAAAAAGGATGTCCCTCCAAGGCTTAGTTTGGCACCACCAAACAGCAGAGGAGGAGCTGATGAAGAAGCTATGCTGATGTCCCTTTGTCCTGACTCCTTCTACTCCATCTCCTAGGTGGAAGAGAATGCCATAGGTAACAGGAAGTGAAGGAGGGACAGGCAGACAGCAGTGGCCAGGTGCCAGCACACAGAGCCCAGGCTTTGTTCTACATGAGCCTTAACTTCTGGGAAACCAAAATCGGAGGTGTGTAGACGTGGTGAGTAAAGTGTTTGAGACAACAAATTGGAAGCTGAGATTCCCCAGCTCACTCCTGCCCTTCCCCACAGCATTCTTCAGCAGACACTGGCTCCACTCAGGGGTGA
>VBSM01003143.1:22002809-22017336 GCA_008086735.1 Cheirogaleus medius
GCATTAAGGAGAGAAGGAAAACACTTACCAAAATCGTGACAAGTTGTTTTTCTTCACAGTCTTCAATTATATCTATATTTAACTTCTCTTTAAATTTCTAAAATGGAAAAGTAATTGAAGTGTGAAATTCCTATGAAGATTTATATTTGATTCCTCTACTATTAAAGTCAGTTAAGATATATTTAAAATATGCTGCAATTAGTTCCGTGACACAGATGCATCCTGGATACAGAGAAGATTGATAGCACCTGATTATGAAGAGTTTTTTCCAAGAAATAATCTGATATAATTGTTTTTTATTCCCCCAAAAGGCAACAGTATTTCATTAAGAAAGAAAGAAAGAAAGAGAGAGAGAGAGAGAAATGAGTGGCCTACATCTGTTTTTCTATTAGCTTATAGCAATTTCCTTTATTCCTCCTGGACGTTCTCGTCTTTAACATCTCAAAGTCTCACATCAAATTTCTCTTAACTCTCAAACCACTCAGTAAAACTAAAAACCTAACCAAAAGAAACAAACGAACCTCACTCCAGCAAAAGTAAATCTACACACATATGCTCTAAAAGCTAGGGAAATAAAATAGAGATAGTGGGTGCATGGTATTGTCCCTTCATTTTGTAGTGATTAGAAAACTGTTAGCAAATATCCACTCACTCCCCCATCATCCATGATGTTGGTCTTGGTGATGTGACTTTCTTTGGCCAATGAGTATTTCTGTGAATATGATGGAGCAAAGACTTGAAATGTGCTTGCACAATTGGCTTTGCTCTCTTATACTTCTACCATCACTGGGAGAAGATCTATCAGGTAGCTGCTTGTCCAGGAAATGATGAGAGACACATGGAGCAAACCAACTCACAGCTTGGAGCCAGGCCCAGCCAAGATCAATCAAAGCCTGTTCGACCCACACATGCATGAATGAGAGAGAGAGAGATGCTTACTATCGTATGCCACTGAGATGTTATGATTGTTGTTATGCAGCATTACATGACAGTAGCTGATTGATACATTACTCTTCCTAGAAATATCTTCTTGCCAGACATCACTACTCTACCTCCTACAGACCTAGGAGCTGTTTTAACAAAGTGCTATTCCAACCAAGCACTCTGTATATCCAGTAAGGGTCTATGCACACTGGGCCACCCATGTCTTCTTCCAACCCCTCCTTCTCTGTCTCCCTCTCAGCCCAGGACTAAACCTAATTCTCACCTGTCAGACCTCTGGGAAATAAGGTATATAAATATCACCAGATTTATATTTATATTTCCACTTCTGGAAGCCATGGTTAGTTAGATACCACCTAAGGCCCACAGGACTGAATTCCCCACTTACCAAAATAGACTTAACTTCATCAGGAGTGGCTTTGGTCTGGTTCATGAGCATTTCCTGAGCAATGTCCTTTCTGTTTTCTAGCTTATTCATTTTCTCATAGGTGTCAGTATTTAAAAGAGACCATCCAAGAAATTGCGTGAGCGTCTGAAAAGTATAAAAGATGTTTCAGATTCTCTAAAGTTAAAGGAAAATTGATTTGGAGGCAACAATCTGCATGCTTTCCTATCAATCTCTCACCATCAACAACCCAGTTCCTTATTTTAATATAAGAAAAACATGCCTCAGACAATCAGCCTCAGACCATAAAATTGACTGAGCTGTTGCTTTTCCAAGAGTCCCATGAACCACAAATACTTCGGTGGAAGAGAGAGATTGCAAACACCAGTGTAATCAAGCACAACCTAAAAATTAGACAGAGGGCTGGGGGTAAGAAAAGAAAGAGGGAATAGAAGGGAAGAGAGAGAGAAGATGGAAATCTTTCCCATGTTCCTATTATTATAAAGAATTTCAGTTAAGCTGAAATATTATCCTTTGGTAAAAAATGGTCCAGTGTATAGAAGTCAGGAAACAGAAATGACAAAATAACAACATACTGGTTACACGTGTACTCGTGTCTTAATTGCCTTTCAAAATATCATTCCAGAATAACAAATAATTATGCATCCTCTGTTATTTTGTGAATTCCATTTACCTCCATTATTCTATTAGTGCACTTACCTCCATAATGTGTTCATCATGCTCATCAAAAGGTTTTCCATCCTTCCTGTTGTAAAATGTAGCAACTCCCACAATGTCTTCTTTCTTGTTGACAATAGGCAGGGACAACACATTTTTAATGACCCAACCAGTTTCATCTACAGGTCCTTTCTACAAACAATAAGAGAACCTAGGTTATTTTTTTTAGTACTTTTTATTTTGAAATAATTGTAGATTCACAAGATATTGCCAAAGAAATGTACAGGGAGGCCCTATGTACCCTCCACCCAGATTCCCCCAATGGTTACTATAGTTGTGTAACTATAGTAAGTCTTGTACTATCTTGTGTGACCATAGTATAATATCAAAACTAGGAAATAGACATTATATAATCCACAGAGCTTATTTGGGCTTCACCAGATTTATATGCATTTATTTGTGCATATGTGGGGGATGTACATATAGTTCTATGCAAATTTATCCCTTGTATAGATTTTCAACCTCCATTAGAAACAAGATACAGAGCTATTCCATCACCACAAGGCTCCTCCTACTACCCCTTTATAGCCACCACCCAACCACCCACCACTTAGCTTATCTTTAATTTAAAGAAAGAATAATCTTTGGGTGTTAGATGTGCAATTTCAACTTTGCTCCAGAACATGGACTATACATGCCATTATAAGTACCCTAGAACATCCAGTGAAGTGTTCTAGAACCAAGTGTCTGTGTTCTGACAACCCTAACTTTTTTCTTTTGTTCCCCCAGCCTGAGGGATAGGAAGTACTTCTTATCCCATGTTACCTCACTGCTCCCTTTTCACTCTTTCTGTCTCCCAATACCTGTGTAGCTAATTCCTTATGTTAAATTCTCTCTGTTAAAATACCTACTATGGTTTCTCTTTTCCTGACTGACCCATCAAGACAGTCTTTTGTTCTATGGTGCATTGAGTTTAGTAAACATCTGTCAACCCCCTATGATGTGCCAGCAGCTGGGCTAGTTGCTGAAGGTACAAAGATGAATAAATCATAGGTCCTACCCTCAAGATGCTTACAGTCGAGTGAGTGAATGCAGCACAAAAGTTTAGGAGTGTTTCTCAAAGTGTGGCCAAAAAAACATGTGAATTAGATTCCTTTTAGCTTGTTTTGTAGTCTCTGGGCATGTATCTTAAATATGCTCCCCAGATAATTCTTACGCCCTCTGAAGTATGAGAACCATAGTGTAGCATCTGCAGAGTATGGAGCACAGGCAAAGGTAGCAAGCTCTCAACACACCACATTATTTGTTCTTTAAGCCTTCCTTTGGCTTCTTTTGCCATCCTTAGAGGGCCATGTTAAGTCTCACCTCTCCCATGAAACCTTCTTTAACTTTTCTAACCCATGTGGAACTTTTGTTTTTTGAAATTCTAACAGCACTTATAGCCTGGAACACACAATTTGGCATTTGGATATTTTCTAAATGCTTCAGAATTGTTGATTTTGGTTTATGAGGCTATTTTCTAAATTTACTAAAGAGCAGGGACTATTTCATAAAGTTAAACCTCACATAAGTGATGGAACGATGCTGAACATGTGATGGGAGCTCAGTAAACAATTGTTTATGATATAAACAGGTAATACAACTCATTTCCTGCCTGTTACTAGTCTTTATACTTGGGATGAAAAGTAGAGAAACCAAACTTCAGTTTATGTGTCCTAACGGTCAAAGGTTTCAAAAAAAGATACAGCGCACGGTGTTCTCAAAGCCTTCATCCTTGGAAAACACTGAGAAATATTTATGCACTTAGAGACTGGGCTCTAACAGGATGTTTGTTAAAGGCAGGACACAGAACAAGTGCCAGAAGACAGAATAGGAAAGGCTACAGAGCCAAGTGCCAGTTTACCTCCAACGGTCAGATGGGCAGGGAGTGGCAGGGATGACAGGTGAGGGGGTGACAGGTGGGGAGGGGATGGTAGAGACACAGGCTGGCCCCTCTAGTGGGCTGGATGAACTTGACAAGGGGAGGGATGAGCCCCCAGGCCTGCAACCAGGTTCAAGCAGGAAGCTGAGGTGGGGGTGGGGGAAAAGAGGTTCAGCAGGCGCAACAAACATGGGGGCCGACTCAGCGGCCCACCTGGCAGTGAGTGGAGGTGATTCTCAGGAAGTGTGTCTCTGCATGGTGGACAGGGAAGGATAAACCGAGTCTAACAGTAGTGGAGACTCTAAGGACCCAATAAGATATTTTCTTTTCCTGAGAACAGCTGCAATAAGCTGCAGGGAAGGTCTTGGAGAAAACTCCAAGATGGCAGTTGAGGCGGCTTGAGGTAGCCAGCCAATCACTCAGGCAAAGAACGTTCATTGAGCACCGTTGCTGTGCCAGGCACTGCTGCTGCCCCCAGAGGACTGGGAGTGGGAGAGAATGGAGGAGTGGCCGGGCGTGGGGCCCCTCTGTCGCCTTCTCTCTTATCCTTCACCGAAGAATCTGCTGCTTGGTGGCCACCGGCCCAGCCAGAGTGAGTGGGGCATGGGCCGTATGCGTGTCTGCTGGCCACACCTCAGCACGGGCAGACTCTGGGGATGGAGGGGAAGGGGGAGGTGAGTCCTGGCTCAGGGCACAGTTACCTGAAATGTGAAGTATTCGTCTGCAGGGGCGTTCAGCATGTTACATATCTGAAAGGCAAGAGGAGACAAAAGTTCTTCTGAGACTTGGTGTGGTGGAGCCATTTCAACCCACAAAACAAAATGAGAAAGAAGGCATCGGGAGTGAGGCTTCTTAGGTGGAACAGTTTAACAACTTGCTCACAAAAGTTCTGAAAGTCTAACAGTCTGACAAGGTCTGAGTGGGCTCCCAGCCACCACACCCAACCCTGCAAGCCCCCAAGCCCAGTGTAAGTGCTAAGAGTAGCTGAACCACATCAACTATTTTTGCACTACTCTTAACAAAGAAAACATGGAAATTCTTCAAAGTTTTTATAAACATACACAGCCTAAGAAGTTAAGGTATCTTTTGTGCCATCCATTAATTTCATGATCTAACTTGAATGAATTACATTATTTGATGGGTTGAGCATCCTTGAAGTGTGTTTTGAAGAGGCAAAAAGAAGCTTATTTCCTTTTTCTGACCTTTCCATCAGGAATATCTGTTTTAGTTCATACTTTGAGGCCTCTAGAAAATATTTATAGATGGGTCAAGATCTTAGAGGCCTAAGCTTTTAACTCAATATTCAGAAGTCCCACACCCCATCTCTCTCTCTCTCTCTCATTCATGTTTCAAAAAATTAGCCAAGGTACTTGAGATAGAAGTAAACCTAGCATGAATCATAGTCATTGACTTTCAAAGGACATCTGAAATTTGTGTGGCTGCAGAAAAAGAAGTTGAGAGATGGAGGAATCTTTCTCATGTTAATTAAATATTTTTAGGTAGAGTTTAGAAGTTTCCTATTAACCTACATTCAGCTGTCAAGATTCTTCTCTCCTTTGTCCTATGTCAAAGGAAGTAGTCATCTCACCCTTACCTGGTGCGTTCTTGCTTTCACAATTGAACCTATCTCTTAGCTAATAAGAGTTTCATGCAATATTATTTAAAATTTGAATTTATTCAATAACTTACAAATCCATTTTCAGCAACATATGTTGGCAACCCGCTAACGAGTGTCCAGTGGTCTGCAGGAGGTGTCCTTGGGGAAGATTAGAAGAAAGAGAATCATTGCTGTATAGAGAAATACACTGTGTGCAAAAATAAAATGGCAACCCCTGAGGCTACTTTGTGACAATACTCACGGAATCACTTTGATTTCTTCTTTTCCATGTAAAATGTAATCAATGATTTTATAAAAGATGATTTCCTAAGAGAGAATGGGGAGAATATGAGAATAATATTATTTGCCAAAGAAAACATTTTTTATTGAAGAACTTGTATTTTAAAACTCTTACAAAATAGTACCTTATTTCCCAAGCACATTTCTTCATAACATAAATTATCAAACTATTCACATCATGATTATAAACTTACAATAAGATCAGAACTATTACTGGCTATTTATCTACATGCACAAGGCTGAATTAAATTTAGTTTTTAAAAAATTGAATTCCCTCAAATATCTTTTGGGGAGATCTTTGGCTACAAAATCATCAGCTAGTCTGTTTTTTTAACTAATCCCTTTTTGTTGTCCAGAAGTACTTGATATTAATAACTAGAACAAATTGTGTAATTTCTCAACTGCGGTCGATTGTACATCGTGTACAGACAGCACATAATGCCCTTCCAATGCTGGCTTTTCTGAATAGGTGCCTTAGAAACAGGAAGATACATTGTCAAATCTGGAAGGGACTTGAGAACTAGTCTCTGTGCTTCATGAGGCAGAGGACAAACCCGAGGCCTGGACGCATGCCATCCCATTAATTTTTCTATCCTGGGGATTCTGTGGCGAATAAAACAAACATGGGTTCCTGCCCTTGTGAAGCTTGCAGTTGAGGGAAAATAAGTCTAACCCAACTCTTCCCTGGAGATTCCAATCCCACATATCTGGGTTTTTTTTGGTTTTTGTTTTTGTTTGTTTTGAGACAGAGTCTAGCTCTGTTGCCCGGGCTAGAGTACTGTGGCATCAGCCTAGCTCACAGCAATCTCCAACTCCTGGACTCAAGCGATCCTCTTGCCTCAGCCTCCCGAGTAGCTGGCACTACAGGTGTGCACCACCATGCCCGGCTAATTTTTCTATTTTTAGTAGAGATGGGGTCTTGCTCTTGCTTAGACTGGTCTTGAACTCCTGACTTCAAGCAATCCACCTGCCTCAGCCTCCCAGAGTGCTAGGATTACAGGTATGCACCACCGTGCCTGGCCAATCCCACACATCTGAAGAAGGGCTCAGGCATGTCTTCAAAAAGTTGTACAGGTGGCTCTGATGCATCCCTCCCTGCTGAGAACTGCTTATTACCAAGCCCTGGCTTTACAGAAAAGGAAAAGGAGAGGTTAAGCAATGAGTTAAGGTAAGGGCCACACAGCTGGCTTGGGGCAGAGCTGGAACTTGAACCTCAAACTCCTTGTCCAGTGCTCTTTCTACTATTACAGAATCTCACAGAAAGTTACAGGACCAAAACCCAGGCCTTCCCAGGCCAGTGCTCTTTCCCCTGTACGCTGCAGGCTCTTGTAGCACCTGACACTATGCACAGATGACATCAAGGAAAGCATTTGCACTTACCCTGCCATCTGGTGTCTTTGGGCCTTTATAAGGCTCAGCTTCTCCAAGCTTGATTGGCCATTCATCGTAGAATTCCTGGAGGCAAGTGTATGCAAACAGTATTAAACAAACTGTTTCATGATCTTCTGTATCTTATACGAATTTTATGTGTCTGTACATTTTATGTTAATCTGTAGTTCTGGAATTTTAGTGCTGAAAATATCTATAATTCCCAGCAATACTGCTTATGAGTCTGTGACTATGGACAAGTCATTTAACCTTTTTTCATCTATAAAATGGGGATAATAATGGTATGTATACTAAAGAGTTGTTGTGAGGATCACATGAATAGTACATACCAAACACCTACCCTGGCACGTAGTTGAAAGTACTCAATGTATAATAGCTCTTTTATAGACAATTAAACTAAATCTGGGTTGATTAACAGCCTTGGCCAACGTCACATGGAGTGGCCGACAGTGTTGGTTGCCTCACCAGACATCCATTCTCCCTGCTTCATTGCAGGCAGAACCTGAGTTTATCTGAGTATCAGGTAGTGATTTCCCATCAGGGAAAATGGGCCCTGCACAGCCCATGAGTGGTCTATGTGAGGTGCCTGGATTAGTTTTCGGGCAGGTCTGTGGCCCACTCTGGACAGAGAAGAAGGAGGAGAAGCCTACTGGGGGCAGGTGTTCCTCAGATGAAAGGTGATGAAAGTGACATTTGAAGCAAATGCCTCCCAATTTTGTCACGCCTATGTGCCATCTTCTGAGCTGCAACAGCCATCTTGCCACTACAAGAGGAGACCCCACGAACATGTGACAGGTAGCTGAGATCTTGCCAGGCAGAAATGTTGAAAGCACCTGGGACTTTGAAGACTGTATTTAGTTCTGAATTAACCAGTCCTAGAACTGTCCTACCTTGAGACTTCCTGTTCAATGAGATAATAACCATCATATCGTTAAAAATACTTTTAGCTGGGTCTGATGTTCCTTGCAGCCAAAGGCAGCCAACCAAATATACTCAGCTAGAAAGTCCTAGAACCAGGATCAGAACCCAGCTCTCTGATGCTTGGCCCTATGTTTATCCACTTAGAACAATCACTTTGAAAAAATAACTTCCAATTACATGGATAGTAAGAAATATAAATGATATGTATCATTAGTTTTTAATGTATTGAACTAGAAGGATTCCAACAGAATTAAACAAAATGAGAAATGGGCATTATATTGTGAATAATATTACACATTTCATCATTTCTACTTCAAAATAATTTAAAATTTTTCAGAATACACAACCTCAAATTGATAATGACAATGTCATTTATCGTGCACCTACTATGTGCTAGGCTATATATGTGTGTGTGTGTGTGTGTGTGTGTATATATATATATGTAAAAATCTCTAATCCTCACAACTAATAAGAGAAATGTCCTCATTTTACATATTAGGAAACCAAGAATCAGGGAGGTTAAAAGACTTGCTGAAAAAAACAACGAAGTCAGAGAACTGATACTACTTGAGTATCAGTTTACTATAAAAGCTACAGTAATCAAAACAGTGCGGTATTAATGAAAGAATAGATAAATAAATCAATAGAACAGAATAGACAGCCCAGAATTAGACCCACACAAATACAGCCAATTGATCTTTGGCAAAGGAGCAAAGGCAATGGACAAAGGACAGTTTTTTCAACAAATTATTTTGGAACAACTGAACATCCACATGCAAGAAATAGTGAATCTAGACATAGACCTAAATGTAGAACACAACCTATAAAAATTCTAGAAAATGACATAGGAGAAAATCTAGATGAACTTGAGGGTTTTTTTTTGTTTGTTTTGTTGTTTTGTTTTGTTTTTTTGAGACAGGGTCTCACCCTGTTGCCCAGGCTGTAGTGCAGTGTCATGATCATAGCTCACTGCAGCCTTGAACTCCTGGGCTCAAGCACTTCTCCTGCCTCAACCTCTGGGACTACAGGTGTGTGCCAACACACCTGGCTAATTCTATTATTTTTTGTAGAGATGGGATCTTGCTATGTTGCCTAGGCTGGTCTCAAACTCCTGGGCTCAAGCGAATCTTCCACTTTGGCCCACTGAAGTGCTAGAATTACAGGCGTGACCCCCCCCATGCCCAGCCATGAATTTAAGTTTGACAAGAATTTTTAGATACAATACCAAACGCATAATTCATGAAAAAAAATTCAAAAATTGGACTTCATTAAAATTAGAAACTTCTGCTTTACAGAAGGCACTGTTGAGAGAATGAAAAAATAAGTCACAGACTGGGAGAAGATATTTGCAAAACACATATTCAATAAAGGACCTGTATGCAAAAAAAAATACAAAGCACTCTTAAAACTGAACAATAAGAAAACAACCCAGTTAAAAAGTGGGCAAAAGATCTGAACAGACATCTCACTAAAGATATACAGATAGCAAGTAAGCATATGAAAAGATGCTCAACATCATATGTCATTAGGAAATTGCAAATTAATGACAATGAGATACCACTACACACCTATTAAAATGGCTAAAACTCAAAATACTGACATCACCAACTGCCGGCAAGGATGTGGAAGAACTTTCATTCACTGTTGGTGGATATGCAAAATGGTCACTTTAGAAAACAGTCTGGTGGTTCCTTACAAAGATAAATGTTGTCTTACAATATAATCCAGCAATTGCCCTCTTTGGTATTTACTCAAATGAGTTGAAAACTTAGGTATATACAAAAACTTACACACAATGTTTACAGCAGCTTTATTCATGATTGTCAAAAATTAGAAGTAACCAAGATATCCTTCAACAGGTGAATGGATAAACAAATAGCTATACAATGGAATATTATTTAGTGATAAAAAGAAATGAGCTATGGAGCCATGAAAAGACATGGAGGAAATTTAAATGCATATTGCTAAGTGAAAAGCCAGTCTGAAAAGGCTACATACCGTATGATTTCAACTATATGACATTCTGGAAGATGCAAAACTATAAAGGCAGCAAAAAAATCAGTGGCTACCAGGAGTTTGGGGGATGAGAGGGAGGGATGAAAAGGTGGAGCACAGAGGGTTTTTAGGGCACTGAAACAATTCTATACGATATGGTAATAGCAGATATATGACATTACACAATTGTCAAAACCCATAGAACAACACAAAGAGTGAACCCTAATGTAAACTCTGGACTTTAATTAATAATAATGTATCAATATCGGCTCATCATACCACGCTAATGCAAAATGTTAATAGTTGGGGAAACTGGGGAGGGGGTGAGGAATGAAGAAGGAACTCCGTACTTCCTGCTCAATTTTTCTGTAAACCTAAAACTGCTCTAAAAATTAATGTCTATTAATTAATTTAAAAAAGAAAAAATCTTGCTGAAAACACAGCTAGGAGGTGGAAAAGCCACGATTCAAGTCTCTTATCTTTTTTGCCCCAAAATGCAGTTTTATCGCTGTTCTTGTGATATATAATGACTAATATTTAACATAATGTACCCATTTTTTTGAGGATCACATTTCATATGGCATGCATTTTATAGAGGACTTTAGGTGAGGCAAAATGTATGGAATAATAAGGACCTTCTCCTTGGTCATGTCCAGCAGTCCGATGGAATACCGTTCACAGTTCAGATACGTTCTAACTGTGTACAGCGCTTTGTGAAACTGTCGCTCAACATCTGTGAGTTCTTCAAAAACTTTATTGGCTGACCACATGAGGATCTGAAAGCAGGTGTTCAAAAGAAACAGTTAGAACAAAATACACTGTGGAGAGACAGAGCATTAGCCGAAAGAAAGTATGAGGTACATCAAATAAAATTAATACAGATCGCTGGAAAACGCAATTCTATTTTTGAACACGTGTACATCCAACAAGCTATTCAGATTCTCTAGGTGGGGTGATGAGATCTTTGCATGGCTGTGAGTTTATGAAGGAAAAAGCCATGACTGGTCCCCATGTCCAAATGTTTTGATTCCAAAGGGTAAGTGCCCTAAAATTGGATGCAGAGATAGTCCCTGGGCAAAGTGTCCAGCACTGGTGGTCCATGGGCCCCTGCCGGCCCTTGTGGAGAAAAAGCCACAAACCTCCTTCCCTGCATCCTGAGCTAGTCAGAGGTAACCTTGCCTGGAGAGTCGGAATGGAAAGGGGCCTGCATCCCAGCCACTACTCCTGCATTGTACTAATGAGGAAACTGAGGCCCACGGAGTGGCCCAGACTCAGGAACCCTGGATTCCAATACTGCTCCTCATCTCTCTGCCTCGTGGAAGCAATGGACTTCAGAGGAGTGATTTTTTCCTCAAACGAATGGCTTTACTATGACCCAGGAACTGCTAAGAGCTTTATGTGAGAGCTAATGACTATTTAATAGCCACAACAACCATGTGAAGTAGGTACTATAATTATCATTGCCATCTCAGAGATGAAGAGACCAAGGCCACCCAGGATATAGACAGCTGTACACACAGATGGAGGGCTGGGGGTGGGGGCGGGGATTGAAGAGGAGATCGTGAAAGGACACCTAAGACTGGAGTTTGGGGATCTGCTCCGCATGGCTTAAACCCCCACAGGGGATAGGAGAGGTTTGGGCTTGTGGCCTCTGGGTCCCTTCGTCAGAACAGGCCAGCATGGAGTGATTAATGTCACCTTCCTTTTACCTGGCTTCTTCGGGATTCAATACTGTACAGGTAGCTGGTATGATGAAGCTTCAGGACGACAGCAACAAAGTTGAGGTATTTGGAAAAGACCTACAGATGGCAGAGAAGAACAAATTACCAAATCTTTCCTTTGGTTGTACAACAAATAAATTTCCGAGCCTCAGACCGGATGCCCAGGGTTAGCATTACCTTTTCATCGTGTTTGGAAAATTCAGGTGCATTTACTTTGTTAATTGCCATAACCACAGCAAGGACCTCCTTGCCCATCACGATCGGGGTTGCCAGCAGGTTCTTGGTGACATACCCAGTTTGCTTGTCCATGAAGTCAGAAAAATGGTTGTTCTGAAAAAAATATTTACACGTTTGCCAAAGTGGCCCAAAATCATTGAATGGTAGACCTAGAGATGGTGACAGATTGTTCCCCTAATCCAGTAGTACTGATAGGCAACCAGGGCCCCAGCACAGTGGTCCCCAACAAACATTTCCACTCTCCCCACCATTCTATGACTGTGTTGAATGAAATCGCCTGTTTCAGAACGAGCATTTCCCACCTGAGCAAAGAGCTGAGATTAGGCTGAGGTTGGGCCAGTAGAAGAGGGGTGATGTCACAGCCAAGTGGAAAGTGAGGTGCTAAGAGCAAGGGAGGGGCCGGCTTGGGGTTGCAATGGACAGAAATGTGGGCAGGGCAGGAGAACACAGCTGGGATCGCAGACGGAGTTCATAGCGCTGCTGTCTCTAATTATGAAGGTAAAATATCCACTTGAAACCATCAACCCATACATCATAACATAAAGAAAAAATTAATAATTCACCCAAATTCTTTCCAATCCTGCCTACTTGAGGAAATCAGTGTAAACTGCTTGATATTATCTTCTTCTATGCCTTTCTGTGTGCTTGGACAGAGATTTTTCTTTTCTATTTTATAAAACAGAAAATTCTCTATTTTTCCTTTTTATAAACTAGGAGATTTTAATTTTTCCTTTTCTAATTTTATATAATACACTCATCACTTGACAATGTCTTAAGGACTTCCCTCCAGACCGATGCATATGGATGTGAACTCAGCTCTTAGATTCTTGCACACGGCTCCATGTGGGATGCTCTGTGATCCACTCAACTGTCCTCTACCGATGCAGTCTCATTCTTGCTTTTATTTTTGCATGATGGATTTCCCAAAGTGGAAATCCCTTTTGCTGAACCAACATATCCCTGTTGCATACCAACATGCGCAGTTTTTATTTACATAGACAGATTACTTTTACAAAAGATTGAAATTCTTACTCCCACTGACCCTGTGTAATAGGACCATCCTCTTGCCAGCATCAGATACTTATCAGCGTTTAAAGTTCTACCAAACTAATGTCTTCCATTCATATTTTTTCTTTCTTTCTTTGAGAGAGAGGAAAGTGGATCTTTCCAGATCCAGGCCCCATAGAGCAGATGCCAGAGAGGATCCTAACACTCTGGCCATGGCAAGGGCTGAGCGATGTCTCTGAGAAGGACACGCATCGAAGGGCTGGAGAAGAAGGTCAAGGAAGGCAGGATCCGTATCAGCTGTCATTTCAGAGAACACCTTCTCCAGGTGGGTTTACACCCCGCCTTCCTCGAGTCCTGACATTTCCCCTTTGTACCTGGGTCTTCTCCGATTAGAACTGAACTTTCAGCCTAACTCTGCGACTCATTGGCTAAAATGAATCAGTGCTCCTTTCCTAGATCGTCTCCTTTCCACTTCCCCGTGCAACGGTGCTTCTCAAAGCAGCACAAACCTTGGAGGCTGGATTCTGTTTGGTTTCCCAAAGTAAAAAAATGCAAGAGTCCACTGTGTGTGATTTCCAGAGCAGAATCTCCACCGAGGGAGGGGACGAGGGCTGCTTGGCCGATAGAACTCACCCGCTTGACTCAGAGCAGCAGTCCCGAGCCCGGCCTCAGGATCACCTGCAGATGCATGCAGAGGCCAAGACCTCACAGCAGAGTCACCTAGTCCTGATCTCCTCAAGTGGAATCTGTGCTTTTAAGTGCCCCATGTAATTCTTAGGTTCAACCCAATGGGTGCAGCGCTCCGGGTGAGGACCCCTAGAAATGGAGCCGTTCACGGAGGAAATGTGCGATGTGAAGGGGATCAGATGCAGCCCCTTAGCCCAGATCTCTTTCCCCAAAGTGGAAACACATAAACCAACTATTTATTTAGGAGGCAGCATCACATAAAGACAAAGAAGATTCTGGAGTCAGACTTCTTTGGCTACACCCAGGCCCCAATTTATTAGCTGTATGATCCTGAGCATGTGATTTACCTCCATGTCCTTGTTTTCTAATCAGAAAATAGGGATAATGATACCATCTGTGGTCTAGAGTTCCTGATGTGAAGGTAGAATAACATAGTGTCAGCAGAGTACTTGGAAAAGTATCTGACACATAGTAGGTGTCCAATAAATACTGGGAAGAGAAACCTGGTACTTTTTTATGCCTTCCTGGAAGAGAAGTAGTGCTTTTGCAATTATCATTTTGCTTCTAGGTTTAGTTTTTCTAACCAATTCAAATCACTGAAGAAATTGGCTGTCCCTAGCTGGATGTAGGCCTCCTATCCCTGGGAGCATCCTTCCTCCAGAGGGCCAGCACTCTGTCCCATGCCAAGAGCCACCTTTCTCTCCTAAGCACTTTATCTGTTATTCTCTCTGCTTCCTATAGCATCT
>VBSM01003143.1:22017436-22038400 GCA_008086735.1 Cheirogaleus medius
TGATCACCTTCATTTACACAGCAACCCTGGGCACTAAAGGAACAATCCGAATACCAGAAACATGCCCCATGTGCTGAAGTCAAGCAGTAATTCTTTGCAAACACATTTCACACTGCACCTTCAAAACTTAATGCCATTTTATTCCAGATTCTAAACACGAGGAAATGTTCTTAAGGTCAGTAAGCTGTTTTGAGAAAATTGGGACGTTTCAAAGTTTAATGCCTGTTTATTATTGCATCTGAAAGCCCTGGATAAACCATCCATCAAATTGCAGCATGGGGGAGAGGAGGCTTTTTAGGTTTTTTGTTTTTTGTTTTTTTCCACTACTCAAACAATCCTTCCTGAAGTTTGTTTGAGTAAATCCTGTGGGCTTGTTCCTTGGTGGACCCTCTTCAAAGAAGCCCCTGAGGGCACCTAGAGAGCATTGTGTAGAGCAGCAGCAGGCCTGATCCCTCAGGGATCTCAGCATTGCTAAATCCTGATTAAACACCCTTAAGCCTTGAGATCAGGAAAGAAAGAGAGGAGGGAAGGAAAAGAGAGGAGGAAGGACTTTTAAGCCACAGTCAGAATCGGGATCAAACTGTTATTAGACAGATTTCCCAAGAGAGAAAGAAACAACTAGAAGAGGATATCTCTCAGTTTCCTGTTGTTAAAAGTTTTCCTGTCTTTCACCTGTTTTAAAACAGGCAATAATCATTGACCCAACCACACTCAGCCCCCAAGCCCCTACCGGTGTAATGACAATATTATCATAGCTGTCATTGATGGAGCATCTACTATGAGTCGGGCACTTTATACACATTTAATCTGTACATTTGCTCATCTCCACTCCCTAGGTGTGGAAACCCAATCCATCACACAGTTACTAAGTCGCAGGCTCAGTTCTGCCCCCAGGTTCGCCTGATGCCAAAGCCCTCTGCCTATATCATGTGGTTTCCCTGTTACTTTCATGGACCGCCAAGGTCAGGAGTTTCTGGCTGTACATCTTTGTTTAGGTGTGACAAGTCTTTCCTCACCTGTGCCCACACTGCTAGCCAGAGACAAGTCATGTGTGGTCAGTGATGAAGTAGAAAAAGGGAAGCCTCAAAGACCTGGGTTATTGTCCTAGACCTGCCATGTCCTTTCTACCTGACTTTGAGCAGGTTTCTACTACATAGGATGGAAGTAAAAAATATGGTCCCTGCACAGGGTCTTTGTCAGAATCAAGTAAGATTAAGAATGAGAAAAAATGCTTAATAAACTGTCAAATGCAATGAAAAGATGAAGAATTACTCAGAAATTTCATTTAAAACATTGGTTCCCACCTTCTTTCTCACTGCAGATTTATTGCAGCAGCTAAAGCAAGGTGAGATGGCAGAGGTGCAGGGGAGAGAGGAAAGAGCAGGGGACAGAGTCAGGTGGCTCCATCCCAGCCCGCCCGTCTCATTCACTGACATGCACCATGTACTCCGGGAAGACACAGCTCCACCAATCTCAACTTCCTATCTGCCATAGCACAGAGTTGGGCTGAAGACTCCATAAGCCTTTTTTGTCTCTAATATTCCACGCTTGACTTGAAATTCACTTCCTCCTCCTGTATGTGCTCATCCAACAGACCGATGGTCTTCAACATTGGCTGCATATTGAAATGACCTGGGGAGCTTTTTAAAAATACTAAAATCTGCATTCCAACCTCTGAGAGTCTGCTGCAATTGCTCTATTGAGAGTCTCAGACATCAGTATTTTTTTCAAAAAGCTACCAATTTGATTTTGTTATATAGCCAGAGTTGAAAAGCGCCACTCTAGAGGGAAAAGGAATGTTTAGAAGTAGTAGAAATGAAAGCAAATGAGGCCTATGTCCTTCCTCTGAGTTCAGAAGGGTGTCTGTCTCCAGCACACATTTCCGTGTCCCACCCAGAACAGCCAGGAGTCCTCGAGAGAAGAAAGGAGAGACGCCACCACTACCACCATGAACTGCCCGTGATGCTCACCATGGACAGTGACAGACCAAAGCCACCTCATCTTTCAAGCAGCTTCATTCTATTATTTTTTCCTCAACACGGAGAACTAAACTCATTAAAACATTATGGCAGAAATTATTTTACCCACCCCTTTTATTAAAAAATTTTGGGAAAATTTCTTGAATGTCACTTTCTTAAGTCTGATGTCCCAGTAGAGATGGGCTCAGCTGGAGACTGTTAAGAAGCATATTCCTACAAGAAGACACAGGGCGTGGGGACCTGGCCTTCTAGCTGGTGTTAGAACTTTGCCTCAAGGGCTCACATCAGTTTAGTTACCTGAAGCAGCTGCCTCAAAAGCAAACTTAAACTAGCTTCAACTCACCATCGGGAGGAACTGTGAAGGACTGAGGGCTCTACAGGTCCCCAAGGCAACCCTTGCCCCTGAGGGGTGTCCCAGGGTTGTTTGCCAAGTGTCCCTTATGTTTGATGACTTCTGTACCTCCTGCGCCTGAGCCAATCTTCCACCGTAATCAGCTTCAGGAGGCATTTAGGGGATTATTCTCCTGCCTCTCCAGCTACTCCGACTCACCCCTGCACAGAAAGCCTTTCACAAGCTGCTCTCATTCAATTCTATCCCATCATAACCCATTTCTTCCTTTTATTAATAGTAAATCATGATAACGGAACATGTGTAGAGAAAGGGCTGCCAGGAGAAACTCCAAGCTGGTATCCATGATTATTGCTGAGAAGAGGGATTATGGATGACTGGATGATTAGCATTTCCCCTTTTTGTTTATTTGTACCTTATAATTTTTCTTTTTTCATTCAAGACAAGGTCTCACTCTGACACCCAGGCTGGAGTGCAGCAGCAGCATCATAGCTTACTGCAGCCTCAAACTCCTGGGCTCAGGCGATCCTGTTGTCTCAGCCTTCTGAGTAGCTGGGACTACAGGCATGTGCCACTATGCTCAGCTAATTTTTCTATTTTTGTGAAGATTAGGGGCCTTGCTATGTTGCCCAAGCTGGTCTTGAACTCCTGGCTTCAAGGGATCCTCCCACCTTGGCCTCTCAAAGTGTTGGTATTACAGGCATGAGCCACCACATCCAGCCTTGATTTTTCTAAAATGAACATGTATTGTAATGATAAAAAGAATGAGTTAATTTTTCTGTTTTTACAAGGGCCATAACAAAGCCTGTGTTTGTGCAGTATGCTGTTGGTCTGCAGAGGGTCCAAACATCCCATTTACATGATTGAAATTCTTGATAGATCTGAGTTATGGCAGTGTGGGGGTGGTCAATTGCGCTTAACCATCACCTAAATTTACTTTTATAATGATTGAAATGCCAACATCTGAACTTTCAAATGGCATCATTTTTTCTTCTTGCTCATTTGGTCTGTAGATGAAAGAATCAATTTATGAGCCAATCCATCCCAAAAAACTAAACATCTTCAAAGGGCTGTAATTGAAAGGCATGGGAGAAGCAAAATCCCTCAAGCACTAGAGGAGTTTGCAAGGGAGCAGGTATGGAAGGCACCAGACCAAGGTAGGATTGTCTGATAAAATGCCAAACATTACATAGAACATACTTATACTACAACAATTATTCATTGTTTATCTGAAATTCAAGTTTAGCTGGGCACTTTGTATTTTTACTTGCTAGATCTGGCAATGCTGGGCCTGGTTGCTCCTCTTCCTCCCTACTTGCATTCCCAGGTTATAGCCAGACCGATGCCACAAGGATGGCACCATCTCTGTTTCCCACTGATTGCTCCCTGGCCTCTGTCCCACCACCATAAGGCCACCTACCTTTTTCACATCTGGGACATTAAGGGGTTTCTTCGTGTGAGCAACCCAACCCACTATCCCGATGTCCAGTGGAAACACAACTTCTCTGTCAGGGGCCACCAGGTTGTCCTCAAACTTGGAGGTGGGGGTGACATTCAGCAGCCTGGAAGCCACCTCGGGCGTGCCGTTGCGGGCCCGGCACAGGAACAGGCTGCAGCGGTCGGCCTGCAGCAGCTGGGCCAGCCTCTGCAGGGCCCTGTGAACTGCCGGCTCTGGGCCACCCGCCTCCTCCTGCGCCATCTGTAGCAGCTCCAAGCACAGGGCCGACTCCTCCACCTGGGTCAGCTCCAGGAAGGACAAGCTGGCCTGGACCGACACCTGGCTGTTCTTGAAGATTTCTCCCAGCGTCTCTGCCCGCAGCTTCCTGTCGAAGTACTCCTTGGCAAACCGAGGGTTCTCCTCCAGGTATTTCTCCACGGCGTCCCGGCTGACCTCGCCCATGGCGTGGCTTGCTTTGCTGCTGTTGTTCAGAAAGGAAGACCCTCAGCGCGCTACCTGAGGCAGAATGACGGGAAGGAAATACATCCTGGAGAATTACTAAGGAAACCCTGAGTGGTGCCTCACAAGACCCCCAAAGGTGGAGCAGAGTGGTCGCTAAGCAGAGCTTTCAAACTGCCTGTACCCCTGGGGATCTGACAGAAGGCATTGGCTTAGGGTGGGAGTCAGGAAGCAGAGGATTACAGAGTTCCTCAGGACACTAAACCCCTGAGCACTATTAGCTCATAAGCCCTCTGAGAATCCTCGCAGCATCTTAGATCAGCCAGGCGAGTGGCAAGCTGAAGTGTTTATTATAGAAAAATAACTGGACGTTGGCTGCTGTCCACAGCAAGAAGGAATCACGAACCTACCCACTGATGACACTACAGTAGCATCAACTGGCGATTTGAATGGAAGTAAAACTACTTAGATCTCAAAAGTGCTTGCATTCTTGTTTTGTTTGTTGTATGTTTATGTAGAAACGTTAATGAACATTTGGGGTGGAAGACAGAAGGGCATCAACGCAACATAAAAGCAAATATTAATCTTTTCTTAAAAGTCCTTTGATCACCCAGGTTGCTTGGCCTACACTTTCTCTAAAATCCTTACCTCTCAATCCCCCTCACTTTAGAAAACTTGACCTCCAAAGTGTCTTACAGGAACAAACCTTGGGCTTATTAGAGAGGTGAACACAGCAAAACATTTCCCAATGATCCAAGCTTAATCAAGCCTTAAATTAAATAATACAAAAGGCAACCCATGTAGTTGCTAACTGGGTCTTCCTGCTAAGCATATTAGTTTGGATTTTGTTGTCAATAGTAGTAGCCAGACATCATGCATTTTTGCTCCAAGGTGCAGTCTATTAAATCTACTGGACTTGTCTGTTGCTAGGATCCTTAGCGTCTCAGGCGCTGCTGGCATAGAAAGAACACACGTCACTACTTAGTTTTGTTTAATGTTCAGTTTATTAAGCTTTTACATCTATTAAGCACATTTCCCCAAATATTTAAACACTATTATACAACTCATGTCAAACTACACATTTCATGGACCAATTGTCTTGAATATTTAAAGGCCGATTTCAAACTTAGTCAAGGTGTTTTGAACATTTCAGTAAAGCTGCAAACCTAATACGACAAATTCTCTTAAATGAAAAGCACACAACATATTGTAGTGACTCTAAAAATTATTATTACACCCACATTTAAGTCCACAAGTTCACTTCAAAAATAGCAAGCCCATGGGTTTCATTTAGTTCTCTAAACTTAAAGCTTTACTGCTCAAGAGTGATGATAATCTTATCAGTCACAAAAGAAAAAGAGATTCGTTGAGGTTGCAGGTTCTAAGTTATGAATTGACAGATTCTTGGCTGGAACATAGTTTTCCCAGGGGAACAGAACTCAAATGGTCATTTGTTGGGTTATGCCACTTCTAGGGCAGAGTTTCACGGGCTATCTCAAAGCATCTTGTTAGGCACATACATTTTCTTCCACTTTCTCATGTTACAGCCAAGTCTAGCCTAAGGAGGGTCCTCCTTGGATGACCTACTTACTTCATAACATCCCGTTAGCATCTCATTATAATTAGGATAATGCAAAGTGTATTTCTCAGGATAGTGTTGAGTCAACAGTCACTCCTCCTATTGGACCATCCTCATCCTCTAACAGTTTGGACCCTTGGTTTTGCCTGGTTATTTTGTGTGATGCTGATGCAGTTCCTACTTCTCCCAAAAGTATGTTGGTGCTCACAATTCTCTGGTTCCATCCTTCCCTCTTTAAGCAGAGAGAAACACCTATATCTGTATTCTATATACAGATTTATAACTAATAGGAAAAACAAAATACCCGTATATGCTAATCTTCTCCTACTTATAAATATGAAAGTTAATTTGGAAAAGAAACATATTCTATTATAGTCTGCATTCTTTTGCTTTCATAACTACTTACAGATTTGGCAGAGACTTCATGTTTCCTTATGTGATTCTCCCTTCTCCCAGCTCTTTGGAAGGACCACACTATCCTCTGCACTTCCCTCCAGGTAGAGCCATATGACTAATTTTGGCCAACAGGTTGTAGGCAGAAATGTCACTTTCAGATAGGGACCATTAATTGCTTGTATGAGAGGCTCCAGCTCTCTGTTCTCCCTGCTGCCACATCAGTTTCAGATGGAGGGGCCTCCTGATCCCCAGCGTGAAGACATCATGTGACACAGGCCCCTGCTGACCTGAGATGGACATGTGGCATGATGAGAAATAAACCTGTCTTGTTGTTAGCCTCTGAGGCATGACAGTTATTGTTGCTGCAGGATAACCAAGTCCATTCTGGCAGTTGCACTTCTGCCTTAGGGGACCCAGGGGACAGTCCCTGCTTTACAAGCACTTGTGGTGTAGCAAGGGAGATAAGATGAGTCCATAAAAGGCCATGAGACATAAAACAGAATATGGTAAATTCTAGAAGTGAGCTACACACACCCGGCTATGAGAGTTTAAAAAAGGGATCATATCTAGTGTGGGTGGAGACAGGAAGGAGATCGAGAGTATTCCAGGAGCTGGCGATAGCAGAAGCGATGGCATGGGGTGTGGGGTAATATCGGAGGACAACGAGAGATGAATCTAGAAAGCTAGGTTGGGCCAGGATTACAGGGGCCTCAAAGGCTAGACTGAGGATTTTGCATCCTGAAAAATTTTTGAGGTGGAAAGTGACATTATCAAGGTTCTTTACAAATTTAATCTGGTAGTGCTGAGGAATATAACTTGGAGAAAAGAACTACTGGACATTGGGGTACAGATTAAGAAGCTATATTGCATTTGGCTCATTATCAAACACCCAAAAATGTGTACAGGCTTTGACCCTACAATTCTGCCTTTATGAATTTATCTTACAAAAATAAAGAATGTATGTGATTAATGTAGTTGCAAGGGTGCTTATCACAAGCATGGTTATAAAAATAAAAGATTATGAATAGCCTCCATACTAATAATAGGATGTGGAGTTAATAAATGGTATTATAGCCATAGAATAGAAAACTTTACAGTTAATAGAAATAATATTGTTAAAATCTATTGATAGAACAAATATTAATTACAAAATAGTATTGCAGCATGATTCCATTAACACACAGACACACATACACACACACAGAGGTATTTATACCAAAATGTTAGCTGTAATTATTTCAAAGTAATGGGATTCAAGACATTAATTTTTTTCTTCTTTTTTGTTTACTTGATTTTTCTAAAGTACCTACAATGAACACCTATAATTTATGTAATGAACAAATTCATTCATTCATAAACAAAGATTTTAAGGCTATTTCTGTAGTCTATGGGTGAGGTTGCTTGGGAATGAAAAAAGAAGGGACAACTTTGAGACATGATCTGGTAAATGTCACAACAATTGACAGGAGTAGGCAATTGATTGGTTAGAAAAAGCAAGCAAGCAAGAGGGGTCACTGATAACTACTTTGAGTACTGGATGATATTATGGACTTAATGTTTGTGTCCCCCCACTAAATGTATCTGTTGAAATCCTGACCTCCTATGTGATGGTATTAGGAGGTGGGATCTTTGGGAGGTAATTAGGTCATAAGGGTAGAGTCTTCATGAATGGAATTAGTGCCTTTATAAAAGGGACCCCAAATAGCTCTCTAGCCCTCTTCCTCCATGTGAGGATACAGTGAGAAGATGACATTCTGTGACCTGGAAGAAGAAGAGGGACATCAGTAGATCCTGACCATGCTGGCACCCTGATTTCAGACTTCCAGCCTCCAGAACTGTGAAAAATAAATTTCTCTTCTTTCTAAGGCACCCAGTCTATAGTACTCTGTTATAGCCTCCTGAACTGATGAAAACAAATGACATTTTATCAAGCAAAGATTTTTAAATGAGAAATATTAGACAGCCTTTTAGCATACACACAAATACCCTTTTCTTTCTCTCCTGTCCTTGATTGAATCCCATTATTTCTAGTGCTCTTCCTCCTTGGGGCAGCCCTTTGCAGAACTTCTGGCCCATTTCGGCAAGATCTTTGTGTCTCTTACTGGCTGTTCACTCCTAGGTACTGAGAAAACAAAATCAATTTAAGAAAATGACATATTTTAAAGTAAAAAATTACCAAACACACCACTTAGAATGAATTTTTAGCATGATAAAATAATTGTTGGCTTCGTTAAACTTCACTGTTTAATTTTTATGTCAGCACTTCTACTTCATTCAAAGCATAGATTTGTTTTTTTGTCTTTGTAATAGAGTATTAACTGGTGGGGAGAATGAGGCTAAAAGGTCAAGATCTTAGAAGCTACAGACACTGATAATCAACTTATTTAGATAAAATGTCTCTGAAATGATAACTAAGTCAATGTGAAAACTCCATTCATTTACATAGAATTTTTTTTAGAAATACAAGCCACCTAGTAATGATAATAAAAAAGTGATAATAAGAATAGCTAATATATACTATATATATAATATATATTTTGTGCCAGGTATTCTTCTAAGAACCTTGCATATATTATCTTATTTAATTCCTACAATAATCTTATTTTTTTATATTCTTCACGAATTTGTGTGTCATCCTTGTGCAGGGGCCATGCTAATCTCTGTATCGTTCTAATTTTATATATGTGCTGCCGAAGTGAGCACCCTACAATAATCTTATGAGGCAGGTATTATTACTATTTGTATTTTGCAAGTAAGAAATTGAAGCACAGAGAAATTAGGTAATTTGTCCAAGGTCATACAATAAGTGATAGTAACCTACTCTAAAACTACCAGTTTAAATATGGTTAAATTTAAAAAGTGCACCTATGGAGTGAACAAGACATTATACTACCAGCCATAGGGAAGCATGAAAAGACATTTTCTTTAAGGAATTTTAAGTCTAGACAAATATCATTAAAAGTTAAATATTAATATGAGTTAAGTAAAAATTCCAGACAATCTTTTTAAAAAAACAATAACAAAAAAAACCCTACGGATGGATGTACCAAAGAATGATTTAACTTCCTTAAACTTTCTGTTTAACAACCTAACATTTTTCAGTAGTATTCTACATAAATGAGCACATGTAACACTTAATTCCGTCATTGCTAAAATTTTCCACTGCAGTTAATGATTTCTACAGAAAGTTGTGCTTACATCATAGCCAAAATATATGCACATGAGGTTGAAGTATCAACACAAAATCAACAACATTGTGGATTAAGTAAGTGCATTTCAGATCACCGTAGTGGACCCACCCTTCAGCTCCACATAAGCCAGATTCGCTGTTCCTACAGGTATTCATCACCAAAAGGCGCCCCCTATAGGCAGGAATTTCAGGCATATCCTGGCAACCAACTCTAAAGGCCCTTTCATCTGCCCATTTTCTCTCTGCCTGCACCCAACTAATGGGCATAACCAGGTATCCCAGAGACAATCGAGTTGGCGGGACCCATATTATTTTTTATCAAAATTGATGAGATTAACTTATGGCTTTGCAACCACTGAAAAAAACGTATTAAAAAATTAGTTTGACCCTTTCTATCTGAAAACATGGGCCGACTAAACTTTTTCATTTTCAACCAATTCTGTTGGCATCTTTTAAATGCAATCAGAAGATAAATGCTGCCCAATTTCCTTGTTTTTCATTTTTCTTGGCCTCTTTGTCAGGGACGTGGATATAAATGTTACTTTGTATAAAATGGAGCTGGTTGGAAACGTTTCAGTTTTATGAAAGTAAGAGCATAAATATCTTGCTTTAGCTCTTCTTTCAATTATGGTAAAAACATTTTTAAATCTTTTCTAGGAGTTAGTGATTTGTTTGCTGCTGTTAGTGTTAAGGTAACATTAACTTGTGTTCCAAGTAATGCCCAAATCTCAGTCGCTTAATCCAATGGAAGTTTATTACTCATTCACATAAAGTCAGTCAGCCGTAGGGGCCCAGGTAGATAAAGTCTCCACCAGTGGCAGACAAGAGAAGAAAAGAGAACATGGACAACTGGGCAGGCAGTTTTATGAGTGCTGTCTGGGAATGACACATAGCGCCTTCCACGGACCAGAATTTAGGCTTGTGGCCTTATAGAGCTTTCAGGAAGCGGGTGCAGGGAAGGCAGGGGCTGGCAGATGTAGTCCCCAGATATACACCATGGAAGGGGATTGCAAATTTTTTGGCAAAATAACAAGTAGCCACCTCTGCTACAAGTGCTAAATTCTGAGAAATGATATGTTAGAAAAGGTGACCTCTGACCTGATTTTTAAAAAATAAATGTTTTATGAAGCTTACATAAAGTACTTAATTTCAGTAAAAGAAATTAAATCAGTATCTGTTGACGGAGCACCTATTATGTGCAAGTTTCTTGATAAAGCCTGTGGAAAAGTGGAGGGAAGGAACAAGGACACCAAGATGAATGAAACATGGTCTGTCTCTTGAAGCGTGGCAAGGAAATGAACTTTTGTGTACATTACGTTGATGTAATTTAAATCATAATTTTATTATACTTACAGAAAAAAAGCAAGAAAAATGTTTGTAAAGGAAATATTTCTTTTATTTTCTCATGAAGCATTTTCACTATAGACAATTCAAAAAATACAAAAAGTTTCAGTGAAAAAAAAACTTTATATGTCCCTAATCCTATCACACAGAGGTAATCACTGTGAATATTTTTCCTTTCAATATTATATATACGCATATTTAAAAAGTTATTTTTATGGGGCTAAATTTCAAAGCACTGAAGTTCAAAACGTCAGCTGACCTGAATTTACGTGTTTGTAATCATGAAGAAATCCAAGAAAGGATGCCAAAATAAACTGTTTTTCTTTGCTGGAATCTGGAACACTAAGGTTCATGATTTATCATTAAAAGAGAGACAGAGAAGAGGGAGGGGAACGGTTACACCAACTTTTAAACACTTAACAAGTAAATGAAAACATGTTGTTGCAAAAACAGTCACCATAAAAATGCACTGAAATCCCTCTACATTTATTCAACATACAGTGTGTGCAAGGACAACCAGAATGTGCTCTAAGAGAAATGGTTGAAAGGCCAGTGATATTAGAAGAATTTTTTGGGCAGTAATAACAGTCCAAAGGCAATTAGGCTCAGCCAGGAGCTTTCTCCATCACTGGAAGACTTGGAGCAAAAACCGGAAGCCTTTTCCTCTGAAATACTGAAGAGGGGATGCAAGTGTTGGATAGGAGACAGAAAGGTGCCCTAAAATCCTTTCCCACCCAGGGTGCATAGATACAGACCACACATATGGCCAAACACATGGTTAGTGCAGGAGGGACTCCAGAGCAGACCTTATCAGAGCTGTTTGGGTTTATACAGGCTTTGATAAAACTGGCCCAATCAGAAGATCTCCTACTTAGCTTATTGGCCAGAAACAGGCTTTCCTAGCTCTGGGGCAGTCAGGAATTAAATGCATCATTAATCGCCCAGACATTGCTGGAACTCAAAATTGGTGCAGGAGCGGATGGGAAGGTGGGAAGCAGGTAGAGAACCAGGCAGGAAGTTATAGGAGACCCAGGGAAGCCACAGGTGTCTTTTCAGAGGCTCAGAAGCAGCCCCAATGTCGTGTATATAAAGGGCTGGTCTAAGGACCAAACAACTCCTTTTTTTTTCCCCCTGTTTGGCAGCCACCTTCCTCTTCCCCCACCTCGTTCTATTTCAGGTCTGCTGCTGCAAAATGGTCCAAGTTCATCTCAGTTCTTTCTAATTTGGGACACGGAGACACAATTGATATTGTGTGAAAGAAATCTTAAGAAAAGATATTTCTTTGCCGCATCACTAATTCTCATTCAATCAAAAGTTGCATCTTCTGACTGCTTTGATCAGAGGAGCGGAACTCTAACTTTGAATGGTAAGAGAAAACACACAGTGAGTAGACTATGCCATGACGTAGGCAAAATACCTGAACTAGTCACAGCATTTTGACTTAATTGGCCATTGACGTTATAGAATCTTGTTGACTCTTTTCCTTTGTCCATTTCTCAGCCAACTCGGCTGTTTTGAAAACAAAATTCCAATATGGCTTTGAAATAAAACTGCATCATAAACAATCAGTAGGTGTTTTTCAAAGTGGTTTCAGAGAAGTGCCACAGAGTAAGTAGGTGACCACCGAGGCTGCTAAAATATTTCCTGTCCTGACCAGGGTTGCGTTTCTGGAGAATATTTAACAGGGAGGGTTTTAATGCGTCTAAGGATGTTGAAACTAAAGAACAAATATTGACCAGAGGGCACCACAACTCTCCTGAAAGAGAGTAAAATACATCCTTTATAAAATGAAAAACTACTTGAAAGAATTATTCCAAAACCCCTGCACAACTGGCCCTCAGAGGGCGCAGGGGCCAATTTGGCATGGCCAGGGCCTGGGCACGCGCGCCAGGCAGCATCGCAGGTCCCCTCGCTCTGTGAGGCCACCGTTTTCCCGCCAGGTCGACGAGAGCCTCTAGCCAGAGCAAGTGGGCCCGGAGGCCACCCCAGGCCGCAGCTGGCGGCCGCTGGCACAAGTGCTGGGTGACTGGGCCAGGGCTTGGCTCCAGGCTCGCCGCCGCTGGCGAGTTTTGGCTCCGCCGAGGCCACCCCGCGTGGCAGCTGCTCCAAGCCCGGGGCTGCCTTGGAGGTGAGGCCGGCCCTCGGGGACCCTCCCCGCGCCGGGCGACGGTGAGTCAGGGCGCGTTGTGCAAGTGCTGGCCGGGCCAGCCCGGCGCCTCCCCCTCGGTCTTTCACCCCGCGCGGTTACGAAAGCGCGACCCCCTCCCGGCCGAGCTATAAAGCGGCGGGCGGCCGGCGGCGCGCTCGCCTCCCTCGCTCCACGCGCGCCCGCACGCGGCGGCCAGGCTTGCGCGTCTCCCGGCGGTGAGCGGCGGCCGGGCGGGCCTCGGGCGGGCGGGCGGCCGGGTGGGCTGGGGGCCGCCTGGCGGGCCCGGTGGCCCCGCTGCCTGGCGCTCACGGCGGCGCGTTCCCCGCAGGGCGGACTCCTGGGCGAGATGAAGTGGGTGTGGGCGCTCTTGCTGCTGGCGGCGCTGGGCTGCGGCCGGGCGGAGCGCGACTGCCGGGTGAGCAGCTTCCGAGTCAAGGAGAACTTCGACAAGGCTCGCGTAGGTATCGGCCCCGGGGCCCTGGTGGCCCCGGTCCCCGTCCTCCCTTCCCCGCCGCCGGCCGTGCACCCCAGACACCAGACCCCTGTTCTCATCCCTTTCGCAGTTCGCCGGGACCTGGTACGCTATGGCCAAGAAGGACCCCGAGGGCCTCTTTCTGCAGGACAACATCATCGCCGAGTTCTCCGTGGACGAGAACGGCCAGATGAGCGCCACGGCCAAGGGCCGAGTCCGCCTTTTGAAGTCAGTGACCCCTGGGCAGCTGCGCACTTTGCGCTCCAGCGTCCCCCGGCCCCTGCAGCTGAGCGCCAGACCCTGACTTGGGAGGGAAGGGATTCCCCGGGGTGGACAGAGGGAGGAAGCCCTTTGCCAGGCTTGGCTCAGGATCCCCTTGGCTTTTGCAGTAACTGGGACGTGTGCGCAGACATGGTGGGCACCTTCACAGATACGGAGGACTCCGCCAAGTTCAAGATGAAATACTGGGGCGTAGCCTCCTTTCTCCAGAAAGGAAGTGAGTAGTCAGCTCAATGGAACTGTCTGGGATGGGGGCCATACCTGGCCAAATCGCTGGGTTTCTTCTCCGGTGACACCCTTGGGAAGAATGGCCTGCGGGAAGGTCTGTAAGTGGCAGGAACCCTCAGCACCACCTGAGGTTGGGGGGTGGGGGGTTCGGTAGTAGCTAGCCTCCACTTCCCACCTCCCCACTCTCCACCTCCCCACTCAAGAAGCCTGGTCCGAGCTCAAAAGGACCTTTGTCAGGTGCCATTTTCCCAGCCAGCCACTGTGCCTACGTGTGTAACCTTCTCCATGCTTTCCCCTCCTACCTCCCACATCGCCTGTCCACTTGGCTTTGTATTTCCTCCTTGTCTTTGGGATGAATCCTGGAGACAGCTGGACTATCTGGGGCCCCAGCAGAGGCTGAGAGATCCCCACCCAAAGATGGAGGGAGCATTCTGCATAGAGTTGGCTCACTCCCGAGTGCCCTGCCTGCCCATGCTGAGATTCTGAGCCAGGCACAGTGTTCTGGGTGGCAATGGCCTTTTCCCTGTCCTCCAAGCACCGAAATTCAGATTGGGAGTTGGGGTGGGGGTGGGGGTGGAGGTGTTGAGGACTCTTAGAAGAGCATCCTAAAACTTGGCCTAATCATGAGAATGCAATATATACATGTTCTTTCTACCTTTCTTTCCCTCCCTCCAACCATTTCTCCTAAGTTTCAAAACTGGAGTCTACTTGGTAGCTAGAGAATGATGTAGGCCAGTGGGTAGCTATCACAGAATCTTAGAGAGAGAGAGTTAACCCTCCCAAGGAGGTTCAATATACAGATGAATAACATAAGGCCAAGAGAAGGTAGTGCTTTGCCCAAGGTCAAGCAACAAGTTTGTGATAGCCAATGTCAGAAGTCGGGGTTCCAACTCCCAGGCTAGGATTAGGTAGCCCTGAACTACAAGGACTTCTAATATAGACCAACTTTTGTAAAGTATTGTGTGAGCTCTCCTGTGAGATAGGACCCAGGGGCTCTTCATGGGGACTCTCTTCACTCAGTGATCCAGGGCAGAAGTGTCTTTTATGTAACCCATTGCTCTGTACACATGCCACATACTCCTTGACTTCCTCTGAAGTTGTGTGTTAGGTGAAAATTCATTTTTTAAAACCAAATTGCATTTTCACTTTGGATTTACGCTATACAGATGGCATGAAGTTGGTACACTACAAAGGGAAAAAGCTTTTATCCTTAGAAGTAATAAAAATTATTTCAAATAGTGCAGCAAAACTTTTCAAAGTGATTCATGTAGAGTAAGAGATATACTTTTCTGATAATGGATTACAGAAATCAATACCAGAGGTATAAGACCACTAATTTTTGGAAAGTGTAAACACATAATGCTCTATGGCATTTTGAGATGTGCTCCTTTTAAGGAGGACTAGGATAATGTTGGGGGTACCTTTAGGGACAGGGCTGGGGAGGACTCACTGAGGAGGTAGGATTTTGTCTCTTCCCTCCTTCTCCCCCTACCAAACCACATTAGTTCTGCTTTTGCCTCTTGTATATTGGCATTTTTATCTAGGATTTCATTTGGAGGAAAAGTAGAAGTATTGAAAATCTTGAAAGTGATTGCTGTAGCTATTAAGTGAGATAACTATAATATCTCACTTAAGGATAAACTCCTTCTTAGGTTGCCTTTGAGAAAAGAAGCTGTGCAGTGTAGTGGTTCAGCATGCCCGGTTAAAATTAGACTGCCTAAGTTCAAATCCCAACTCAACCACTACCTGTGGGATATGTTCCTGAGCTTCTCTGTGCCTCACTTTCCTCATCTGCAAAATGGAACAATCATAGCACCTACCTCATGGAGTTGTGTAATGGGGATGCAGTGAGTTAACGTGGAGAAAGCATTCAGAACAGTGCCCGAGACTTAAGTTCTCTGTAAGTGTTTGATGTTATTGCAGCTTAGTTATCTCCCTGGTCATCACATCATAGCTTTCTATTCTCAGTCTGGAATGGGACAACCCACAGAGACCACTGGGTTCAAGTCTCTCATTTTACAAGTGAAGAAACTGAGGCCCATGTTGGAGAAATGTCTGGCCTAGGAACACACAACTAATTAGTGGCACTTGGTGACACCTCTTAGCTCTAGGGATGTAAAAGGCCATGAACTATTCCTCTGCTTTCTGAGTAGCTCGCAAACCGTAAGACTTGATGCATCTACCTTCCTCTGTTTTACGTGCTTCTTTTGGGGTCTTCTTTACAAAACTCTGCTTTTGTTCATTGTGCCAATTTCTTCCTTGACCTTGGTCTTGCTTTAAACACTGACTTGGACAGGTGGATTTGAAGGCCACTCAGAGAGCTGCCTGCATTCTCAGTCTCTCCATGCTCCTCCCACTACATTTCACCAAACAGATGTGTTTAAAATGAGGGGCGCTTATGGACAGAAATTAACTCAGGGGCAAATGCTCATTAAATTTGTTGTCAAATTATTAAAAAATTAAATGTAACCCATCCCTGCAGTTGAACATGACATTTCCGTGTTAGCAGACTCTGCTATGGCTTGCTGCCCCGGCCGTGGGCATGCTCAGCACTGGCCTCCTTCCCCCCCAGCTCTGCTGGCAGCAAGTGGGATGTCTTGGGGGTTAGGGATACTGCCATTGTCAGGTTTGGGTTGAATACGGGCTAGCCTCTCCGAAATTCAATTTCCTTAGCTGTGAAATAAGGATAAAGAATAGTTCCTATTTCATAGGCTTGTTGGAAGGACTCATTAAGGTAGTGCATGAAAATGCTTAGCCTGATGCATAAGTGCTCCATAAATATTAGCTATGATCATCATTGTTTTGGGCCCTCCCAGAAAGACATGGACAGACTCTCCGCTTGTCCTTCTCCCAGACAAAGTGTCACTCTGCTGGTCAAGGGGCCCTTGTCAGGCTGAAAAATAGTGCAGGCCCGAATGTCTACATCAGTGTTTCACAAAGTCAGGGTCCCTGGACCACCTAGATCTAAATCAACTGGAGGAGCTTGTTAAAAGATGCAGATTTCTGGGCCTAAACTTAGACTCATTGAATCAGAAACTCTAGGGATAGGGCTCTGGAGTCTACATTTTAAGTATGCTCCTCGGGTATGTTCCTTCTGCTTAATGAAGTTTGAGAACCGCTGGTCTAGATAATTCAATCCAAAGAGTTAATCTTGGCTTACTCAGGCATCAAGGCCTGGACTCTACTCAGTTTGCTGGGATCTGTTGGGTTATTTTGACGATTAGTCAGAAAATAGCGTTAAATCTCTCACCTGGCTGGCTCAGCTGGACTCTTAGGCCTAAGAACCACAGGAAGCTTTTCACATGGTCTTGTCACTTTAGATGATTGGAGGACATAGGTCTAGGGAGCGGAAGGGACACATTCCAGGCCCACAGCAGTGAGCCACTGATCCTCAGTGAAACCAGCCCACCAGAGACAGCTCCCTCTACCAAGGGTTTTCTTTGGATTTTGGACTGGCAGTCTAGACCTCTAAACCAGTCTATGTGGGTAGACTTTACCTGTGTGTAGACACAGCTGCAGTGTAACCCCACTTCCCGAGTGGTGGAGGGAGTCAGGGGCTCTCTCCTCCCAGCTCCACTGCATGCAATTCCAGCTGCTGTCTGGAAATGTCTGGGGATGTCTGGTTCCCCAGAGAAACCCTGCCCAGCTACTGAGCTTGGAGAACCAATCTCATTCTTTGTAGCAGTTCCAGGCAGTTTCTCTTCTGCAAATACTCTTAGAAGGGAGAGAGGTTGCTACGATTTAAATTCTTCATCTTTGAAGTAGTCATCCAAAAGAGCCTGGAAATTAACCAGACCAACTTAGGCCTTCTTTTAAAGTCAAGAACAGTAGCCAATTTTACTAATCCAAGCATTGAAAGTTACTTAGTGCCTATGTCAGAATTCACATTCTGGCAACAATTTTGGAAAAAAAAATTTTTAAGCTGCAGATTTGCCAAGCCAATAGCTTGAATCGAGGTAATATTTCAAAGGCAAATGTTTTGTGTCTGAGGGGCAGGCTCTTGGGGTGTCTGCAACCGGCGCAGTGATCCCCATACCCAGGGAAGAAGTGACTTCATCCAGGGACTAGGAAGACTGCCCAGGTGCTAAGGAGCCTGGAAGGGGAGCCGGTGGTTAGGGTGAGACCCAGCCGGCGGCCTGGTGGCCTCTATTCCTGGCCTTTCTGTGAATAACTTTGTGGTTGCTGCTGAGCTGTCATCAGTCTGGAGCATCCTCCCCACACACCCCTGCCCAGGCTCTGACACTCACCCTGAGACAGCCTGGGTGGCACAAGGGTGGCTCATTCTTCCTTCTGGCAGGCCTGCGTGAGCTGAAGAGAAGGGCTCCACACCCACTCATGTGACAGCCCTTCTGCAGGGCCTGGGTTTGGGCTGAACCCCATCCTAGGCAGCACTCCAGGGGTGCTCAGAGAGGCACACCCAGAGGTGACCTAGAGTGAGCTATAGATGTGACCTTACACCCTCTAATGCCAGGGGATCCAGCCCCGCTGTGTTCTGCAAACTGGAGCACTACATAGTGTAGATCACCCCTTGCTCCAAGACCTGGGCACGGGACAAAGACACAGAGCCTTTTATTCTTGTCCCTCCCCCCACCCTCCCTCTACTTACTGTCTGGAGAGGATGCGGTAAAGGGGTTAAGCATGTGGGCTCTGGAGTCGCACTCCCTAGCTTGAATCCCAGTGCTGCCCTGCTTTTCATGACCCTAGGTGAACTATTTAATGACTCTGTGCCTCAGTTTCCTCATCTGTAGAATAGAGGATGTGAGAAGTAACTGTGAGAACATATGGAAAGTGTCCGTACAGCAACTGACACATAATTACGTGCTCAGAAAGTCCCAGCCCTGGTTACATGTTGACAAGATGTCAAATTAAGTAGAATTGTGAGCCTTTTATCTGAATAAGGGTATTTGGATAAACCTGAACCCTGTTCTTTCTCTGTGGCAAATTGCTCGCCTACATTCTTATTAACATTATTTCCCCGCCTGCCTGCGTGGATATTTTTACCACCTTCAGTTAAACCTGTTCACGTGGCTTACATCTCAGCCTCGAGGAATACATACAATCTAAATTCTTCAACGGCTGGACTTTGCCTCTATCGGGGGAGCTGTGAAGAGCACATGCTCTAAGAGGAATAGCGGATGCCAGATGGTGGGCACCTTGTGCCCCCAAGGCAAAAACTCCCCTCTTGCCAGCACGGAGAAGCGAGTAGAGTTACTATGCAGGAATTAGCGGGAGTCAGAGAGCCAGACCCTGGGAGCAGCACGCGCTGGTGGATTGAGGGGCAGGAGGGCAGCGTGGTTAGTGAGACGTTTGGGAACCGGCTGTTGGAGATGATTGAGAAAGATGCATCCTGACACTGGAGGTAACAAAAGTTGGTGGCCACCAGGTAGTACCCCAGACACACAGGTATTATTGGAGAGCAGATGGCTAAGACAACAGTAGGAAGGTTTATCCTGTGGTTTTGATGGGCCCACATTCTCGGTGGTGCTTTGGAAAGATGCCCTCACATTTACCGTCAGAGCGAGTGAATGACGTCCCCCTGACTCCAGGACTTTTTTCTACAAAGAAAACAAAACCCTTTCTGATTTGCCCAGTTGTATAAAAGCTGGATTCTCTGTAGTCTCCTGCTTCCTAAGAAAATGATACCAGTTTCAGGAGGTAGCTGGGTTCTCGGGCCCGGCAGCTGGTTTCCCTGACGCCTGAGTCCGCTGCGGGAGTGGCACTGATGGGCACCGTGGCTCTCTGGCTTGCAGACGATGACCACTGGATCATCGACACGGACTACGACACGTACGCCGTGCAGTACTCCTGCCGCCTCCTGAACCTCGACGGCACCTGTGCCGACAGCTACTCCTTCGTGTTTGCCCGCGACCCCAACGGCCTGCCCCCAGATGTGCAGAGGATTGTGAGGCAGCGGCAGGAGGAGCTGTGCCTGGCCAGGCAGTACAGGCTGATCGCCCACAATGGTGAGTGGCTCTCCCTGGGGGTCAGGGAGCTGGGCCCGCATGCCAGCGCAGTGCATTTCATCTGCACTCAAGAGAAGGCCGGGGGTCTTAGGGGACCCCTTCTGGGGCCACGTCTTGATCCTTCTTGGCCAGATCTTTTGCTGGTCTTATCATGGGGCTCATGCAGAAGTGGGCAAAGGCCTTTGTCCAAAACCCTGGCACTTTTAATTAAGCAAAACTGCTGCTGCAATGGACACTCTTTTTTTTTTTATTCTGCTACCTTAGGCCATTTCTGTTGTCACCCCTCGCTACACTGCCCTGAAAAACCATTTTGACTAAATTTAATATTGTTTGGGGGTGGAGTAGCCCAGTGAAGAGATGGGCACTCATGTGGCCATTGATGAAAAAAACTGAAACAGAAACATCAACATAGGAAGCTCAAAAGAGAATGATTTCAACATTCTTTTTTCTATATGAAACCAAATAACCATTAAATTAACTAGCTGGTTTTCCTCACTTGGGTTTTTTTGAGATCCCCTAGAACAACCATAGGATTGTTTTGTAGACAATTACCCTTGTCTGATCTTGGTTTAAAAGCCAGGAATATTGTGGAGGAAAGTGCCCCGTCTAGTTTGAATGGACACTCACTCGCTCCTATGGGAAACTGGGTTTCAAATCCAAATAGGGTAACGCTAAAAGGCAGAAAGAAAGGGAACATCTAACTGACTCACTACACCAAGCAGATATGAACTCAGACCAAAAACATAAATAAGATTTGGGGGCCTCACCCTGGGGGCAGCCTAAACGTGGGGCTGGTGGGGTTTTCACCACAGCCGGGCACCGTGCGAGGCCTTCACCTGCATTACTTCATTTAATCATTGGAAACACCTTACGGAGTAGATAGTCTTATTATTCACTTTGTACTGACGAGAAAATGGAGGGTGAGAAAGATTAAGAAAGTTGCCCAAGATCTTCAGTAGGTAGCTGAGTTGGATGAAACCTAGAGTTTTATGACTCTGAAGTCCCTTGGGTTACCACCTGGTGACACATGACATGAGACATGGTAAACACTTTAAAACCACCATCAGGCCGGGCTCAGTGACTCACACCTGTAATCCTACCACTTTGGGAGGCCAGGAATTTGAGACCAGCCTGACCAA
>VBSM01003143.1:22038500-22060216 GCA_008086735.1 Cheirogaleus medius
TGTGGGAATAAGTGAATCTCTTTGCAGTCAAATGTATATCTTTCCTGAAGTTTCGTGGGGATCATTTGAGGCTTAGGATTCCGACTTTGATTCATTAAAATATAGTCATCCATTTCCTATGATTTGAGTTTTGTTTGTGTTCACATCTGTGTCAAAAGTGAGGAATCCTGCAGATGGGCAGTGGGGTGCACTTCCCTTTTATCTATCCCGAGGGCATGGCTCTTTCTGACCTTTGGCCTGTTCTAGTGCCTAATCTCCATTATTAGAGACTGGCTTCTCCCAACTTCCAGAAAAAGGGGTTTCCTCATTAACCTGGAAGGGCCTTAAATACCAGCCTGGCCAAAGCACTGAAGCCAAAAGAGGAAGTGAGGCCAGCGAGCCCAAGTGTCAGTGGGCCTGAGGCCTGTGGCGAGGTGGGCAGGACAGCCCAGTGGCTGGGTTTGAGAGAGTGAGATCCGTGGGTCAGGGTGTGCTCTGGAAACACCCCCAGCCCTTCACTGTCGCCAGCATGCAATGCACTTACTACAAGTGTGGCCAAATGTTGAGGAAGGCCTCTGGTTTCCCTGGAGGAACTGGGAGATGGGGCCCTGGAAGCCAGGTGTGTAGGCAAGAGCACAGGCCCTCCCTACCTAGGGTGTGCAGGAAGGTGGGGTGTCCGGGACTGGGCAGAACACCAGTGTCCTACACCATCAGCAGCACATGTGAACTGTAGAGTTGAAATTCATGCAAAGCCACATGCCTCAGTTTCCCAGGGGTTCCCAGGAGCCTCCATTTCTCATCTTGAAAAAAGAAGCAAGGCTATGGTACCAGAGGGTCTTGGTTTTAAGTCACGGTCCAGCTGTGTGATTTGGGGCTGGTTACATGACTTCTCTGAGCCTCACTCTTCTCTTGTGAGATGTGGGGAAACAGGCCCTGCCAGGGGGTGCGGTGAGGATTCGATCAGGCCATGTCTGCACACTCAGGAGCTGTGCAAGCTGCCGATGCCAGGCTGAGGTCTGGGAAATGCATCGGGAGTGGGGAGGGGGTCACAGATCTCCGCCTGGGTGCTGGCACATCCAGGGGCCGTGGGGGGCTTCTGGGTCCCCCACCCCTGTGTGCCTTGTTCTCCACAAAAGAGAGAGGATCCAGGTGGCCACACATGGAAAGTTCTGCCTTTTACTCAGGCTGCCAGAGCCTGGTTCAGAGACCTGTAAGGTACTCAAGTGTCACTTCAAAAAACAGCTTTACTATACCAAATCTGTTAACCAAAGTGAACAGATGACTCTTGTCTGTTTGTCCTTGAGCTTGTAATCACCATGAATCTTACTTCAGAAGCAAGCAGCTCCGGAAGCTGCACGAGCAATGGCAGCTATTGGTGCCCATTTACTGGGCAACAAAGATTTGTTTGAGCACCTACTATGTGCCAGGCTCTGTGCTACTATATGTTCCAGCCATTGGTCCAACCTCCAAATGTTGGCGTGTCCCTGGGTTCAGTCTTTGGCTCTGGCTTCTTCTCCCTCCATTCTCTCCTAGGGATGTTTTGTAAACCACATGCCTGTAAACACCACCCATATCTCCAAACAACTTGCATCTCCAGGCTCAAGCTCCACATCTCTGCATCCAACTGCCTATTCTACTTGGATGTCTCACTAGAATTTGAAACTTATATGCTCCGAATGTAACCCTTGGCTCTGCCAACCCCAGTCTTCTCTCAGTCTTCCCTGTTTTTGTTGCCGGCTCCACCACCCAACCAACGTCAGGTTAAAACTCTAGGAGTCACCCTTGAATCTTCTCTTTCCCTTACATTCTACCAATTCCATCCTTCCCATCAACAGATCATCTTTGCTCCACCTTCCCAAAGGATATCCCCAAATCATTTCCCACAATGCCTCACTGATGCCACCCACCTCCAAGTTCCCCATCGTCTTGTTCTACTTCCGCAGCTACCTAACTGGCCTCCACCTCCGTTCTTGCTCCTCAAAGTCTTCCCTGCACAGCAGCCGGAGTACTATTTGAACACATGCATCAGGTCATACCAGTCTCCACCTGCAAACCTCCAGGGGCTGCCCACCGAACATAGAATAAATTCCCTACAGCGGCCCCCCAGGCCTTGCATGATCTAACCCTGTAACTTTTCTGGCCTCAATTGATGGACTCCAGCAGGGCCCCCCCCCCCGTCCGAGCCTCAAGGGCAGTGCCTAGTGCGGAGGAGGCCCAGCCAACAGCCTGCTCTGCCTGGCTTACAGCACTCTTGCTCCTGTCTCATGGGCACGCCAGCCACCTTGCACCAGCATCTCTCCTGCCTGCAGAGCCCCTTCCCTCAGATTCGCATGGCTGGCTCTTTCTTGTTGCCTTTTGACCCAAATGTCACTTCTCAGAAAGGTCTTCCCAGACACCTCTCCACCCTATCTAAATTACCATCACTACCATAGCAACCTGTCCCAGTTTCTTCAGGGTGTTTACCCTGTGGTGACATATTGTTTATTGACTTGTATTTAGTGTTTCTGCTCCAGACTAGAAGATAAGCTCCCTGAGGGAGGGGCCTCGCAGCACCAAGAACACTCTTTGTCATGGCAGGTGCTCAAGGTGCTCGGATGATGGATCAATGAAGAGATTCACTCCTGACCTCACTCTCAAATGTTTCAGAGTCATCCTGCCTTATTTTCAATTTCGTGACACTGCTTCTTCTAAATGGGTCCATGGCATTTTTAATAAATGGAAAAAAAATCATCTTTAATTTTTCCTTGGAAATTCCTCAAATGCTCCTGACATGAATAAATGATCTTAAGGCCTCATGAGTCCCAGGTGGGAGCCTAGAGTGGCTGTGACCCTGTAGAGCAGAAATCTGAGTCCTGAATCATTTCCAAGACTCACTTCAGAAACCCGTAGGGTGTGGCTTTACATGTAGGAGATATGATTGCTGAACAGTTATAAATAAAAATTTATTAAATTCAATCATATTACAAATATACAAAAAAAGTTCATGTTTAAAATGAACCCATAACAAATCCTTTGATACGGGGAAAATATTGGTATGCCAAATGATCATCCCTTAATGTGCCAGAGCTGCAGACGTGTATTTGCATAAGTTACATTTTCTTAAAGGAGTGTACACTGGGGGATGGTCCTGGAAATTAAGTCTGTTTAAGAGCATAGGACAGCTGGCCAGAGAGTGAGGAACTCAGCCTGTAGAGAAAAACTAATTAGCCAGAAATAATCGACAGATCATTCCTTCTGACAGACGTGTCTGTAAAAATGGCCCCCTTTTCTGGGAAAAAGAAACAGCAAAAAACCTTCCTCCATTCGTTCCTAAACAGCGCCATGTTGTAGAGAATGGGGTTCAGGGCCGAGTTCGAGAACGTGAAGGCCACCACCCAGAAGAAGAGGGACGGCCAGATGACCAGGTCCTGCTTGAAGCTCTGGATCAAGATGAGGAGGATGGTGATGATGATGGGGCTCCACATGATGAAGAAGGAGACCATGAGCAAGAAGAGGGTGCGGAAGAGCCGGAAGTCCTGCTGGGACACTCGGAACTGGTGGCTCTCCGAGTGCGCCAGGTTCACCGTGAGCCTCTTCCTGGACGCCTTGGTGATCTGCGGGAAACCAAAACAGAGCCGGAGCCACAGGTTACTTCGGGAAGTCTGGGCTTTTTGCGTTAGGAGCCTGGGACTTGGAACCTGCCATCCCCGGGGCGCTGGGGCCATGGGGCTGGGGGACTTTGTGTGGAGGGAGCTTTCCCTTCTTCCACCGCCTGCACTTAGGGTGCGCTGGAGAAACGGGGCGCCTGGCTGGCAGCCTGCTGAGAAATAAGGCAGAAAATCACCCACTTTGTAAACAGAGTTGACTGGGGGAGTAAAAAGCCTGAATCACGTGGTGTGAGGAAGGGACATCTTCCCTGTTATTTTTTTTTTCTAAAAGAGGTTAAGTCATTAATTGCATACAAGCAGTATGTTCTCAAGGCACAAAATCAGACAATACGACACTGACAGGGAGCAGATGAAGTGTCAGGGCTCCAGCCTTCTGTACCCTTTATTTCCACTCCCCAGAAGTGACCAAAATGAGTAGTTTCCTGTACGGCCTTCTGGAAAAGTGCCACCTCCACACGCGATATACCTGGCCATGGGATCCCAGGCGTCTGCACTTTTGCTTGGTACACAGAAAGGACCACACCATGCACCCCGCTCTGAACTGTGCTCCTCTTGTGCTTAGCAGGGTATCATGGTGCTCAGTCCATATCAGCACAGAGAAGGCCCCTCATTCTTGTTATCTTGGTGGTGGTTGCGTGTATCCCACGGTGTGGGTACCACGAATTATCCAGGCCATATTGATGGGTATTTTATGTATTTGGCCTTGTTTGTTTGTTTGGGGAGGCAGTGGCTGAAGTGGCAGTGCACATAGTCTTCCCTCGCTCCCCTGCAGGTTGTTGAGTGGGCGGAGGCGGTGGGGCTGGGCCAGGCAGAAGGGAGCATGGGAACCTGCCCTAGGGGCAGGGGCAGGAGGCAGTGGATCCTAGACTTGCATACACGCCCCTGCGTTGGGGGATAAGGAAGGATGAAGAGACTGGAAGCTGCTGTTGGGGTCAGCCCAAAGATGAAGCTGGGTCTGGGGCAACCTCCCCACATGCCTGACTGGGGTAGGTGTGGCTTGGGAACAATCCCTTCATCAGCAGGGCCCGTTGGCACCACCACCAGCCACATGGAAATCAGACACGATGACCAACAGAACGGGGTGACCACCTCACATGGGCAGTTATGCAAGATCCTTGTCCTTGAGGGAGACAGGGGCAGGGTGGTCCATCCTTTTCTTCTTCCCCCTTCCCACCCCCTATGCTGCAGACCCATCCTCCACTATGAGCAGGCGAAGTTTTGAACAAGCAGTCATAACCAAAAAGTGACTGGAAAGTTCTAGAATTAGACATAGATGTCATTAAAGTTTCCCTCTCGCAGCAAGAAAAAGAAGCTGATCAGAGCACTGCTGGTGACATTTACCAAAATTTCATATTTATGTCCCATTTGAGAGGTGGCAACTGGTGGAATAAACGTTCTCATGCATAATAAATTCCTAACAGTGAAACTGCTGGGACCTCTAATAGTTTATACCAATGAGCAGGGCCGGCATTCTGGCAGAGGGATTGTGGCCAGTGACAGCAACCCTGCTTCTGTGGGTTTCGAAGGGGCTCTGGACTCTTCTTCCAGGAGCCCCTGCGGGTGTTGCTCCCTGGGACGCTGTCCAATCTGCTCATTTGCAGCCTTGCTTCAGCATCAGAGGGGCTGGTTTTAGTTAACAGTGGGCAGCCTTGCACACAGAAATGGCCCATCAACTGACGCAGGCTGGCCCGATTAAAATAAAGCCCTGGGTGTCCTTTCATCCCATGGCCCCACATAGAGACAGTGTACTTGAATCATACAAAAACTTCATAACATCTCAGAACCATACTGTCGGGGCTAGATGGAGCCCAAGTGTCATTTGAGCAGTACTCCTCAGCCTTTACTGTGCCTGCCAGGCACCCAGGCACCCAGCGATCTGATTTTAATGTAGATTCTGATTCAGCAGTTCTGGGGTGGGGCTGAGCTTCTGCATTTCTAAGAAGCTCTTGCATGATGCCGTTGCTACTGCTGCTGCTGCTGCTGCTGGTCCAAGCCTGGAGCTGGCAGGGTCCAGTGCTTAGGCTCCAGGTGCCCTGGTGACACACACAGTCACCTGCCCTTCCTCATGCCTAATTCTAACTGTCCTCTAGGCACAGCCAGAAGGAGGAGGCTTGGCTGGCTGTTCCCCCATCAGTCGCTCAGTTTCAGTGATGCTAAGAGGTGGGTGGGGAGAGGGTGGGGCTGGTGGCGGTGGAGTGGTGCCTGCCTGTGACCTCTTCCCCAAGGAAGGGATCGACATAGAACATCTTGACCACCACGTTAGCCGTCCTTGCTAACTCCCACTTGCTCAGGCTGGCCGTGTCCTGCTTTTCCCCACAGGAAGAGGCCACTGGCCACGCAGAGGGTGCTAACATCATCTGGAGCCTGCTTGGCCACGGCTCTCTTTGTCGGCTGTGCTGGAACGCCAGGGCCCATTCCCCTAAGATTCCTGGAGCTCTAGAGGGGATGTAATTAGAAGGTAATTAGCATCAGTCACAATTGGACAAGTTTAACTCCAAGATCAGAATGGCTGAAACTATTCTCCTTAGAATACTTCCAACTAGCTAATTAAAGGATAGTCATTTAATTGTTTCACGATTAAATATGATTGTTTGCCCTGTGCGGGAGTCGAGGTCCACCTGTGGGTGATGGCGACCAGGGCAACAGACGCTGAGCAAACACACTCCTTCCTCCCCAGCGGCCCGCCAAGGGCAGCAGTAATCAGGATCTCTGAGCTTCGTTCAGGGCTCCGGCTGCACGTTTGTTTTCTCCACTGTCACATTTAATCTTCACAATGACTCTTGGGAGCAGCAGCCCATCCCTCATGGGATCTGTACTGTCATATTCCCACTTCACAGATTGGGAAATTGAATGTCAGGAAATTTAAGTAATTTACGAAGGTCACTCCACTGATAATATTAATAAATGGCCAAAGCCCCCATCTGGGCAAATCCAGTCCAATTTGATTAAAGATAAGTCATGTCACAAAAGGCTCAAAAGGGGTTGCAGTACAATTCAGCCCTTCTCGGCCTCCCCGCTGTGCAGGGTGTGGGTTGTGCAGGAGATATAATCATCATCTCTTTGAGCCTCAGCTTCCTCATCTGCAAATGGGGACCATCAAAGTACATTGTCACAGAATTGTTGGGAGACCTGGCAGACAGATCTGGGACAGGAACAGCTGGGCAGGGTGGCAGGTGGGTGGGCCACAGAGGAGTTGGCCCCACCTCTGAGCAGGAGTGTCACTCTAGGCCTCAGTGCAGCCTGGTGGGCACACGAGGGCCGATTCCCTCATATTGCCCGTGTTATCCCGCCAATAAGAATAACAGTGTACCCAGAGTCCTTGGTATAATGTCTCATAAATATTTTTTGAATGAATGACATTGGCAGAAGGTCACATTTATGGGGCACTTACTGTGTGCCAGGCCCTTCCCTACCACTTGGCTTAGCTCTTTAAATACTCCCAACGATTCTGTGACATATGTGCTTTGATGGTCCCCATTTGACAGACGAGGGAGCTGAGGCTCAAAGAGGCTGAGGGGTGCAGCAACTTGCCCAACAGTACCCAGCTCGGAAGGTGCAGAGCTGGGCTTCAAACTTGGCAGTCTGTTCCCAGCCCATTTGCTTAATCTCTTTTTTTTTTTTTTTTGAGATAGAGTCTCCTGCTCTGTCACTGGGATTAGAGTGCAGTGGCAAGATCATAGCTCACTGCAACCTCAAACTCCTGGGCTCAAGCAGTCCTCCTGGCTCAGCCTCCTTAGTAACTGGGACTACAGGTCCACACCACCACGCCCGGCCAATTTTTTTTTTTTTTTGAGAGATGGGGTCTCGCTATATTGCCCAGGCTGGTCTGGAACTCCCAGGCTCAAGCAATCCTCCTGCCTTGGCAGGATTATAGGAGTGAGCTGACCCCAATCTTAAACTAGTTCCTTCTGACTCTCTATCTCCATCTATGGGAATCCTTCTGCCCAGCCCTCAACTGCAAGCTGTAATGCCAGGAACTCCAAGAAGACTTCCTGGTTCATCTCCCGCTTGGCATCTGGCGGTGTTTTGTTTCGGACACTCATGCTTCACTTGCCATATATGCTGTATGGTAGGTGTCCAAGTGTCATTCCTACCTCTGACCCCCACCAGACTACGGCTCCCTGGGGGCTGGGACCGTAAGCGGGACATCCCCGTGCCCTCTGTGGCCAAGGGCTCCCTCCAGCAGGTGCTTGACGATGATTGTGAGCTACAGACAAAGTGGGCTGACTCATGGGCCAAGTGCATAAATGGGAGTCTTTTTATAGCACTGACAGATGCTACTGTTTCCTTCTCTCCACAGTTCCTGCAACTTGCAGGGAGTGAGGAGGAAAACGGGGCCTAAGAATCGGTGTGGTTCCTTCCTGCTCCGCTCCCCACGCTAGATGTCAAGGCCAGTCAACACTGATCCAGGATTTCAAATGTCTCCGGCATCGGGAAGAATGCTCAGTGTGTTTTAGATTAAACTAAATGCTCAATTAACTCTAATCCTCAAAGCCAGCCTCTGGGGTCGGTTCTGTGTTTACCCCAGTCTTGGAACGAAGAGGAGGGCTCTGAGCGGTGAAGTGACTTGCTCAAGCCTCACGGTCAAGTGTGCGGAGGGGTGAACCTCACGCAGAGGCACCAGAGCTCTCCTCTGCCAAGGCACACGCTGTGGGAGGGAGGACAATGTTCGTGGGAACGGGGTCCGCAGCCACTGGGCACGTGGCAAAATACAAATGCTGAGGCCCTGTGGGACGGAGTGGGGCCCAGAAATCTGCACTTCTCCAAAACTCCCCGGCAAGTCTTGCTCACTGAATTACCCATCTAGGACGGCAGGCGTGGTCGAGAGCTCCTCCCCCAGCCCTGTGAAGAGAGCCCTTTTTGAGACTTGCTGCCTTTACACCCACATGCGCTTCTAAAGGCCATGAGGGAAGCTTCTCCCCATCTCGCACCCCTGTGCCACACCATGCCACCAGCCCGTGGTTGCTGGCAGGGGGTACAGGCAGAGCATGTCCCCACCGACACAAGTTGGGCCGCAAAGGTTGAGTCTCCTTTGGGGGCTGTTAGGTCCATCAACAGCCTCCCAATTAGAATCATCAGACAAGAGACTCCTTCTTTCCTGAGGGTCCACCTCACTTTCCATGACTGGCACGTAGGTCCCCAAAGCCTGGCACGGGCCAAGGGCTTCGTGTTCACTGCCTAACACCTTCATGTTCAGCTGAAACAGATTTTCTTTCTCAGTTAAGCTCTGAGACAGGCTGGGGGTTTTCCAGCTGCAAGCCACAGACTCATTCCCACGCATTTATCGAGCCTGTACTATGCGCTAAGCACTCCTACAGGGTGCCGGACACGCAGCAGTGAGCAAGGGAGCTGCCCACACGGCTCTTCCATTCCAGGGCGCATGTGGGCAATGGGAAGGGAATGATTAACATGCACGCTGTTGCAAAGGGTGGAGGCATCTCAGCTTGCCATGGCAACAGTTGCTGGGTGATGATGTAAACCAAGCCCCAAACAGCCAGTGCTGACAGCCTGATGGAGGGCACTTAGGAGTCGCTGGGAGGTTATTTCCTTGGGAAAACTGTTTAGTGGAAAATCCACTGAAGATGTATGGCCTGTCTGAGTCACAAGGAAAGAGGAAGCAGGGAAGGCAGAAGGGTGAATAAGGCCATTGCCCCGAGTACATGAAGCAGCAGATGAAGTGTGACTGGCAGGGGAAGAGCTAAGGTGAAGCCTGCTCTGAATCCTTGCCCAGATCAGAACCAGGAAGGAAGGCAGGGATTTAGAGCAGGGTTTCCCAAAGGGGGCTCCGTGGGGCACCAGTCCAGAGAGATGCTCTGTGGGGAAAAGGGGTTTCCGTGCTCAGATACAGCAATGCTACCTGCTCTATTCCTTTGTAGGAGATTCCCAAAGTATATTAGCATAATAAAGGCTCTGAGAAGTCCTGCAGCAAAGGATCCCATCTAGCATTGATTATCTCAGCATTTCCCAAACTCATTTGACCATGGAACTCTTTCCAATACCTAAACTAACATCCCTAGAGAACATTCTAGTAGACACTCCATTTTAGAGCAATAAAAGATCAGGGTGATGTGAAAGAGACACTTCTCCAGCCTGGCGGTGGCTCCTGGTTACAGGCAGTAGTGACAGCCGAGAGGTGGGGACTGGTGGGGAAGGGGTAAGGATATAGTTATGTGCCCCGTGACTTTAAGTGATTTACTACTTGTTTCTCTGTGGATATGGCTAATTAATATTAAAGTTCAATGGACTTTTACAGAGTTATGATCTTCAAAGGAAAAACTCTGACGGGAAAGCTGAGTCCGTGTCCCCGAGTTATGTACATCTTCAGAGGGGAGGAGACGCAGGCTATGAGGCTGCGCCCTGACACTCCATCTCCAGCCACCTGGCGGCAGCTCACCTGCTTCCAAGTTGTCACCAGGCAAACTCACGAGTACCTAGTGAGGACAAATGTCACGGTCCTCCTGGGAAATGGGAAACTGTGAGTTTTGCTAGTGGGGTGGAAAGTAATTATTTTTAAAGTCTTATATTTTCATTAACATTGTGATTTTTAAAGCATCATCATGTTTGCTCTTTCATTTTATCGTGTTAATCCACTGAGGCTCACAGCAGAAATGGAGGCCCACATTACTCATGCCTGGACTAGAACCTGGTCTTATCACTCTCTGTCCAGTGATTTTCCCAAGAAGAAAAGCCCCCATAGGCCCTTTCAGTGTGCTCCAAGGCTCGGGCCTCACTCATTCAACAAGTATTTATTGAGACCTACAATGCACAAGCCAAGCTGTATTATAGGCATAGGGATAGAGCAAAGAACAGAACAAAGTCTCTGCCCTCGGAAGCTTGCACTGCAGTGGGCAAGATAGATGACTGTCATAAATGGAATACGACAAGCATTGTGTTTGAAGAGACATAAATCAGATTAAGGGGTTGGAGATCAGCAGGGAGTCTTTCTGGGGAAGAGCCTTTTGAGTAAAGACCTGAATGAAGTGGGGAAGTGGCCCATGCAGAAATCTGGGGAAGAGACCCAGGAGAGGAAATGGCAGGTGCAAAGGCCCTGAGGCAGCAGGGTGTTGGCCTGTGTGCAGAACAGCCCCGAAGCCAACGTGCACACAAGAAGGGGGAGAAGCTGAGGTGAGAGGAGCAGGCAGGGCCAGATCACATGGGGCCGTAAGGTGAGGGCTTTGGATTACGCTACATGTGTGAGGGCAGTGGTAGGATCTAAATTATACCCTTGACTCATTACTCAGAGCGCCATTTCACAGCATGGGGATCGTGCGTCCAGGAGCTGACCTGGGGTCGGTGATGGCGAGAACTGAAGGCGGCTGTGGGTTGAGAGGAAAGGGTGTGGGAGTGCTGGACTGCTGTTTAGAGCCAGGCGGAGAAGAGGACACCTGCCCCAGCTCATCAGGGCTCCTAGAATTTTTCCATGTGGGCCTGGTCCTTGAGAGAAAGATGGGGAGTGGCTGGGAAATCATTCGTCCCTCAGCTGGGAAGAGTGAGGCGTGACTGAAAAGGGACAGACCAGAGCCCTCTTGGTCCCTAAGGGACTCAGGAGCAGGGCCTCGGGGAGGGGAGGTCAAATGCTGCCGCCCCCTCCCGACAGCCCTGCTCCAGTGTCGGTTCCTGATTCTTGCTGTGCTCCAAATCTGTGCCTGCTGTTTATTCTCTTGAAAATCTCAGTGACACCTTTTCCCAGCATGCTCTAAGAGAAGGGCAGGAAGAGCGGCCTTACCCAACAAATATCAGCAGGTATAATGTATTCATCACCTGCTCCAGGCAGGCACGACGCCATATGCCCCACCAGTGGCAGCTCTTACATGCCTCGCAACAACCTTACACCATTGGAATTATGATTGCCATTTTGTAGATGAGGGAATTGAGGTTCAGAGAGGGTAGGTAACTTTCCCAAGGCCACATAGCAAGTAAGTGGCAGATTCAAGACTCAAAGGCGGATTATTAAAAGAACGCTTTCAAGTCTCTGTGTCTGTCTTCACGGCCCTTTGCTTTCCTCTCTTACACCCCTTATTCATCCCTGACGTTTGTGCAGCATTTAACAGTTTGCAGAGTGTTTCAAAGTCTCAGTATCAGTCCACCTTGTGTTCCAGAGTCCCTCTGCTTTGAATAGCAGCACCTTTGTCTGTCTCCTCCCTCTTCCCCTCCTTCTGTCAAAGATCCTTCCGGATAGAGAATATTCCTTGCCTGCTTTTAGCCCGCCTCCATTTCCAAGCAGCACTTTGCACAGCAGACCCTTAACAAATGTCTGAGGAATTAATGTGTTGGGACTCTGAGACTAGACTACCTGGATTTAAATCCCGATACTGCCACTTATAAGCTGTGTGACTTTGGGTAAGTTACTTAACCTCCCTGTGCCTGGGTTTCCTCATCTATAATTCTTATTAGGATTACACAAGTTTGTTTCTGGTACATGGCAAACACTACAGAAATATTTGTTAAACAAATTTTTATAAATCCATTTTACATTTCCTTTCCTTTTCCCCTCACTTCTTTCAACTTAGTGATAATAGCTAACACTTCCGTAGTATTAACTAATGCTAGGCCTGAATCTGCCTCTTACACTTGAACAAGTCCCAGGATGGGGGGTGGACACGAGTCCAGGCAGTGACATAACATGGGGGGCATCTCCCACAGGACCCAGGGACTAGCAGACCTGCACGGAGGTTGGCCCGGCTTTGGTTCTGAGCATCTGAGAAGGTTACAAATCCTCAGCTACAGAGAAAGGGCCATAAAAGCAGCCAGACGGCAAACAGAACCTGGAGGGCACAACTTCAACATATCTATTTGCCAGGTGACCCGTACATACCGTGCTATAAAACCAAGATTCAACAACTAGAAACCTCCAAGAGGACTCAAAGGCTTTGTGTTCAATCTTCTAAAATGGGCATAAATACACACACATGCTGTTTGCCTGGGCCGGCATCTTACATGCAAATGGGCTGCCTTAATGGAGGCTGGCCCACCTTTTTTACGTCCCTGAATATATTTGCTTTGAGGGTAGAGATCATTTCCTGTTTCAGTGCACATTTGAAAGGGACATTCTTCGGGGCTAGGGGGTACCCATTGGAAGGTAACAGGGAGGGGCTACTGGTAACATTTCCACCTGGGAGCTGCCTTCATAAGCAAGGTCAGCTTGTGAGCTAGACACGTACTCTGGGTGCTTTTCCATATGTATATGATACCTCAATAAAAGTTTTGAAAAGTATACTTCTCTATCACTGCAGTGTTTGTGATAGGGAAACAATGGACATGGCAACAAAGTCTGTAAAATAAATGATGTCACATCTGCAGCCACTCAAAGTAAGGAACTAGTGATATAGGAATGATGTGGAAAGATGTGAACATACAGTGTGAACTGAAAAAAAGAAGTCACAGGGCAGACAGTATCATCTCATACCTGAAAGGAGCATTGGATTGAACAGTCTGGAACAGCTACCTGACCATTTTAACCTGCAATTTCATGTGGTCCATCAAACACACACACACACACACACACGCACACAATGTATGATATGTATGTAAATTTATTTAAAAAATAATCTGAAAAAATATATCTTGAGTTGTTAAGAATAGGGGTAGAGTAGGTTTTCAGTTTATAAGGTATATATTTCTGCATTTGTTTTCATTTTAATTTTTTATAAAGAGCTTGTACTAATTTAGTGATGAGCCCAAAAAAATTGCAATCACAAAGATATAACTTATTATTTTTTAAATACCAAACTCTCATTCCTCAACATTGCAGGGGTGGACCTGGGCAAAGAGTCAGGATTGGACTGGAGTGACTCTCGGGTGTCTTCCAAGCCCAAATTCTAAGATTCTAGCAGAAATATCCTGAGTCCGAGTGAAGTTAGAAGCAAACGTACCTGTAAAATTTTGGAGTAACTGATCACAATGACCAGTCCTGGAACCAAGAAGTTCAAAGTCACAAAAGACACATCCCATGAGATTTCTCCAGCAATGGTGGGCCAAACCAGTGTGCAGATAGGAATTTCCTAGTCACAAAAAGGAAAAGAACATCACTGAAATGTTGGCTTCTTCTGTGGCCTTTAGCTCAGTCCTAGTTAGGATCCCCTAGCACTGATAAACTGTTGCGTTACATTGTTGCATTACATTGTTACACAACTGCACGACGGCCAGTCCCAGAATCCCTCCCCTTGTCCCCTACAATCCCACTCACAAAGCACTTGCCTCTGACCATCAGAATAACCAGAATTATTATTTTTGTTCTCCAGGGAAGCCAACTGAGCCTCAGGGTCCCTAGCTGGTAAAAGCTAGAGTCAGTTCCCAGACATAGTCTTCCTACTTCTCTGGGCTGAGATTCAAAGAACTTTTGAACCTTCTCTTCCATGCCTGCCATTTTACAAAGGAGAAAACGGGCTCCCAAAAGGTGACATCCATTGGAAGGGACGTGCTACACATATGCATGCCGAAACAGGAACACGGTTTCAGAGTAGTCACACCTTGTAAGCTGAAGGCAACAGGGTCGTATGCTAAGGCGTTAAGTGTTCACATGGGAGGTGTTCAGGTGTCGACAGTGTATCAAGCTGCATTAAAGAACCTGGCTATTTAGAGCTTCAAGGCCAAGATCAGCCACAACTTTCAGTCAGTTCAAGATGTAAAGCCACTGGTATGTGGCAGAAGAGCGTGAAGGTTTGTGATCTTGCCCATATCACTATGCTGTGGTTTTTTTGTTTTGTTTAGTTTGAGACAGAGTCTCACTGTGTTGCCTGGGCTACAGTGCCATGGCATCAGCCTAGCTCACAGCAACTTCAAACTCCTGGGCTCAAGCGATCCTCCTGCCTCAGCCTCCCGAGTAGCTGCCACCACCCCCAGCTAATTTTTTCTATTTTTGGTAGAGATGGGGTCTCACTCTTGCTGAAGCTATTCTTGAATTCCTTTCCTGACCTCAAGCTATCCTCCTACCTCGTCCTCCCTGAGTGCTAGGATTACAGGCATGAGCCACCATGCCCGGCCACTATGTTGTATTGATTCAAATGTTTGACACTAACTACAAAACCCAAAACATGTGGGACCTCACTGAGCAGTTACTAACAGTTCCTGCAATAATCTCATAAAATGAATAAATAAGTCAATGAAAACTGACAATATCTGTGTGTGCAGACAAACTTCCCACATACAAAATTTCTATGTCCACTTGACTACAGGTAAAAAACTAGAAAACAAAATTGCCCTAAACCCTTCCAGACATATACAACAGATTTTTAAGAGCAGATGCTCAGTAAAAAAAGACCATATAATTGATTTTTTTGTAGAAAATGTATTGTAACCAATATCCAGAAGTAGTATCATCTTGGCACCTTTCATTTATTCATTCATTTGACCGATATTTATTGAATGCTACACTAGGCAAAAGCAAAGAATTTTTAACATTTCCCAGCATTCGTCAATAATTACCATGTTTCCCCGAAAATAAGACCTACCCATAAAATAAGCCCTAGCAGGATTTCTAAGTATTTGCACAATATAAGCCCTACCCCGAAAATAAGACCTAGTGATGGACGTGGCTACGCAGCTTATCTGCACAACCCATGCATTTCATCTCGGAGCGGGGAGTGGTAAATAAGACGAGCAGCCCTTCTCATATGCCCTGTCGTGACAGCTACTATCACAGAGGTGACCGGAAAGGTGCGGGCAGCCCCACCAACAAGGTCGGCTCCCCATCAGGTCCCGGCCATCCTGTGTGTGCTGCAAGCTGAGGCTTTGAGGGGAAAATAACACATCCCCTGAAAATAAGCCCTAGGGTGTCTTCTTGAGGAAAAATAAATATAAGACCCTGTCTTATTTTCGGGGAAGCACGGTAGGTGGTCAAACTCAAAATACAGTCAGTCACTCGTTTTCCTATTCAGTATTAACAGAAGATAGCAACATCAAATATTCATTGAGCATTTACTATATACCAAGAAGCACTTTACAGACATTATCACATTTAATGCTTACAAGAACAAAGTACATATTATTTTTCCCATTTCACAGAGGAGGAAACTGAGGCTTAGGACTTCCTTCTAAAATAATAGTCTAAAACACTAAAGGTGTGGTAGGTTTTAATCACACAATATTTTTCCCAAAGAGCTACGTGGTTTCAGGGACTTACCAAGAAAACTCTTTCAAAGGCGAGACAAGCAGGAAGAATGCTTTAATTATGTTTATATCTCCAAAGGAGAATGAGAATAAGTCTTCTTTTCCTATTTTGTTAGATGCCTCATAAATGGATTGTGCATTCTAAAATTTTGTCCCTCTTCCCCCACCATCCACACATGGTGAGAGAAAGTTTATTAAAATATTTTTACATTTTGGTAATTGGAAAGAAACTTGTGACTCTCAAGGATCTTCTGAATTCTGGCAGTGAGGTTGCTACCACTGCTCTTCAGAAAATCTGTGCACCTGCCACTTTATACTCAGACCTCTGGCCACCAGGGACCTCTCGTTCCAGTACCTTGGTGGCAACGGGGAGGGGCAGATGTGCTGCAGCACCAATAGGAAGAAACGGATTCCAGCCCCGAATGTGCCTTGGTCTCTAATTCCTATACTTGTGATGGAAAAATGTATAGGGACAACAGAAAGACAGATGACCCCAGAACCATTTCTTAAGACCCCAACTCTTTCCAAAAGCCTTCTCCAGATTGCCAAAATCTCTCAAGGCTTAGCAAGATTTTGTAAATGAATGTGTGATAGAGCAAGGTGTTCTCTCTACATTAGGGGTAAAAAAAAGAAAAGCAGGTCCCTAAACCATATGCCTCTATGGTCCCAGTGCATTGAAGACAATGTATGTGTGAATGTGTATATAGACAGCCGACACACATACACACACAAAAGAGAAACAGCTGGAAGGATACACTCCAGAAAGCAAACAGCGTCTGTTCCTAGGTGGGACTCCACGTTATTTTAATTCTTTTGGCTTATCTGAATTCTCTCATTTTCCATGATGCACCTACTTTACTTTTGTAAGAAGGAAAAAAAGTTCATTTTTAAGAGAAATGGTGATCAAACATGGAATACAGATCACCATGATAATTCAGCAAACCTAACCAGCGATATTTCAGCACAGATGAAGAATCCATCCCAGGAAGCTTCCCAAATTCCATGACTTTAGTGAAGATGCTTTTTCGCCTGTTGATTTCTGGCTCTCACTCCAGGCAGGGAGTACGATGAGGAAGTAAGATAAGAACGGTACACAGAACCCCATAAATGAACTCAGAGGCAGTGTGACTGGCCAGGAAGGGGGCTGCCCAGATGATAGATTTATATGCCTTTAGAAGGCTTTCTTTCATAATGTTGATTAAATTCAGTTTCCACTCTCACTAAAAATTAAAATAAGAGGCAGCCAGGCACAGTGGCTCACACCTGTAATCCTGGCACTCTGGGAGGCTGAGGCGGGAAAATTGCTTGAGCTCAGGAGTTCGAGACCAGCCTGAGCAAGAGCAAGACCCTGTCTCTACTAAAAATAGTGAAAAAATTAGCCAGGCATGGTGGCACACGCCTGTAGTCCCAGCTACTTGGGAAGCTGAGGCAGGAGGATCACTTGATCCCAGGAGTTTGGGGTTGCTGTGAGCTAGGCTGATGCCACGGCACTCTATCCCGGGGCAACAGAGTGAGACTCTGGCTCAAAATAAATAAATAAATAAATAATAAAATAAGCTAAAATAAAATAAGAGGCACTATGCCCACCGAGATCTGCGTTGGTGTTTTTGTGGGAAAATCCATTTGGCTTCAGTCATTTTGATTCTAGGTATTCTCCTGTAGGCTGTGACTTGTAGAGGAGTTCGGCCACGAGTCAAATCTGGAACGTGGGGATACGAGTGTTCTCGTATTCTCTGTACTTTTTCTGCACATTTGAAATGCTTCCTGATTTTAAAAAGGAAATTTGAACAACAAAAGCAGTAGGCCTGCCTTGTTACGTAAGTGGAACTGGCAGAGTCAACAACAGTCTTCTTTAATTCATTTGCTCACCGACTCCCCAACTCCAGACACAGTGGCTGACCACTGCGAAGCCACAGGGAGACGAGCAAGGCCCTGGCCCTGTCCTCGAGCAGTCAGGGCAGGACAGAGGTGCCAGGAAACTTCAGGACAGGGCAGGGAGCAGGAAGTGCACAGAGAGCTTTGGGTGACCAGGGAGAGTGGAGTCACCCAGGAGGGAGTTGTTCAGCTCTGCCTGGAAGGACCACAGCCAGGGGTATAGGAAGGTCAGAGCTCAGGTGTCAAGACCAAAAGGAAAGAAGGTGAGAGGTGACATACAATGAAGAGTCAAATGTGACCTGGATGCCCCAAGTCTGTTCTGTCCCACCCGCAACTCCACCTCTCCCTGGCCATCTCATCCATTTCCATGGATTCTTTTTGCAGATAAAGATTTTTCCAATCTACTCTTCCTAGCCCAGTGCCCTCCTGAACCCAGACTCACCCCACTGCCATGAGGACATCTCAGCAGGATGCCTCACGGGACTGTTAGGCTTGGAAGGTCCCGACCCCAAATGATTCCACCTTCTGCATTCACCAAGTCAGGGCACGGGGCTACCATTCTCCAAGCTGCCAGAGACACACGCACAGGCCTTCTGCCCTCCTCCTCCTCTCAGTTCCTCCTTAATAGCCACCCAGCCCACCCACCTGTCTCATCCTCACTGGCCTACCTCCCCAAGACTGGCCGTCTCTCACCAGGTGAGCTCAAACTCCCTCACCTGGCCCTTCTCCTGCCAGCCCCTGTCAACCTTTCCAGCACCTTCTCTCTCCCCACCCCCCATTGCCCCTCATGCTCTACACAAGCCTGGCTGAGGACCCTTGCAGGGCTCAGAGCAGCAGCCAGTGCTCCCTTAGCCTCTACGTGGGCCTGCAACGCCCCTGTGGTCCCCCACAGCCTCGCCTGGCTTACTCCTCTCATCTCCACACTCAGTGGAGACATTGTTGCCTTCCTGCACCCTTCCTAGACTCCCAGCACCCAGCAAAGACCCTCCCACAGCCGTCCTCAGGCTGCCCTGTCTGGGTCCTCCACTAAAGCGTGTCCCTAAGGGCAGGGACTTAGCCTTACCCAAGGCAGCATCCCAGTACCTAGAATTACGCCCGACACACATTAGGGGCACAGAACGAAATTGCCAAATGCAGGAATTTTCTAAGAAGACTCCTCTTGGGGACAGGGACCTCTGTCCACAGGCACTGCTCAAGTGCTGGCTGCTCCCCACATTGGCCGGCTGACGTGCAAATGCCGCCCGGTCCCAGCTGTTTTCCCACCAGCTTCTCAGGTGAGTCTTCCTCTAGTACCCAGGGACCCCTTTGTACGTCATTCTCCCTGCCCCACCTCCACCAATGAAATGGAAGACTTCAAGGTCATTTTAAGGAACTAGGAATCCTATTTGGATATTTCCTCTCCTATCAGCTTCCCAACAGAAAAGAAAGAAAATATCAACGTAAGAGATGGACTTACTTTCTTATATTTTAAAAGTATCCTCTAATATCAACAAAGGGAAGCGAACTGTGCTTGTCTCCTTGGATAATCCGCACTCATCAGACACGAGAACATTCTCAGCCTGGTATCAAATTAGGGTAGGGTGAAGCAGTAGGACCACGTGCCCCGAGGAAGTGTGAGCCCATGGGAGATGACACACAGCGGAACCAGACAGGGCAGGGCTAAATTCTGATTCCATCTTTTGTCCATTCTGTGACTTTTGGCATTTCCTTCTTCAGAAAATAAACAAAAGAACACCAAGTTGTGGGGTTACTGTGAGGACCAAATTAGACCAGGATCTGGGACCATCTGTGTGCTCAATAAATGGCTTGTGGCAGGGGCAAGAGGGGAGGAGGGGTGCTCAGTAAATGTTTGTAGAATGAATGGGCAGCACATTCTGGGCAGAGGGGACAGTTTTCCCCATCCGCCAATGTGGGTCACCGACCGGCCAGGGCCACAGCACACACAAGCAGGAATCTTATTGGAGCAGGGTGAGCTGACCTGGCCGAGATGTCAACGTTGCTAGGATGTGGCCACACTCTTAAAATGGCAGTCGATTATATTACAGCAATCAGAAGAATTATACTGTTTAAAGAATGTTTAAAACGTTTATACCCAAAGATAAGGAAACCAACAATAGTGAGCAATTCTTATGCTCTTAACTGTGTATGTGCCAGGTGTTGGCCCATTTACTGAACATTAGCCTCCATGCAATCCTATGAGGTTTATACTGTTTGCATGCCCATTTTGCAGACAAGGAAAGTGAGGTATCAAGAGGTGTGACAGCTTGCTCCCTGTCGCACAGCTCCTAAATGGCAGAGATGGAATTCAGACTCCAAAGCCCTCACTCCAAATACCAAATTGGCTAGCATTACTAGCACGTCTACTGCTTCATCTTCCCTTCCATGAAGTTTTAGAGTCCAATTACCGTGGACTGCCGGGCACCCATAGCCTACACGGACAGAGATTGAGTTCCTGCTTTAGGGGGTTTCTCAAATCAGCAGAAGGCTCTAAAAGGCACTGTTTCTCTGGCCAGCATCCTTCAGAGGACACCAGTGTTAGTCGGTTCTCCCAGCATGTGGTTTGGGTAGGAAAATATCCCCCATCCCAAACCTCCGTATTTAGTCTCCAAGGGGGAAGGGGCAGGCAGAATCTACAAGCAGGAAGCTGGGAATATGAGGATTGGGAAAACAAGACTTTGCTAATTTTAAATGTGAGACTCCATCAGTCTTGACCAGATCCTTCTCTGTCCCTTTTTTAAAATAGCCACACTCCCTTTTTTTCCTCTCATTCTTTTCAACTTTCTTCTTGAACTGCTGAACCTATAAAACAGGATGTTTCCTACATGCTCAGGCAAGAGCCCTTAAGGAACTGGGGAGTTTTTTTGCTTGTTGGCTTCTTTGGCAGTTACACAAGTGTGTGTGTGTGTGTGTGTGTGTGTGAGACAGAGACAGAGACAGAGAGAGACAGAGAGAGAGATGAGGAGGTGGAGGTAGTAGACAGGTAGGGGAGAAGACAAGGAAGATGGAGAGCCCAGAAGGGACTGTCCCATGTGTTCCACTACAAGCTCCTCCACCCCAACTCTACAAATTTCAGTGACTGGGGTTCCTGCAGGTAACTAACTCACCTGGCCTCAGTGTACAGTACAGGCTCATTCTCTCCCAGTGGCTTTGCCCAAATCCCTCTCCAAAGCCTCTTAAAACCAAGGAGGTGTTTCTTTGTTAAAACAAGAGGGGCCTGTGTGCCCAGCCACCACCACACAGACCTCCACGGACGCACTTGGCACCACTCTGGCCATCCGGAAGTACTGCAAAGGGCTCCAGCCACACTCAGGGGCCCTATGGGGGAGAAGTTCAGAGCGGCCAAGACACAGAAAGACCCTATCTATGCCAACGTCACTCAAACAGTCACCTGTGTCCATGCCAGCACAGTTTTAGTCTGTGCTTTTGGCTGGGAAGTGACAAAATTCTTATTTTTTAGTGTTATTTTCCAACTAAGTAGGATTGTACCTGAAACAACTGTAAAAGGGAGAGGCACAAAACATACATCTGGAAACTTAAGATACCTTTAAGGTACATTCTATGTGGTCTTTCATTCCCTGACATCATTTTTTTTCTGTGAGCAAAAAAATGGGGAGAAATCCTTCAAGTTTTGTGAAAAATACAGAAATATTGTAACTCAGTGAGAGAATAACTTTAGAAAAAAATCTAAGAAACTGATGGCAGAACCCTGGCCCCAGCTAATCCAAGGGGTCTGGGGTGAAGCCTAGGTTTCCACTTGTTTTAGAAGCACCTATGTGGCCCACCTTGATTCTCAGGTGTACCTGGGCTGACAAGGACAAGCCTGCCCACTCAACCAGAGTCCTTGGTCAGCCTGTGCAAATGGCACCCTACTGCTCAGCTGATCCTGGCTTTCCTGGTCCCTGCTTGAGGTGACATGGCCACAGGCTTATGTCTTTGATCAAATACCACAGGCCTGATAAGGGCTCCTGCCTATGAGTCATTCAAAACCACAAACAAACATCCCACAATGTATTCCACACAAGAAATAAACTATTAGAAACAGACGTTTAGGTTTAATTTACATTAAAAAAAAAATCCTGCGAGTGGAGGATGCACTCTCCACCCGCG
>VBSM01003143.1:22060316-22091592 GCA_008086735.1 Cheirogaleus medius
CCAGGCGAAGAGAACCAGACACACACTGGGAAGACTGCTAGACGTGGCGGCCACTGTCCTCCACCGGTAACTTGGCGCCCAGCTCTGGTGTCCCGGGTGAATCTCGGCGCGCGAACCCTTCAATTACGGAGCTGGGCAGCAACAGAAATGGACCCGAGCTCGAGCTCGGAATTCCAGACTGTGAGACACCAGGGAACCCAGAATAAAGCCTATCGGCCCAGACACTGGCCTCTGCGTAGCCCTTCAGGAGCCCCGGATATCGTGAAGCCACCCACCCGAGGCTCCCGGGGTAAGATCTCATGGTCTGGTGTAATCTTTCCATTTTGCAGTTGGAAAAACTGAGGATCCCGGAAGGGCAGTCACAAGCCCCTCAGAGGCAGCATTGGGTCTGAGGTCCCTGCTCTTTCTCCCCAACTCATCCGCACGTGCCTGCCCGCCCAGCGAGTTTTCAAAGCAGTACCATAACCCAACCCTCACGGAAACTTCGGGCAGAAACCCAGTTCCTCCTCGAATTATGGGTGAGATACCCTGGGCAAGTTATTCTTTGGTGTGCCTCAGCTTTCTCATCTGGAAAGTGGGTGTGATGATAACAGGATTGCAACACCTGACAAGAAATCAGAGTTCAGTACAACGAGATTAACCATCGCGCACCCCTGGTGTTCTGTCTGGCTCCTAAGCTCCCGGTTATTTAAATAACCTCGCACTAGTCAGTGCATTTTGCAAGAATTTGTGGGACTCCACCTACAGCGTTTCGAGGGGCATTTATGCAGGGTGGTAGAGAGATTTAAGAGAGTAAACTTCACAGCGATGGGCACAGGGTCCACACACTATTAAGTGCAACAAGTGGCCTACTGTTGTTGTTAATCATCATCATCCCAGCTCACCGCTTCCGCTGGACACCGCCTCCAGCCCGCCCTCCACCTGCCCCTCGCGCTCTGCAGGGCGCTCACCTGGTCGTCGCCGGGGAGCCGCTGCGGGATCACGCGGAAGAAGATGCAGAGGGGCAGGGCGGCGAGCGCCGAGTAGCCCCAGATGAGCGCCAGCACCACCACCCGGGCCCGCCGCCCAGGCCCCCGGACGCCGCGCTGCAGGCGCACGATGCACACCATGCGCTCCAGGCTGACGGCGGCCAGCGTGAGGATGGTGACGCTGCCGCTGAGGCTCATCACGTAGAAGAGCAGGTGGCAGGCGACCGGGCCCAGCAGCCAGGCCTCGGTCCAGCGCACTGCCAGCACTGGCGGGATAGCGCTGGTGAAGAGCAGGTCGGCGCAGAAGAGGTTGAGCACCAGGCAGGCGGTGGAGCCGCGGCGCCGTCGGCGCGCCACCAGCACCAGGGCGCACACGTTGCCCAGCAGCGACACCGTAAAGATGAGCACCAGCACGATCGTCTCCACTACGCTCAGCACCAGCCGGTGGTCGCCCTTGACGTCGGAGAAGAAGGAGAAGCGGGTGCGGTTGACTCGCTCCAGGCTGCGCAGGGACCCGGCGCCCGCCGCCTGCGCGCACTCAAGGGACATGCCCGGCGCCCGGCGGCCCGCAGCGGTCTGCGAGCGCGCTCATCTGGGCGGTGACTGAGTGCCAAGGCGGGGAAAGAGGGAGGGAGGCGGTTGCGACATCTCCCCTCTGGCCCCCTCCCGCTGGAGGAGCGCCGGCGCTGGGCGTAGGGAGCTGCGCCCCGGGCGCGCGGGAACGAGGAAGTGCCGGGCGACGCCGGCCGCAAACACCGGGCTAGGCGGAGAGGCGGCGGCGAAGGCGGAGGGCTCGAGCCCTCTGGCCAGAGGGGAAGCACCCGAGAGGCCTGAAACCCCCACCTAGTGAATTCCTGGGGCCCCTGCGAGGCCTCCTCAACCTCCTGCATCCTTCAGGGGCACTGGGTGTGTGAGGCCTTTTATCCACCGATATAGCTAAAATTGATTTAAGAATGTCAGAGCTGGACTTTGGAGATGATTTGGCCTGTGTCGTTCAGACTAAATAAACCCAATGGGTCTGGAGGTAGATCCCAAAGCACCTTGTCATGGGCCTGGTTTCTTCTTTCCGGGGAGTATCTTGTTTTATCAAGTCTTAATAACATGGGACTTTAAGTGGATTATTTACTCTCCTTGTGTCCCAGTTTTTCCGTCTATAAAATGGGCATAATAATACCTCATTAGGTTATTGTGAGGCTCACATAGAGTTTAGCACAGCACTTGGCACAGTGATTACTCATTAAGTGTTATCAAGTATTAGTTGCTATAATTAAAATGCATCTAAATTTTGCATTCTGAACAATGATATAAAATGCTTTCTTGTAAAAAGGGTGGATCCCCACCAACATTTTGAATAAACTTGACATCCCAGGAAAACAGATATTTCAAGGCTGACAGCTGAACAGCAAGCGGTGAATGTACCTGAGGCACTCAGTTTGAGAGCACTGGGCAATCCAGTCCAGTTAGAGATGAGGAAACTGAGACCCAGCAAGAGTGACATGAATAAGGTGGCCCCCGATTAGTAATAAAAGCCAGGCCATCTGCCCCCACCCTACACATTTCCACCTCACTGCTGCTGTCTAGTTTTCTGTTACAGAAAATGAGGCAATTAGAGAATGAAAAGTGTGCTTTGGCCGGGCGTGGTGGCTCACGCCTGTAATCCTAGCACTCTGGGAGGCCGAGGCGGGTGGATCGCTCAAGGTCAGGAGTTCGAAACCAGCCTGAGCGAGACCTCGTCTCTACTAAAAAAAAAAATAGAAAGAAATTAATTGGCCAACTAAAAATATATAGAAAAAATTAGCCGGGCATGGTGGCGCATGCCTGTAGTCCCAGCTACTCGGGAGGCTGAGGCAGTAGGATCGCTTGAGCCCGGGAGATTGAGGTTGCTGTGAGCTAGGCTGACGCCATGGCACTCACTCTAGCCTGGGCCACAAAGTGAGACTCTGTCTCAAAAAAAAAAAAAAAAAAGTGTGCTTGTGGTCAAGACAGGGTGACCATTTCTGGGACCAGCCACCCACCCACCACCCATGCCCTCTCCTCACCCCCTCTGCCCTTTGCCATACTACTGGGCCTCTGCCAGTCGCCCATTCTGGCTTGTAATTGTCTTTGTGTATCTGCTAAGGGTTGGGTGCACCAGTCTGAGGTGCCATCTGGGGAGGGGGTGTATTTGTGTGTCTGCCTGTCACCACGTCATGTGGGTGTGAGTTGACAACACAACTTCTAACCTGAGGAGGAGATCGGATGTTGGTGGGAGATGCTCAGCTTGAACTTGGACTAGATTCAAGTTGAAAAACAACCAATTTGCTTCCTGACACAGTTGAAAAAGGGCAAAAGGTGAAATAAAGGGAACTCAAAGAGATGGGGTTTCGGCAACTGTCTGGTTAGGGTCAGGGATACTAGTTTTTGTGTGAGGGAAAGGAGAGCTAGGTGTATATATGGCTGTGTGTGTTTGTGTGTGTATGGGAGAGAGAGAGAGAGACAAAGGGAGAGAGAGACAGAGGAGAGAGAGAGAGAGAGAGAGAGGTTTCCCCCAGGACGTACAACCGGGGTTATATGGGTCTCTGTTGTGGGCTGTCTGGACTAGAAGGCCTTCTCCATCATTAACCTCTGGGGTTCTACTAATGGCAAATGACAAGTGCAAAGACTCTGGCGGGGCATGGTGGCTCACGCCTGTAATCATAGCACTCTGGGAGGCCGAGGTGGGATGATCGTTTGAGCTCAGGAGTTCGAGAGAAGTGCAAAGACTCATAAACTTTCCCCATTCACATCATCTTCATTGTGCCCTTCAACCAAAAGAAAAACCTAACAGTTCCCCATTAATTAAGTAGCTGGGTCCAAATAACTTAATGAGAATTTATATCCTAACAGCTTAGTAGCCATCTTGGAAAACAGTACATATAAATTGAAAAAAAATGTTGTTGTTTCATTCTTAAATAACCACACTGACTTCCTTAGGGGATGAATATACCTGTCGGGCTCTGCACAGCTTTTCAAAACTGGGAATCAGATTGGGTGACACCATCCTCATTTCCTGCTCCACGCTGATTTTCATGTAATACCTGCTATTTATCACAGTAACTCCTGACTACCCAGCTTCATAAAGGTGTGATGTCACGAGTGTAATGTTGAAACCGTACATTACCTAGAGCTCGTAGTTCATGTGGAGTCAGGCGGATGTTGAGTAATGCTGTTTCCCTGGGGCACCTGAGCACACTTGGGCACTAGCCTTTGGGGATCAGAATCCTGGCCGTACAACTCACTGTGTGACCTTGGGCAAGATACTTTAGCCTCTTAATGTTTCAGTCTTCCCATATATGAAAGGCGATAATAATGGTACCGACCTCATAGGGTTTGGAGGGATTAAATGAAGTTCCTTTATGTAAAGCATTTAGCATAATAGTCATTGGACACTGTGCGTCTGGCTTCATGCTCAACACCGTTTATGGGCTGACCACCCTGTTTGTGGACAGTCTCAGTGTATGAAATTATCATTAGAACCCCTTTCACTTTCAAATTGCCCTGGTTTGGTGGATAAATTATATGGTCACACTTCCTTAATGTTTGTTAACTCATTCAGTTCTCGTGCAAGTTCAGACACTGGGAGTTGAAGCAAGGCAGCCTGACTCCAGAGTCTTCGCTCTTGACCACTAGAGCAGGGTTTCTTAACTGGGGGAGATTTTGCCTCCACCCCCAACCCCAGACATTTTGTAATGTCTGGAGCCATGTCACAACTGGGGGGTTTCTACTGGCAGTGGATAGACACCAGGGATGCTTCGGACATCCTACAATGCAGGGGACACTCTCCACAATAAAGAATTGCCTGGCCTTGGCCAGGCGCAGTGGCTCACGCCTGTAATCCTAGCACTCTGGGAAGCTGAGGCGGGAGGATCGCTCAAGGTAAGGAGTTTGAAACCAGCCTGAGCAAGAGCAAGACCCGTCTCTACTAAAAATAGAAACAAATTAATTGGCCAGCTAAAAATATATAGAAAAAATTAGCCAGGCATGGTGGCGCATGCCTGCAGTCCCAGCTACTCGGGAGGCTGAGGCAGAAGAATTGCTTGAGCCGAAGAGTTTGAAGTTGCTGTGAGCTAGGCTGACGCCATGGCACTCTAGCCTGGGCAACAGAGTGAGACTCTGACTCAAAAAATAAATAAATAAATAAAATAAAATAAAAAAATAAAGAATTGCCTAGCCCAAAATGTTAACAGGGCTGAGGCTGAGAAACCCTATACTCTTGAGCTCTCAACAAGACTCTACCTCTTATTGTTAACTCTGCTGTGGAGTCACATCTAGTGGCAAAAGGCCAGAAACGTTATCATATTTCTCACAGGGGTTTCACCATGACTTCTGGAACCCCTTTGTCCAGCCTCGTGGGGGAGGCTTAGCCTTGTGTTCAGGCCCCAGATGTGCACAGCTGCAAATCCATTTCCTACACAGGGCTGAGTCTGGAGTCATGAGGGTGGACCGAGCTCGTGTAATCTTAGGAGACAGGACAGCGGGCAGCTGTGGGCTGCGCCGTCATTGTGAAAGTTATACCTATTGCTCACAGTCATTAATTACTATTATCATGTTCCTTTGCCTCTTCACTCTTAGATAAAACCAGAGAGATGGAAACAAGGATCCGCCAAGTGTACATACAGACGGGTCAATTTCCAAGCTAAGGGGGAGGCCAGCATTGCAGACTCTGTACCTCTTTATTTTATATTTTCAACCAAACTGGAGCTGGGAGTGCACAGGGGACTTTTTCTGTGTGTTTTCCTATTTTTCCACTGGAAAAATTTTATAGTTTGTCTAAATATGCTTACTGGCCCATTGCTCCTTCTCTAAACCTCTCTGTGAGAGTCTATCTCTGTCAGTTTTGAGACATAAGTCTTTGTGGGGACCAGAGTATGTCTTTGCAAAATCAGGATCTATTATAGAGCAGATTGCAAAGGGTGCTTATCCCTGGGGAAAGATTTCAAGCCTCCCTCCTGCCTCTGTTCCTCCCATCTCATCAGGATGACACCCCCAGACCTCCAGACCCAACTGCCATGAGCGGTCACCACTGAGGAACCCGCTCAGCCGGGCCGGGATGGGGTGAAGAGGAAGACCACCCTGCACCCTAAGAAAGGCTCCTCCTGCCCCTTCTTCAAGGAGGCCCGAGAGTTCCAGGCAGACACGGCGCTGAGGCGGTCCAGGCCAAAGAAACAACACACACAAGAAGGTGCACAGCACGCCTGGGAGGGGCGGATGCTCAGTAGGCCTCAGGCCTGGGTGATCTCCGCTGTCCCTGTCACACTTACCCACCAAAAGAAAGAAGTCCCAGCAGAGACTGGAAAATGGAAACGCTAAAGCCAAGCAGGACTAGTGATCAGCTGCCTGCTTGTGAATTATTCACACACTAGGCCCAGGGCAGGGGCTGCGCAGTGTCTGCTTTAAACAAGGCCTGGTGGCCAGTCACAGCTAGCACGCGCAGTGCTTTATACCAATTAGAGAAAGGCGCCCGCTCTGAGCAGCCGAGTTAGGAGAAGGCACCCCTTCCTCAGGGTTTGGCAAGCAGGGCTTGGCCAGGGTCAAGCCCCCACGTGTACCCCTCAGGTGAGCGTCCTTTGCAAGGTGCGACCTGCACACTGGTTTGTGAGCTTGTGGGCAGCAGTGGCCCTTCACACTGGCTCTCCCTGCCCACTTAGCGGTGGTTTCTGCTCCAGCTCTCAAAGCTCGCCCCGTACCCTAGCACACCAGGGGCATGGACCGCGCAAGGATCCCTGTCTGTGTCCCATGAGCCGACCTCACGTGCCTGGGAACTTCCTCAAGCTCATTGCTGCGGGTGTCTCGCCTGAGGCGATGAAGAAAGGAGAGCAAGGGCCAGCCCTTTAGCAACTGCGAGGACTGAGATGTCCTCACGCTGGACGCTGGGCCTGACGCCTTCGCTGGAGCCCTGGTGTAACTGAACTCTCTCTCCCTGGCAGACAAAGAAGCCCCTGCTGCCCTGAGGGGGTCTTGGGAGGAAATAAGTCAAGGAGGGATCATGCCCCACTCTGACTTTGGGGGAGAAGAGACAGTGGGGAGTGGGTGGACTGGTGGGTGCAGGGAGAATAATAATAACAACAGTATGAATGGTAATCAAACAGTTATGTGATAATTACCATTTTCCAGGCACAGTTTTAAGCACTTACTTGTATTAACTTATTTAATCTTTATTAAAATCCTATGAGGTAGTGTGGTGGCTATAAAATATGGCTGCAAATTTTTTGATACTCCTGGCTTTAAAAGGTGGAGCCTAATTCTCCCCCCCTTGTCTGTGGCTGGGCTTACTGGCTCTGCGGATGGATAGAATGTTACAGAAGGGATGTTGTGTGATGTCAAAGCCTTGGTCAATAAAAAAGATGTAGCTTCTGTCCGGCTCTCTCTCTGGTGTCGCTTGCTCAGAAGGAAGGCAGCCGTCATGCTGTGAGGACATTCAAGTAGCCCCCTAGAGAGAAACCGAGGCTTCCCGTCAACAGTTAGTACTAACCTGCCAGCCAGGTGAGTGAGCCTTTGTGAAAAGGAGCTTCCTGCCCCAAACGAACCTTCAGATGACCCTGACCAACACCTGACTGAACCTCACAAGAAGGATCATGACAGTTGCCCAGCTAAGCCACTCCTGAATACCTGACCCACAGAAAGTGAGAGATAATAAATGTTTATTGTTTTAAGCTACTAAATTTTGGGGTTAATTTGTTTCACAGCAACAGATAACTAATGCAAGTTGGTGCTTTATTATCCCCATTTCACAGATGTGGAAACTGAGGGACAGAGAAGTTATGGAAGTGGCCTAAGGTCCTGGTAAGTGTGCCTTGAAACCAAGCACACTTACCAGGTCATCCAAGGTCATCCTCTTCACCACCACAGTGAACCTCTCAAGAATCAGAATCGTAAGATAATCAAGTTCTGTCCAGGAAGTAAGGCTTGGTGTCAAGAGCAGTGGCTCCTATAGCTTGAGTGCTCTTGGTCCTGCCCCTTTCATCACCTGGGTTCTACAGTCTTCCTGTCCAAACTGGGAGCTACTAGGAGCCTTTCCAATGCATCTCTTTCCTGCTTAAATTGGCCAGAATGCACGAACTCCTATTGCTGGTCACCAAGAAGCCTAATCATTAGAAGATCCAACACTACTGCCCTCCCCTCCCCCTTTGTTTTGAAGATAGTCTTTATTTTAATGAGGGTCAGACTGGCCCAACATGGGAGCTCAAATGAAGAAAAGAGACCTTGGTGATCACCTTGTTCCAGTCTTTCAAGGAAAGATACAATCAAAGCTCCCAAATATATATATATGTGTATATATATATATATATATATATATTTTTTTTTTTTAACTAAGAAAGTAGAATGCTTTAGGAATGGTCCATTTCTTCTTAAGTGGCAGTTTTTCTCTATGGACCCCTCTTGGCCAGGAGCCACAGTGGCCAGCCTCGTAAGGAAAGAGGTCCTTTCGACACACGATTGAGCAAGTACCTCACACCAGGCATTGGGCCCAGCCCTAGAAATGCCCAGATGGCAGGTCAGTGACATCAGCACATGCCCAGAAGAGCTTTCCATAGTAAAGAGGTGGCTTCACTGCAATTCTGCAAGTTTCAAGGATATCACTAGCCAAGGTCTTGCATAGTGTTGCACAATTGCTCTTGCATCACTTTTTTTGTATTGGCTTCTTTATTTTTTATGCTTCTTATTACAAAATTCAAGAAATAAGTCAGAAAAAATAAATTGATTCATCATTCTCCCATGCAAAGATAACCCTGTGGGATTTTGCAGTATAACTTTCCAGAATTTTTTCTGTGCTTCTGGGCTGTCTATATGCATATGGGTATTTTATAAAATGAGGGTCATGGTGCACAGACTATTTTGTAATATGCACTTAAATTTTTTTCCCCCAGCATATTATTTTCCTATTCTATCCGCCATTTCCCTCAATGCACATAACTGTCCTGTGACATATTTAGCCCATTTCTTACTGCCCGTCTCTTACCCGGGCTTGGTGGCAAGGTAGAAGGTCACCGCTGTGCACTGCACCAACCCTCCGGCAATGGCTCCCAGAGGCCAGTCCCTGCTTTTGTTTCCACTGGTCTAGAGTGAAATGAGAAAAATGTAGACCATGTAGTTTTTTCCAAGGCTAAACACATCAACACATCTACTTTTCATTGCAAGGTTATACCCTGCCTATATTTTTGTTGTTGTTAAACTTCTTTTTCTTTTAGGACAGAGTGTTTGTGGCAGTCTTTGTAAAAAAGAAACAATCCTATGTGAAAAAGCTGAAAACTGTATGTAAGTCACGGAAATTTATAATAGAAGAAATGATCATGACCTGTGCAATCCTGAAGGCCAGGGAGCGCTGCTTAGGAGATCTCAGGCAAGGCGCACCAGCCTGGCACGTGGCAATGATGACAAACGTGTATCTACAAGCAAAGACCTCAGAATTTCAAAACCCTCCCACATCCACGATCTTGTCTCGTCTTGAAAGCAGCTCTCCAGGGCAGATGGTAGAGTGTCCTGTTTCACAGATGTGGCAGCAGGAGAGCTTGGCATGGCGAAGGGAGATGCGCCGGCTCACCTGGCTTGTTAGGACTAATGGAACAGACTCAGGTTCCTCACTCACCCCCAACTCAGTGACCATGGAGGGGCTCTTCTCTGAGCTGCGGCTCCTGGGTTTGAGTCCTGCTTCTGTAGCTTCCTGGCTGTGCTCTCTCGGGCAAGTGAGATCACTTCTCCAGATCTCTGTTTCTCCATCTGTAAAATGGGAATAACAATACCTCCCTCACAGGATTACATAAAGATAAGATAATAACGAGTGTCAGGTCTTTAGAATAGTAAGGGCTTAAGAAATGTAAGATTATTTTTTTTAGCATCTGACACATATTAGGGACTTAAAATATGTTTAATAGCTGAATAATTGAATAGATGAGTGAAAAGGAAAATGTGAGGTTTAGCGCGCCCTCCCGCTGTCTCTGCTGTCTCAGGCCTGGTCTGCAGGAGGCTACTAAGAAGACTTATAAGGACAAGGAGGGCAGGGCAGGACCACACTAGTCCTCTCCCTGCCCCACCCGCACTGCCCCAGAGAAAAACTGTGGAAATTAAAAAGCAGGGCTAAAGAGAACCGTACACAGGAGAAGTAAATATTGAGAGAGGGATGATTTGCCACAGGACATGTTCTAAGCGTGGGGACCTTCTTTTCCTGGGAAATATGAGTCCAGTTGGTCTGGGGCCCATGGCAGGGAGAGGGGAGTCCGCTGAGGCCCTACCCACCAAGGCTGGCCTGCTGAGGGACCGAAGATGCACAGTGACTCGGCCTGGCTGTGGCCCAATGCGTATCGGTGGCCAGTGTCCTCTGTGCAGTTTGTGACCACCAGCAGGTGACGGATGGAGCCTCCTAGGAAGGGCTCCAGGGCACAGAAAGCCGTGGGATGCTTGGCAGCATCCGGTCTCGCAGCCTGGGAGGGCGGGTTAGGGGTGTGCTGTACCGGAGAGGGCGCTGGACCCACATCGAGAGCCCACTTAGGAGCCTTGTGCCCCCGACACAGCCATTCCCCTCTTGGGCCTCACCTCCTTCCCTCGGGAAGCAAAAGTGAACAAAATCAGCTCTAGAAGCTCCGCAGCCAGGGCCTGCTGGAAGAGTGAAGGGAGGCCTCGACAAGCCGCTCCACACTGCCCCCTGGTGGCCTTTGACTACAGTGACCGTTGTCTCTCAAAGCTCAGATGTCCACCCACCAGTCCAGCCACGTACCCACCCACCCACCAACCCACTTATTCACCCACCCGTCCATGCACCTATGCATCCATCCATCCACCCACTTCCACCCATCTACCCATCTACCCACCTATTCACCCATCCATCCATCCACCCACTTCCACCCATCTACCCATCTATTCACCCATCCATCCATCCACCCACACACCCACCCACCAACACATTCATTCACTCATCCATCCATCAATCCACCCATCCATCTTGCTTTCTTTCTTTCCACTCAAAAACGCCGATGGGCGCTCTGCCAGCTGTTGAGGGCACTGCAGGAAGTGATATATTGTCCTAGAGGGAAACTCACGAAGCACAGATAAATATATAAGATCACCATGTAAATATTCCGAAGTGGTTTTAGGTGAAATGTCATGGGAGGTGGGCAGGGTAGCAGCTGGTCCTCCTGGGTGACTCAGAACAGGATGCACAGAAGAGCTGGTCATGCCGCAGACGAGCACTGAGTGACAGACAGAAATGAATTGGGAAACGGCCTCCAGGGCCGGGGGAAAGGCAGACACAGGCAGCGTTGCACGGGCAGGGCAGTCGCTGGCAGGGGAAGTGTAGACCTGGGGACGCTGAGGAAGAAGAGAATCGTTCCACACTGTGGTTTTGCTTCCCCTTTCCCAGGCCGGTGGGGCTCCGACAGGCACAGCCACTGGGGACTGTGGGGCAGGACCGCTCTGTGGTGTCGCCCTTCACCTGCTCTCTGGGCTTCTCGAAGGGAGGAGCCCCCCCAGGAAAGTTTCTCCACTCTCTCCCCCAAAACAGGGTTTCATCTGGGGCAAGACCAAAACCCACTGAAAAATTCATTTTGTCCAGCATCCTAGGTTTGATAGCTGAGTTCATCTCTGAGGCCACTTTAATGTCCTCGTTTCTGCAACAGGAAAACCAGAAGGTTGGATCCTGCAGGATAACGAGGTGACACATCAGAGCCAAACGGCTCTGTTCCCCTGGGGGAAAGTGCCTTTGCTAGGGCCTGGCACCTCTCTGAAGGTGAGTCAGCTCATCATTTCAGGGGCTGGAGGGAGAAAGGGACCTAGGTCCATATCTGGGGGGCAGTGCCACCCTGGACGAGCAGAGCCACAAGGAGAAGGGTGACCAGATGGTGCTTGGAGCTGTCGTCTGGACTTAGAGGTTCCAAGTGACACCCAAATGATAGGACTGGGCTTTCTGCTGCTGCTGGTGGCTTGAATTCTTTGGATTTTTAAAGAGGAAAGTCCCCTAAAAGGGGACCTTGAGACTTAGATCATGTGCCTATTACACATACGCATAAGCTAGCAATGCCATTGTGGGGACATATATCATACCTGATGGTTGTCCTTTTGAACCCCAGCGGGTGACTGGGGAATTTCTCATGGTGTGAGTCCCACCTCCCCGAGGTAAAGGTCATCCCTGGTTTCCCCAGCCCCCCTTGCAGCAAGGCATGTCCCGTAGGTTTAGCCAATTGGAAGCACCATGACAGATATGGCTTCGCAGGACAGGATATGAGGAAGTCGGGGCTGCACAGAATCTGGTTTGGGGCAAGGGTTTAGGGCACAGTTGTGGAGCTTCTGGCATCCAGTGCCCAGCACCAGCAGTGCATGGTGTCCGTGCCCAGGGTGGCCACCGTGGGTGCTCCACTGGAGCTGCCCTGCCGTGCGGACATTGTCCCGGGCTGGGAAGTCTCCAAGGCCAATTCTCTGGCCCTTCCCTTTGAGATCCTGTGAATTATATAATGCCCTTTTCTGTTTAATCCAGCTAGAGTAGTTGTGTTTATGGGCACACTCGCACACGTGTGTGTGCGTATGTGCGTGTATGTTTAAATTTTGCTCCTCCCGTGCTAACATTTTGCTCAGCCTCAGAGCCCTCTGGCCTGGCCTCATCAGACTCCTGACTCCCTGGACAACTGGCCTCAGCTGAGCATCTTCTGAGTGCAGGCACCGCGTCCTCTCTTTCTGCAACTCAGCGGAAACGAGGCTCTAAGGCCTGGCTAACTTTCTCCTAGTTTACTTTCCCTCTCCCCAGTCTGCATTGCAAAAGCAGCTCTGTCTATCCTGCCAACAACTTCACTTCCCTTTCTCCCCCTCTCTTGCAATTTCTGCTATTTCTAATGACTGCCAATGAAACAGTTCAGTTTTCCTGAGGATCCAGCATCACCTAGCATTGAAGAGAGGCCCTGAGGGGGTGAGTGTGCACGTGTGTGTGTGTGTGTGTGTGTGAGAGAGAGAGAGAGAGAGAGAGAGAGAGAGAGTGAGTCTGGTCAGTGACTCCCAGGCCATTCTGGAATAATGACTCCCTGATGAGCAGACTGACACAGTGCTTTCCCTTTTATCATAATTATAGGCATCTATACTCTATATTTTTGTGCATGAGAGGTCTTTTTCTTTTTTTTAAGGGAGAAAATGAAATTTCTGAATTCAGCTTTTCCTAACTCCTTAATAGGTAGCATTTACTGACCACTCACTATGTGACAAGCACTTTACTTGTATTGACTCATGTGAGTCTCACACCAATCCTGTGTAGGAGGTGAGCATTATTATCATATCCCCATTTTACAGGTGAAAACACTGAGGTTGGAGATTATAAAAGTCAGGAGTCTTTGGTTACCACTAATAGGAATTCAACTCAAACTTCAAACAAAGAAGGAGGAAGAGGAGAAAGGTGAGGCAGAGGAAAAGAAAGGAGCAAAAAGATGCACTGGTTCAGGTAAGCAAGATGTCCAGGAGGCGGCTCTAGCTTTAAGCACACCTGCATCCAGGCATTCAGACAACTCGTTTGGGCATCTGTCTTCGCCTCTGACTCTTCTTTGCATTGGCTTTGTTTCAGGACACCCATCCGCAGCTGTTGCCTACTTCCTACCAACTAAACAACTCTCTCCTAATACTGTGGGCAGACTTCACAAGGATGGCTCATGTTGGCAGGGCTGGAGTCACATGTCCATCTGGAATCTGAACTGAGATGGAGGGAGGGCAGGTTCCACAGAGAAAAGTCAGAGTGTTGAGACCAAAAGACAGGGCAAGGGATTCTGAGTGGGTTAAAACAGAGAGAGGGTCCCCAACAGGAGATTAAGTGGCGTAGAAAGTAGACTTTCCAAATTCAAAGCCAGGTGTGATTTTGGGGTCTGTTGTGACTTCATCTGAGGTCATGACTTGGCCCAGGAGATTTGGCTTTTGTCCTGGTTTTGTCACTAATTGGCTAAGTTGATCTTACAGACTTAACCATTGAAAGCCTTACTTTTCTCATGTGCAAAATAATAACACCTGTCTGATCATCCTCATTGAGTTATTGTAGAAATCAAATTAGACCTTGAATCAAAAAGCGCTTTGAAGAGTCAAATATAAGGTACTATGTTATTCTTATGTATATCTTCCATTTTGTTTGCTGAAATCAGCATAAAATCTTCCATATTTTCCTAAATTCTTTTCTTCTTTTCCTTTCAAAAACTCATTACAAAAGCAATGCATCCTATAAGCAATTTGAAAATATAGAGAAGAAAAAGAGGAAAAAGTAAAATGAAAGAAAAATCACTTATAATCCCACCATCCTGAAATAATTATTATTAGTGTTTTGGTGTTCTTTCTTTCTTGTCTCTTCTTCTGTGTGTATGCCCACATGGATGGTTTTTCTAAATAAAAATGGGATAGTATTATAATACTCTTTTAAAACCTGCTTTTTCCCATAAATAATGTTGTGATCATTTTATGTGGCACTAAATATTTTCTACATCAATTTAATAGCAGAAGAATTTTCCATTATTTAACAAAACACCCCTTATTAGACATTTAATTATTTAAAATTTTTCCCTATTAGCAAAAATCCTACAGAGCACATAGCAGTAACAAAATATTTGTACATGAATATGTATACCTGGTATATTCATGTACAAATATTTTTCCTTAGAAAATTTTCTAGATATGAAATTTCTGAGTCAAAGATTTTATAAAATTCTGAGGCTTTGGTATCTACTGCACATCTGGAAAGTTTGCACCAAATCATACTCTTGCGAACAATGGAGGCATGTCCATTCCTCATCATCTATTATAGTAGGTATTATCGTGTTATAAGACTCTTACAACTGGGATATCTTTTTTCATTTTAAATTTAGATCTATGGTGGCTTCCTCTTTGATTACTTTGTGTTGATGGAGGCTCTGTCTCCTTCCTGCTTCGTTCAACATGCCAAAGAGTTCTGTGCCTTGGCAGCTTGGAAACTTCCGTGAAGTTTGCAGGGCTGGGAGTCAGAAGAACAAAGTTCACATCCCACACCCACATTTAGAAGCTGTGTGACTTTTGATAAGTCAATTTCACTGAGCTGTAGTGTCCATACCTATAAAATAGAGAACTAGTCTTGACCCTGGCCTGTCTACCTCACAAGCCTGTAAACAAATGAAAAGTGGATGTATAAGTCCTAAGAGGTAGAGTCCTGAGCACATGTGAGGAATGCTTTGTAGTTTGCTCATTCAGCCTGGTCCACTGTGTGGTAGCCAGTCTTTAGGATGGCCCCCAATGCAGGAGGCTTCCTGGGATTCATCCTCTTGTGTGTGGTCCTTTCCCTTTGAATCTAGGCTGGTCTTGTGCCCCATGTTTAAGTAACACAATGCAGCAGAAGTGGCACTGTGTGACTTCTGAAGCTAGGCCATAAGGCTATATGATGACACTGCATGAGATACTCCACAAGAAAACCACCCAGCTGAGCCTTGTCAATCCACAGAACCATGAGAGGTAGGAATAAATTTTTGTTTTAAGCCACTAGGTTTTGGGGTGTGTTGTTACACAGTAATAGATAAGTAAGACACTTGCCAAATTTGTTTCTGGTACCCTGAACCTCAGAGCAATTCTAAAGCTTTAACAGTTAAAAGTCATTGCCTTTGGGCTGGGCGCGGTGGCTCATGCCTGTAATCCTAGCACTCTGGGAGGCTGAGGTGGGAGGATCACTCAAGGTAAGGAGTTTGAAACCAGCCTGAACAAGAGCAAGACCCCGTCTCAACTAAAAATAGAAAGAAATTAATTGGACAACTAAAAATATATAGAAAAATATATATATATATAGAGAGAGAGAAAAATTAGCCGGGCATGGTGGCACATGCCTGTAGTCCCAGCTACTCAGGAGGCTGAGGCAGAAGGATCGCTTGAGCCCCAGTTTGAGGTTGCTGTGAGCTAGGCTGACGCCACAGCACTCTAGCCCAGGCAACAAAGTGAGAGAGACTCTGTCTCAAAAAACAAACAAACAAACACAAAAGTGGTTGCCTTTGGAACCAGACAGCTTGGTTCTCAATTTTTGCTGCCCCCCTCCCCTTAGCAGCTATACAAGCTTGGATAAAGCTTACTATACTAATGAGTAAAATAGGCATGAGAATAGTACCTGCCTCATGGCACTGCTGAGGATCAAATTGGATAATGCATGTCAGGTCCTCAGCACGGTATCTGGCACAGAGTTAGTCCTCAATATATTTCAACTACAATAGGGGTGATAATTCCTGCTGATAAACCACCTCACTTATTCTGCTTTCCTAATTAAAATTTCTTAAAGAGTATATATCAAATGACCCAATTTTTGCCTCAGCCACTGTCACTGTGATGCACACAAGGGACTCTCAACACTTTTAATCTTGGAGATGTAGTTTTAGTTAAAGTTTCAAAGCCAAGTATTTTAAGACATTTTAAGTGGGTTTCCAAAAGTCAGTTTCCTTAATGAAATGTTTCCTTAATGAAATCAACATAGGTTGATGTCATTGATCCAATATTTACTTTATTTATGGCCACATTCTTGACATCTGCTTTATAGTCTCTTTTATATGCATATTTATTTAAAGGTTGAATCATACTTCTTGCTCCCTGATGAGTCTATCAGAAATTCTAGAGATAAAACCAAGCATTTCTTAGACACAAATGGTAGAAATCATTGTTTCTAAAAGAAATAATTCAGTTGCTTTAAAAATATCTACTGAGGACCTACCATGTGGCAGACCCTAATCTAGGCATGAGAGCCGGGAAGGGAGGCAACCTCAGACTGTTAGAAGCTACAGGGCTGGCCATGGTGGTTCATGCTTGTAATCCTAACATTTTGGGAGGCCAAGGCAGGAGGATCACTTGAGGCCAGGAGTTTGAGACCAGCCTGAGCAAGAGTGAGACCCAATTTCTACAAAAAATAGAAAAAGTAGCGGGTCATGGTTGCATGCCTATAGTCCCAGCTACTTGGGAGGCTGAAGCTGGAGGATCGCTTGAGCCCAGGAATTTGAGGCTGCAGTGAGCTATGGCGATGCCATTGCACTCTAGCCCAGGAGACAGAGTGAGACCCTGTCTCAAAAAAAAAAAATTAAAAATATAAAAGAAGGTGCAGTCTGTTTGGGGTGAGGTGGGAGGAGAGGGTGGCAGGCCAGAGGAAGATGACTGTACTGCTGAGGGAAGGGCCATGGGAGAGGGAGGCCCAGGAGGCTGCAGGGGAGAAAACATCATTTCTTTTCTTTCCCTTCTTAGGTTCTTAGTTGAGGCACTTTTCTGAAAACAAAAGTCGGATCCACAAAAGAGAAACAAGCAGAAGTTTATCAATACGTGCTGTACCCATCATGGGGAGAGGCTTCAGTTAGAAGTATTTATTTCTCAAGGCAGCAGCTTAGGGGCTTTGCTTAAGTAGTATTTTAGCAAAGAGCCAGAAATCCTACACAGTGAGAGGACAAAGGAGAGAGCAGTTCCAGTCTTTTACAACGAGGGAAAATGTGGGAAGAGGGTAAAATCTGTTCCCAGATGCCTCGGGGGCCCGCTGGTGCCTTCTCTGGGCAGATAAGCAGGTGCTGTCTCCGGTAAGGAAGGATTCATGCCCTGCCATCAGGCAAGTAGAGGCCGAGGCAGAGGGTTCCCCTGCGTTTTCAGTGTCTTCCTCTTAACAATCCTCAGTATTTTGGGAAAAATAATCTTGGTTTCCTTCAAGGCCACGGAAGCCCAGAGCAGGAGAGCCCTTCCTGCCACATCCTTGGCCAGACTTGCCGGCCTGGTGGGCGGGGGGTGGGGGGCAGGTGGAACTGGGATGGAGGGGCAGACTCCCACCCAGCAGCCATCCCTCAGCCTCTCTGTCGCTGACATCTGGGGGTGGCCGTGTGTGGCACAGAATGCCATGTGTCCGTCATGCTGTTTCCTTTCCTGGGCAGGTTGCCCTTCCCAGACACCTTCACAGTAGGTGGGGCCTGGGATTGAGTCCTGACCAGTAGGCATGTGAGATGCATTGCTGCCAGTCTGGCAAGTTACAGACAGACTAGTGCTCCACTTCCATCTCTGTTTCCCTGCTGCGATGACCATGGAGGCCATATGTTCCGCATGTATAACTATGGGGTGAAAGAGGACCACCAGCCCACAAAGATTAGGAGATGAGCAAGAACTGCATTGAGTTAGATCACTGAGATTTCAGGGTTTACTTGTAACCAGAGCCTAGCCTGGCCCATCCTAATACACTGTGTACCCATTGCTAGTCAATGCCATGTAAGGGACATGTACTACAGAATTTCTGTACAATATTTTCCATTTGCAATGCATGGACTTTTGAATAAAAAGAGAAAAGCATATAAGGAGTGCTCATTCATTACCCTGGCTAGCTGTCATCTTCTTGGTTTTGAAGACGTCTCATTAGAGTGTGATGTTCGAAACTGCAACAGCCCTAATGTGAACATGAGGAGGGGACCAATAGAATTCTGGAAATGAGAGCCCAGAGCCCAACACTGTGAAACACTGCTCTAAACTGGGAGTGTGATTCTATACTTCTTTTTTTAAAAAAGATTGTAAGAAATGTCCCGATGGTGTAAGTCTTTTATTTGCATTTGAACACATCTGCACTGATGCTAGCAGCAAATGGGGATGAGGAATGTGGTTATAATGGACATCTATTGTGTGTGTGTGTGCGCATGTGTGTATACACACACACACATATATATATAAAGGCTAAAATGAATGGAGGTTCTTGGGGGCAGATAATGTCACTCTGCTTGCTCTCTTGTGCTCTCTCCATCCCCTCCACAGTTATAGCCATTGCTGAAAAATAAAAGCAATCCTAGACAGTATTTCCCATCTACAATGTGCTTTCACGTACATATTCTGGCTTTAAGGTGACAGAACAGCGGTAGCATAATGTAGAGTTTAATAGCTCAGCCTCTAGAGGCAGACACAGTTGGGTTCACATTTTATTCCTCTTTGTTGTGTGACCTTGGACAAGTTCTCTAAACATAGATTTCTCATCTGTGTAATGACACACTGATAGAAACTCCCATATGTTGTCACTATGAGAATAAAATGACATGACACATGAAGTGTTTCACAACACCTGGGACACTAAAAACACTTACTACACAGGAGCCCCTGAAATAAATTGGACTTGGATTTTCATAACACCCTAGGATGATCGCTGTGGCAAACATGAATGTTCCTAGTTTGAAGTTGGGGAAACTGAAGCTTAGGGAGGTTCATCGACTAGCTCAAAGTCAGAACCAGAATTTCAACCCGGGTCTGGTGGCTCCCATTTCAAAGCTCTTTCCATAGTAACATGTTTCCCTGAAGTGGCCAAAGAAGTAAAACAAAAGAAAATTTAAAAGCTGAGGTTCTTCCTTTTTCATCTCAAATAAACAAAATCATTTTTATAAAGTTCACTCCTTTAAGGGAAGAAATTATTACTATAGCACGTATGTACCATATTTTTATATTTCTTTAACAGATTGAAATTTAATTAACATATTGTTAAATTTGTACTGATAATATAACATACTTTACAAGTTTTTTCTCATAGCTTCCCCGCCCACTTGCTGCCACCTTACAAAAATCAAGCGAAAACTCACAACTTTGTAAACTGTACAAGTTAGCACATGTGTCATTCTGCATAATTTGTGACTTGAATAGCAAAGTAGCCTTTTCCCCCTGTTTTTTTCTTCTCCTTCATTAAAACCTTTAGTTTATTATCTCCTCTGATAGTTCAGCATTAAAAACAGTTTGCTTTCTGTAACTCTGAGGCTGCATGACTGTCAACATGAAGTTAATAGCACATGAGGGAACACCCTTTATCAGAATCTGGGTCGATGCCACTGCCCTTCCTCTACAGCCCATCCTTTGTCATCAGAAAGTGATCAATGGAACACAGGGCATGTTTTTCTTTAAGTTCTGCTTAATGATTCACTTGCAATTGAAGTCCAGGAACAAGCACTATTAATACTTGAATAGTATTTGTTTTCTTCAACCTAGCTGAGTCATCGCCTGGTTCAGAAAGCCTGTCCTCTCTCGACCTTGGGGGGACTTCTCATGGGGCACTCAGCTCACTGTGCTGTCACTGATCTGCACTGATGTCCACCTGGCCTGGCTCTGCTGAAGGCAGGTTCTGCTTTACTCCTGTTCACCCTAGTGTCTTGCATGGCACCTGGCCCGTCGCAGATGGATTGAATATTTACCGAATCAAGTGATGGGATCCATGTGTGGTACACTCCCTGAAATGGGTGCTATTTCTTCAGGAAACTTACCTGTAATGCCTGTTAAAACATTTTAACTGGTCCTAGAGCTAAATTAGCATTTTGAGCCTGGCAGGCAAGAAGGTGAAGGCCATTATCAGATGCTAACTCATTCTCTTTGGTTCATACCATTCCTTCTTTCTCTGGTTCCTTGGTTCAGGTGACATGGCTTAACTTTGACTCTCTCTGAGTGCTCCTATCTACTTCTGTACCATGGGACAGTCCCCAGGTTTCGGTCCTCTCTGCTCCTTTCTTTGTCATCTCTCTGAATTCTGTGTACTTTATGCAAATCTCTAGCTTGGGCCTGACCTTTAACCCTTGTTTGGGTGTTACCACTAGATTGGCAGACGGAGACTCCCCTTGAATGTCCTACTAATATTTCCCACTCAACCATCCAAAGCCAAAAATCATTAGATTCAAACACAGAGAGCACAGCACAGAGTAAAAAGAAGAAAAAAGAGAACCACTAGATTGGCCTAGGAAGACAAAGCACGGGGGTCTTGGAAAGAGCAATGTTGCTGGAATCATGGCACACAAGCCAAGATGGTAGGGGCTCTAGCAACCACTGCCTTTGGGAGCATTCCTCCCTCCCCCAACCACCTGCAAATCTGCTACATGACCTTGGATAAGTCACTCTGCTCTCTGGGACTCCGTTTCAACAATAAGTCAAGTTTGGATTAGATCAGCAGTTCTCAATCTTCAGTAACCCACCAGAATGCTTTGAAGAGCTTGTCAAAAATGCATATTTCCCCAGACATTCTGATTTAGGAGATCTGGGGCAGGCTAAAAAAAAATCATCAACGTTTTCAGCTCTAAGGATGAGGGGATTTCCTGAACCAAATATGCTGAAGTATTATAGGTGATCTCGCAATTCCCTCCCAGACCTGACATTCCCCCAGTTTTCAAAGTAGGGGAGCAGAGGGTAGCCAGGAAGTGCTGACAGCCAGCTAGCTCTCTGTCCAAGTGTAGCCACAAAAGTAGCCAGACGGCAGGTGCAAGGGAATGTTCAGGGAGGGCCGTATTCACTGTGTCACTCAGCACCTGTTTAATCGAACGGGTCATGGGGAGACCTCAGTCCTAAGACAGCAGGCAGGGACTGAGAACCTCCCTAGGTTTTCTCCCCATCTCAGACTGAGTGAATCACTCCTCCTTTTGCCCCATTCAGATGCTCCAAACAAAAGTCACAAACTAAAAATGTTTTGGCCCACGGTGTTAAAGTTTTATTAGTTTACAAGATTTAAAAATGGGGAGATTTCACATTTAAAAATCCCAGATTTCCCTTGGAAAGATCAGCCATATCGGATTCATGTGGTCCTGGGACACGGGCTGGCACTGAGCAGCTGCGCCCCCTTTGGGTGAAAGCACGCATTGCCGCCCCGCATCGTCAGCGACATTGCCAGAGGGGGTTTGGGAGTGGGATCCCCTCACTCTAAAATTTACTCTGGGATAAGCCACAACAGCAGAGAACTGCTGCATGTGTCTGGACATTGCCTGCCCCTGAGGATTATAGAGTTGCCTGTAACCCCCAACACTCTTCTTGGGGTAGAAATCTTAGAATATCTATGTATATACATATACACTAGACATATTAAAACATCAAATAATTTTATTCTTTTCTCCTTTATATTATTAACAGTAGCCCAGTGTCAAGCATGTTAGAAAACATGAAAAAATAAAAAAATTTTTGGTTTACACAAAGCATGTACAAAAATATCTACTCGGATAAACAAATATCTGATAATTCCATTGCCCAGCTTTAAGAGTGCCAAAAATAAATAAAATACTGTAAACCAAACAAGAGGGTAGATGGTTTTGTTAAAATTCATTTTAACAACTCTAGCTAACCAACATGTGTTAATGAAATTCAAGTTAAAGTGATAGCCAGATAACATGAGAGAAAACATTGTGTATGGCTACTTAAGAGTATTCCTCAAATAGAATCTGCTTGTGCTTAGAACACAGCTGGCCTTAGTTTCAACAGTAAGCAGCAGTGAAGATCAAGAAAATTCCCAACTTTTCTCATAACCGTTCTACAATAGCAAGGAAAACCAAATGAAAATAATGTCATCACCTTTGAACAACGGACATCAAAATCAGAATTGTAGGTTTACTAAGTGCTTGAATAAAAAATGTGAACACGGTAAAATTCTGGGTTAATTACCTTTGATTTTTTAAAAAGTCACAAAACATAAAATATTTGCTTGCCTATGCAATAACCCATAAGCAATAACCTGAACTATCTTTCCTTCATCAAGTACTTTAACAGTGCAAAATGTGAGTAGTTTCATACACACTGCTCACCACATCCTGTCATTGCAGCCTGATGATGAACCATCTCAGGGGGGTATCACTGCCAAGGAAAATGCAAAGCAGAACAAAAAATCCAATGACTCACTCATATGCCAGAGTGCCAAAGGTAGACTGGCAGTTTCTTATACAGAAGGCGAAATATGCAATTCAAAATTTCCATAAGCTAGCATAAGATACAGTATTGAATCTTTTGTCACAAAAACAAAGAAGAATTATTTTGCTACTTTGAACAGTATTCGACATGGACAAGCAGATCTCGATGTTCAGTGGCTGGATATTGTATATTGCACTTGGGACATTCCACCAGGCTTTCGTTGAGTGCAGCACTGGGACTTTTTGGTGAGGCAACTTTTACTCTGTTTTCGTTCTCTCCTTGGAAGGCAGCTAATGGCTCTGCGAGGGCAAACTCATGAAGCTGCTTCTGCAAAATAAATTCCAAATGAACACCATTTGTAAATATGGCCCATTGTTCAGCAGTTTTAACTATCTCACAGATACTCTAGCTGTTTCAGCCCTGCAGACAGATTTTCTTTTGAATCCCCGCTCATCAGTATTGTGGTGGTAATATATGAGGTGTTTATGAATTACCCAGATAATTACTGTAATTACCCAAATTACCTGGGAAGTCCTGGAGTTGGGTGTTTATATGGATGGGTTTTATTAAGATGCTTAGGGCCAAATAGAAGGCAGGTCTATGTGCAAAAGCTGACTAAATTTGCTAGTTTGGTAAAACAGAGGCAACTTCAGCAATAAAGAACTACATAGAATTAAAGGCAGCAAAAGAATTTTAGCAGATCAAACAGGTTATACACAGAAATGACTAAGATATTTTATAATACCTTTGAGACTTTCCTTTTTCATGTTTTTTTGTAAGAACTTAGTTAATAAAGCTTAAAAATGAGTGTAGTTTATAGAACACTGTGAAGGTGGTAGACAGCAGGAACAAAGAAAAGCACAGGAAAATTACAAATTCTTTTACATACCCTCTGGCTTCCTATGCTTTGAAAAACAGTCAGTAATAAAAATGAAATATGCATTTTAATTTCAAATATTATAAATGGCCAAAATCAATGACATACTAAAGAATAGAGCTGTGTGCTGTCAAACAATCTGTGTAGCCGAAGCTGGGTTTCTCCCTAATATTCCATTATCCCTAAAAACAGCATTTCTTTCTTTTTTAACAGAAAAAGACAATTTCAGTTCTGGATTCTATGATTTCTCTCCCCCAGGCAGGCAATAAACAGAGGCACTGTTTATTGCCTCTAGAATCATAACTGGGGTAGATGGGGAAATGATGCCGGACACCAGTGATGTAACCAAGAGGTACATAATATCCCTTTTTCTAGTGCTCTGAATTGATGCTCAAAGGGTAGTTGCTTCCAATGAGGCAGGGGCTCTGCCTACTGATTTGAGATATAGCTGGCTGTTCATTATGCTGTATCCTCCTCGTTTGAGAACTGACTGATATATTATATAAATGGAAAGATGGCAGAAAGAGCAATTTTAGTTTAACCATTCCAGACTCACCAAGGATTCCAACTGTGTTATCTGACTTCTTGCTTTTCGGAGCTCCTTAAGGATTACATGCAACTGATGTTGCATATTTTGACGGTCAAGTTTTTCATTTTCAAAGTCTAAAGCACATGCCTGCATCTGGAAAATGTCCAGGACGAGACAATTACGGTTGTATATACTCTCTGGTTCTCTTGACTGGATGCTTACATTTTTTCATTAGCACAAGAAGAAAATATGTGTTGTACCATCATAGTAAGAATTCATCTGAGCACTATGAGATGTTAATAAATGAAGAAGCTTATGGCTGAGGATTTGGTTTATCCAAGGAGCAAAGCCAATGCTGAGGTACAGGTGAGTGAAGAACAGCTTCAGAAGTTGCTGGTTAGATGTATTCCTCCCTTGCCTCTTTTTCAGAGAGGGAAGAGGGAGAAGGGAAAATCGTGGCCATTCTTGGTTTGAAATATACTAAGAATCTCTGAGAATGAATGGTGTCTCTCTGTGTTCTGCTTGAAGGTACAAGGTAGCCCTATTAGGAGATCCTACTAGGCTAGAGTAGGAACTACAGCCATTGGGGAAGAGCAAAATTTGCCAAGGCCAACATCTCCCTGTCAAGAAAATTGCCATCATTCCTCAAAGAATCTGGTTTAGCCTGGGGACAGTAACAGGAATATATAGCTAGCACAGATATCTTCAAATATTTTTTGTTAAAGTCTTTTAAAAACACTTTTCATAATTTTCAAATGGTTCTCCACAGAAGAGTGTAAACAAGAGGAAAAATTCCATTTTCTAACAGACCAAACTGAATGAGAAGCAACCCCAAGGAGTACCTGTTGTTCCAACAGAGCTACCCGTGTTTGTTCCTCTTGCTGACTTAGCAGAGATGTGTAAAGAAACTGGACCTGTAGGATGTAAAGAGAGCCAACGTTGTCACATCCAACCTTTTATGGCTTGACCTGGGATGCATGAAAAGCTCACATCATAAGTGTCACATCTCTAACCAGGACAGCACCTGCTAGTCAGGGGTGAACCATTCCAGCTGGTCATTTGGTGGCTCTCTATGCTAGCGGCTGAGCAGTGCCACCTGGTTGGGGGTCTCCAAGGCACACAGACACAAGGCTGATAAACAGCACCAAACTCTGCAGGGGCCACACTCGCTTTCCTAGAGACTCTTGCATCTGCTGATATTTTTGAGTGGAGTAACAAAGCTGGCAGTGGGCCACAGCGTTGGAACAAAATTTAATTATTTCTGCTTAATCTTTCTCCAATATCACTGATCACACCCATAGACAGAAATGAGAGTGGTAATGAATGACTAAGAAGGCAAATGTGACAGACTATTAACTGACCCTAACACTACTCTCAACTTCTGGAGGATTTTATGAATTACTATAATTTTAGTAGCAGTAACTAACATTTGCCTTGCTTAGTTTAGAAAGCACTTTTACATTCTCTCAATTGACCCTCACAGAAGCCCTATGAGGCAAGCAGAAGTTATTATTAATTGGACAAGTGAATAACCTGGGAATCAGTGAAGTTAGGTGATTTGCCAAAGGCTACACATCCTGGACTGGAGCATGGACCAGGCATGGACCAGGTATGGACTCCAGTGTTCTTTCCATTACTCCATTCTGCCAGGCAAAATCTAAATTAATGAGTTCGGTCAAAGTAGTATTCAATTCTAATAATGCTAACTTAGTAACTCCAACATTACTAGAATAAAGTTGTGAGTATAAAGAGAACATGGAAGGTGACAAGTGAATTCGCTTAAGCACAGTATCATTACAGTGAAGATACCGGCCTAGGAATCACCTTTGGTTCCTCCCATTACTTCATTTCTTCTTTTGGATTCTTACATGGACCTAGCACCTTCTCACTCAGAGCCTGTGAGTATGATTTCCTCTGCTGAGAGAATTCCCACGGAAAGTCACCCACCTCGCTGGATCCTTCCTGTCATCAGGACTTTGTCCAAATACCATCTCCTCAGAGAGGCCTCCACTGGCCCCTAATTTCCTTTGTCATACTACCATGTTGCGTTTTCTTTAGTTTTACTTGTTTATTTAGGTACTTGTTTATGGTCAGTTTCCATTTGGAATATAAACTCCCACGAGGGGGCAGGAACTTGTTTTGTTCCTTGCTGGTTCTCTAGTGGTTAAAATAATTCCTGGCACTTAGTAAGTGTTCAATGAACACTTTGAGTGATGAATCATGGACAACCTTACTGGGTAAGCTTACCTGAGATAAGAGCTCTTCAGATCTCTTCTTCTCTTCTTCAAGTTTCGCCCGAGCAATATCATTCTCCTCCTTGAGTCTTTGTATTTTCTCTGTTTTATGCCTATCATCTTCCAGATGCTGTACATCTGCCCTTCTTTGGGAACACAACAATTGATTTAAATCTTGAACTTCTTTTTGGGTTTCTTCATATTTTCTTCGAAATTCGCTAAGTTCAAAACTCAACTGAGTTACGGTTTGTCGTTCAACCTCGAGATCTTTTTTTGCATTTGCCAAGAGATGGGTGTAATATTTTTGCTTCTCTTCTTGAAGATAACCTGTGACAAACAACATTATGGCACAACTCATTTGATGAAGTAGGTAATATTCCCAAAAAGGGAAACATCAAATATGTTTCTCTGAATGAGGTTACATTATTTCTTCAGCTTGCAACATGGAGAGTCAGAGATAGTCAGACTACAGTTGATATTTCATGGAATAAGAAACAGAAGTTCAGGGACATCATTTGAAGTTACAAAATTCTCAAATAGAAGAAATAAAAACAGTACTATAACTATTCTGTATGGAGAGAAAGCCACAAATGTCTAAAGAAGACAAACAGGGATATAAGCTCATTATTTACAGATATGGAGATGATTACCAAAATTAAAAATAGAAATATTAAAGAGCAGCTGTGCTAATGGGAGGAGGAAACAGAGACTGGGATGGAAAAGGTTGGGCACGGCCCTTCTGTACTATTATATTATTTTAACAAGTGCTTATATTATTCTGATAAAACAGAGAGAAAGAAAACTACATTACTGAAGAAAAAATGAGACTTCGCCCATAACTAAAATTCTGCTTTTATGTGTAATAAACATATAAAGGCACCATAGTACTAACTGTCTTATTAGGGCTAAATGGCTTTGAATTGCCTTTTGTGGCATGTCCTTTGTATTTTCTTTTTAGCACTAGTTTAATTTTAATATTCCAATGTGACGCTCCAAGATTATGAGTCTTGTTCCCATTTCTTTAGCCTCTTCTTTACATAATTCAGGCTGTCAGTCTTTTAAGGAGTGCTTAAGAGGGCTTCTCTTTTTTTCTTAGCTTGTCCTCTAAAATTGCTGAATCTACTTGTTGAATTGCTGAATCCCATCTGTAAAATGGGAATGAGGATCTTTCCTGCCCCACCTCCTAAGGTTGCTGTGAAACTCCACTGAGATCAATGTTAGGGAAACTGCAAAGATCTTGGCAAAAAGACAGCATCACAAATAAGACACCGTATCTCATTCTACAGTGAGGTTCAAATGATTGAAGACTCATCTATAAAATGTATTTCTCCTGGGATTGATAGAAATAAGTGCTAAAGGGAAGCAAAATAAAAAGAGAATTGGTGACAAGGCCAGATCTGGGGGAAGTAAAAGTTGGAGAAGAACTTTAAAAGAGGGGAAGGACATTCATGGGTGAAAAAATTCAATATGACTCCAGAGCTGCCAAAGATGACCCTTTAACCTATGTCTTGTGCCCTCCTTTTATCTGAACATATGTGGAAATGAAATTTGCAAAAATGATATTTTTTACTTCGGTGCTAGAAGACTTGCTATTATTTCACTTTCTAGCACATATCTATAAAAATCTAAATTTGATGAATCACTCCTTTTGGAAAATGTCAGGCCTATGGCAAAAGAACATTTTTACACCAGTCAGTACCTTCTGATTCAGTCTTTTTTGTCTGCTGTGGGAGTGAATGAGCAGCTGTTTCCGTTTTCTTTTCCAATTCAAAGATCTTTGCCAAAAGTCCTTTCACGTAGACCTCTCGCTGCTGATCGTACACAAGCCACTGCTGATTTTTCTCCAGCGCCTTAATGTGAAGGTGACAGAAAATTAACAGTAAAATTAAAATAAAAAATCTTAAAATTGGCAAGGGAGTCCATCTGGTTTAATCTTTTCCAACACATAAAAACTCTTATGGCTCATAGAAAAATTATGGGCAAGTATTTATGTCACACACCTTAGAATACATGATGACATGGCAGAGGCATAGTTTACCTGGGATTGAGTTCATTTGTTTGCTTTCTCCAATACACACCTTGTTTTGTGTTGTGTGTGCGTGTCATTCTCTGTGAACTACAATGCCTTGTGTGGCAGACACAGAGATTAGCTGTTCAGATGCCCCTTCAAGAAAGAGCGCTGCCCTGCTGCAGGTGGAGTGGTCCGCAGACAGCCTGCAGCTGTTAACTCTTTCAAGTTTCTCTCAACTTTTGGGTGGAGCTGGGTGGCCCCAGCCAAAACTGAACAAGGGCCTGGCTATTTCTGCTCCACATGGGACTCTGCTCTGGAGCCCCCCATGGGTTGACAGAGGTTCTATAAGGTTTTCATCATTGTCTGATGGCCCAGTCCTGCTTCCTTCTTCCATGCCCCGATCTGGCTCCCTGATAAACCATTTGTACTCCCAACATCATCTCAGCATCTGCTTCCCAGAGGATCAAACTTAAGCAGCCATCTCCTCTTTTTATCACCAATTTTCATCCTTCATATCATCTTTTATAACCCAATTAAAAGCCCCAAACTGGGGTCACTCACCTGTTTGTATAGGGCTTTTGTACTTATTGTGAGTTCAATAGTATCTCCCAAAACTCATGTTCATTTAAAACCTCAGAACATGACCTTATTTGGAAATAGGGTGTTTGCAGATACATTTAGTTAAGATGAGGCCATACTGGGGTGAGGTGAGCCCGAAATCCAATGACTAGTGTCCTTATAAGTGGAGGAGAGGACAGATATACATCTAGAGAGAAGGCCGCGTAAACACAGAGGCAGAAACTGGCTGGCTGCTACAAGCCACGGATGCCTGGAGTCCCCAGAATCTAGAAGGGTCAAGGAAGGACTCTTCCTTAGAGCCTTTAGGCAGCATGCACTGAGAGGCTGGGGAAATAAGTCTCGATGACTGTTTGTGCAAAGAGGGCATGCACATCTGCATCTGATATCACATGCATATAAAATCTTATGAATGAAGGGTCCCAGAACAGAGGCACACATAGTGGCATGCTCCCTGGGCCTAACATCCCTTCATGATGGCCAAGCTCCTTGGTACTGAGCCCTCAGCCCCTCTTGCCCATGCTATGATCTGACTACCCCCATGAGAATGCCTACTGGAGCAATGATTTTCTCTTGGATCTTGGTAAGCCCTGATTGCTTTTGGATTAAGAGGAAAAAAAGAAAAAAAAAATGGGTCTATGTATTTTTTGCTCAACCACAGAGATCCTCAGCTAGAGGGTGATTTCCCCATTGAGAGAGTGAGAGGAGATGCAGGCTACCACCAGAGCTTCAGGTTAATTAATGTAGCAATCACTTTAAATCTGGGGGCAAAATAGCTATGCCTAATTAGTTTAGTTCAACCTCATCCTCAGTGTCCCAAAGTGTTAAATTGTTTTAATGACATTAATAATTGAGAATTATTGAGGGGTTCATGATACCACTAGCTATAACTGAGGCTGTCCTCCCCTAGGCTGACATCAAAATCTTCCACAATGTGTCTCTTCTTATCTCATCAAATTATAGCCTCTTCCCTCCATTGCCACCTCATTCCCTATACAACTACACACCCGCCCTGTGCCTTGCTTAAACTCTTCCCTTTGCCCTGAGTGTCCTAGAACCTCTTCCTACATCAGCTGCCCCCTGAAATTCCATCTTTTCATAAAGTTCCAGTGAGTCCATGCTTGTCTTGCAAGGCTCCTCACCATGACTACCCTCCCCAAGCTCTCCTTTGCAAGCCAATAATATTTTACTGTTGATCCAACCTTTTTGGCATCTTATACCTTGTGTCCTAACGATATTTATTTTTTAGAGATAGGGTCTCACTTTGTTACCCAGGCTGAATGAAGTGCAGTGGCATGACCATAGCTCACTATATAACCTTGAATTCCTGGGCTCAAGCAATTCTCCTGTCTCAGCCTCTCAAGGAGCTAAGACTACAGGCGCACAACACCACACTCAGTTAATTTTTTGTAGAGATGGGGTCTCACTATGTTGCCCAGGCTGGTCTTGAACTCCTGGCCTCAAGTGATCCTCCTGCCTTTGTCACCTAAAGTGCTGAGATTATAGGCATGAGCCATTGCACTTGGCTATTATTTCTTATGTTAACTAAATCATGAGCCTAGAGAGCTGGACCCAGGCTTGTTTAGGCATTTTTTATACTTCTGGGTACAAGTTCGTTGCTTTCACAGCAAGTGGCTGCCTGATAAATGTTTGTGAATAATGATGACAACACAGAGTGGGAAACAATGGCTACAAGAATTAGCAAACATCCAGGCAAGCCCTTTAGCCCCAAACTAAAGTTCAAGAGCATTCAGGGAAGGGAGGAAGAAGGGTTATGACAGAATCTAACAGTTCTCACACACCATAGGATGATAAATATAGAGTGATTCAAAAAGAATCAAATACTTTCAAAAGTCTATTACTCATTGATTAATATATGAAAATGTAATAAAAACTCCTTTGTAATGAAACTATTATATCACAACTACTTCTATAATCTTACAAGTGCTTCATATGTACTCCTTGCATAATAATTCACCCCAGATTCATTATAATTTATTATTATCAGTGGGGGGTGTGGCAGCTAGGATGTAAAACTTCATATCCTTCAGGGCTGCCAGAAAGAGACGGTACAAACACAAAGTTCATAAAGTAAAACATACATACTGGAATGCATTTTCAAAAGTATCAATTCTTTTCCATTACCCTGCATTTGTTGTAGACATACTAAGAAAAGGAGGAGCTCCCCTCCTCTATGAGCTGACCTCTCACTCTAAAGGGGTGAAATGGGATAAGAGGAAAGTACTATTTTTAATGAGAGAGAGTATGTGTATTCATTTATATCCCATAGAGTGTGTGTATTCATTTATATCCCATAGAACCTGCTATAAATCCAGGACTCACAGTAATTTGTACTTCAAAGAACCTATAACAGTATCAACAAACCTTATTTTTTTCAAGAGTGGAATATGAATTTCAGATTACTAACTATTGTGAGACCTACACAGATAGCTCTTAAAATGATCTATTACCGTGTTT
>VBSM01003143.1:22110135-22121862 GCA_008086735.1 Cheirogaleus medius
AGAGAGAGAGAAAGAATTAATCTATAATCCAAGCAGCAGGAGTTGCAACTACATGCTATGTGACTCAGATCAGTCACATCTCTCTCAAAGCTTAAGGTGTTTCTGGGGTTCCAACAGCTGTTAGATTTTATTTATTTTCACAACTTTTAACTAAACAATTATCATTTCCAGTTTGAAGGTTTTAAAAATATTTCCAAGCCAATGTTTAAAATTTTAATTTTACTCTTTTAACTTTTTATATTGAAGTAATTTTAGATTTACGGAAAATGTGCAAAGAGCATGGAGTTCCTGTAGAGTCTTCACTCAGCTTCCCCTATTGTAAACATCTTACATACTCATGGTACCTCCATCAAAACTGAGAAATTAGCATTGTACAATACTATTAGCTAATTACAGACTTGATTTGGATGTTGCCAATTTTTCTACTAATGTCCTTTCTCTGTTCCTGGATCAGGACCCAATTAAGGATGCTATCTTGCATTTAGTCCTTATGCCTCATTAGTCTCCTTATATCTGTGGCAGTTTCTTAGTCTTTTGTTGTTTTTATGACCTTCACACTTTGAAGAGTATTGGTCAGGTATTTTGTAGAATATTCCTAACTCTGGGTTTGTCTGGTGTTTTCCAATTATTACACTGGGGTTATAGATTTTGAAGAATACCACAGAGGTGAAGTGCCTTTCTCATTACATTAGTTTCATCATATTTTATGTTAACTGATTGTATTTTTGCTTCTGTAGGAATCAATGGAAAGCATCCCCCTTTTGCAAGCCTCCCCTTGCAAAATTGGAAACCATTCACTGCAAATGTGTCAGCCACCTCCCAAACTGCAGCTCTCTCCGTGCCTTACACAAAGGTCAAATTCTCTCACAGTACAAAGTAGCTCCCAGTAACCCCCCAAAGCCAAAGAGATCAGATAACAAAATGTAAAAGAGAGCAGAGCTTTATAGCTGAGAAGAACCTGTCTGCAAGCTTCAGACTCCACAGGGAGACAGAAGACCCCAAAAAAGGGGTGAGTGGTGCCCTTTCTGTGTCCCCTAAGGGGTCTGAGTCATTGGAAGTCCCCTTTAGATCCCTTTCTGTGGTGTTGCAGATGGCTAAGAGGAAGGAGGAGTAGGAGTAAATGGAAGAACAATTTTTAGAGACAATTTGAGATTTTAAGCTTTTCAAAAGGCCAATGAAATTTTACATTTTTCTCAGCAAAAGTCATGTCAACCAGGAAGGAAACAAACACAGGGATCAATATGTAACTAAAAAGGGTTTCAGTTGACTAAAAACAAAAATTCCCATAAACAGGATCCCAAGGAGAAAAAGCAGAAGGTCTCTAAAAAAGAAAAAAGCCTCCTGAGTAGCTGGGACTACAGGCACGTGCCACCACACCCTGCTAATTTGTCTATTTTTAGTAGAGCTCAGGCTGGTCTCGAACTCCTGAGCTGAAGCAATCCTCCAGCCTCAGCCTCCCGGAGTGCTAGGATTGCCCGCATGAGCCATCCCACCAAGCTTGAATATTATCTTTTATTTAAACTGACTTCTGACCATAGAGCTGTTTTTAAAAATCTGTTCAAATCTCCTATTATCAGATTTTAACTAGAACAAACAGCTGATACTCCTGGCTTTTGACCTTTTCTTTGTTTTTTAACCAAAAGTACCCTCCCGAGTGACTCATCAAAACCAAAAAGACTTAACCAAGGTTGTGACTTAAACGAGGACACACGAGGCATCTCCAAAGAGGTGCAGAGCAGTCCTCACAAGATCCAGAGCCATGCCAGAGACAGCTCAAAAGAAGGGCAGTTTCGCTAAGGGACACACCCCACCTCTGTGCAGCCATGTTCTCTAGGGGCTCAGCGTCCCACCGGCCGCTTACACACAAGGGCCCAAAAGCCCCGTTCTGCCCTCACAGGTGGAAGAAGATGGGAAACCAAAAAGCTGTCCAAGAAGGGAAGAGGATCAATAATAAATGGACACCCTAAAAAGTCAAAAGTCACACAAATATCAAACCAAAAGGAGCTGATTCCTTGACTGAGACTCAAACCCAGGTCGCAGTAGTGAGGGTGTGGGATTTTAACTACCGGGTTACAAGGTGAAGCAGCCTTCCTGGTGGGTCCCACTGGGATCCAAAGCAGGCAGTTTGAGTGCACAAAGGATTTTAAGTTCTTTTTAGGTTAGATTTTTGCTTTTTAATTTAGTCAAGAGAATTTCTAAGGCCAGCCATGGTGCTGTTGTGTGTCTTTTAATTTTATCTTCTCATAAATACAAATAAGACAATTATTTGGAATATGAGATTGCCAAATATATATATATTTTTAATTTAAGGGTCTTTCTCATTTAAAGGATCCATCTTTTGGCCACTGATTAGAATTTCCAACGATGTACTTATCCCAATAGCCACTCGATCTAATAGCCTCTTCATGGGAAGCCCAGGATGTAATTTTCCAGGTTTAGAATAAGTTTTTACTGTTTAAGAAAGAGATATTTCCTGGAGAGGCCATAGAAGAGGAAATCCCAAAGATGCTGCCCTCAAAAAATTCACTCCTAGGAATAGGCTAAGATAGTGAAAGACGTGTTGCCACAGATGGTTAAGGATGGTGCTCATGCACACGGTGACCCTGGTAACTTTCGAATTTGTAGGGATCTACCAGCTACAGATCTGTTAATGGGTGACACCAGGTGGTCCCTCCTGGGACTGTGCTTTCCCAACACTAACCAGGCAACAAGAGTTGAGATGACAAAAGTCCCATGGAATGGGATGTCTGAAGGCAAATTCCTCAAAGAGCTTGACACGTTCGGAACAAAACGTGTGCTGCTTAAAGTCTATGCGTCTTGGGTTCCTCTGTCATTTTCAGACTGGCCACCTAAGATGATCAGAAAATCGCAATCCCTGAATGGTGGAAACCAAGAGAGAGCATTCTGCCTTGGTCACAAGTCAAGCTCTCAAGGACATAAAACAAGGTGTGAGAGTGGAACCTCATCCAGTTTTTATTTTGGGGGCTCACAGCAAAGTTTATACACTGGTCTGGTCAGTCTGCAGGGCCATCTTATACAGCATACTTACAGGGTTTTAGGCCCATGCTCTACTCTATGGTACCATTCTCTATGACAGAACAATACAGAAAAACAGAGAAAAAGGAAAAGACTATTTCTGGGAGGAAAGATATCAAATAATATCAATATTCATAGCAAAAAGTACATCAGAGTCACTATACTCAAGAGTAGTCACACAAATCCTTTTCTCCCATTAATCAAGATTTTGCAGAGGGAAAAAAGATAAGCAGTGGTTTTGACGATGCTCTCAACTGGATTCCACAGAAAGAGAGGTCAGGAGCCTGGCCGCTTAGGAAATTCTTACCCTTATGCCCACTGGTAAGGTCCTGGGCCCCCTTCTCTGTGGCTTCTAGAAGAGCAGAGTGGCTTTGGTCTCCTGCTCACGGTGCCAAAGCTGTAGGGGCCAGGGGAAAACTTCACCTTTGCCCTCTGAAGGTTCAACTCACAATAGGAGATTAGTGAGAGAAAAGGCATAGAAATGTATTCATTTGCACAAGGGTGAGAACACAGAGTGACTACCTCAATCCCCCTGTGGGGTTCAGAAGCTTATTTACCATCTTGAGCCTAGGGAAAGAATGGGGACTTGGATTGTGGCAAAAGGTGAAGGAGAAGAGGAGGCCTGGCTAGCAAAGGGGGTCTTGTTTCGTAGGTGAAACCTCACAGGTGGCAGCCCTCAGAGAGACGGTAAATGTTTTTTTCAGATGTTTAAATGTGTCAGACTCTCAGTTAATGTTTCCTAGATCTGCGCAAGGTTATCTGGGTGGTGGACTACAGCGTCCGCCATACTCTCCTATTCCACTAAAGCCAGTCCCATGGCCGCATCTGCCACTAACGGGGTGGAGAGTAACGTGCTTCTCATAGAAAAGCACCACAAGCCACACAGCAACAGGTGGAGACATGTAATATTCTCCCTGGGACAGAGGAGCTATATGGGGAACCAGAAGACAATGGAGCAATGCTTTCAAATAATGGGAGAAAATGCTTTTGAACTTGGAATTCTGTGCCAGCCAAGCTTTCAATTAAATATGAGAGTAGAATAAAGCCATTCAGACAGGGAAGGCCTATGCTTCAGCAAGACAAGAAAGTTAACCAAGAAAGAGGAAGACATGGAATCCCAAATAACAGAGATGCAAAGGGAATAGGTGTGGAGGAGGGACAGCCCCAGGAGGGCAGCCATATGTAGCTCCAGGGCAAAACCATCCAGATCTGTGCTATTCAGAAGATCCCAGGAGAGGTTTCTTCAAGAAGATGAAACTAATATAATTTTTAATGTGTATGAACATGTTGGGAAATTTATACAATTTGGAGAGAGTTTAAGGTACAAAAAACAATAAGGTATTAATGAACTCCAAAAAAAGAAAGAAAAATCAAAATGTTGTAGGAAGCACATCGTAGTATACTTCATGGCTTAGTCGTGAATGGTGTTTATATAGTCAAAATCATGTAAGCATCTGATCCACACAAATTTACAGTATATCTATATTGGGGGAACAAAATACAGGAAGTGTGCGCGTATATGGATGCATTGAGGAGGGGTGAAAGAAAGTTAAGTCCTCATTTCCTTGTTTGGAAACAAATAGATGATGCCTGAAACTGGAAAATAAAAAGTAGAAATGAAAGCACACTATTTGGAGATATGGAGATAAATACCAAAATAATTAGATGAAAGAGTTGAAAGTGGGGACCCCTGGGAATGGAAAATGTTGGTGGTGAGGAGAGGTGAACCAATAACTTTATAACAAGCCTGGTAGGGGGTCTTGATTCTTTAAAATAAATAGAGATGACTTTTATAAAAGAACAACCCATCAGAAGAAATAATTTCAAATTCACAAATTCTTCCGAAGAATAGAAAAAAAGAGCAGCATGCCCCAACTCGTTTTATGATGCTAGCATAACTTCCGTACCAAAGCTGACTGGAAGGAAATGAGGAAGGGAAATTGCAAATTAGTGTTATTCATAAACATAGATGCAAAAGTCATAAATAATATATAAAGATATTAGCAATCCAAATTTTAGCAATATGAAAGTACAAGATATGACAACTAAGTCGAGTTTATCTCAAGAATGCCAGGTTAGTTTAGCATTAGAAAATAAATGTAATTCACCACATTAAACATAAAAATCTTACGATCATCTGAATAAAGTAAACCATCTGATAAAATGCAATTTCATTTATTATAAGATGTCTTAAAGCCAGGCATGGTGGCACTTACCTGTAGTTCCAGTTACTCAGGAGGCTTAGGTTGGAGGATCACCAGGGCCTAGGAGTTCGAGGCTGTAGTGCACTATAATTGAGCTTGTGAATAGCCACTATACTACAGACTGAGCAATATAGCAAGATCCCATCTCTAAAAAACAAACAAAAAGAGTTTTAGCAAGCTAGGAATAAAGAGAAGTCCTTTAATCTTAAAAAAGGCTAATTATGAGAAACCTCCAGCAAACATCATACTTAATGGTGAAGTATGGAAATCTTTCCCTTTGAAAAAGATAAGGATGCCTGTTATTACCACCCCTAGTCAATATTATAATGAAAGGTCTAATCAACATAGTAATAAAAAAGAAAATAAAGTAAGCAGAATGATTGGAAAGGAAGAAACACACCAGGTGTTATTTGCAGATTATATAATTGTAATGGTAGAAAAACCATGAGAATTTACTGCTGATTACACTCTTACCAGCAGTGTCTGAGACTTCCTGTGGTTCCACATTCTCATCACACTTAGCAATGTTAGATTTTTGCATATTTGCCTATCTGGAGAGTATATAATAATATCTCATTGGAGTTTTAATTTGCATTTTTCTAATTACCAATGAGGTTAAGTACCTTTTCATATTTACATTTCCTAATTCGTGAAGTACCTATTGAAATCTTTTACCTATTTTTTTCTCAAGTTCTCTGTGTTTTTCTTAATAATTTGCTGGAGCTGTTTATGTACTCTGAATACTAGTCCTTTGTAGTTTGTGATTTTCATACAATTGAATTTATCAATATTTCCTTTTATGATTAGTACATTTTTTTCATATTACGGAATCCTTTTCTATCCTGAGGTCATGTAAATATACTTCTGTATAGTCTTCTAGAAACACTTTTTTTTTTTTTAAGACATGAGATCTTGCTATGTTGCCCAGGCTGGATTTGAACTCCTGGCCTCAAGCCATCTCCTGCCTTAGCCTCTCAAGTAGCTGGGACTAAAGGCATGTGTAACCATGCCTAGCTAGAAACATGTCTTATCTTGCTTATTTAGATTTATACTTTACTTGTAATTGATTATGTATCGTGTAAAGTTGGAGGTCATTTGTCAATATTTCCCACATGAATAGGTAAAATGCAAATTAAAACTCCAAACTTTCACATTTATGTTGTATGCATTTTTCTGTAAATATATTTCACAGTAAAAAGGAAAAATAAAAAGCAGCTAAATAAAGGTAATGTTGTCTATATTCCACTAAAACTCTGTGTCCACTAAATACAATAACGTGTATAGCACTGAATACTAGGCTCTTTACTTTATGTAAGACTTGGAGAAACTCACCGAGACATTCTTGTGGGTTAAACTATCCTTTTTCAATGCACTTGAAGTATTTGTTTACAGATGGGTCTTCTTGGTTGTATGTTCATAAGCAAAAAGAAACTCTTTGTTTCTTCACCCTAAGGTTTAGCCTTTTCTTCTGAAACACAAAGAGATCCTGATGTTAAGCCAACTTGTTTTAACACAATGCTAGAAAATCGCGAGTAAACATGAACTTCTGGTGTGTATGTGAGTAAATTACTGTGTGCTCTGTGCCAAGCCCCATAAAGACCTTTAACTTATCATAACTTTATCTCCATTTTACAGATGAGGAAACTGAGGAAGAGAGGAGTTAAGAAAATTGCCAAGGTGATGTAGCTCAAAGTGGTGAAGCAAAGACTCACACTCACGTCTGGCTGACTAAGCCCAGGTCTCCTCTTGTGATCTTAACCACCAGGCTTCACTGCCTAATGCATTCATTCTCTGGGACGGGAAGATGTTATGGGCAGCGGTAGGTCCAGAAACAGTGGCAAGGCACTTCTCCATTTTCACCGAAGACTGTTGGAAACTTTTGATAGATCAGGAAAACTTAGGAGCCCAGCTCTCTCCTCTGAAGAATTTTAAAAGAAATTCTATGAGAACAGTTCTCAATACACCAATTTTGTAAATTCCTATTTCCGTGCCCACACTGGGTTAACTTGAAAGAAACTCAGTTATTCCTTTGCCATACACTAGGGGGCGCCTTCTAACTGCTTTTCAGAAGTTGAATATAGGGGTTGCTGGGTGGACGCGTTCAACAGCATGAGTACAAATGGCAAAACTAAAATGGGAAAAAAAACGACTAAAGTTTTAAAACTTCATGAAACTCAGAAAGGAATGAAAGAGGTGGCAGAGAGTTAATCCGGTTTCACGAATTGTTTCCAAAAGGCAGCAATGTTTTAGTAGTTTCCTGACCTGCCCACGTGTCTTAGCTCCAAATTCATTTTAGTTTCATTTGTTGCACAAACTTAATTCTTAGTTGAGGTTTGTGTCCTTTTCACTTCCACATTTCCCAAATTCATAAGTCGGTGCCTGTGACACTGCGTAGACCCCTGGGGTTGGGGTGTCAGCTTACACGCAGCCTTCAGTAAATAATCCGTCAGAGTTCCACCCATTTTTGCCTTTTCCCCCTTCCCTCTTCCCTGGGAGGAATCCTCCCTTCGCTGGGAGAGGAATTCCCTCCAAGGGCGGTGCGGCCCGGAGCTGCGGCTTAACTGCGTTCGCTGTTTGCTGAAACTTGCTTTCTGCCAGTTAAGAGCCATGCTGCGAGTGATCGTGGAATCTGCCAGTAACATCCCTAAAACGAAATTTGGAAAACCGGATCCTATTGTTTCTGTTATTTTTAAGGGTAAGGAAAAGTTTTCTTCTTTTTCAGAAACCCTGTTCTGGAATGTTAGTTTCTTGGGTCGGGTTCTTTAAAAGTCTGCGTGTAGGCAGCTGATAGAGCCGAGTCTGTCCAGCTTCGCTTGTTACCTGCGCAGGGCACAGGAGAGGACCGATTTCTGCGGCAAGCAATGAATTTTCCCCGGGGCTTGAGACGCATTGAATGACCTGATATTTGGGGTCTAATAAGTGATTTCTGTAAGCGCTTGGGGGAAAACATGTATCTCCTAATCTTTAAATTTTGGATATAGGAAAGGTCTGTATCCGTTCAAAGAGGTTCAGTAATACTATGTGCACATTTTTTTCTGCCTGTGAGAAATGGGTAAAGTAGGAAAAAGAGCAATTAAATTGTTTGAGACACCATTGCTCCACTGAACAGCCTGATGCTGCTTTTACTGTCATTGGGTTTCTGGGAAGCAGGGTGAGGTTAATATTTTGAATTAGTTTGTTTTCATGTTCTCTTGTGCCACTTTGTAATTGTCCTTCATGTCAAGGCAGTTGGTGTGTTTTTTGTATGTTCTGTAGCTTTTCAATTCCTCACAGAGGAAAGAGATCTAAACAGCAAGTCAGAATTTTGGAGATCTAGTTCTGTCTTGCTGAATGACCTTGGGTGAATGACTTCATTTCTCTGGGGTCTCTGTTTTCTTTTCTGCAAAATGGGTGAGGAGGGTTTAGACTAGATCATTGTTAAAAGGCTCATGGTGATGTCAATCAGTTATTTTTCTATGACATTTGATTGTGATTGCAGAGGAGGGGACAGGAGAGCTCCATGTGATGGCCCACTCCACGGTAGGAGAGTTCAGTTTTGGCTGGAGTGGTGTGGCTAAATCTGAGTGCAGGGGCTGTATTCATTTTCTGTTTGTCCATGGTCAGTGATAGGATTGGCAGCTCACTTCTCGGCAGGAGGGATGGCAGAGAGGGTGGGAGCCTTGACAGGCACATGTTTCCTGACCACGCCCTGGTATATTTCTCACTTCCTCCTGGAGCCTGACTGCTTCTCCCTGCTAGTTCCTGAGTAATCTGATACCTTTCTCCTTTCTTCTGCCCATTTTTTCCTCCCTATTTCTCTTCTCAAACCTCTCTCTCTGTGGATGAGCAAGAAAAGGAAAAAAAAAGAAATGAAACTCAGAGCTACTCAATGGCTATTCAGTTTTTTAAAAAAGATCTGGAGGGCAAAAGTTAGATTCTTAAAGGATAATGTCATTTGAAAATCTGACTAGTGAATATCATGTGATCATCTTAGATCAGAGTTATTAATAATTTATGTGTGTTAGGTTTTTTTAATCTTTTTTTTCTTGAAGCAGTTACGTAATAGGGACATAATATGAAGAGTTCTCAACTTCAACATTGACATGTAAAGACACATCAAAATATACTGGGATCAATTTGGTGATGTCATTATTTGAGGCAAGCTATATAGATTATAAAGGAATTGGAGTTAACACCATATTGGAATCTGACTTGTTATTTGTCTGGAGTGTGTTTGCACTGATCAAAAATTTTAAGTGACTAAATATATGTCTAAGGCTCTGGATGCAAATAAGCAATTGGAAGTGGAAAACTTAAATTGGCAAATATAGTCCATCCAAATATTTGCATTTATTAGATTATTTAACTTCAATCTCTTTTCTGGTCTCCTTTGGTTATACAAACTGAGTGGTTAAGTCATTCATTCATTCATTCATCCAACCAGCAACTTGATGGGAGAAGGAACATTGAACACAGACTAGGAACATCTGTGCTCTAGCTGATGTGAACCGCAATATCTGATAACCTTGGCTAACCTAGATTTAACCACTTGGGTCTCAAATTTCTCAGCTATGGATGATGGAAACTGGTCTCCTTTAGGTTCCTTTTGGTTTTAAGATTCCATAATTTTCTAGTTCCAGGTATTGAATATTTGCTCTCAGCAAGATGTGAAATGCATTGCCTTAGGTGCTAGGGGGATAGAGTGATGAATATGGCATTTTTCTTGCTTTCAATCTAGCCCAGTGGTTTACAACACTGGTGATGGCAAACCCTTTCCAGACGTGCCCACCGATTTTGAATACTGTGTAAAACTAAGTAATATTAAGTTCTGACACGACTGAGGATACCATGATAATGTCCCTCAGAGAGAACATAGATCAAAGTCACGGTGTGGCGTGTGGTAGAATGTGGTAAGATGTACAAAGCCCTAACAGGAGATGGAGAAGGCACTGAAGCAAGTCCCTGTGTTAATGGAAACGTGTAAATGATTTGCCTCTTGGGTACATAAAACAGCAAGGTCAAAGCATAAGCAGCTCTTCTCAAACTGTAAAATGGTAGGAAGAATGACCGAGTGAGGGATGTGTTGATGGTGATGCTGGTGTGACACTGTGAAGTCCTGTTAGACAGCAGCCAAGCTAGAGTTGGGAATGTGCTGTTCTGGTTTAGAGTCAACCTCAGCCTTTTGTGTTCAAACCCCTTCTGAGGCTGACTGTCAAATGACTCAGGAGGAGGTATGAACTAGGAGGATTTGGGGGCTACCGTAGCCCCTGTTGCATGGTTGTTGTTGATATTTAGCCCTGTTGGAGTAGATTATGAAAGCCACAAAGTTTATTTGATTTTTTGCATCCTTGGGGCGCACCTGGTTCCACGGGCCAGCTCTGAATCTGAAGGCCGGAGTGGCTGTGAGCCAGATGTGGCCACTTTGTCCCGAGTGCCACACAGCCAGGCTGTGGAGCTGAATCTAGCCGAGATTGGATCACACAGACCTCTGAGACCTCTCTCAGCTCTGGGACCTTATGATTCCCACAAGTATAACAGGTTTACAAAAATTTTAAGTAATATAATATTTTAAAATGACTATTTTTTATTAAAAATTAGTGCATATGAAAATAAAACAAACTAATAACCTGGAAGGGATTATACAACTAAAAAGTGAAAATTCTCCCCACTGCCCTCCTACTCTTTCTCTCTCCCATTTTTACTACTTCAGGGTTACCACTCTGAACAGTTAGATTTGAATCCTTCTCCGCCTTTTGCCATAGACATGTAACTTGTCCCAAACACTGCCTGTTAGTGACAATACTGCAGTGGATGTCCTTGTAGTGCATATCTTTGTGCAGATATGAAATGCATTGCCTTCAGTGCTAGGGGGATGTAATGATGAATATGGCATTTTTTTGCTTTCAGTCTATCCCAGTGGTTTACAACACTAGTGATGGCAAAACCTTTCCATCTTTGTGGATGCACGTGTGTGTGTGTGTGTGTGTTTCCTTTCCTTTCCTTTCAAAGACGGTTTTCCTGGATATTACCGTAGATTTTTATTTTCCCTTTGACCCATCCCTTGCTTCTGTGTCAAATCTCTTGACATGGTTAATTGTGAGAAAAATTTTTTGCATACTTTTATATTGTTGTGCCTTTACAATGTGGCAACATTATATTCAAAGGAAACATCCATCTCCTGGAGAACGTGGTTGTTGCCACCATAGCAGTTCTCTCATCTATTCTTACGGTATGGTCTGTCCCATCAGCCAGAATTTCTGGTCTTCTGCAAATCTTTTCCTTGTGGAATGGCTGCTACTGTTTAGATGACCGTGAAATAATTGTCACAGTCATGGGTATTTCTAGGGTTCCTCTTCAGTTAGCATATCAAACTTTGTGGTCTTGAGCAAACCAGTTAACTTGTATGAGAATCCACTTTTTTTCTTCTGAAAAATGGGGCTGTAATGGTTTATCTGAAAGGAGATAAGTCTGTAGAGATCCTTAACAGTTGTGATGTATCCCATAGAGA
>VBSM01003143.1:22124879-22139991 GCA_008086735.1 Cheirogaleus medius
TCCATCTCCTACTCATTGTTCTTCCTTGGGCAAAGCCAGTCCTGGGGGCATCTAGTCAGATCATTCCAGGTGCTGGAGCACTGGTGCCTTTGGCCTTGGACACCTGTGGCCTCAGAGGCCTTGGCTGGGACTCCAAATGCCTTCCAGCTTATCCCAGACACATTGTGATGGCTTCCTTTGTGTGACATGCCCTGGAGAAGGGGCTTCATCCCAGGGCACTTACAGTATAGAAAGCCCTTTCATGGTCTTGCTCTCATTTGTTCTCCATGACAATACTCGGAGACCCCTGCTGAAGGCAGGTGTTTATACCCATTTTGCAGATGAGCATGTTGAGACTCACGAGATGTCAAGAGCAAAGCCATGTAGTCAGGAAGATGAAGGGAAGGACTAGAACCTGGTCCCAAGTGCTCTTCTGCTGCTTCATGAATGGCTGGTTTTGTCTGCTTGGCCTCTCTCTTGCTTTAATTCCACTGTCTGTGCCCCAGGCCCCGGTGACAAACAACAGTCCACAGACACCCCTGACTCCCCTCTCTCCCTCAGACCTGCAGCAAACAACCAGTCCAGCTCGCTAAAGGTCCCAGAGGTTAAAGCCATTCACAGCACGGGAAGGAAGGCTGAGGAAAGTGGGTTAAAACTGCTGGCAGGGGCAAAAACCCCATTTAAAGAGACTATTAATTGTGCGACACCAGGATCTGGGGCTGAGGATAAATTCAGCTGGAAATTTTTTGCGTGGGAAGGATAGGATCTAATTATCAAGATTTTGACTCAGTGCTTTGCTTTTGTTTTCAAAGCTCTTTTATGTGACTGTTTTATTTCTTCCGGATGCCGTCTCCCGCAGACAGGGAGGGTGGAGAACTGGATCCTCCGGGTGCTGGCCTAAATGGAAGCAGTGAATGATTCTGATTCTCACTCACAAGTCTGCCAGGAGGGCCTTTTCATCCTTCCTCCTTTTGACAGAATGCGAGGGTCTTGGGAGGCCCCCTAGGCCCCACCTCCTCAGCTGGGTTCCATGTGAACTTGCTGAGCACCTGCCTTAATTCACTCCCTGGCAAATTGTGTCTCAGAAACACGCCAGTCGGAAGCCAGAGAAGTTAAGAGATTTAGGAGCCAGAACACCTATATTCAAATTCTGGCTTTGTTTATTACTAGCAGGTGATCCTGGACAAGCTACTTAATTGTATTATGCCTCAAAATAAGGATAATAATAATATGTCACGTCTACAAAGCCCTTAGAAGAGTGCGTGGCAGATGTGAAGCCCTATATATTTTTAGCCATTATTCCTGGGCATTAGATACCAATATTTATTAATGAAATAATCTAGACAAAGAGAGCTGAAAGTATGTAGCCCAAGGTCACAGAGCTGGCATGGGCTTAAAAAGTGGCAGGTCACTGGCACCCTCACGCTGTGGTGGCAGTTCATCGCAGAGGTTTGGAAGTGAGGCAGACTTGGGGCTGAAGTTCAGCCCTGCTGCTTGCTGGCTCTGTGATCTTGGACAAGTCAGTTAACCTCACTGAACCTCAGTTTCCCCATCTGTAAAATGGAGATACTAACGCCTCCCTTATAAGGAATGCATGTGAATGTGCTTAACGTGCCCTGCACAGAGTGGATGCCTAGACACAAAATAAACGCCAAGGCAGCCCATTCAGGTGCCTGGCCCACCCACTGCCTCCACCAGCAGTCCCGGCAGTTGGCAGAGCTGGGACAGGACCACTCACCGGCATCAGCTTTTAGGAAGTAGAGTCTGAGCCATTCAAATTGGCTGGACTTCACTGCAGTCCCCTTGGGGGATTTGGGTTTGATTCAAGAGCTTGCGCACGAAAGGACATCTCCAGAGGTCAGTGGGGCACTGGGTGCAGGGAGGGAGCAGTCACCCAGCCTGCCCTTTTGCCTGGGTGTTCCTGTTTATCAGTGGCATCAGTGACTGTGGCAGAAATGTGCCACACTGCCTCGCTTTGTAGCATGCTTGCCACTTGGCCAAAATGCCTTTCTCCTGGAACCCGTTTGGCAACGGGTTCCATCCTCCTAGAGCAGGGGCAGCGGGGTCGGAGAGCAAAAGTCAAGGGGACTCCTTTAGAGAGGTCTTCCTGGTGGGCCATGTGTCTCCGTGCATCGCCAGGTCCCTCTCAAGTCCTGAGGGCCCTGCCAGAGCCTTCTCTGCACCCTGGTTCCTGTGGAAGTTACCTTAATGCTGGTGGCTGCCGGGCTGCCTGCCACTGAGGAGCGGTCACTGCCCACAGCTGCCCCTGCGGGCCTCAGAGGTCTGGAATGGAGCCATGCGGGAGAATTATTCCACAGGGCTGTCCCCAGCCTCACTGGGCACTTCCTCAGGCCCTGCCCTCTAGGCCCCCACAGCCTGGGCACCCCCTGGGGTATGCAAGGGAGGGCGGCTGCCCGGGTGCTGTAAGAAGAAATAATCGGATAGAATAATCCTGTCTGTTTAGTGCTTACGGTGTGCCAAGCCCTGTGCTGAGCACTTTGTATTCATTTGCACATTTAATCATTAAAGCAACCCTAGTAATAACACTTATATGAACTTATGAAGTCCAATTCACTCAAATCTTAGGTGATTACTATGTAGTAAGTACCCTGGAGGGAATAACAATATTAATAAAATATAGTCCCAGGCTGAGCATGGTGGCTTATACCTGTAATCCCAGCACTTTGGGAGGCTGAGCCCTTGAGAATTGCTTGAGCCCAGGAGTTTGAGACCAGCCTGGGCAACATAGCAAGACCCTATCTCTACAAAAAATTTTAAAATTAGGGCATGGGGCTGGTGGTGGTACATGCCTGTGGCCCTAGCTGCTTAAAAGCCTGAGGGAGGAGGATCACTTGAGCCCCAGAGTTCAAGGTTGCAGTGAGGTATGTCGCTCCCCTGCCATTTCTGCCTGGGCAACAGAGTGAGACCCTGTCTTTTTAAAAAAAGAGTCTCAGCCTTCAAGGAGTCATTGTCTGGTCTTAATCCTCCAACTTTGGAAACTGCTCTGGGTCTCTATCTGCCAGGGTTTGAATCTCAGCTTACTAGCTGTGTGACCTCTAATAAGTTGCTTAACCTCTCTGTGTCTTGGTTTCCTCCTCTGTAACTGGGGATGATTACAATAGAATTTATCTCTTAGGATTGTTGTGATGATGAAGTGGGAGAATCCATGGGAAACACTGGGAGCAGTGACAAGTTCAGAGCACTTAACAGATGTTAGCCAGGTATGGGTGGGCTTCAGGGCTCTGTGATATTTTAGGGAAAATTGTGGATGAGTTTGTATGTGACTGCTGATTTCTCAGAAGAAAGGAGCCATGACCCAGGGACTCAGAAAAGATGAAGTACTTTCGAATGGGAGGTCAAGTGTAGACTGGTGGCTAAACCTAGAGATCTTGTTGATCTCTAGCTGAGTTTCTTAGGGAGCCTTTGTAAATAGCACCCCACTTTTCCTGAGGCCATTTCCATAAGACACAGCAAACTAACCATTCAGGATTTGGGAGCACTGAATCAGGCTCATGTACCGCTAGACCTGGAGGAAAACTTAGAGATGCTCTCATCTGAATTCATCAGTTTACACATGAGGGACTCTGAGCTCGGTGGTTGAGCCTTGTGTTTTCCCAAGATAACAGCTCAAAATAACAGAGAATTCTCTGATTTGAAAGTCTAGTCAGAAGAGCAGGGCCACCACCTGGCCTTTCCCCTTCAGAGTCATGGAGATGGTGTGTATTTGGAAGCATATAAAATGTGTTGCCATTGTTGGTGTGATTCTTACTTCCATGGGCACCTGGTGTTGATGGCTGGATTAGTCAGGGTTCCCCAGAGAAACAGAACGAATAGGATATGAGTGTGCATATGCACGTGTACCGAGAGAGAGACATTGATTGATTTAAGGAATTGCCCCATGCAATTGTCCGGGACTTGCAAGTCTGAAATTTGTGGGACAGGCTGGTAGACTGGAAATTTCGAGTCCAAGACCTGTAGGGCAGGCCAACAGGCTTGGACAGAAAACTTGGGCAGGCTTGGGCAGAAAACTAGGTTACAGTCTTGAGGCAGAATTTCTTTTACGGGAAATCTCAGTTTTTTTCTCACGAGACCTTCAACTGTTCGTACGAGGCCTATATACGTTATGGAGGGTAATTTGCTTAAAGTCAACTGATCGTAAATTTTAATCATGTCTACAAAATAACTTGACGGCAACATCTAGGCTGGCGTTTGACCAAACTGCTGGGCACCAGACAACTCGACACATAAAGTGAACCACTGCCCCTGACCCCTTGCACAGACGTAGCAAGCTAGTGCCAGGGGTCCTGGCGTCTTTCAGGCCTTTTCAATAAGGATCCGACACGCTGTCTGATAGGTGAACAGCAGAGGAAATGGTTCTGTGAAAGAGGGCGGGTGGCTTGGCAAGGAGCCATTAGTTTTAGGGGAAACCTTGCTCAGAGGCTGGCGTCCAGGTTCATTCCTGCAGCGGTGACCTTCACAGAACCGAGCCAGGAGCAGGCGTAGCTAATCAGAAAACAGGAAACGTCCTGAAGAATGCCTCGAGCCATGGTCCACAAAGTGTTCTGCATTTGAGGCAGTTGTTATGTTCTGGGTTGAAAGTATTTAATTCCTTTGCATAGGAAGAAACAGTTATCTTAAGAAAATTAGAGGTGGGAGCCAGGTGGTGGGAGGGAAGGTAGGTGACGTAGAGAAAGGAGAGGGAGTTTCCTGTTGAGTGCCTGCAACTTTGACCTTTTTTTAAAAAAACTGTAGAATCAAAAAATTGAATAATATAAATATGTGACTCTGTGGCTGCTGATAAGAAAAGAACTTATCTTTTTCTTTTTTTTTTTTGCCTGACATGTTTATGTGAGAGAATCGGTTTTCAATGAAATGTAATGTATACACATTTTGATAAAAATCAGAGCCTCTTTCTTGGAAGAGACTGAGCTGGGTTTCTCCAGGAGGGTAGGAGCTAATGGCAGCTACTTAAGTTTTCCTGATTAGCTAGGGAGATAGGAGAGTGCAGTGGTTAGATGCTAGCCTAGACCTGGTTAAAGGCTTCTTCCTAGCTCAGTGATCCTGGGAGAGTTACCTAACCATTCTGGGCTCTCTTTGCTTATCTGCAAACTGAGGATAATGACAGTGCCTACCTCATCGGCTTTCCAGGAGGATTCGACGAAATGATGAGTGTGAGGGGCTTGGCTGCGCCTCCTGGCCCACAGTGAGTGTCCCCTAGGGGGTGGCACCATTGGCCTCAGCTCCTGCTCAAATGCCAGGAGCTGCAGGAAGTTCCACTTGAGTAGCTCCACCTGGTCTGCGGTCAGTTGGCATCTGCTTTGTTCCCAACACACAACTGAATCATGTGTTCGGGAACATGTATCGGGAGAGTGTTGGGCAACTTGGTTTTTCATCGGATTATGAACTTTTTAAAGGTATAAAGTCCAGTTTCTAACACTCTCCTCCCTTACGTGCTTATCTCAGCCAAATGAAGCGTAGCCTGGTAGTCAAGTCTTCACAGTGTGACCATAACCTTCCCACACAGCCCAACTGCCTGAGCCCCTTCCACACCCTGTGGTTCCAGGCAGCTGGGCCACGTGGTGCCTCAGATGTGACCAGTTCTCCCTTCCTCCATGGCTGACCACCCCTACCCTCCGCCCCACTATTGCCTCTACCTGGAGTGAGCTTTTCTTCTGCATTTTCAGTCCCTCCTTGACCTTTAGTCCCCAGCTCAGCCTTACTTCCTCTATGAGGTCTGACCTGGTGCACACAGCCAGAAGTCACCTTTCTTTCCCCTGAATTTGCATTTGCACGTGTACCTCTCTGATGGCAGCTGAAGCCCTTCTCTTTTTCTTTTTTAATTTTGTTTTTTAGAGACAGGGTCCTGCTCTGTTGCCCAGGCTGGAGTGCAGTGGCGCAAGCATAGTGCACCGCAGCCTCAAACTCCTGGGCTCCAGTGATCCTCCCACTTCAGCCTCCCGAGTAGCTGGGACTACAGGCGCCTGCCACTACGCCTGGCAACTTTTAAAACTTTTTGGAGATACAGGGTCTTGCTGTGTTGCCCAGGCTGGTCTTGAACTCCTGGCCTCAAGTGATCTTCATGACTTAGCCTCCTAAAGTGCTGAAATTACAGCCAACAGACCTGGCCTGAAGTCTTTCTTTCTATATCATTCACCTATGGCAACATCTACCTTCCTGCTAGACCACCTAAGGGCAGGAACCATGTCTTGGGTATTTGTATATCTCCTGCAATGCCCAGCTCAATTCCTGGCAAAGACTATTACACAAATATTTGTAGGTTGGAAGAATGAAGGAGTTGATTAATGTCTATGGAAGATCTCACTTAGGGAACCATTCTGTGAGCTGAGCTGTGTGTCCCATGGCCTGAGCAGGCCAGTCAGTCATTATTTCCATTGTTCTCCCTCATATTCCTAGAGAAAGAACTCCAGGATGAGAATGAAGCAGGCAAGAGCATGGTGAGGTGTTTTGCTATTTGGTGGGAACATGCACGAAGATTTATTTGCTTCCTCTATTCAGTAACCCACAAACTACATTTATGGGCCTTTTTAAGACCAGGAACTATCTTGCACTTTTTTGTTTCCTGTTACTGGCACATAATGGGTGCTTGTAAATGTTTGTGAATGAATGAATGAATGAATGGATCTTTTTATGCTCCCCTGTTGCTGACTCTAGAACAATCCTGTCCCTTGTGGGGGCAGAGAGAGTCAGTAGTACCAGGCTCAGCATCAAGAGAGCCTCTCAGCGTGTCTTCCTCATGCTCTCTTTCCTAGGACAGTAGTAACCAGGCTTGGGACTTTCAAGTTAATAAGTGCTGGCTTTTTCTGCAGCCTCCCTGGAGCCTCTGCCCCTGCCTTGGCTCCCTGCTTGGAGTCTTGGGGACCTGGAGATGGGATTTTGCTTCAATACTATCCTTCAGTGACCGCAATCCTACCCTAAGCCCCAGTGTCCAGTTTCTATAAATTATTTGCTGCCTTCTTGCTTCACTTTCCTGCTGGGACTTCTTGGAATTGCCCCTCTTCTGTCTTGAAGGTCTTCCATGGTCTCAGAGTCCAGATCGTTTCTTTGAAGACTCAATTCTCCCTCACCAAGCCCTGGTTATGCACAGCAGGGGTAGCGGTGAGGGGGAAGGAGACTGGGGACATCATTGCATGCTTGTTGAATGCAGGGATTCCTTTCTCAAGGTCACTAACTCATTGGAGAATCTGGTGAGAACAATAAGCTCTTTCCCCAGAAAAACTCACAGATACAATATTTTGCGTATTAGAGCAAATAATCTTAGAGAGTTTCAGGATACCCTGGAACCTGACCATGGACTTCCCTGTGGACATTGCCCAAGATGCCAAGCCCATCACACATACTATGTTTAGGCATCTTTCTTATCCAGCATTTCTGACAGCTTCCAGTGACGCACTATGGGGTGGTAGCGAACATGCAACTCAGGTTTTGGAGCCAGAGAGATGTAGGTTCAAAATCTGGCTCTGTTTCCTTATGAGTTATGTGTTCTTAGGCAGGTTAACTAGCTCCTCTTAGTTTTATTGTCTGTAAAATGGAGAGGACAATGTTTGCCTTGAAGGACTGTCGCAATGGTGAGAGACGCTGCAGGACAATGCGCAGCCAGGCACCTGCAGATGATTATTTAGAGGGAGCTGCTGCAATGATGCATAGGAGCCATTTTATCCACTTGCATTTAAGTTAAAAATCTTTTGCATGGCTCTTCTTTCTCTTAAGAGCACTTCCTGTATTGTAACCAGAGAGGAAGACTGAGAGTTTATGTCAGATGAGGGGATGGGTGGGTGGGGACAATACAGAAGTGTGGGAGGGGAAATTTCAGGGCAGCTTCTAGGGGACATCGGGATCTGATCCAGCGAGGGTCTCTGTAGGCCACACAAGAAGACCACAGTCAGAACCAAGCAGCACAGGTCCAGGCACGAGCTGATGAGTAAGGTCACACTGAAGCCTAGAAAGGGAGGCCAGTTGGGCTGTGTGATGCCCACTCAAGTGGAAAAGTTAATGCTTAGCCGAGTGAGGGGCGTGACTCATAGCCTTGCTATGCTGAGGTCTTGGAAGAATGAGGTGGCTAGTCCCGCAGCCAGCTGTGTGCTGGGAGCTGAAGCAGTGTGACATCCAGCTGAACAAAACCCACTGCCTCCTACATTCCACAGCCATAGAGAGGAAGCAATGGCCGAGGAGTAGTTCAAAGCGTGGCCACTGGTGTGAGACTGTCTGGGTTCCAGTCCCAGCCCTGCTACTTACTAACTGGGTGCCTTTGAAAACGTTACTTAGCTTCTCAGTTTCCTTAGCTGTGAAAGGGGATGGAAATAGTCATATATACCTCTCAGAGTTTGTAAGGCAATCAGAAGAGATAATGCTTACAAATCATTTTGCACTCAGAGATTAGCCTTTGTTTGGGTAAGTATCTGGGGACTTGGGAATCCAAGAGAACTCTCTGCTCTTTGGACTTTGCTCCAGGGAAGCTTTAAGCACTAACTGGGCTTACTCATGTGCTCATCCAGGTAGAGGTAATGTCCAGGCTCAGACACAGAGAAGAAAGACCTCGCGTCTTCAGCAATGGTGGGCTGAAGTAAAGGAAACTCCAAATTCTCCGCGGGTCCTAGGAAGTGTTCATCTCCTAGTCACCTTGTACCGAGGCCTGTGGGAGGGAGTCCAGGTTCATCTTTAAGCTGTGTTGGGGGTCCTACCACCCCCACAGGCATCGTGGGCTTCAGAGCTGAAATGTCAGGTTGACATGAGGGCAGCACCGTCAGGTGTGAGCTCAGACACATTTTTTACTTCTTTGAGCTTCAGTATCCTCGTCTATGAAATGGCGATACCAGCATCTCAAAGGTCAGCTTCGTTGGTGTCTTTCTGCTACAAGCTGGAGGTGCAGAGGTCTCGGGAAATCTTGGTGCGAGAGGCACAGAACATCACAGCATCCCCATGATTTTGAATCTCTGATCCCTTAAGTCTTTATAGACCTGGGCATGGGAAAACATTGTAGGCCCCAAAACGCCATCGGGTCTGGAAAACTTCGATTCCCTGTCCTAGACAGATGAATGGGGAAATGTGGGCACATAGAGGGCCCTCGGGTAATGTTCTTTGAATGAATAAATGAATGGTACATTCTCTTTACTTATTTCTGACTGATTGGTATCTCTTATTTTTTATTTACAGATGAGAAAAAGAAAACAAAGAAAGTTGATAATGAACTCAACCCTGTTTGGAATGAGGTGACTTTATTGTTTTTTTGACTTTGTTTTAATGGATAAGCTATATCTGATTGCCCAATCTTTGGGTCCGAGGTCAACTCTTCTATTTGGAAGCAGAAGGTCTACATTTCACCCCAGCTCATCCATCTCTCCTTTTATGTCCACCAAGAAGGCAGAGCAGTTTGAGAAGATATAACACACTAACGACCATCTCTTGTGCAGTAATAATAGTGTGACAAGGGAAGCTTGGACTGAGTTCTAGCCTGGCACAGCCGTGACCTTGCTGTGTGACCTTGGTCCACTTATGCTGCACATCTGTAGAGCAAGGGGTGGGATTAGGTCATCTCCAGAGTTTCAGAAGGAAAGCGCCGTAATTAAAAACATATCTGCCTGTGACTAATCAAGAGAGTATCACATGAGACTCTGTGTGTCTAGTTGAATAATGACATTTTCTATTTGCATGTTGATAAAAAGTCCAGTATATTTAACATAGAAATTCTTGAAAAAAAATTAGTTTTGGCCCCATTCTCTAGAAGCAACTACTATGAACATCTGTAATGTATCAGTAAATATTATTGAATGAATATTTTAATAAAATATAAGTCTGAAATACAAACTAGCATCATATAGCAAATACACTTTCCTCTCCTACTTTTCGTTACTATTATATCCAGAGCATATGCCCATATCATTCAATCTAAAAGTAGTTTCAATGACTGTGTAATATCCTATTGAAGAGATATAATATAGCTTTCTCATCTCCCCCCACTGTTGATTTCATATCTGTTTTATAAGTGTTTTATATTTTCATAGATATGTGAAAATTTTAATTCTTCCCATTGAGTAGGGTTTTCCTACTTTGATTTTTTTTAAATAACTACTCAATCTTGCATGAAACCCTGATAATTTTTTAAAAGTTGCTGGTCAGCCCCACTGTGTTTTTCAAAGGCCAGGTCAAACCTCCCTGGCCAAGAGCAGTAATAAATGTCTTTGTTATTTTCACCAAGTCACTAGGCCATGAAGGCTCCTCATCCTCCCAGTGCAAATCCCTTCCTCTCCCAAATAGGGAGGAATCTAGTTGGGATGTACCTCTACAAAGACAGAATATTTATCTCTAGATAGTAGAGACTAGCCCTTATCCTTGAATGAGGTGAAGACACAAAGCTTCTTAATAGCTTTCTGAAAAGCCCCACTGGTCTCAGGCAGGTTGAGAGAGAATTCTGCTTCTCTGTAGGAACCCAGAAGACAGCCAGCTACACAAGCTCCATGACAGCAAGAGTCATGCCCTGTCACTGTGGATTCCTAGCACCTGGTACAGAGCTCCAAGGGTAAAGCAAGTAAAAAATACATTTGGTCAGGCATGGTGGCTCATGCCTGTAATCCCAGCACTTTGGGAGGCCAAGGTAGCAGGATCACTTGAGGCCAGGAGTTTGAGACCAGCCTAAGCAGGGGCAAGACCCCTTCTCTACAAAAAAATAGAACAATTAGCCAGGCATGGTGGTGTGTGCCTGTGGTCCCAGCTACTCAGGAGGCTGAGGCAGGAGGATCACTTGAGCCTAGGAGTTTGAGGTTGCAGTGGGCTATGATGAGGCTGCTGCACTCCAGCCCAGGTGACAGAGCAAGACCCTGTTTCAAAAAAAAAAAACAAAAAAACCCCCCAAAACTGAAAACCAAAAAAAAAAACCCCAAAAAACAAAAAACATTTATGTGTATGTGTTTACTGCTTCAGATTTGGAATCATCCTAACAGTCTCTTTATATTTGAGCTCAAGCCATGTGACTGATGACAGTCATGTGAGCTGGCATGTTCTCCACAGGGAATCATCCATCCTATTTAATTTTGTTTTCAACATGGTGCTGTTTTTTTTTTTCATATTGCAAATGTATTTATGAACTTCCCAATTGCAGTTTTATAACTAAAACCAAGCCCAAATGAAATGTCAACCCCAAACCCACTGGGATTGGTGGGTGTGTTGTATGAGCTCTAGGACAAGTTTTCCTTCCATTCCAAGCCCACTACAAGGAGGATCAAATCATCATTTAATTTATTTAATTCACTTATTACCTAATCAATCAAATGCATTAGTGGTGCTATGTTGATTTTTTTAAATATATATTTGTCATAAGAAAGCAATTTGTTGCATTAAAATGAGGGACTCAGAAAGTAGACGGCAGCACTGACTGACCAAGATGGAACTTAAAATGAGGGGCTGAGGCATATTAGAAAATGTTTTCTTAGATTATTCCTCTTCTTCGTTTGATAGTAATATGACTAAGAAGAGCAAATAACTTAAAACCATTGAAGAAAGCATTTTCACATATGCATTTCATTTCATTCTTGCAGCAGTTGTGATTGGCATTAAGTCCAATTCTCTGGTTATGAGGCAGGGGTTTGGGGACCTGGCTAAAGCCACAGAACCTAGGAAACAGGAAGCCTGGAGTTGCTTACAGGTCCTCTGCATCTAAGTCTGCTTTTTTCCTCTCACACCCTCTGCTGCCTCCAGGTTTGTTTATTTATTTATTTATTTTTAAGATAGAGTCTCGCTCTGTCACCTGGGCTAGAGTGCTGTGGCATCAGCCGAGCTCACAGCAACCTCAAACTTCTGGGCTCAAGCGATCCTCCTGCCTCAGCCTCCCAAATAGCTGGGACTACAGATGCACGCCACCACACCTGTCTAATTTTTCTATTTTTAGTAGAGACAGGGTCTCACTCTTGGTCAGGCTGGCCTTGAATGCCTGACCTCAAAGAATCCTCCTGCCTCAGCATCCCAGAATGCTAGGATTAGAGGCATGAGCCACCGCACCCGGCCTGCCTCCAGGTTTGGAATTTAATTATTTCTGTCTAACTATAAACTTCAAAAGATTGTTATTGGTAAACATAATGACCCAACATTCAGTATTGGTGCATCTTATTATATTCTCTGTTCCTTTTAACAACCTTTTTGTTTGTGTAACCTTTATGTGAACAGATACTGGAGTTTGACTTGAGGGGTATACCACTGGACTTTTCATCTTCCCTTGGGATTGTCGTGAAAGATTTTGAGACAATTGGACAAAATAAGTAAGTTGCTTTCAACTGTTTTTCTCATTATACATATCACCAGTGTTTATTTTGTTTAATAATATTATTATAATACTTCCAATATGATTATGCTTTAATTGCATGCCTCTGTCCCCTTCTGAGTAAATGTCAGATGTGGCTCAGCAGTCACACACTTTGTTCCCAATGATTCTCTTCCAAACTTTCCCAACTCTTCCAAAGAGGCTGCACACACCGAGCCACCACTAGTCCATCAAATCTGGCACTTATGGTGAAACCTTTTATGCTCCTACAACTTCTTTGTTCCTACCTCTGGTTGTTTATCTGAACTGCAGCTACATTGGACACAACCAAAATCATTTCTTATTCCTATTATTTGTGGCCTATACACATCTCATTCAAGTTCTACTTCTAGCCCCACTTCTATTTTAATGTCTTTTTCACCTTTTAAGCCTAACACACCGACAACAGACTCCTTGCCTTACTGCCTCTTTCCGTTTCAATGGGTAAGGGTCATGGTGGTGCCCATAGTGACACTGAGGGTTGTCCTCTGGGTAAGGTTGGGAGGGTTCCCAAACAGGTCCTCATGGGACAGAATGACCTAAATAAATTCACCCCAGTCTTGGATCTGAACTTTGGCCTTGTAGACTCAGCCCCAGTCTTAGGTTACCTATTCAAACTAACCAAGTTTACAAGAGACTAATGCTTAAAACCAGAATACCTACTTTTATTTTCCAGTGCAAATCAATTGCCTGGTGGGAGGGCATTCCTACCCTTTCATCCGTGAATTTTCCTTCTAGTCATACCACATGGAAAGCCAAATTACTCTGTATCCTTGATTGTAAGATGTCATTGCTCATAAGATGTACTATTAAATTAATAACAGGTTTGGGGCAAAAAAAGAAGCCTGATATTTACTGCCCACATCAATTATAAGCAGCATCTCAGTTTTTAGTAATGTTAATACATTGGAAAATGTATGTCTTTGCTCAGACACATTTGGCCTAATCAGAAAGCCTCAATCAGAGCGATAAATTGGGATCAATTAGTTGAGGTCTGGTGACCACATGCCCTGATTTCTTGGGTCTGTCCTGGTTTATTGTCTCAGCACAGTGATTAATATTGTGCCTCTTTTGCTGTCAACGGTGGCTTGGTTTGGACAGTAAATTAGATGGTCACTCCAGTCATTGGAGTCTTTTGTTTAATGGTGTCAGACTGAGAGCCCGGACAGACGGTGCTTGGATGGGCACTGCCATGCTCGCCTGTGATGGGGTCCCTTTTTCCATGCTCCATGGCTGACCAATGCCCCTTGCAAATGATACATTTTTTTCTTCAACTATTTAAATACATTCTGGCAGGTTCTAGTTCTACTCTCTTGGACCACCCATTATTCTAGCTTTTTAAGGTTCTGTTACACACCTCAGCTTCAAACCATTATGATTATTCATCCCCCAACCCCAACTCCCAGAAGCCAGTTTTATTTCCCATATTTCAAAGTTCTGGGGAAGTGGAGGGTAGAGCCTCATGCTGGCCTCCTGTGTGTTACTAATAATAGTCCCTCCTCTTCTTTTCTTTCCTCTTTCTGCTAATGCTACTGTCATTTATATTCTAGACTAGCTCTTTCCAACAGAAATATAGTGCAGGGTACATATGCAATTTAAAATGTTCTAATAGCCACATTAACAAAATAAAAAGAAACAGGTGAAATCAATTTTAATAATATATTTGACTCAGTATATCCAAAATGTTATCATTTTAACATGTAATTGGTATTTTAAAAACCATTGAGATACTGAACATGTCTTTTTTTCTTAATAAGTCTTCAGAATCTGGGGTGTATTTCACACTTATAGCACATCTCAATTCAGACTCACCACAAGTGCTCTGTAGCCACATGTGGCTGGTGGCCTCCATATTGGACAGGACAGTTCCAGATCACTGGGCTCAAAACCTCAGACCTCTCTGCATCCTCTCCCTTTTGCATCTCATCCAATCTGTCACCAAATCTTAGGTTTTCTTCCTTTCCACAGTCTGTGCCATGTGTTTCTTCCCTATGACCACAGCCACCAGCCTGGTTCAGGCCTTTGTCACTTTGTGCCTCATCTCTCTTAGCATGGCAACAGAGCCTGGCGGGCTGGCCTAGGCACTCCCATCTGTTTCAAAGTCCTTGCTTTCCTGAAGGTTGCATACTTAGGGAAATTCAGAAAATAAACAAATGCACAAAGAAATATATATGTAATGAGCAGGTACTATGAAGTGCTATGAGCTAAGGAGGAAACTCTGATATATCCATGAAGAAAAATAAATCGGAGTAAATGAGTAAAGAGAGGTCAAGGGTGGGGCTAGGGGAGATCCAGTTTTATATGAGGTTGTGATATGGCGACCATTGAGCAGAGACCTAAATAAAGTGAAGGAATGAATCATGCAGCTCTCTGGGGACAAGAATATCCGAAGCAGAGAGAATAGCAAGTGCAAAGGCCGTGAGGCAGGAGTGCACTTGGGGTATTGGAGAAATATGAGGAGGCCAACCAGATTGGGCAAAATGAGGGATGGGGTGGGGAAGGAATTGAGGTTAGTGAAACTACAACACACGTGGGTGTGTGGGCCATGGCAGGGGCTTTCGATTTCCTTCCCAGTGGAATGGAAACCCATTGAAGTTTTGAGCATGATCTGACATATTTCAAAAGGATCACTCAGGCTTTCTGTGTGGACTAGAGGTAGGAACCAGTTGTGAAGCAGGAAAAACAATAGTGTGAGACCCTTATATATTTATTTTACACCTATTGAAAACACAGTAGGACCCTCGGATGACAGCAATGACGGGGAGGGAACAAACCCCCACCCTAAGGCTCACCCTGGCACTCATTTAGGTGTCTATGTGTATTTCT
>VBSM01003143.1:22154975-22171828 GCA_008086735.1 Cheirogaleus medius
GCGCTATTTCTTCTTTTTTTCTCTTTCTCTCTCTTTTCTCCTTTAAGCACAGAAGAAACATGTGTAGAACCTAGAGTGGCAGGACTGCTGTGATTGAAGAGAGTGGGGAAGGCAGAGGGCCTCAGGCCCTGCCCCCTGGGATTCCCCTCATCCTGTGGGTCCCTGGAGCACCTCTGGGAACCACGAGGTTACTCAGACACAGCATGAAAACCACAGACCCAGGGGATGAGCCATCTGTGTGCTCATCTAGGTTTTCAAAAGTTTGATTCTTAGGTTAAGTTTAGCACCTGAGCTCTCAGTGCTCTGTGCGTGTGCCTTCAGCCTTCATGCTGTGGCCTGGTCTTCTACACCGGGAACATAAGATGCTGCTCATGTGGTTCCTTCTGTGCCGTGAAACTGTGGGTGGGGCATAGTTCTTATCCTGCTCCTGGTCTCCCAGCTCAGTAGTTCTAGTTTGATCACAGTGTGTACTGGGCCGGGCGCGGTGGCTCACGCCTGTAATCCTAGCACTCTGGGGAGGCCGAGGCGGGTGGATAGCTCAAGGTCAGGAGTTTGAAACCAGCCTGACCAAGAGCGAGACCCCATCTCTAAAAAAAAAAAAAAAAAAAAAAAGCTGATCACAGTGTGTACTGATCCATGAGGCAATTCTCACGGATGAGCAGACAAGTGGGAAAAATAAGGGCAATTCAGTGTGTGTGTGTGTGTGTTTTAGAATTTATCCGATGTAGCAATAATAGCAAATGAAACTATAGGATGCCCATTTAAATGTGAATTTCAGGTAAACAATGAAAACTTTTTTAAGTGTATATATCCTACCTATGATATCCTGTATTTTATCAGGTCACTTCGGGGGGGGGGTGTGTGTGTGTGCATGTGTGTGTGTGTGTGTGTGTGTGTGTGTAATCCTTATTTACAAAAGACTCCCTTTATTATGAGGTTCTTTTTTCATTTTTGGTGTTAAAATGCCTTTCTTTTATGAAATGATGGTGAGAGTAGATGATAGTTGCAGACCTGTGTTTGGCAAAACACATAACATACGGTTAACAACCTTATGTTGATTTTCTCTAGCAAATTTTTTGAAATTGTGTAGGTCCATGAAATATAAAAGTATTGTGTAAGAAATTCTGCCCTAAAATAATGTCCCAGGTGAGAAATTTATCTCAGATTTTTAAAGTAGAAATGACCTTATCTCCTGTAGGGAACTGGGATGTTTCCTCCTCTCCGATAATGGCAGCTGCATAAGTTTTCAGTTTCCCTTTTTGCTTTGGCCCCTAGGCATTTTGGGGTCACCATTTATGCAGGAAGGACGGCAATTATGCTTAACTTCATGCTTTGCCTATTTGTTTCCTCTTTAATCAGACTTAATTCCTCCTTTTTAATTCTCTTTTGTGAATCCCAATTTTATATACATTTTTGGTAGTCACTTAAAGTTCTTTTTTAGAGAGAAGGATGAAAATAAATCTCAGCAATTAATAATCAAATAAATCAATGAGCAAACAAATAAATCGATCATTTAAAATGAGCCTCTATAATTGTAACTGGGTGACAGGAGGCCGTCTCCAGTTTAGGACGGAGTTACAAGTTTGCACTTGCTTGTTGTTACAAGTTCACATACTTGCTTGTCACAACTGTACTCCACTCTATGTGGTTGCCCTTTGGCAACCTGAGACAGGTAGCTCCTGTCCCCCCCCACGTGGCATGCATGTGGGAAGATAGGAACCGTCTAGCTGTGCCAGCCTTCCCCCTTTCCTTCTCACTTTCCTATTCCCTCACTCACCCATCCCACGATTTTGGCTGTTGCTGGATTGGTCTGCGGTGAGTCTACAACATGCTGATGCCCTGCCCTGATTCCATCTCTCTACCCAGGCCACCATTGACTTGGTGATCGGCTATGATCCACCTTCAGCTCCACATCCGAATGATCCGAGTGGGACCAGCGTGCCAGGCATGGGAGGTAAGCTGACCCTCTGGAGGCCCACCTCCACCCCACGGGGAATCTGCTAAAAACACACTGGACAGTGTCCAGAGAGAGCCTGCCGCGTGATCACACAGTCATCTCTCCCTGCCCGCCGAGGCTGGGGCACTGCAAGGCATGCGGAGCTGTCTGAATTGGAACATTGCCATTGTTTATGAAATGCCCTGCAAGGTAGAGGGGAAGGGTGAAACGGCGCTTTACTGACAACCTCACGGTGAGCCTGACAAGCACACACAGGCCCTGGAAGAATGTCCTAAGCGTGGCTTTGCTTCAGGTTTGTAGCTTTCACCTCATCCAATGTCCCCAGGCTGTTTGGCTCAAGGAGCAGCCCCTCGGCTCCCCTCCGTGTGTCTCCTCGCCTCCCAAAGTTGCGACCACCAGGCTGTGCTTGCGGCACCAGTCTCATGGTCAGTGCTCTTGGACTGGAGACTCTCTCTCTCTCTCTCCCTTGGCCTTGGCCCCCTCCTGCCCCCAGACAGCCCCTTGGACCTCTAACCAATTGCTTCCCTTCAGCATATCCCACCGCATCCTCTGACATGGGTTGCCGGTCATTCAAGGCCGTCAGGTGCCGCTCTAGGTGGGTTGGGGCTGCAGACACAGGGGAAGGCTTTAGGCCTCAGGTGGAGGGAGGGTCTGTGAGACAATCGGGCCTTTCACACGGCTGAGCTTGACCTCCTCTTAGCATTTTCCCAGGGTGGCATGGTGCTGAAAGTGTCTCTGTCCCTTCCTCTGCCTTGAGATGCGTTACCAAAGGCCCCTTCTGTTCCCCCAGCCTTGGCATGTGCCCCAGGAAGGGAGGGACCCCTCATCCTGCCACCCTCACCTGCTGCCTTGACATTCTTCCTCCTGGGGGGGAAGCCCTGGCACTTGTCCCTGGGGTGGCTCCTGAGGGCCTGTCTTCTCTTGGTTCTCAACTCAGCTCTCTGGCCACCCGAGAGTCTACTCCACACCTGCAGCAGCACCTTCCCTTCGTGCCTCTGCCCATTCCTGTCTGACTCCATGTCTTGCTCAGCCCGATCCCAGCCCCTGCCACCTCTTATCCACCCAGTATTAATGCTTTGGCCCATTTTTTGACCAAATAGTGAGTTTCCAGCGTGGGTTAGCCGGCCTTCTCTTGGTGACAGTTAGGACTGACAGCGCCCCAGCACATCAGCAGCATGCTCTGCATGTCACCCTCTTCCTAGTGGCACTGTGACCATACTCCTTGGTCTTGGACTCTCAGCCCCGCAAGAACCCTGCTGTGGCTTAAGAACATCCCCAGCTCCCTCTGCTTCCACAGCGGTGATGGTGACGAAAACACACGGTGCTGAATAGCCCACCTGCAGGTGCTGAGCTGAGTGGTCCAACCCATTTCCATCCCGCCTCCTCTGCTGGCGATGTTGTCACCAGCATTTGTATCTGCCGGGGAAGGACGCTGGGTACTTTCTGACCTGCATAAGGCCGCCCTCGCTGGTGGGCTATCTGCAGTAGCCCCTGACCTGGGAAGATCAGGGCACCTTCCCTTACGTTGACATTTTTCCTAAGCCGGACCCTGTTCGTTAGTTTCTTAGGGCTGCTATAATAAAGAACCACAAACTGGGTGGCTTAAACCACAGAAATGTCTTCTCTCACAATTCTGGAGGCTGAAGTCTGAAATCCAGGTGTCAGCAGGGCTGGTTCCTTCTGGAGTCTCTGGGGAGAATCTGGTCCAGGCCTCTCTCCTAGCTCCTGTGGGCCCCAGCATTCCTCGTAGACGTGTCATCCCAGTCTCTGCCCCTGTCATCACGTGGAGTTCTCACTGTGTGTCCTTGCTTTTGTTTTTGTTTTCTCTCGGATATAGATCCTGAGTGTCTGTGTTTTTACTTGGTGTTCTCCTCTCTGTGAGTCTGTGTCCAAATTTCCCACTTCCTATAAGGACACCAGTCATTGGATTAGGGCCACTCTAATCCAGTGTGACCTCATCATAACTTGGTTATATCTACAAAGACCTTATTTCTGAATAAGATCACATTCTGGGGTTCCAGTGGGCATGAATTTGGGGGGAGACAGTATTGAACCCAGCACACTGCAGATAAAGGGCAATTTCATTAAGCTTATTCCATTCTAAGAGGCAAAATGTTAAATGGGTTCCTTTGTGTTACTCTTTCAGCCAGGCCTTTAGGAAAAAAGTAACACGTGGTTCATTGAAGTAAAAGTCATGAACTTATAGAGGTTGGTGCCACGCTATTTATTATATTTATGGAGTAAAAGAATTGGTTCCTGGGTTTCTCGAGGGCCATTGCTAGATGCTGCAGTACCCTGGTGATGAGTGTCAAGAAACAGCCCCTGCCCTACAGGAACTTCCGGTCCAGGTTGACGACAAGAGTCTTTTTATCCTGAAGGTTAACATTACAGATAAAAGCAATGACTTTGGAGTTAGCCTGGCCTAGGTCGAGTTCTGTGTCAATTGTTAATTAGCCATAGGACCTTGGGTAAGTCACCTAAACTTCTCCGAATCTCAGCTTTCTTTACTGGAAAGTGGGAATAATAGCAGCAGTTATATCAGAAGGTTGTTGTAAGGATTAAATGGGGTATCGCCCATGAAGTGTTTAGCCCAGTGCCTGGCATATGGTAATATCGACATTAATGGTAGCTATTGTTACTATTGTTGCTATTATTACAAAAACAATTCCTGATGGCTTGTTATCTTAGCTCAGTTGGGTGGCACACTGTGTATGATAGTCAAATTGTTTCCTCTGAAAAGTAGAGCTTTTAGAAACAAATGGCATGGTTTGGCTCAGAGTCAGATTGAGATGATCAAATGCTTTCTTTGTAAATATCTTTTTTTAAAAAAAAAATTTATCCCATGAACCAGAAAGTTTTAGAGAACAAGCAATTTATCAAGCTATTCAGAAAGAGGGAGGAGATCATCTCTCCTGAGATGGACCCATATGGGCCCAAACCCAGAAACCTAAGTGCCAAAAATATGTGATTTCTCTGCAGTGAATTCTGCTTGCTTAGAAATGAGACAAGCACCAACTCTTGAATTTTTAAACCCACTGGGGAGAAAATGCTTGCCACCTAAGCCTCCTTCATCAAAGGCTCCTTCCCCTCGCCTCTTGGCTTAAGGCTGTGGGGCACTGATGCTCGCAGCAGCACCTCGCACTGAAGGGGCCCACCTTGCCCCTGGGGGGCTGCCTCCCAGCATGCTCTGCAGCAGGCGGCTGGGTAAACGCAGCCTGGGTCTCCCATGGAGTTCCCTAGAATCCCTGATGCTGCTCCGCTGAGATGGGAAATGAACCGGAGCTTGGGTTCCTTGTATTTGGATGTCAAAGAAAGTTACCAAGTGCTGTTCTGCAAATGAGCTGGGTCTGCAGGGCAATTTTACTTTCAAGTGTGAGATGACAAAGTGACATTTCTTTATTTAAGAAAAATGAACAGGGTCCTTGGATCTGGAAGTGCTGTCTTTGTTCTATAAAATGAGTATTTGCCAAGACTGGCTCAAGGGTGACATTCTGAATGTTGATCTAGCTAAAAGAAACTTTTCTTCAGCACTTAAAAAAAATCTTCTAATATCCTTGATTATCTAGATGTTTCAAGGAAAACATTTTTTTCCCCTAACATGGTCATTCAATTCAACCAAGCAAAGATATCTATGCTGCAACTTCATGCTAGGGGGGACATTAGGAGGGAAAAAAGCAACTTATAATCCTAATGGAAGATGAGATCTACAAACCTTAACGACACAAACAGCATACCTGGGTCAGAATTTGTTTTTTTCCCTTCAATGGCCTCTTTGAAAAAAATGAAACTTTGTCATTCTACATAAAAGTAAATGTCTGCTTTCTCTGACTTATATAGATATTTTCAAATTCTTAGAAGTTTAGCTTCTTTATCATTTCTTGAGCACACACACAAAAAAATCTGCTTATCAAAATGTAAATGTCGGCCAAGTGTGGCGGTTCATACCTGTAATCCCAGCACTCTGGGAGGCCGAGGTGGGAGGATCACTTGAGGTCAGGAGTTGAGACCAGGCTCAGCAAGAGTGAGACCCCATCTCTACTAAAAATAGAAAGAAATTAGCTGAACAACTAAAAATAGAAAAAATTAGCTGAGCATGGTGGTGCGCACCCATAGCCCCAGCTACTCGGGAGGCTGAGGCAGGAGGATCGCTTGAACCCAGGAGTTTGAAGTTGCCATGAGCTAAGCTGATGCCATGGCACTCTAGCCCAGGCAACAGAGCAAGAGTCTGTCTAAATAAATAAAATAAAATAAAATAAAATAAAATAAAATAAATGTGAATGTTACAGAAATATAAGACACAGAAAGTGAAAATCTCTCACAGTTTCATCTTCTTTAGAAAACCACTGTCAGCAACTACTGATATTGATCTTAAAGGTTATCATCCACACAGTGGCTTCTGCAAAGAAGAAATGAGAAATATTGATGATAGCACAAAAAAGTGAAGCTTTTCAGGAAAATTCACCCCTGTGATTTGAAGAAACTAGTTCTGATCATAGATCTCAGGAATCGAACACCGGAGGGGTTCGTTTTTAAGGAGTGCTTTCTTAGAACTCTTACATCAAGATGACAAAAGGTACAGACCCTGAGGCATTGGTGGCTTGACTGGAAAATGTGTGGTGTCAAGGATGTCCCTTTCCTTGACCCATCTCAGAGACTGTTCCCAGGACGGAGGGATGGGCTGACCCGGACTACAGGCTTGACCTGAAAATCTGTTACCATGGCAACTTGATTCACCAGATGTCAGCAGCTTTGCGGGAGCCTACATTTCCGTAGCCAGAAAGAACTATTTTTAAAATCTCACATCTATTTTTGAAGAACCATCTGTTAAATTCGTGCTCTGTCCAACTATAGAAATGCAAAAACTCATTCATAGCCAGATTTCACTGCTTCAAATTTATTTCATCCCATGAACGCCAAAGTCATTTTTTCTTGAAATTAAATCCAATCCAGTTCAGAAAACATTTTCTAACCCCTGTCTGCGGGGCATACAGACGTAAGAAAGGCATCGCTTTACCACCAAGGAGTTTGCAGTTCAGTAGGAAGGTAAGATATAAACATGAATAGCCCAGAGCTAAGCATAATAAATTCCTCAAGAGAGGACTAAGCAAATTATGACGTGGAAACAATTTCTTCAAGAAAGTACTTTTTCAGCCATGTCTTTCAACTGTGTCTTCTTGGTGCCTGGCACAGCTCTTGGAAAGTCATATGGTTCAGTCATTGTTTGGTTGGTTGAGTGAATGAATGAATGAATGAATGAGTGAATGATGGATGGACAATGGATATGGTTTAAAATTTTTTTCAAGCAGGGCATTTTGGGAAACACTAGTGAATAGACCAAAGTGCCTGGTTCATTCAGAAGTATGTTGAAAAGGAAGCATGTTCCTGAGGGCTGCAGATGCCAGCCTGAGACATTTGTCCTTGATGGACAGACCATGGAAATCCATGGCACAAGGGACTCTTGGTCAGAGCTGAACTGGAAAATGATCAGTGTTCTAGAAGATTGCTGTAGGTACTAGTTCCAGGATTGAGTCTCTAATCAAGTGACTTTGTCCAGTAAGCTGATTGTGTTAGGCCAATTTTTTCTAGGCTATTTAGGAAAACCAAAGTGCTCATAATAAACATGTAGTTCTCAATATAGAGACACAATAAAATCATCAAGGAAGATCTCTAATGTGTAGTTATCTGGCACCTACCTCCAGAGAGCCTAATTTAGCTGGTCTGGAGGGAGCCCCCAACCTGTTGTAGATCCTGCTGAGGGCAGATTCTGGAGTTCACTTTGAGAAACCCTGGAGTTGTGCATTTTACCTGGTTAACAGTATATTGCCCAGCTCTTTGGGCAATGTTTTCTAGACTGGATCACAGCCTTGATTGATCAAAGGCAGATGCTGTCGAGACTGCCCAGCTATCCTGTGTTTCCATCCCCAATTGCCAGAGGCTTTTCCACGGCAAGTTTGCCGTGGTCTACATATTGGAACCATGCCAGAGGGTTCTTAGGGCACATCTAGTGCTATTTACCCAAGAATTGACATGAGGTAATGAATTGCTTACAGTAGGACACAAACATTTATTTATAAAAATTTAACATTTTAGGAACTCAGAAAAGTTATTATTCAGCATTCCAGCTAAGTATATGTGTTATCTGCAAAATGTTATGTATTTTCATGCTTTGAAACGTAACTCTTCTCCATTCTGCATTGCTTTTTTTTTTTTTTAGATAGGATCTCTCTCTGTCATCCAGGCTGGAGCAGATCATTGCTTACCGTAACTAGAGAGTAGGTTACTGTAACCTTGAAACTCCTGGGTTCAAGTGATCCTCCCAAAGTGCTGGGATTACAGGTGTGAGCCCCCCAGTGCCTGCATTGTACTTTTTAACTTACGCTGAAGGTAATAGTACACCAGCTCTTTGTTCTGATTTTGTAATGACCTCTGGCCCAAGGTGATAAAATTCTCCCTTGACCAGCACCAGCACTTAACAAGGCTTCATCGTGAGAAGCAAAATTCATATCACAGGCAGAGAGAAGCATTCTAGAAAAACAAGGTGGCTGTGGGGAACATAGTAAATATCGACTAAAACAAAGTATAAAATATTCCAGAAAGAACTCTCCTTCAAGGAACGGAAGAGGATTAGTTAGATGGTGGCCCCATTAGTGCTGAGGCAGAAAAGAGAAGGAGTTGGAGAGCATTGATCCCAAGGGCCCTGCTGCGGGGGAGGTGGGGCTTCTGTGTTCCAGGCCAGGAGGAAGCCAGTGGTGATCAGGCAAGCGCTCCTCTTCCGTGACCATTCCTAGGAGTTGCCTTCATTGGAAGCTGTAACAGGATCTTTCTCTGTGGCAAGGTGTAGACAGATGGGGTGATGGAGTGGGGAGGGGATGAATGGCCTGTAGGTCTGGCAACCTCTGGGTGACAGACAGCCCACTCTCTTCTGCTGGGTTAGGGGAAATGCCGGAGGAGGAGAGTATGGGAGCCTGGAGGAAGGAGGGAGGTCGATACCTACTGGGGAAAGACACAGTCGGGGATGCCAAAGGCAAACTTGACTGTCTCCTAAGGTCCCCTAGGGCTGCCAACTCCTCAGCACTGAGTGGGCAGACAGAAGCCATGTAGGGAAATGTCACTGTCACAAGGGACTGCACAAAGGGGCAGTTTGCAGGAATATTACAGTTGAGCTTCTGGAAAGAGGACCGCAGTACATATAAGGAATTATGAAGACTTGTTTTGTTAAGTTGCTGGAGTTGAGATGGGGAGCCATTCCTAGGTGTTAATTGAAGCATCACTTGTCACCAAGTGTGGGTCACACTGGGAGTTTCTGGTATTCAGAAAGGAGACAGGTCAGTGTTAGCTATGGTCAAAAGCTTGTAGGCTTTGACTGAGTGACCTCCTAATTGCTGGGGAAGTAGGATGGCATTCCTTTGAGGGAACTCAGAAGAGCATGTCACAGCCAGAGAGGGACAGTGGGGAACCCGAACCATAGTGAATCAGCAGATCTGGGTTTGAGCATTGGCTCCACTATCAAGCTGTGTGACAGTAGGCATGTCACTTAGCCTCTTGGAGTCTCACATTCTTTACTTACAGCATCAGGGGATTGGATTAAATGACATGTAGGGTCTCCTCCAGCTCTGAAGTTCTATGTATGATTCTATTAAAATGGCCTGGTGGAAGCCCAGGTTCATGTAAGAAGATGGGATGACAGAAGTCTCTTTGGTGATGACATCAAATTGCAAGTGCCAGGATGAGCATTCTGGCTTTGGTTCGATAGGCTGAACCCCGGAGCAGAAAATGTTTCAGGGATTACACGAACAAATGCCGCGGAAAGTTTGAGTAAGGAGATTTGAGGCTGGACTGTTGGATTTTGTAATATGAAGGTCTTTAGTGACCTCGACAAGAACAGTTTGGTGGAGTAGGGGGGCAAAGGCTTGGAGGGGGCTCAAGAGAGAATCAGGGGACAGGAAATGGAGAATGTGGTGAGTGAAGATTATTCTTCCAAGGAGTTTGCTGCAAAAAGGACCGGTGAGGAAAATGGAGCAGTAACGAAAGGGGGCGCTGTGGAGTCAATGAAAGTGTTTTTTGTTTGTTTTTAAAATTATGGACGATATTTCAGCATGTTTCTATTTTGATGGGAATCATTCAGTAGAAAGGGGAAAGCTGATGAGCGGATACAGAGACAGAAACTGCAGAAACACAATCCTTGAGTAGCGAGAGGAGATGGGATCCGCACAAACAGAGGGTCGGCCTCTAGCCGGGAAGCATAGACAGTTCAGCGGTGGAGCGAGTGCAGCAGGAGAGAAGGCAGAGAGCAGATGCAGTTAGGAGGTGGTTGATCTGGAGTTGAAAGGATGTGAAAATTCTCTTCCGATTGCCTGTTTTCCCAGTGAAATAAGAAACAAGATCACTAGCGGACCATGAGAAAGATAGAGAGGGTATTGGAAGATTTCAATAGTTGGGAGGTTAGAAAGGTGGAGTGATTTGACTGAGTTGATTAATTAGTGGCATCTCAGAGTAGGATCCAGGAAAGCTTTGGAATTGATGTCTCAGAAATATGGTGGATGGTACCAGGCAGCCCTATGAACACACTCACAATTTGTCATCATGAAATTAAAGTGGGACCAGCCAATAAGGTGTGGGGTCTTCCCAGCCAAGTTCAGCTACCTGGTGCCGAGGTGGGGTACGTGGAGAAGTAGATAAACCAGGTGAGTACAGTGAAGTGAGAGAGAGGAAGGGATTGAGGGGCCTTTGGGGGAGCGACTGCAATGTCAAATCACAGAACCTAACACGGGCTAGGAGAAGAACAAGACACGAAGGAAGTGGGGGCAGGAAAGGCAGTATGGGCAATAGATCGGGACTGCCTGTGTGGCTAGAGGAACAGAAGGAGCAAACTGGAAAGATACACAAGATGGGCTCTCTGGTGGGTTGAATAGTGACCCTTGAAATTTCATGTGTACATGGAACCTTAGAATGTGACTGACTTATTGGAAATAAGGTCTTTGCAAATACAATTAGTTAAGTTAAGATGAGGTCATACTGGATTAGGGCAGGCACTAAATCCAACGACTGGTGTCCTTATGAGAAGAGGTGAGAACACACAGATGCACAGGGAAGAAGAGTCTGTGACCACAGAGGTAGAGATTGGAGCGATGTAGCTACAAGCCAGGACTTGCCAGGAGCCACCAGCTAGGAGGAGGCAAGGAAGGAATTTTCCCTGGAGGCTTCAGAGGGAGCATGTCGCTGCCCACAGCTTGATATCAGTCTTCTAGGGTTTGGAACTGTCAGAAAATAAATTTCTATTGTTTTAAGCCACGTGGTTTCTGGTACTTTGTTACAACAGCTCCGGGAAGCTAATACAAGCAGCAACTTCCTCTTCAGTCAGTGGCTCCGACTTAATAATGGGTCTCATGGACGGGACATGCCAGCGCAACTGCTAACATTTTGGTAATGAAACATCTTGCGCAGAAGGGTGTGTTCAGCAGTGCCTTAGGGGCCCCGTCATGCTTTGTGGAACACTTAGTATTGCATCGTTTAATCCTGTGCAGCTTCCTGCCACGTAAAGGGGAAATTTCCTGCTCAACTGTCTTCCTGCTTCGAGGCAGAGATGCTGGCTGTCACCATGGCTTAGGCTGTTGCCTCTGATCCATCCCTTCAGCCTAAAGTCTGAATAGCAGAGCATGTTTCCAGAAGAAATAGGCTCTTAACATTATCTGCAGTCTGATTCTAGAGTATCCATCAAGAGCTGATCCAGAGTTCAGCACCACTAATGAATTAGGAGGCGAGCTCATGACTGAGCCCTCCTTTTTCTCCTGCTTGCCACTGTAAACAACCAGCAGCGGAGAACGGTCCCATCCACAGCAAGGAGGAAGTCCCACTTGGGCCCAGGATCATTGAAGGAAGTGAACTTCAAAGCTATTCTCCCCATTTATTGCTCAGTCCAAGACAGGGGAATGACTCTCAGCACTTCCCCAAGGCTGGCGCTGAGGCTGGGGAGCTCTCCTTCAGCTGTCTGCATGCTCCTTCCTGAGAACTGGACAGTAGCTTCGCCAAACTTGAAGGCACATTCAGGAGTCATGATCCCCACCCATTCACTTACTCATTTCACATTGATGAGGCCCCTTCCATGATACCAGGATTTCCGCACGGTATGGGGGCAGACACAAAAGGGAAAAGGACAAGCCCCTGCTTCTGGAAAGTGTCTAGGGGTGGGGAGGCCTATGGGTTAACAAGCACATGCTAGAGCACGTGGTGAGGACTGGACAGAACAATGTGGTGGCAGGACAGGGTGGACTCACTCCATCCAGGAGAGGTGGGGAAAGCCTGTTGGAGACAACATATTGCATCTGCAGCTTGAGGAAGGATAGACACTCACCTGCTGGGGGTAGGCCAAAGGACACTCTAACAGGGGTCCTCAAACTACGGCCCGCAGGCCACATGCGGCCTGCTGAGGACATTTATCCGGCCCACCGGGTGTTTTTGCCGCCGCTGCCTGTCCTGCTTAGCAGCCGACTCGTCCCGGGCCCACAGTGCACACTCTAGAACGGTCTGAGGGACAGTGAACTGGCCCCCTGTTTAAAAAGTTTGAGGACCCCTGCAAGAAATTGGATCCAGGTCCTCCTCTCCTAGGCAGCAGGCAAGCCCGCCTTGTGAAGCCTTTTCAAGAATAGGGAAGAAGAGCCCCAGATCATCTGGCAGAGGACAGAGGTAGCTGTTCCTTATCTTTGGCTTCTATGGGGGTTTGCCAGTATCCTGACAAAGACTGTGAGGCCCTGGGAGAGCTTGCTCTCCTGCTGTTTACTCCGCAACTCTGTAAAAGCAGATTCTCAAAAAAACAATTTTGAAAGAGAGATTTACATCCCTTTCCCTTCCCATTCAGCTTCCTTTAGTTGTACAAAACAGAACTCCTGCAGGGTACCTGTTAGTGAGGGAACTCTTAGGATGGATGTGTAACCCTCACTGGGGAAATTGTGGGCTAAGTATTTTCCTGTTACTTTTGCAAGGCCATCCCTTTCAGTTTAGTCAGAGGAGGAGGAGGACAGCTGCAACAATCCAAAGAAGTGTGTGTGAACCTGTGTCCACTGCCGTGGAAGATCAAAGACAAGGACACAGAAAAGCGTACTGAACTTAGCAGGGAGAGGCCATGGCTGGCCTGGCCTTGGAAGGACAGGAGCCAGGTTAGGATGGGCTAAGCATGAATGGACAGGGGTGGAGGGATAGGGCTTCCCTGGCCTAAACTGTAAAGCTGTGCTTTGGGGGAGGGCTTCACTTCCTCACAGCTGCCTCTTCCTCACTCTGTGCCCCCTGCCACTCTGCTGCCCACTGACTGTCCTAGTCCCGCCCCACCCTGCCCCCATTGCTGCTTCCCAGGAAGTGTTTGTTTTGTGTGCCACAACCTGTCTCCTCCCAACTGCTTTGGTCTGAATGTTGTGACCCTCCAAAGTTCATATGTTGAAGTCTTAACCCCCAAAGTGATGGTATTAGGTGGTGGGGCTTTTGGGAAGGTGATCAGGTCAAGAGGTCAGAGCACGTGTGCATGGGATTAGTGCTCTTATAGAAAAAGGCCCAAGGGAGCTCTTTCTGTCCTTCCACCATATGAGGACGCAGAGAGAAGGCGCCATCCACAAACCAGGAAGCAGGCCCTCACCAGGCAGCGAATCTGCTAGTGCCTTGATCTTGGACTTCCCAGCCTCCAGAACTGTGAGAAGTAGATTCTGTTGTTTGTAAGCCACCCAGTTTATGGGATTTTGTTATAACAGCACAAACAGACTAAGACCAAAACCGACTAATTGGTGTCTTAGTCAATTTTCGTGTGACTATTAAGGAATACCTGAGACTAGGTAATTTATAAAGCACAGAGTTTTATTTGGATCACGGTTCTGCAGGCCATACAAGAAGCATGGTACCAGCATCTGCTTCTGGTGAGGGCCTCAGGCTGCTTCCACTCATAGCAGAGGATGAAGGGGAACTGCAGGTGCAGGGCTCACATGGTGAGAGAGAAACCCAGAGAGAAAGCAGAGAAGATGTCAGGCTCTTTTCAACACTGGTTCTTGCAGGAACTAGGAGTGAGAACTCACTCACTCCTGTGAGAATGGCATGGATTCATTCATGAGGGATCCACCCCCGTGTTCCATACACTTCCCACGTGGCCCCACCTCCAACACTGGGGATCAAATTTCAACAAGAGACTTGGCAGGGCCAAACAAACTATAGCCAAACCATAGCACTCAGCAAAACTAAAACAAAAAAGCTAATTGGATGCTGCTCTGCGCCAGGCACTGCATTAAAATCTACACTGCATGTGGATTCATTTTATCTTTACAGTAACCCTGCTGTGAATACTATTATTACCCCCTTTTTGCAAATGAAGAAACTGAGGTTTAGGGAAATTAAGAAACTTTGACTCACAAAGCTTGAAACAGGGATTTGAAGCCAGGTAACATGGCTCCAGAGCCCATGCTTTCAAGAACAGGGCTACAGAGTAATCTGATCGAACTAATTCATACCAAGATGTGAGTAACTGACAGGTGACTCCATATGGCATATGGAAATTAAATTTCTTCCATGATTTTGCACTGTAAATGAGGAGTTTCAGAATCTAAAAGTAGGCTATAGGAATGCTGGTATTTTCTAGACAAGGTGGTTTGTCTTCTGGGCTCTCAAATTATATAGTACAGATTACTATTATGAAAAGAAAAGCTAAAGCTTGTCAGTGAGTTTCAAAGAGTTTGAATAAAAGAAAGGGGAGAGGGCCGAGTTGATTTTTTATTTTGGGATTGTTAAGGAGAGAAAGATCTGTGCATACTTGAAGGCAGAGGAAAGGCCTCTGTGGAGAAGAAACCCCTGGAGGAGAGAGAGAGAGAGAGAGAGAGAGAGCATTTGCTGGGACCCTCGAGAATCAGGAGTGGGGAGGATCTAAGGCGTGGCAGAGGGTGGGGGTGTTCACTTTGCTAAGCAGGGAAAACTCCTCCCAGAAGTGCAGGGGGAAGCTAAGGGGATGAATGAGGAAACCAGGAGGGCGATGGGAGAGCAAGATGACCACCTTGGTCTTCTTGGCAAGAAAACAAGGCGAGTTTCTCATCTGCCATGAGAGTGGAGAGAGGCTTGTGAATTAGGGAGCTCAAGCAGAGAGACAGCACAGACATCTCATGAGCAGATCTTGAGAGAGAAGATCTGCAGTGGGAAGGGCGGCAGTGAAGTCTGTTTTTGCAAGGCTCTGGTTTCCTGTGGCATTTCCTAATTTCTCTGTCCTAACTGCAGAAAGTCTCCCTGACCTCAGGCTGGGTCCTGAGATCAGAACCCTGTGATTCCTGGCTGGGTCCAACGGTTGCCATCTCCTCTCGTGACCCCTGTAACCTCTAACTTCTCTTGGTCTCTTTGAAGCCAGCCTGAACAAGTGCCCTGATGCAACACGAACACATTTTCCTAAAGAAACTATCTGAGTCGCAGCAAGTCCCAAGTCAGTGTCACCGAGAGCGTTTCTTTCCCCTGCCATCTTGGGAACACTTAAAACATAATGGCAGGCAACCCGCCTGTTTCCTGAAAACGTGAGTGTTCTCTTACTGGATTCCTTTTTGATATTTTAGGAGAAGGGGACGAAGATGAAGGTGATGAAGACAGATTGGACAGTCCAGTCAGGGGCCCGGGGCCCAGGGGCCCAGCTGGGACGGTATCGGAAGCTCAGCTTGCTCGGAGGCTCAACAGAGTGAAAAACAGCCGGCGGATGCTGTCCAACAAGCCCCAGGACTTCCAGGTAGAAGCGGCCCAGGCGCTCTGCATCTTTGTTCAGCCACCGCACTGCCCATCTGCAGGCAATGGCAGTGATGCTAGGAGGGACCTATTCCTCTGGGCAATGGCCCAACCCGTGAAAAAGGGTGGCAGTGCATAAACCCAGTAAGAAGACCACTCTTTCTTTCTTCTGCATGCAGAAGGGGGTTTGGTCATGTCAGATGAGATTCTTCAGAGAAATGAAACTATAACTTTCCTTTTCTTTGGTGGTAGGAAAGAGCTAATCAAAGAATAGAAGCATAGATGTTGCATTTTTTGTAGCTCTGGGCACTTCTTTATACTTGGGAGACGGCTAAGGGGTGAGTTAGCACATTGCTAGGCACAGGAAGAGCAGGTACGTGGCTGGAGGCTGGAGGCTGGAGTCTGAGCAGTGACCTCTGCCTTGCCCTGCCCTTTCCAAGCCAGCTTTGAACTATTTCAGCCCCACCACTACTCTCGGTTTCTGCAACCCAACCCCAGTTTCCATCTTGGGAATGATGACAGGTGGCCGCTCCCGGTCTGTGAGCTCAAGTATACTGCAAAGCCGTCTTGGGCTGATTCTAGCAACCCTTCTCCTGAGGGTTCTGTTACACCGTGTGCTGGGAAAGGATCGGTGACAATACCCCTTCTGTGCCTGCAGATCCGCGTCAGAGTGATTGAGGGCCGGCAGCTAAGTGGCAACAACATAAGGCCTGTGGTCAAAGTCCATGTCTGTGGCCAGACACACCGAACGAGAATCAAGAGAGGGAACAATCCGTTTTTTGATGAGGTAAATGGGTGGAGAATGCATGTTCCTGCTCAGTGGGTACTGTCAGGAGGGAAACACATGCAATCTTAACTGGTAAAGGCAGCATGGAGTTCCAGTGTGAAACAGACAAAGTTACGAACCACTGGGTGTTCAAATTTCCTGTTTGGCTTTGTCACTGGTTCTCAGAGATGCGGGTCTCCTTCTGCTGTTTTACAACAACTTCTCAATGATAGAGCCCCTGACGTCATTTATATCTACCTTTGCTCTTGCTAATAAGCAGGATGTCCCTGAAGGATAACTTTGTGTGACTAAGTGATGCAGTTTTTTTGAAATGTCAAAGCTTACTTGGCTATAAAAATAATATATCTTAAAGGAAAGCAATTATGAGCAAACCAGATTTTTTTT
>VBSM01003143.1:22171928-22182808 GCA_008086735.1 Cheirogaleus medius
CCACCCCAGTCTTTCTTATCACAGTTTCTCTTCAGTTCCTACAGCCTCTAATCCCAACTCCAGTTTTTCTTTTGTTCTACTTCTCTATTCACAAAATAAACCAGTTTCTTCTGCCCAGGGTTTGTGTTTCTTCCCCGTGGTGCAAGCTGGCCCCCAGCTTCCTGGAAGGCCCCATTCTCTTCTCCCCTCTGACTTCCTCTCCCAGGAGGAATCACAGACAACAGCAGGCTGCCAAGTACAGGAGTATAAAAGCTTTCTCAAGAGGTCAGGGTCGCACTGAGGTGGGGCACTTGGAATGGACTTCAGAGAAGGCTGGGAGAGATTCCCGTAGGAGGGCAAGACTGGGTCAGGGGGAGGGCAGGGTGCTAGCTGATGTGGCTCTAGGCGTAAGGTCTATCCAGGCACTTACAATGCAGGCATCCTGTTTACTCTATGGATCCCTGAGGAGCCCAGCAAGAATCTTAGCCTTCCTCAGAATTTTTCCATTTTAATGAATTTTGAGGGGATTAGATTTCTTGGCAAAAAGGGAAGACACAAATAATTAGGCCTCTAACCAGACTGATTTATAAATCAATAAAAGAATTCTACTAAAATATTCTTGGTTTATGTAGATCTTCTTAACCAAGCGATTAAACTTGGTATCACCAATAATGGGACAAAAATGACATGGTGTCCTGATGTGATAGAATGGAAGTAATCAATATCACCTGTGTCATGTCTTGTTAAATGATCTACTTGCATCCAACATTCTCATTGGAAGACAAACATCCAACTGGTCTCTGGAGAAAGAAATGAGAAACAAGTAAAAATGGAAATAGTATTGTTCTAGATAAAAGGAGACTGAAGAGACAACAACCAAATGCAATGTATGATCCTTGAATGGATCCTGGATTATTTTTAAAGCTAAAAAGAATTTTTTGGGGAAGGACATTTGGACTGTATTGTTAGATGTTAAATTTCTTAGATATCATAATAGTATTATGTTTATATAAGATGTCCTTGCCCTTAGGAGATGCATGTCAATATATATTTCAAAATATATTTTGAAGGAGTTAAGTGTCATCTAGAACTTTCCTTACAAATAGTTCAGTCAAATGAAGAAAAGGATAAAGCAAATGTCCCCAATTGGCAACAATTGGTGAACCTAGTTGAAAAACGGTGTTTATCTTACTCTTATTTCAACTTTCCTGTAGATTTGAAATACTTCTAAGTTAAAGTTGGAGAAAAAAGTCTCAGTTCGAGTAAATGCTCAACATTTTTTTTAGGACTAACGTTTCTTGGCCTGACATGATACAACCTCTATATACCTAATATTCATCTCTCAAGAATCAACGTTCTTAAAATTAGCTGTTACAACAAGTTAAAATGTGATCAATCTTGACTTTGCTGAGACACTAACATAATCTAATGGGCAAAGTTATCTTTGAAGGTGTTTTTTTAGAAAGAGTAAGATCAGAGTCATTAGACACAAACAATAGAGCTAAAAATGTTAGAGAATTAAACAAACACCTTAGATCATGCCAGCCCTAAGCATCTATTTTAGCAAGAGTTGCAACATGAATTAGCCTTGTATCTTTACTTCATTTAGCTTTTAGACACCTAGTCCCAAGTAAACAATTTTATTTAGTTAAATAAATGCTATATTTGTTTTTCCTTTTTCCAACATGCAGAAGTGGGTTTACCACAAAGCTTCAACTTCAGGGCCTTTTCCAAGGCCCTGCAATATGTTCACGTGGTTAAGCCTAATTTTGAATTTGTGTTTTGCATTTTCTTAGGAGGGCCTCCAAAATTATATCATCAGATCCCATTAAAGCTGTATCCCCTACTAACATTGAAACTTTTCCCCTGTTGTTTTGACAGTTGTTTTTCTACAATGTCAACATGACCCCCTGTGAGCTGATGGAAGAGATCATCAGCATCCGGGTAAGGCTCGGCGGTGGGAAGGCGCCACGCACTCGCTGCCAGCCAGAGCCCATCACCTCGTCACTCTTCTTCTCTCTTCCAGGTTTATAATTCCCACTCTTTGCGGGCAGATTGTCTGATGGGGGAATTTAAGGTAGGTGACAACAGTCTGTTTCATTCAACTTACGTTAAGATGAGAACTTTCATAAGAGGAAATCTGATTCCTGGGTACCCATCTTGGTGACGTCTTAGGGTCACATGTAAGAGATCAACACCATGATCCTTGCTGAGGGCTGCCTGGGGCTTTCTGACTTCTAAAGTCCAACACTTAGCAGTGCCCCAAAGCAAGATGCCCTGAAGCTGCCACACCAGGGCCCTGCCAGGGTTCCATCTGTGGCTGGAAGAGAATCCACTTCTATGGCTGGAAGCCCACCGTCCAGCTCCACTTACCAGTGGCCCCAGAGCTCCATCTATTAACACAGAGCCAATTATAAGTCTGGAGTGTGAAAGGGAAGCCAAACCAGGCAAGAGATCAGGGTGCTTTTCTAAGAAACTCTCACTGAAATTAAAAGACAGATACCTGGTTGGCTTCTTCCCAACAATTCTACCTGGAATAGGCTGCCTCCCGAAGGAACAATCCAGTCACTAGAAGTCCTGGGCCAGGCAAACCTGTGTTCATACCCTGTCTGCCACCAATAAGCCACATGTTCCAGTGGTACTCACTTAACCTCTCTAATCTTCATCTGTAAAATCAGGTCATTGTGAAGATTAAATGAGATGGTATATATAAGCACCTAGCACAGCACCTGACACATTGGTTATATTAATATTAATATTAGCATTAGTTGGAAGAGGAAGGGGAGGAGGGTTGGACAGAAAGTTGGGCCAGGTGAATTTCTGTATGATGACCAATGGTCCCAGTTTGCCTGGGACTTGTAGTGCTAGAACTGGGAAAGTCCCTGGCAAGTTAGAACATGTTGGTCATCCTATTTCCATGGTCCCTTCCAGCTCTAAGACTAGTTCATTCATTCAATACTGATCTATTGAGGGTCTTCTGTGTGCCACACATCAGACAAGGCTTTGGGAATGCAAGAGGCTAAGATGACAATGTTGGGTCTGAAGGAAATTTAAGTCTAGTCAAGAGCATTATATTTAAATATAATCATGATGGTTTCTTTATAGTGACTCGACTAATTTTAAAATTTACTCAGACTACTTTAAATTATTTTTTCCCAGATTGATGTTGGATTTGTTTATGATGAACCTGGTAAGTAATGTTCTCTCCATCAATTTGAAGTCTTAAATTCATGCTTCTGACACTGAAGAAGATTCTAGCAACCAGTACAACTAAGGGGGAGGGGGGAGGAGTCAAGGAATTAAAGTCAAAGAAATTTAAAAATTTGATTTTTTGTTGGGGAGAGGGCAGGGTGCTTAGTGGGAATAAATATTAATAACAGTAGCTTAGTATGGATGTCTAATTTTTTTATCTTAACATTCATAAGTAGGTAATTCCTATGTTTGTGAGGATATTTTGATCTTATCAAGATCAGACTATAAAATTAGTTGATCCAGCTTGGAGAGTCTTGTTTGAGGCACATGAGGACAGGACGGTGGGAGTGGGGTGGGGGAGGGTACAGAACTGAGGACATTAACATGGAGACTCCTCTGGGAATTTGGTGTGTACCATGAGGCTTCCAAGAAAATGCTTGTTTATCTTACAGCAGATGAAATCACAGACCTGTCAGCATCTCTTTAGATTGTCCCCGTCCTTCTACTCCTTCTTTATTTTAGGTCATGCTGTCATGAGAAAATGGCTTCTTCTCAATGACCCGGAAGATACCGGCTCAGGTGCTAAAGGTTACATGAAAGTCAGCATGTTTGTCCTGGGAACTGGAGACGAGCCTCCCGTGAGTCCCCTAAATTCTCTACCTTTTACATTTATCACTAAAAAAGAAGACCATGAATTCAGTGTGTGGGCATCAGGAACTGTGAAATGGAGCACAGCTTGTAATTCATGGAATGATCACGGAATTCTTCATCATGGAATTACCATTCTAGCTCACCTAGACACCTTCCTGGTGTCCATGCGCGAGCATTTAATTCAGAAAAGATTTGTGTGTTTTTCCAACTTCCTTGCCTCATTTATAAAGACTGATTTTTTTAATCTACAGAGCATGGCTTGCCTGAAGAATCAGGCATCGCCCCCTAAATGGTTAGTGGTTATTCTGGGAAATTGGGCAGCAAACCGGAGATTAGTAAGTGGCCATCGAGATTTGAAAGAGAATCAGGAACACACACACACTGTACTATTTGATGCTTATCAAAATACAAAAGGACACAGAAACCTATGAGCATTGATTTTTGTAGAGCAGTTTTGAGGTTGAAGGAAACTGGCGGCTGAACTCTTATGCCCCAAACACAGGAAATCCTGATGGAAACATTTCTGGTTGGTTTCATTTTATAAGCATTAATTTGGCTTTTTCCAAGTGCTGCTTTTCTGTATGTATAGTTTTAATCATGTGTCCCCATTAGCCTGACAAACAAGACTGCGATGGCGACTGTGATGACGTGGAGAGTAATTTGTTACTCCCTGCTGGCATTGCCCTCCGGTGGGTGACCTTCTTGCTGAAAATCTACCGAGCTGAAGATATCCCCCAGAGTATGTATGGTTTAATCTTGCCCCTGGATTATCAGTTGTCTGCGTGATGAGATGTGTTAAACTCCTACTCTGAATAGCGATTAGTCTTCCCTACCATGTGTTTTCTTTCTTTCCTACCATGTGTTTTTCATGGAAATATCTTCATTCATTCTGGCCCCACTGAAAGCTACCTGAGCATGTTTATGGTGCATCCAGCTGGTTGCCGATCCGTGTTCCTGTGTGCACCTGCTTTGGCTCATTCTGCTCTCTTTCGTCTTCCGCCAATGTTGCCTGGGCTAGAGTGCAGTGGTGTCATCACAGCTCACTGCAGTCTCAAACTCCCGGGCTCAAGCAATCTTTCTGCCTCAGCATCCCAAGTAGCTGGGACTATAGGCATGAGCCACCATGCCCGGCTAATTTTTCTATTTTTAGTAGAAACGGCATCTCGTTCTTGCTCAGGCTGGTCTCGAACTCCTGAGCTCAAATGATCCTCCACCTCGGCCTCCCAAAATGCTAGGATTACAGGTGTGAGCCACCACACCCGGCCTTTTCTCCCTTTTTAAAGACTCTGTAATGCCTCCCCGTACCATCTTTCCCTCAGAAATATCTCAAATGAAATAAATAAATTAAACCTTACATTATACATTACTGTATACAGTATACATTATACTTCCTACACTGACCTGTTTATTGATTTCTATTCACTTTTGAGTTTGTTGAGGTAGATCATAGTTGATTAAATGTGTTATTTAGGATTATGCCAAATTTTCTTGAATTTTTCTGCAAAAGGGAGACTAGACCTATATTATTGCAACCTAAAGCATCTTTTCCAAATTGAAACTAGGCCTGAATTTGAGATTTGCCTCTTACCCTGACTGAATGAACTTTATTCTACTTTTTTTTCACTCAATAAATGATTGAGTCTCAACATAATAATTTATCAATTTATTTTTCAAGGTGCTCCTGTTGATTTTAAAACTTTGTGGAGAAAACATTTTCTTTTTCTTTCAACTAAGACAAGAAGAATTTCTGCTACTGGTTCTTGCCACCCAGGGGAATAATGCTTGTTGCAACTATTTTTACTTATAAGAGAAATTTTTAAATTTTGCTGAATAATTTCTGCTCTTTTAAGAGAATCAAATTTAATTTCTGCTGTGTGACGTATTATTTTCCAGTGGATGATGCCTTCTCACAGACAGTGAAGGAAATATTTGGAGGCAATGCAGATAAGAAAAACCTTGTGGATCCTTTTGTAGAAGTTTCCTTTGCTGGAAAAAAGGTTTGTACGTGATCTAAATGCAGATGACTCTAGGAATACATATTTCAAACACCGTGCTTTCCTTGGAGTGAATTCCTGCTCACTGTTGGTTAAAATAGCCCCCTGATGAGCGAGGCCCTCTGCAGGAACACAGATTATCTGAGTCTGAACATGCCAGACTTCTCCACAGGTTTATTTTGAAGTGGAAAGTATGCAGAGCTCAAATTAGAAAATTCAATCTTTTGAAAGATTAGAATAGCGAAAGCTACCACCGATTTTTGGAATTATTTTTCTGGTCCGAGTGTTATATTAATCTGAGGCAAGCTCCCTAGCCAGCCGCAAGCATCCCTGATAAATGTCATAGAGTGTAGACCCCTGCCGCCCAGCTGCTCTCTCCTGCCATCCGGCTCCTCCGAAAAAATCTGGGAGATTCTTGGTATAGGGACAACGTTAACCTACCCAGATTGTCAAAGATTGGAGAGTGTGAGACTCCGCAGTAGAAAAGCAACACATCGTGGACGGTTATAGGCATGAAGAACTAGCATCTTCTGTCTGTTTGAACCATGTTTTTGTGAAAGCAAGATTTGGCAAACAATACACACACACACACACACACACATCCACACACGACTGGGTTTTTTTCCTAAAAGAGTCAGGGGGCTGTGGTAGAAAAGCCTTCAGCTCTGGGGCAAAACGAGGCCTGATTTCAGTGCAGGCTTCACCCCACTCCATATGTAGGCAACTCTTTTACCCCTCTGACTTTTAATTTCTTGAAAATGGGGATAATAATAATCTCATAGGATTGTTGAGAGGGTTAATTAATTTGAGAAGTAATTATTGAGCACCTACTGAATACCAGATTGTGTCCCACGTGCTGGGTTATAGAAATGAACACATGGAACAGCCATTGCTCTCATGGAGCTTACTTTGGAATAGTAGAGACAGACAAGAAATAAGCAAACAAGTAATTGAATGATTTCAGACAGGGCTAAGTATTATGCAGTGATTGGTGTAGGGGAGGGGTGTTTAGCAAAGTTATCAGGTGGGACAACTTTGAAGAAGTGACATTTGAACAAAGGCCTGGATGTACGGACATCTGGGGAGCAGGGGCTTCCAGGCAGAGAGACGTGCAATGGAAAGGCCCCAAGGAGGAAACGCACTTGCAGTGAAGGAATTTCCATGTGGCCGCGGTGGAGCAAGCAGGGGAACACTAAGAGAGAAGAGAGAAGCGCCTTTGGGACAGGTGGGGCTTCGTCAGCCAGGTGGCAATCTGGACTTTATTGTTTGTGTCCTTCGAGGGCTCACTGAAGATGTTACACAGAGGAGTGACATAAAAGTCAGGAGGAAGAGAGGCAGTCAGGATCCAGATAGGAGCCACTTGCAGGTGTCTGGGTGAGAAATGTTTGAGGATCTGCTTAAAGATAGAAGTGTCAGGATTTGCTAAGGGATGGGTGAGGCATGTGATGGGGAGAGGTGTTACGGCTCACTCTGGTTCCCACCCTGAGCAACTGGGCGGACAGCGATGGAAAGACTGGAACAGAAGCCGATTTGGGGTAGGGGGCCAAGGAGGCTGGTGGGGGAATCATAAGATCTGTTTGGGTGTGTTAATGACGAGATGCTTATCAAACGGTATATATTAAATGCTCATAAACCTTAACTCTTGCTTTGTTACATTAACCTAATGTTAGAAATCTGACAATTGGAAAACTAATGAAGAAATCATTAAAAACAAGCTTTTAGCACATAGAAGAAGCAAACATCAGTATTAAACTCATGTCATATTTTACTAAATCATTAGCAAGAAAAATAAAGTTTAACAAGGTTACTAAGTATATAACTAATATGTAAACTGCCAGAGTCATAATCTAGCATACATATATTGTAAACTTTGATACATTAGAAAGTTGAAAACCTACTGTTTTGCTTTGGTGATTTTGCAGGTTTGCACAAATATAATTGAGAAAAATGCAAACCCAGAGTGGAATCAGGTCGTCAATCTTCAGATCAAGGTTTGGCTTTCTTTTCTTTTAGAAAAAGTAAGAGTATTTACTTTAATAGTGACTGGATAAATAGACTAAAAATAGACTTTTTTTCTGTTTCATTTTTACAGTTTCCTTCAGTATGTGAAAAAATAAAACTAACAATATATGACTGGTGAGTTAAAAATAGACATATGTCTAATTCAACATTAAAGAATTAAACATTTGGATATTGTAAAACATTATTCTAGATGGTCTAACTTTCCAGTATATTTGCTTTCCTTCCAAAGGAAGGGAATAAACTGATCTTGGGACTGGGTGTTTTCTAAAAAAATTTTAAAAATCATTTAATAATTATTAATAGTTATTGCAGAAAAGCTTTGGATATTTTGGTTCAACTGTTCATAAATAAAAGAAGGGGAGAAGGGGAAAATGATCTGAAATGCCCCAAGATAAGAAATCAAGGATTTAAATATCATCTGGCTGTCCAAAATAGACTTCAGAAATAAAGTTCATTTCTTGGGAAGAATCATCAAAACATTCTGAGAACAATGCTTTGGTATTTCTAGAAGGGAAAGTGAATGAAGCTACCTAAATGAAGGCAAAGAAAATTCATTATAATGGTCCATTGGAATTTTTACTAGACCAGCCTCCTAGTCCTGAGTGGCCATAATGAGACCATTCTTGGAATGTTCTAGTTGAATGGAGCATTAACTGGCAACCTTTAGCTCTCTGACAACGGAAACATGGTAAATATTATCATCACCACCACCATCATCTTTATCATAATTTATCATGTTATTTACCGTTTTTTTTTAGCACTACCAAGTACCTAGCACTGTGCCAAATATCTTACCTACATTATCCCATTTAGTTTTTAGAGTAACCCTGTGGAGTAGAGACTACTATTAGCTTCATTTTACAGATGAAGAAACTAAGGCTCAGACAGTTAGGTAGCTTCTCACAGTCACTTGGAAAGAGACCCATTTGGGCTCCCACCCTGTCTGGCTGTCTCTACCATATCTCCTTTGGCCAAATGTATTTAACTTTCCTGTTAGTACCTTATCAGTACTATGGCATCAGACATGTGGGGAGGAGGGGAGTGGATCTCATTTTGTCCAATGACCATATCACAATTAATTGAAGGCCATAGTTGAGCCCTAAGGACAAAGCGCCCCTTTTCCAATTAGTGTAAGCTGGTTTTAAGGCATGTGGGACCCTCAGGCCACCTACGAAATGTGCTCCAGTGCCCTCAAGAACCCTCAAGAGTGTGGGTGTGGAACCTACATAGCTCAAGTGACCACTCTGGCCTATGGGCTCTGCAGTGGGCTGATTGCTGTTTGAGCCATCCCAGAGTTACCTGCCGTCACTACAAATGCCTGTTGTTTTTTTTTCTGACCTAGTCTGCTCTCCCCAAAGCAATAGTGTAGCTTAGGCTGCACAGACAGACGCAGTTTAACTGGGGAATCCTTGGAGCCAGATCTTAGGTTACATATCTTGCAAAGTATTTGCACAACTGAGGGAAAGATAAGGATTCTTTAATTGTAGTTTAGGCAATATTATCTGGAAGGACAGAAAAGATTCAAACCCCATGCATGTGATTTAATATTCATAAATAATAAGTTTTTCTTATGCAAACTGTGTTTAATTAGTCACTTTCTATAATCTAATATACTTTGCTATAATCCTTCCCCAAAATACTGAACCTTTGCTTCCTCCTGTGGGGCCTTGCACTTCAGAGCAGGCCCACCACTAGATGGAATGAAGAGGAATGAAGCAGAGAGAATGTTCGTACTTAATAGTATGCACCCAGTCTGAGAGCATTTTATGGTTCAGGCTCACAGGCTGTCTAAGGTACCCCCAGAAGGATACACAAAGTTGTATACACTTGTAGCGGGCAAATGTGTCCCCACAATATAGGTAAGATTTAGGTTCTGAGTAAGCAGCTACACTTAGAGAAACAGCATCTATCACGTGGTTGGTGCTCTATCAATATTGGAATTGAATTAGAGGGGAATTTTTCTCCCTGCAATGGAACCTTTAGATATAGCTTATTATAATTGTTAGGCCATCATAATAATTCAAATGAACACCGTCAAATAAGATCTATACACCTATTTTGTATAATGTGATGGTTTATATTGTACTCATCATATAATGTGCCTATAATTGATTAATTCATTTCATGACAATGGTACTGAGTGTGGCCATAGGCAAATCCCTTGACCTCTCTGTAAATTGCAACTTCATAACTGCAGAATGAATTACCTGACTAGATCAGTGTTTATACAGGCTGGTTGGAGGACCCTCTGCATTGGATTCAATTGGGATATACTTGTTATAAATGCAGGCTCTGGGCGCCCACCCCAGGCTTACTGAATCAGAAGCATGGGTGGGAGATGAGAGTGGGGAGTTTCCAGGTGTTTCTTAAGTATAGTAAAACTTGAGAGACCCACTGGACATGATGATTTCTGAGGTCTGGGATATTTTCCAGCTCTATCTTCTTTATTATTGAAATGAAGACATGTTTTCATAGGTGGAGGCCTTAATCTGTTCTTTTATACAGGGACCGTCTTACTAAAAATGATGTAGTTGGAACAACGTACCTACACCTCTCTAAAATTGCTGCCTCTGGTGGGGAAGTGGAAGGTAAGTCACTTAGCAGATTTGGAACCAGATAAGATACAGAACTTCTGGAGAAAGAATGGACTGAGGTAGCCACCTGTTGATAGACTTGGTTTCTTAAAAGCCACATGTGAACCATTTCTGTGATGTTTTTGTGATGGCCAGTAAACAATTAATAATCGAAGCAACTCACAGTTTGAGGATTTTAGCTCTCTTGCTCCCATCCCAAACCTCTTTTCCAATAGCTGTTTTATAAATTTTTGAATGTCAATACAGAGTGCCAGCGCCTTATTTTTTGGAGTGGCATTGACACAGGTCCACCCAAATGCAACATAATATTCTCTTCTCAACAGAATTCCTTGCAGGAACAATGAGGGCAGATGCCAATGAACCATGTAATCTCCACTCCCTAAAATAATGTGTATTTTGTTTTTATTCTCACAAGCATTGGCAGCCAATACACTCTTGTTTTTTTTTT
>VBSM01003143.1:22182987-22296547 GCA_008086735.1 Cheirogaleus medius
CCGCCTCAGCCTCCCAGAGTGCTAGGATGACAGGTGTGAGCCACCGCGCCCAGCCGTTTTTGGATTTTTAAAATTAAACCTATAGCCAAAGCTCAGAATAGAGTGTAAATGTCATTACCTATCACAATGTAAAAGTGAAAGTGTGGAAAATAGAGATGAGAAGTGGGAGGAGGCAGGAGAGAGGTAAAGGCAGGAGGGCTAGTAGCCTCTTCTTGTCAAGTCAGGAACCCAGGTGTAATGACTGCAGATGAAATCATAATGGTAACTAATGGAGGAATTAAAAATCATGCTAAAACTATTATATATGAGAGGAGGGTAAAAATGACTTAAATCCATTTATTATTAGTAGGAAGTTATTAAATAATATCTAAAGATAATTATTCAAGAAATATTGGTATAAGCATTTTACTTAGTGCTATGGTGGTAACATCCAAAAGAACTAAAACCAGAAGCTGTTACAAGCAATTTTAGCCGATGTCTCCAAGACCTTCTGTCATTGCAGACCTTGCAGACGGTCTGTTGCAGGGCCACAAAATAGCAAGCTGTCATTCCCCACACCCCTGACCTCCCAAAAGAAATAAACCATGCTTTGAATAAAAGGATGTCCAATAAACTACAAGCCTTTGCTTACACAGTGTTAGACTAAATTTACTTGGATTTTCTGGCCTTGGTCTCAACTAAGTCAGCCTCAAAACAAGTAAATGTTTTATTAAAAACATAAAATACTGGTTAACTTCACCAGGCCTCCTTTGGCCCTGGAAGTTATCTTTTCTCAGATGGCTGGCTGCCTTGGGGCTGGCGAGATTGGGTTATTCACATGTGGTGGTTCTGTCACTTGTCACAAAGTTTTGAGCCATTTTGCAATTAACCTATGAGACTTGTATAAATTACAAAAGGGTCAGGTGATTTGGGTCTGAATTTGGGATTCTTCTGGTGTTGCTAAACCACTTACCTAGCACTGGATTTGATTAACTTTTTCAATGCCTGTTTTATAATGACTGTGTTTCTCTTGTTGTTTAACCAATAATATTTTTACTGTGTAGATTTATCATCCTCAGGAGCTGGGGCTGCATCATATACAGGTTTATGCTTTGTAATTTTGCTGTCTATTAGATCTTCCTATCTACTATTATCTTATTAAAGATATATTAATTGATTGCCTTTAAACATTTTTTTGACGTTTTGCTGTCTCAAAAATTGTTTTGCTAGAGTAATAATGTTTGTGTGTGTTGTACGGTTGTCCTGCCTGGCTGAGCTTAACACGAGTATGTTAATCAGGCTTTGCTCTATGCCTCTTATTGTTACATAAATGCACACCACCGTCCTATTTGACTTTGTTGCAAATAATTGTGAGAGATAACATTATTTTTGTTTATGTTCAGTAGGTACAGTTATGGGGCACTAAATCAATTGTTCTGAAATGTATGAAGTGACTTACCTCCACTTTCAATGTGAATCTCTAGGTTGGAAGACACTGAACACTTTCCACTTTGTGTCTTGAAGGTCTTCACCTCCCAAATATGAAAGAGCATAACATGTCCTTTGGTTTGCACAGAAATGGCCATTTTTTGCAAGTTTGCTCTCACACACTTAACCATCAACACTTAACCAGGGCAGGTGTTATTATTCCCCTAATAACTGAGGGCTCCGAGGTTGAGAGAGGTTCATCATCTGTCAAATAAGCATGATCACCGCTAATTCACATTTCTCTTTCTCCCTTAGTTTTAAGCATAGAGTTGGAAAGGACCATAGGGTTATCTGGTCAACTTCTCACCCATAGCAGGAATTATCTTGACAACATCCTGAAGGACAGGTTGAAACCTTTGCCTCAACATTTCTTCTGGTTTTCCCTAATACTATCTGTCCCATTGTTTGTCATCTCTAATTCACAGAAAGTTCTTCCTTACACTGAGTGAACCAAAGTTGGCTTCCTTGCAATTCCCAGCAGTGGTCCTAACTCTGCTTTCGGAGACAAGTCCATCCCTCTTCCGGAGGGGGGTCATTCAGACTATTGAAGTCAGCTCTTACATTTCCCCACCGTTGCCCACAATCTTCCCTTTTCCCAGCTCTTTCCTTACATTGCCCTCAAGTGCCCTTTATTGAGGAGTAGTCTTGCTAAGGCCAGGTAGCAGAAATAAAGAGCTTACCATATGCTCACCAGATATAGAAAATAATGAACGGGAATCTTCTCATCACTTATGAATATCATATGGTCTTACAACTGTAAGCAGGCAGTTCATTGTGACATATACAATTTTAAAATGTCTTGTATTTTTAACAGCATCTGCGAGATTTATACTAAATGCTTAAGATTAAATGACATTTTTTAAGAACACAGTTAATCTGATACATCATCTAAATGACTTTCCAAAACAATATAACCTTTTATCCCAATTGCCAATGACATGTTTAATACAACACCAATTATAAACTTGCAAAAAATGTGAAGATCAACTTGAGAGTCTTAATATTTTTTCATTCTAATAACATTATCTCTTAGTAAGACTAAGTTTACCTGGGGTACCCCCAAAATGTTTTTTATTTAACATTTTATAGCAATAAGAAAAAAGAACTATGGCAAGTCCCATAGTGCTTATAATTTGCACTAATACAACTAATGCACAAAATGGAGGAAAATAGTCTCACCTACCTAACTAATAACTAATATTTATTTCAAAAGATTAAATGTTAAAAGCCTAAAATCTAATGATGGTGTTTATCTCTCAGTAAATACAGGAGAAACAGAGGTGGGGTTTGTTCCAACATTTGGACCTTGTTATCTGAACCTTTATGGAAGCCCCAGAGAGTACACGGGATTCCCAGATCCCTATGATGAACTAAATAGTGGAAAGGTTAGTTTCTCAATTAGGGTTGTTATTAAAGAGCACTGGTTAATGTGGTTCCTTCTTATAATGGTTATAATTAAGTATCATATTTAGGGGGCATCCCTCCCCCATCACATGGACCCATCATGCCACTGATCAAGAGTTGAAGGAGAGAAGTCTTGCATTCCTCAAGTCTTGAGAATGCAGGAATAGGAGAGAGTCCTGGAGATCATCTCAATGTAATGGCCATGCCTACCACAACTTCTACGCTTATGGCAGACATCAATAATCAGTGCTGGCTCTCTTTCTTAATAAGCCACTGTGCTGCCTTGGAATTCTTTTCAATACCATGTTCTAGGAATTTATCAATTGGCAGTGACGTGCCCACTGAAACCCTTTGCCATTCCTGATCTGATCCAACCCCTTTATTTCATAGAAGAAGACATAGAGGCTGAGAGACAGGAAATGCTCTTTCTACCACAACAGAAACCAAATGTCTCTTAGTTATCTCCCGAGGCTCAAGAAAGGGACTAAGCTAGAGAGAGGAGGGGAAAGGTGGAAGACTGGCTGTGGAGGCGGTGCCTGCCCTTCCTCTCTGGAAGTGTCTAGGGCCAACACTGCTGGATCTGGGGGGAGGAGTATCCACTCTTCCTCCTCATGCTCAGTCACATCTTGACTGTCTTCCTCCTCTACTTCCTGGCCACTCTGAGACTGGCCCCGGTAGTCAGCATGGCACCCTCCCTATTCTGAGAAGAGGAGGAAAGGAGCTGAGTTAGCCCAAATAAATGTGGAGCTGCTCTGCTGGAGCCAAGTAAGGGAGACTTAGAGACCCATCCACCCTACTCCCAAATCTCTGGGAACCCCTTCTATACCAAGAGCATGATTTGAAGGCCTCTGACCTTGGTCATAGCTAAGATCCCTTTCAGCCCTGGCATCTCGTGGCATTCTTTGTGATTCTCATTGTTTGCTCTCCTTTCAAATACCAAAGATCTGAATCGAGCTGGGACAGTTGCTGACTCATTCACTTTGAAAGTTAGGGCCATGGGAAGGAGAAAGTTTTTGTAGCTGAGTTCTTTTTGCTGTTGTTCATGCCTTGAGAAATAATCCTGTGCTGTTGTCTTTCAGGGAGAAGGAGTTGCCTACAGAGGCAGGATCTTGGTTGAATTAACCACTTTTCTTGAGAAGACACCACCAGATAAAAAGCTTGAGCCCATTTCAAATGATGACCTGCTGGTTGTTGAGGTATGTAAATAATGCATGGTACAGAAAAGGGGACATCCAGGGACTGAAGGGTCAGCTGGGGTGAAGTTGGAGGGAGACCTGACTCATAGCAAGTGCCCTTGACAACCTCTGGACGTGTCTACAACAGCCCTGTGAGGGTGGTGAGACTTGCTTCATCCTTTGAGATGTTGATACTCTACTGAAAACTGGCAAGAGCACTGATACCCCGAAGCTGAACGGCCCGTTTGCTCACTGGGGTTGGGGAGTTATAGGGAGGTGGCCACAAGAGCCACCACTCAATGCCATAGGTGCCACCACTCATCATTTCTGTTTTCGAGGTGGATGGTGTATCTCAGGCTCCCAGCATGCGAGGGCGGGCTTCCTCAAGGCCTGCATTATAATGGCTCTGAGCCCTCATTCCTCCCTGAAGACAGGAAGTCTTTCCAGTTCAACCCCCGCCCCCACCAGCTATTTCTGAGAGTCCGGGATCCATGCTCACATGTTCCACAAATCCGAATTGTTGCCAGAGCAGCCAGCTCCCTGATGCCCCTTTGCCTGGGGACACTCCTTACCAGGTTGCGAATCACCGCAGCCCAAAGCTTCCCCTGGCTACTGCCACCTCCCTGTCACTCCCCATTCCAAGCATGGAACAGGCTCTGCTCTGATTTTCCCACATTACAACAGAAACCAAACGGCAACTTTAAAAAATCTTTTACTTTCAGTTCTGGGACAAGAATAGGAAAACACAATGATATAGTGACAACATAGCTGCTAAATTGGCGATTCTCTGGCAGACAGTGTCCCTGTCTCCTTCCAGCCTGTCTCCTTGTGGCAGGCTCAGCTCTCCGTTCTCCCCAAACTCCAGTCATGCCCTGATTACATCTTGGTCTCAGTCCAGGCCCAACTGCCATGAGTTCTCAAGCGAGCAAGAGCTTTCTCCTTCCTTCCAGTTGTCTAATGTCAGCCTGCTAGTAGATCTGCCCCTTTTCAGGATAATTGACAGGGAGACTATCCACTCCTTTTAGAGGAAACTCTCCTTTCTCTACCTCTCCCCACCCCCAACAATGTGGCCCTGCTCATCACTTCCCCCGGAGACAGTTATATAAGGTTAACATCAAAAGCAGTGCATTCTGGATTCTTTAGTCTTTGTACGTTTGGAACATCAGTAGTCTGTTCTTGAGCTGCACCAATTTCAACCCTGTTTCTTTCTTTAAGAGGAAAAGATCATGCTGTGTATTCTTCCTGAGATTGTCTCTCTCTGCACCTGAGAGCAAGCCACAGGCCATCAGTCTAACTTCATACAGGGAAAAGAAACAGTTCTCTTCCCAAATTAGCAAAGATTATAACATAGTCCTGGCTAAAACATGCCTTTGAAAGTTTATCAAATAGAACAGTTAAATTCAGGCTATTTATGTTGTGAGAAAAGGCAGGTGCAGCAGTGCACACCTGTAGTCCCAGCTACTCGGGAGGCTGAGGTGGGAGGATCACTTGAGCCCAGGAGTTTGAGATCAGCCCAGAGAACATAGTGAGACCCCCCCCCCATCTCTAAAAAAATAAAAAATAAATAAATAATTTGTGAAAGAACCCTGGTAGGTATTTGCTTTACATCATAGTTAAGGATCCATTCCAAAAATTTTCCTAAAACAAAGAAATGATCTGCCTTGAATGTGACCTCACATCGCTACCTCTAGAATCAGAAATTGCTTACAGCTTTTACATGACAGTTTTCTAGTTTTTATACATTAAGGTATTGAATTTAAAGATCTTAGGGCAGATTTTTTTTTTTGCTGAGCCTACCTCTTAACGGAAGTCAATATTAAAGGCCAAGTTATTATGATAACTCATTGTGAGATAATTTTTTGAAAAATTATAGAGTCCTTCTCCATCCCCCTACTCCTCTTCTCCCCCACCCTCACTGACATACAAACACATACATAATATTATGCCATGAATGCCATAAAACCAGCAGTGCCATAATGCCATTCTTGGATTTAACATTGATAGTTTTGACTGCTCTTGAGTTATCCCAAAGTTTCTTGATGTGTAGTAAGGAATTGATTTTGCTGAGGTGAGAATTTGAATGAAATGTGCTGAGAGGCAGGTTTATGAATGGTAGTAAGTGCACCTAGCCAGCCATCCGGGGTGACAGTGAGGCTTTGTGGTTCACTATTCCTGACACTGCTGCAGCAACTCTCAATTAGCGTCTAAAGGAGTCCCCCGAATTTTTCAGTTACTTTGTTAACTATAGTGCCTGGAGGAAATGATAGAATATTACAAAGTTCTTGAATTTTGAGGTTTGCTATGATCTCAGGAACATATTCCTTGCAAATTGCCATGGTCTAAATATTTGTGTTCGCCCAAAATTCATATGTTGAAACTTAACCCTCATGGTGATGGTTTTAAGAGGTAGGTTTTCGGGGAGGTGATTAGCTCATAAAGTCTCCACCTTCATGGATGGGATTAATGCACTTATAAAAGAGGCCTCAGAGAGCGGCTTTGCTCCTTCCATGTCAGGATGTAGCCAGAACATGCCATCTATGAAACAGAAGACAGCCTTCATTAGATGCTAAATCTGCTAGCACCTGGATCTTGGACTTCCCAGTTTTCAAAACTGTGAGAGATAAATATATGTTGTTTATAAGTCATCCAGTTTATGGTATTTTTGTTATAGCAGCCTGAATAGACTAAAACACAAATGATGAGTCTACCATAATATAAAAGCAAAAAGGATTAGGGACCATTGAAGACCTAGAGTGTTGGACTCATCCTGATGTTTCACACCTTAATCCTGTAGAATAGTCCATAAATGAAGCAGAATCTCTATAAGCAGATTCCAAGGGTTTATGCTGTGAGATCACAGAATGTAAACCCATTTTATTTTGTGTTTTACTCGTTAAAGAGACACAGAGCCAAAAGTCATTATGTTACTGAAATTTAAGCATTTATCCCCGAGGCCACATCAGAAGAACAAGGACAAGTGGTTTGAGGAGAAGAAAAGGGAGGTTTATTAATTTGCTAGCAAATGAGGAAAGTGGCAGACTCATGTCTGAAGTACCATTTTACTAACTATAAGCAGAAACACAGAGCTTTTAGAGGGGGGCTTTCAGCTTCAGGGTATTGCTGCTTAATGGCTCTGATTGACCCCATCTCTGGTGAAGTCAATCTCCTGACCTCTGGCCAGACAGTTCCATTGAGCCATTTCCTGTGGTATGAAAAAACGAAGAACACTCTCCTGCCCTTCTGACAGGGATGCATATTTTAATTCCCAAAAAGAGCAACGGAGGTTTTAAAGAGACAGCTGGTAAAACACTTTACCCTTTTTCATGCCATTCTCTCTGTTAAAATTAACATCCTAGCTATAGTCTCTCTATCTACTGCACAGCAGTGTCCAGTCTAAAGTTCAGGGATTGCAACAGATCTTGAAGACAAATTAAGAAAAGGGAAAACAAGGGGAGGGTGGGTGGAAAAATGGGGCAGCTTACATGCTATTTACTGCCAGGATCATGCATCATGCAGGAGAATGCCTAGAAACCATGTGAAGGCCTCCATGGAAACACATAGTGATGGCATGGTGGTTCTTGACATGCGTGGTTATAGACTAGAATTGGCTCTTGGAGATGTTGGTTGGAATTCAGGGTTTTACAGAAATGCCATCACAGACATTCAACCATTATGGTGCCTCTTTATTTTCCTGTATCACCAGAATATAACTTGAGTCCATGTGGCTTCTCTTAATTGTAAACAACCATAATTGGGGGAGAGGAGCAAACCAAGTATAAAGGAAAAGTCCTTTATTAACTGGAATACAAAACCAAATTAGTTTTCTTTACTACAAATAATTAAACACTTATAAGCAAGGAAGCTTATCTCATGCATTTAGTAAATATAAAAGCAAAAAATAAAAAGAGCCAACAATATACCAGCCCACAATATGTGTCAACAGTATTTTTAAAAAAGAAGCTTTTTATTAACTGGTGTACAAAACAGAATTAGTTTTCTTTGTTCTAAATAATTAAACAAAAACAGCAAAATAGTATGTCTTTTTTTATTAAATAAGTTTAGTGAAAACAAAAATGAAATGAAGCAAAAATGAAAAAGCTGCCAGCATGACAAAGCAGGAGAGGAGCTGAGAGTCTGAGGACATGGCACACTTCAGGCAACCTGGAGCCCCAGGAGAGAGTGAGATGGGCAGAGTTGTGCCGCTTGCTGGAAGGATTTAATGATTGCAGTCAACCTAGAACGTGATAATGACACTTACCCATCTTACAGAGATCTCATGTTCTGGGTTGTGTGCAAATAATAAAATCTTTTGGTAGAGCTGAAAAGGATGCAGCAAAGGGCAACTTGGTTGCCAAAGAGCCAAGTGCACTCTGCCCCCCAGAAACCCAAACTATTGTTTTTAGGGCTCAGACTCTCCAGGGTGAGGGTCCTGTCAGGGATTCTGTGGGTGACTGTGCAAGTTCTGCATGAGAACATCCAGGGAGTTCTAATGCAGTCCTTGCCCATGTGGAGGTGTGCAGGGCGGAGCCAGCCCGGCCTTAGGCAGCATCCACACCCCTCTGCGGAGACTCCCTATGAATTTTCTCTGTACTCTGCAGCCCCTGGCTTAATAGATGGCTCTGGCTTAAGTATTGGTCACTTTCTTCCCTGCCCTGACTCAGGCCCCAAATTATGCTTCCTAATTTTAGCTCCTTCCCTTCCCTTGTGTCATCCTAGGTGGTTTACAAAGAAGAAGTTGTGCTGTTAAGTTCTGACTAATATTATACAAATAACTTCCTACTTTTTAATTTTTACACAATTCAAACTCAAACCCAGAATTTCCATAGCATTCCTCAACCACGGTAGTTCAGGGGGCTTAGCTGTGGGTACTTAAGCAGAGCTCTTGACAAATAGCCTCAGTCCCTTAAGCTCCTCTCTGCCAAAGTGACAATGGACTAAAACAGGGAAGCTTTGAAACTCACAATGTCCAGCTAAAGCTCCCCAGGTAATTCAATATGCAGTTAGGCTGCAAACCAATGTTGGCTCAGAGGGTTTTGTAACAGAGGGAATGACCTGAAAAAATGGCAGAAATATTTTCTGTCTCTTTAACCCATCCTGCGCTCCTTTTTGAGAACTAAAATCTGCATCCCTGCCTCAGGCCAGGGGTTGGGAGGGGCAGGGTAAGTCTTTTGTTACTTGTGCAACAAGAGATGGCCTAGCCCAAACCTGGTAAAGGGAGGCCCTGGGTAAATGTCAGGAGATTGTCTTCAGCAGAGGTGGGAAGATCAGAATCATCAACTGTAGATGAACAGTAATTGCCTACAGCTGAGAACCCATCCTTTAAAAGCTCTGTATTTCTGCTTATTATTAGGACCATGGCATTTCAGACAGGAGTCTTGTCCTCCTCCTTTTGCTGGCAAAGTAGTAAAATGTCTCTTTCCTTCCTCTCCAAACCACTTGTCCTCGTTCTTCTGATTGGGCCTCCTGGACAAGTGCTGAGCTTTCGGTAACAGTTTCTGCTAAAACCCTATAGGAGGGTTCTATTATACCATGTCAAAAATTCCTTTAACTAAAATGGAGTCTTTGTAATAGTGAGGTGTCCAGGGGTTCTTTAAGACCACAAGCTACAGTCACTGTCAGAAGTTCTTAAAACAGTACTCAAAATATTAAAAATAGAATTACCATGTGATTCAGCAATTCCACTTCTGGCTATATACCCCAGACAATTAAAAGCAGGGACTGGAACAAATATTTGTACATTCAATGTTATTTACAATAGTCAAATGGTGGAAACAATCCAGGTGTTCATCAGTGCATGAATAGATAAACAAAATGTGGTATATTCCTACAATGAAATATTATTCAGCCTTAAAAAGGAAAGAAATTCTGACACATGCTACAACATGAATGAGCATCAAAGACATAATGTTAAGTTAAATAAGTCAGATACAAAAGACAAATACTACATGATTTCTCTTATGTGAGGTACCTAGAATAGTCAAATTAATAGAGACAGAAAGTAAAATGTCATTGCCAGGGCCGAGGGGGAGGGCAAATGGGAAGTTATTGTTTAATGGGTGTGGAGTTTCAATTTTGCAAGATGGGAAGAGTTCTGTGGATGGATGGTTGGTGATGGTAGCACAACAATGCTAGTGTACTTAATGCCATTGAACTTGCCATTAGAAATGGTAAATTTTATATTATCTATATTTTACCACAATTTTTGTTAAAAAGCAAGCTTTTTAAATGGTTGTCTAAGTACTTCTGTAAATGTGTGAGCATATTCTCACATCACATGAGCCAGAAGACCCATTCTTGACAGTGATTCATTTTATTGAACAAAAGCCATGGTATGGATAAGCAATGAAGGGAAGGAAAATCAGTTAATAAATATCCTAGAGGGAACAAGTAATTTTTATTAACACCCAAGAGGTGAAGGGCATCACTACTTTATTACTTAGATTGTGGTACACAAATTGGTAGCAAGGAAAAACCAAATACAACAACAAAAAGTCATCGTATGCCAAAGTTTGATATCTGTGTGGCCTCCAAATCTCAAACCGAAGGACCACAGAGCTGGAGTTCTTTCTCTAAAGGTTTTGAACTAAACTTGCTATGGTGACAAACTGTCAGGCAGTTTGAGTATGATTGCTCATGGGTCTCACAAGTTCACAGGTGGAGCCCATAGACAATGTGGCTGCGCTGCAGCAACCACTGATGTTCTCACCTCCTAGCTGGGCAAGTGTACATGTAGACTGGACACCAACAGGGCTCCAGAACAGACTGTGGTTGAAGACAGTATTAAAGGGCAGAATGCACAGGACATAATGAAGTACAGCAATTTAAACCATTGCATGGCTGTTTGAAAAAAACTGAAGAAGGCAGAGTGTTTGCAGATCAGTGGGGATATAGTTCTTAAAGAAGGAGAAATGTCATCTGAGCAAGGATTTGGGGCAGGATGTGGATTCCAGAGATTTTATGTGCCCATGAGGGAAGGCCTGAATGGCTCTTGGTCATTTCTGCTAGGCTGATAGATGCTCAGTGTGGTTATTCTTGGCCCTATCTTCAGCTCCTTCACACACAGACACACTCACTAAATCAGTAATTTAGAAAAAGAGAGAGAGAAAAAAAGAGAGAGTTTGATTTCCATTTCAGAAAAATCAATTCACCTTATTTCATTTATTTTTAAATCTGGCATCAAAATATATTTCTGATTAGAAAATTAATAAACAATTCAAAAAATTAAAAATGTATAAGTTAGAAAGTAAAGCTTGCCATAACCTCTCTACCTTTCCCAACATACCTACTGTTAACAATTTGAGTTATATTCTTACAGACCTTCTCCACGCATATGACAATATTAAAAATATATATTTAATGGATTCATGTAAAATATACTTCTTCTGTGTTTGCACATATGGATCTACTTAAGTCTTTTTATGAGCTTTCATTCCATTATATGGATATAACATAATCTGTACTGAGAGACATTTGTATTGTTTTCTTTTTTTTCCTATTTCAATCAACAAGCAACTAGGAAGTACATCCTAGTACTTGTGTTTTTGCTCACTTTATGAGTTCAAGGGGACCTGCTGGGTCTAAGAACATTCTCCCCTTGCTGTTTAATTATTAAGTTTAGAATTTCATCTGCTAGAAATCCACATGTAAATAAGGGCAAAAGGAGTGTCAGTGAATCTTATGTCTGCTCATACCTTACAGAAATATCAGCGAAGGCGGAAGTACAGCCTGTCTGCTGTCTTTCATTCGGCCACCATGTTGCAAGATATTGGTGAAGCCATTCAGTTTGAAGTCAGCATTGGAAACTATGGCAACAAGTTTGACGCGACCTGTAAGCCTTTGGCATCAACCACCCAATACAGCCGTGCCATATTTGATGGTAAGATTAGCACCAACCATTCTCTCCTCTGCACCACAAGACAGGAAGCATGTGCTGTATCCTCCCTCTGGAAGCCATATCCCCAGTATATGGTTAGTGGAAAGGAAAAGGTTGAATGAGGAAGAGAGTGTAGTTGGAGTTCAGGCACCTTCAAAATTGGCCAGACCCAATAAGTTGCAGGTCCCATTGCCAGGGGCTGAACTCCAATGGCCCCCACCCAGGTTTTACGCTGGCTTCGCCTTATAAAGTCCCAAAATGATGACTCTGCTAAAGCAGCTCCTGCCCCTATCAAGCCTCAAATCTTTCTTAGATTGAGTAGTTGCAGTGGATGGGGCTCTGGCTCAGGCCCTGGAAACTCAGGCTTCTGGTCTCCACTCTGCTACTCGTCAGCACTCTGACCTCAACCACACCATTTAATTCCAACCCTCAGCTTCTCCATCTTCCCCAGAGTTGCTGTGCAGATTAAATAGCTCTATTTGAACATGATGAGTGAGAAATGGTCACCGCTTTTAAAGGGCTTACATTCTATTGTGTAAAATAAATCATAATAGAAGGCAAGGTATGAGAATGCCCTAATAAAAGTATTAAAAAATGGTTGGGGAGTATAGAGAAGGGAGAGAGGCATTCTGATCAAATAACCCAACAGTACTGCCATAGTTTTTACCTAATTTTTGTACAAGCAGTTTTAAAGAATAAAATGCCCTAGAAAACATCAGCTAATAATTCTTAATCACGGTAAGGCTCTAAGTAATACCAAACCCCATGTAGCCAGCTAAAGCTTTCAAAGGACATAAAATTATTTCCTTTTGCCCCACTTCCAACAAAAAATATTTACTTATAATAGCAGTTTGCAGGGACAAACACAGTGCGTCTAATCTCCTATGCTGTCTATATTTTCTGTTGCCATGCTATGTCATCATCATTGATGTTCAGATGCATGACCTTGAATCATTAAAAGATCCTGAGGTGGTTGTACTCAGTTTACTAGGGTATCTTAGAGAGATTTTTAAAACAAGCTTGATGAGAAAGAACTTTCCATCCCTCAGTTGCTTAATTGAATAAAATTAAAGATTTCAAACCACACCCCAAGCATATGGCTTCATCGGCAGCTCAGTCTGCACATCTCTTTAGTAAACATGGTGTCTATTTTAAGTGTCCAAGATTCCCTGACCCCTGCATTTTATACTAGGGAACTACTATTATTACTTGCCTTGGGCCCACACAAAGCCAGTTGTTACCCTGACTTCATACTGGGAGGATATTAGTCATCGCCTGGATGCAGTCAACGCTCTCCTAGTTATGGTAGAACGGCTGGTAAGTTTATCCTTTCTACGTTTCCCTTTACCAGACAGAGTGAACTATGTACTAGTTAGGCTGCAGGCTAGGCCACTGTGCCACAAGATCTCAAAACACACTGGGCAACAAGGTAATAGCAATTTCTTTCGTAACAGCCAAGGTTGAGGGATAGAGGGTCCAAAGCCAGTTTGGAGGGTCGGTGGTATTTGGGGACCCAGCACTTCCCCCTGGTTTCTCTGCCATCACTAGGGAGTTATCCCCTCTAGCCTGAGGTAAGGGGAAAAGAGTGAAGAGAAGATGACACAGGCCTTTTCCCTTGAAGGGAAAGTCCCAGAAGTCACTTGGTTTCTACTCCTGTTCTGCTGGTCTGAATACAGTCACACAGCCACATCTAACTACAAGGAAATTGGGGACTGTAGTCTTGTGCCTGGGCAGGCATTTGCCCCAATAAAAGTTTCTCACCGTGGAAGTGGGGAGGATGGGAAATGTGGGGGGTTGAGTGGAAACTCATAGTTTCTTCCACAATTTGTATGTGGAGAGTGGTTTGTTCCAATAGCAACATGCAACTCTTAGGGCTTTGCTGTTAGTGCAGTCAAAATCTCCACTGTAGGAAGAGGTGGCTTAAAGGAACCAGTGTCTGGCATTTTCCACTTTTGCTACAGACCAGAGGAACTTTCCTGGTTTGGGTGTTTGTGGGTTTCCTCTGGTGAAAACTGCATAGATATGGTATCTGTGATTATCCATCTAGTTGACATTGGTCAGCCAGGTTGGTGAGGAGAAGGGGGATGTGTTTGGAGTATTTCTAATTAAGTCAAAGGTACTGAATCACTCCTATTTGATAAAATCTATCTGGCATCAGTGTTTTGATTTCCAAATTATATTAATATTCATTTTTTCTAAGATCTAATCTCTACCAGGGCTGGACCAAGACATATGGGGGTTTGGGGAGTATGCCTGACCTAAGACTCTATGGCAAAATCTAAAAGTATTATTTTATGTTATAAAGACAATATGGAAAGATAATAAGAGGTTTAAATGAACTTAATCATAACTGTTCATATAATAAAGCTGCAACTGATATGCAATCTAGTTGTAGTATTAATTTCCAATCCTTATCAAGGGCATTCATGGAGAATTAGTCACACCTTTATTCTAATTATGTTTTGGATGTTCTTCAGCTCTTTCCATCTGGTTCTTCTTATCAACTGTCTCCAAGCTGTCTTAATTCCATGCTACTCTGGACAGGATGGTGACTTTCCATGAAGAGGACTTTTGGGACTCATGGTGGGCACTCCCTTGACCTCTCTTTTGGCAGATGCTCAATGTAACACAACAATATGTTCTGGGCTTGTCTTGTACTTTCTCTGCCCCAGCCTTGGAATCATCATTTCTCCAAGGAGCCCTGGTTCCTTTTAGTAGGGAATGGCATTTAGAAAACAAGATCTGGACACTAAGTGCCCACTACTACTGAAATGTTGTTGCTTCTGGGCTTTCTCTGTCGGAAAACTTGCGCACACACACACACAAACACAAACACATGTATATTTATTTCTATATCCACCCATATACTAAAAACCATGAGTTCATAAAGATACCTCCAATTCCAGTCCAATACCACAGGGTTTATTCTAGCCTTCTCTATTTCTATATTTATAATTTTCTTCTCCAACAGTAAGAAATTTGGCCTTTGTTATCTTTGATATATTTACTCATTTGTTCAATTGTAAAATCCATAGATAAGCCACTGTGAAAAACAAGCCTGCTAATTAGGGTTTGCCAAGTTTATTGGGTTTTGTTTCTGTTTTTGCCTTTGAGAGTACATAGTCAAAATATTGCGTTCAAAAGTTACTTGGGTTAGTTCAGTGTAATTATGTTATTCATCTGAAATATAATTAGATCTATTTTGTTTCTGATTATATTCCATTTTAGGGTTCTCTCCCTGATCCTTGCTGGTTTCATTTTGTTTTTTGAATATATAAATACTTACATGGTTTCAAAAGTCAAACTATCTGAAAAGGTTGTCCTATTACTTAAACATATTAGTATTAATTGCATTTTAAACAAAAATAAATAATTCTAAGCCATGGTGAGTATTATTAAAGAAAAAAAACCTTTAGTTTTTCTCTAATCGAGCCTTTTTATGTATTTTTTTGTTCTCGAAAATAAAAGTTAAACCTTTACTGGGTATAATAGCATAATGCACAATTACCAATTATTTCCTCTCTTTTCAAATTCTTCAGCAATCAAATGTAGAGGCTCTAAAATCAGGGATACAAGGTAAAATTCCTGAAAACCAGCTGGCTGAATTGTGGTTGAAGCTGATAGACGAAGTTATAGAAGACACGAGGTATAGTGATCTTGTTTCTCTCTCAGAATTTCCAGCCAAGCTCTTCTCTCTGAAATCCTAAGACTGTAAGAGCCTCTAGAATTGTCTCTAGTGTTTGTCTAAAAAACGAATTTGAACTATTCAAGCTTCTTAAAAGGCCCTCACTGGGAGGAGTCTCTGAATCACCACCAGGAAAAGCTCTACTTTCTGATTTGGTGCCAATTCTAAAGTAGCCTGGGGAGGCTGGGGCCCCACACCCAGAAGCCTGTCTCAGGGCAGCCGGGGGCAAGGGACAGGGGAGGGGCGGAGGGAGCTAGTGTGATGCCCACCGCCCTGGAGAAGGGTGGCTTCTGGCTCCCTCCCGCCGAGAACGGGGTCTGGGGGTGAAGCAGCAATTTTACCATTCAGAACAATGTTCCTAATTCATAAACATATTTTTAGAAATAGCCTTTTTACTTATTCTTTTATGGATGCCTAATGTACACTGTGGCCAGGCCTCTGTTAGGCAAAAACCCATAGATTTGACTTAACCACAGGACCTTTCATAACAGTGACTTCGGAAAACAGCTCAGATCTCTAATCATTTGGAATCAAAGGGGGAAGTGATTCATTCCAAACTCGTTTTAAATGTTGGCTAATAAAGCAGTGGACAGGGAAGTTCCAAAAGAAAAGGGCACTTCGTGCTTTCCACAAGCAGCTAGATCCACGGCCTATCTCCCCGCGCCGGGCTAATGCCTAAGTCACCCTGTCTTCTTGTGCCTTCTGGCGGTTGAGCCAGGTAATTGCAACGCGGCTGAAATCAAAGTATTGCCAGAGGCTTCAGTTCAGAATTTTAGAGCTGGGTCCTAACCATCATCTCCTCCAGTCTCCTTGTCTTGTAGATGAGATATCAGAGGCCCAAAGAAGTGAAATGACACGTCTGATGCCCAGAGTTGGGTTAACCGTCTCGACCCCTTTTCCTGCCACGTGTTCCATAGTCAACATCTGTTTGTCAAAGGGCTCCAGTGTGACTTCTGAGAGAACGGCTTCCAGATATATTTTTGCCTCAAAGAATCACTCGAGGGACTTAACCCTTCCAATGCATTGCTATAGTTATTAATGAAACCAAACACAAAAATTTGGTAATAACTTTTATATAGAAAATGTCTGAGAATTGTAAGATTTGTTGAGCAAATCACAGACATATCTATTTACACTTCTGATGTGAGCTGCTTTTGAAGAATCAAATTGGAATCTTTTTCAACTTTCCGTAACAAGAAATTCAGTGTTTAAGGGAAGTCATGCTAGGATTTCCTTCATTTAAGAAGCTGGGTGAAATTCAAGTGAGTGGAAATTCTAGGTGGGGACAATGTGACTAGAACTTCCTGAAATTGGTGACAGTCTCACCCTGGGTCCCACCAGCTGCCATAGCGGGAGGGAAGGCCTGGCAGAGGACGGCTAATTCTGGCCCCAGCTCGGCCATGCTCAGGAACCTTTGGGGATCCTGTCACTATATTTCCCAGTTCTCATTTTGAATGGGGACTTGGCCTACGTAAATGATTCTTAATCTTTTTGGAGCTCATGGGCCCCTTGGAGAATCTGATGAGATGATGTCAGTGATGAAGATGACCATGAGATGATGGTGATGACAGCATTATTTAGACAATACAATGCAACTGTTCCAAATATTCTCCATATGGTCATTCATTTCCTTCTCACAACCACCATTAAAGGTGTTTCTCACATTTGAAGGTAGGAGAACAGGAGAGTAAGTGACAGCCAAGAAAACAGAACTGGTGAAGAATAGTGGAGCCACGATTAGTACCCAAGTAGTTGGCTCCAACACCTGCATTCATCATTCTGTCACACTGCATGTTAACACAGACCCACACAGTTTTCTTAATAAGTTCCAGGCTTTTGCAGACCTCCCGAGGCTCACCTGTAGACTGCCTAAGGATGCCTAGTCCCTAAGTTAAGAACCTTGCAGCTAATTGATTTCTAACCTCCATTCCTCTTCCAACACGTTGTGGGTCCCTACAGTGATTCTAGGAAGCAAAAGAGAGGACAGCTAGTTTCTCCCAGCTGCGGCTGTTTCCATCTTCTTTCTAGTGTCTCCTTGGGCCTTAGGTTAATCCCTAAGACTTAAAAGTGCTTTGGAATTTGAATCCTCCTGTCTCCCTCCTGAACATTAAGAGACCATGTGGCAGGTCTGCTCTGGCAATGCCAGATACACTCAGCTCCACCTTAAACTAGGCAATGAGGCAATGCTTGTGGAATCAGTTAGGAGATTGATGTGGTTTGCAAGATGGAAACCTAACATAAATGAACTCAATAGTTCCGTTTCTCTCTCTTTCTTCCTGTCATCCTTTTTTTTTTCTTTTTATTTAGATACACGTTGCCTCTCACAGAAGGAAAAGCCAATGTCACAGTTCTGGATACTCAGATCCGAAAGCTGCGGTCCAGAGCGCTCTCCCAGATACATGAGGCCGCCCTGAGGATGAGGTCTGAAGCCACAGATGTGAGGTCCACACTGGTGGAAATTGAAGACTGGCTTGATAAATTAATGCAGCTGACGGAGGAGGTAAGACCTTTAAACTACACAAATGTCACCTGATATGAATTCTGTGGAATGATGCCAAGGATGGGAGTGGTGGAAGGAGAATTTACTACATTATCTTGGATTTTGAGCAGATCTGACAGATTATAAAAAAATCAAGGAGTCACTGGACTGGGAATGCTAATGAGTAATGGGGATGAGTGTCACTGAAATCAGGGCAGGAGAAGAATTTTGAGTTGGTGATCCTGGAAATGTCTTCAAAAGTGGACATTTGTCATTTTCACCGTACTGTCAGAGGATATTTTGAATGATGTTGCAGCAGCTCTATGTAGTACAGAGGATTAAAATGTCAGCTTTGGTTGGGGGCAGGAAGAGCTGGGTTTGAATCCTGGCTCTACCATGTGTGACTTTGAGCAAGTTATTCAACCTCTCTAAACCCCAGTTTCCCCATCTGTAAAATGGAGATAAACACAATGCTCACTTTGTATTGCAGCATTGGTGTGTGAAGATTTAAAGATGATGAATGGGAAGGGCTTAGCATAGTACAGGGCACAAGGAGGTGCTGGATAAATGTTGGCTGCCACTGTCCTTCCAAGATCAGGACAGTAGGTAGTAATGCGTTTATAGGCAAAAATACATTTGGAAAAAACATAGGGTTACTGATAATTTGTTTTCTAGTTTGTATGCTTTGGTGCTTCCACAGATTTCTATGGTGAACTTAGATCTCCTTTATAATCAGAAAAAAGGAGGTTTTTAAAAACTAAACTAATATTTCAGATTTGACAAATAATTGGATTGTGAGACTAAGACACTCCATGTCCTGTAAAACGTATGCAACCTGTAACCCTTTGACTGCTGCTGCTGGCTTTCTTCAAATGATGCTTGAGATGGGAGGGAGTATTTCAGAGCAGAGTAGGTAGAGCTTTTGCTGGGTGAAACTGCCCCTCTGTTCCCCTTGGCCACCCCCCAGCCTGCCTCCCAGCCCTGCAGGCTCACAGTGTGGTCCTAGAAGATATGAGTCCCAGGAATTTAGGACAGAGCTCTAACCACGGCATTTCAGTGCTAAATGGAGCCCTGAGGGTCCAGTCTGTGGGGTCTTCAGTCCTTCAGACTGACTGTAACTTTGACTCCTTTTCCACCAACCCTCGTGACCAGCCGCAGAACAGTATGCCTGACATTATCATCTGGATGATCCGGGGAGAGAAAAGACTGGCCTATGCACGAATTCCTGCACACCAGGTTCTATACTCCACCAGCGGTGAGAACGCATCTGGCAAATACTGTGGGAAAACCCAAACCATCTTCCTGAAGGTACATGTCTTCACTGTGTGATGTAAAATATACACAAATGCAATCCTTGTGCGCCTGAGAAGGGGCTGCATTATGTGATTGGCTGATTGGTGAATGGCAAGGGTGGTTGTGACCAATTCTAGCCCATTCTGGTCCCTTTCTCTTGGGCAGTAATTCTCAGAGAGTGATTTGAGGTTGACTGGTTTTCAATCAAGGACACCTCCTTAGATATTTTTGTTACATCCACATTATCGTGTCATTGTGAATGCTTTGCTTTCTGGCATGATTTTCCACTTACTTCTAATGTCTCATGCAAAGCAATGCCTTTCTTCCCTTCATTCTAGTGAGTGTTGGGGGAAAAAAAGAGAAGGTAGTATACATAGTCCATGGAATCTATTGCTCTAGCCACATGGGTCCTCAGATTGAAACATTTTGATAATTCCTACTTTAGGGCAGAGATTCTGAACATTTTTAGAGTCGTGTTAAGTGCCTGATGAAAGCTATTGGTCCTCTCCTTCAGGAGAACGCACATTGCTTGTGCATCCAATATCTTGCATAGAATTTGAGAGTTTCATAGAACCCATAAGCCGATCTGAGAACCCTGTATTAGTAACTGCTCCATGTGTGCACATGGGGAACCAAAGGAGGGCCTGGGTCCTGGAAACAGAGAAATCAGAATAGTTCCCATCTGTATGTTTTGACATCCTCTCTCTGACCAACCCCAACTGGTTTTCATTGAATTTAGGGGAGAGAAATAAAAATCAAGAAGAGAAAAAGTAGAGTCAGGGGAGAGTGTTCTCTTAAAACAAGGAGATATCTGCTAACTTTTAATAAATTTGCTCATTGCTCTTTAATCAGGAGGGTGTAAATAGAATCAGAATGATTATTTTCTTTCAAGTGTCTCTTGGTACAATAAATTTTACTTAAGATAGAACCACAATTATAATTGACCTCAGCAGTGGGTGGAAGCAAACTGATTAATAAATAAAACTTCACAGGGGTTGGGAGGGGAGACAAAGGCATCTTCTTTGTATTAGGTTTTAGAACTCAGTGGATAAACAGCAGAATGCTTTTAAGAGAATGTTTTATATATTTATTGATTTTGTTAATACTCATTATTATAGAGTTTAGGAAGCATTAATTCTGTGAATTTTTTGTTCTTGGGACCCCTTTAAAAAAATGGATGAAGACCCCACAGAGCTTTGATTTATGTAGGTTATGTCAATATTTACTGAAATAGAAATTGAAACTGAGAAATTTAAAAAATATTTATTTATTCATTTAACAATAATGATAATAAACCCATTATTAACATAAATTACATATGAATTATATATTTAATTTAAAATGTTAACATAAATTATACATTTTTATAAAATATAACTATATTTATGTAAAAAATCTGAAAGCAGAGTGATCATATTTTACAATTTTACAAGCTTCTTTAATGTCTTGCTTAGCAGGAACTACAACTGGCTTCTCATAACTGCTTGTGCATTTAAGTTGATAGAATAAATTATTTGGTTGAATTATATGAAGAGAATCCAGCCTCACAGAGATATATAGTCAGAAAAGGGAAGAGTATTATAATAACCTTTTTGGATAATTGTGGATATTCGCTTTTGACATAACACCAAACTCAAGTAGTAGCTTTTAAAAGGTTGATTGTCATGTGAAATCTGAAACTGTATCAATAAGTTTTTCATACTCAGTTACATTAAAATCTAATGGACTTTCTTGAACTTTGAATGACTCTTATCCACGCATGATTTTGTAACTTCAAGTATGATCATTTGGAAAACATTGGTTCACTGAGTTATGCAGATCTTCTAATGATGCATTTCATCATACAATATTGCAAAAAAATCACATTTTTATCACATTTGTTAATATCACTTATCACAAAAGTCTTTATGTATTGGGAAGCTACCAAACTCACTGCGACAGATACAAGTTTTCCAAAACTCTGTTTTTTACTTGAAAGCTTGAATTTTGTCATTGGCAACAAATAAAGACAGCTATTTTCCTTGAAATGAGAGGCTTACTGTATGTTAAAGAAAATGCCCCAAACTCAAATATGAACAACCATATTTGTCAATCATTGTTTTAAGTAAAAATGATGTTTCATTTTTAAAAACTCTAGTTCAATTTGCAGCTCAAAAAATTGCACAAGAGCTTTTTTGCTCAAGACAACCATCATATGCTAATTTGCAGCAGGAGCGGTTTGTGTGTACTTCCCATTTCGTCACACAAAATATTAAAAACACATGTATTCAAGGGTCAAGACTTAATAAGAATAATAACTTTCACTGCTTGATCAAGAGAATTCTTCAGTAAACCTGGCGTTTTGTTTTCTTTACTGAGATTGCATAGTTACTATTACTTCTACTGTTACTACTGGGTACAGTTTGGGGTCACTGCCTTGATTCCTGGTACAGTGCCAGGAGTGTTAGCCACTATTGCTTTTGCACCATCAGTGCAAATGTCAATACAGTGAAGAAGATAAATACCATGTTAGTGTTATTAGGAAAATTAGTTTGACCTTGTGGACCTCCTGAAAAGGTCTCAGGCAGGAATCCATTGCTCACACTGATTCGCTGCTTTAGTTATTTTAATCTTTGCTGTAGGGTCATTTGGAAATATTTTAACTAAAGCAAACATAAAATTAGACTGGTGTCAGCAATGATTCAGTCTTGCTTTTGGCTTTAACTTAATGTCACAGTCCATGCTGAGCCCAGTATAATCTAACGTGTTATTGTTCACCTCACAGTATCCGCAGGAAAAAAACAGTGGGCCAAAGGTGCCTGTGGAATTGCGAGTGAACATCTGGCTGGGCTTGAGTGCTGTTGAGAAGAAGTTTAATAGTTTTGCAGAAGGAACTTTCACCGTCTTTGCTGAAATGGTACATTTAATGACATCATGATCTTTTCTTCTTTGGTGGGAGAAGGAGTACTCTTACTATACACCCATGCACATACATGCACATCCAGCCATCATTACCACCACCTAAAACCCCATCCAAGGGACCTTAACCTAAGGGCATAGGAGAAGATCTTCTTGAGGTTTTATTGTCAACATTGGAATACACCAGGGTGATTAATGCCTTTATGTGATAATTCCAAGAGGTGACCTCCACCCCAGTCTCACCAGTGATACTGAAAATGGGTGCCCTTCTAGCTTTCAGAGCTAGAATTCAATAATAGTCACACTGGTGATTGATGGTGGGGTACTAAGTAGAGTACACACACCCACTCAGACACACACACTCAGACATACACTCAGACACACACTCAAACACACACTCACACACACACATATTATGCACCAACCCAGGCAAGGGGACACTTAAAATGTTCAGATCTTGATAAGCTTGCTTGGGGTGGAGGGTCTTTAAACCGAGGGAGACCCATCCCACACTTAGGGGAAGTCTCAGATGGGTCTGCCCAAGGACAAAGAAAATGCTGCCTGAATACTTCAGAAACAACAGAGATAATTTGTAAAAACCTTCACTGAGTTTAAAACCCACTTAGTGAATTGAAAGTCTCATTACAATTAAAGTAATGAAAACAATTTTCACAAACTTTTACAGCTAACAGTAGAGTTATTTTGATTTTTTATACTATTTTTAACTCAAAGTGCTTATTGATTTAAATTTACTAGATGTGTTTGGTAAGTTTCTTCTGACAATTTTCAATGAACTTCACTCTATAGACAGGCCTCCATGCTCAAAATCCATAAGGAGAAACTATCTTCCATCTAGCTAATCTATAAACCTGTTCCTGCTACCCACTACTGTACCTAACAACTGGTTCAGGACTGTGGCTCTGATGTGCTTGCTGGGCAAGAAACCCATGGCCATCTTTTATTTTTACTTTTTATCCATTCAACAGTGCCTGGCATGTAACAGGTCCCTATAAATAGATATTGAATGAACAAATAAATGATGATAGAATTTATCCACCCAACCATCCATCCATCCCTCCATCCCTCCATCTGTCCATCCAAGCTTCTAGGGAGTGGGGTCTTTATGCCAGGCACTGAGCCAGGTGCTGAAGATGATGAAGAAGCCAAGCCTCATCCTCAAGGATCTCAAAATCTCCTGCAATGACTGTAAAACTGGGTTTCTTGTTAAACGTGCAGACACCCAGAGCCACCCTGGGGATTCTGACTCTACAGTTTAGGTTAGGTTAGGGATTCGCACCAGAGGTAGATGTGGGGCATCAGTGGACCACTTTAAGAAACAATGGAAAGTGTGGAAGACACGCACAAACAAATCCTTACAGCTCGGGCTTGGAGGTGCTAATGGAGATCAATAGAGGGTGAGCTGGAGGCCACTGGGGAGGCCCTGAGTGGAGGATGTTGATGTCCAGCCGGCTGGGCAGTGTGGGGTGGGGACACCAGGGCGTACATAAGGACAGGCTTGTTTCTGCCTTCCTGCAGGATTTCTTGGCATTCACCTGCCCTCCAGCTCTGTGGCTGTGGCCAAGCCAGGAGAAGCTAACCCTGAGCAACGATTGACCAGCCCAGGGCGCCCTTCTACTCTTTCCCATTTCCAGATCCTTCCCTGCATAGAGTGGAGCTCAAGCTGCAACTCATGTTGAGAGATGACCCACCCATTTCACTTGTATTGTGTGACTTGCCAGGAGGGGCAAGTTAATCACAATAATGGGAATTTTACTGGTTCTTGCCTTCATGTGCTAATACCAGAATTTAGTTCTCTACAAAATTTCCCCCCACAATTTCTGGGAGTCTGTGAGGTACTTCCTCATGAATCTTTGTTTTGTACTGTCCTGCCTCACCGCTGCTGGCTACAGGCCACAGCCCTCAAGGCCACTGGAGGCTCCGTCTCTGCTGCTGCTGCCTTTTTGTCCCTGCCAAGGTCCTTGCCTGGATTTCATCAATACGAGAGCCATGCTGGTTTCCAAGCAGAAACAGCAGGAATGCTTTGCTCCTCCATTCTGTGACCTTGTCACATGTCCCCAAGGCTCACTGTCCCTTGTGATAACAGCTCCTTTAGCTTCTGCCTGAAGCTCATCTTCCCTGCAGGCTCAGAGCCAGCATCTGAAACAAGCACTGCTGTGTCCTCTTGATCCCAGTTTCCTCATCAGGCCCCTACTCGAATCTCCTTCCTCATCTTTCAGCCAAAAACTTAGCTATGGCTCGTGCACATCATCTTCTCAGTGGGTTCATCAGTAGAAAAATGGAAATTCCAGTTTGAGCCCAAACAGCCACACTCATCACACGGGCAAATCTCAACCCTTTCTACGGTTGAGGGAGGGAAGAGCAGACCATCGTAGATTAATAAATTCTAACTTGGAAAGGAATGTCTTGGAAACCAGAGTCTGCTCCTGTTACTAAACCTGCTTCCCAGAAAGGTCTTTGTCTACCTGCCATGCTAGGGAGGGAATTAAGGCTCATAACTTTATGAGTTATGAGCCTTCAACTTATGAGGGCTTTTATAGGTATTTAAATGATAAGGTTCAAAGAACTATTTTGAACCATTCAAAATAATAATAGAAACAACTAGCATGGTATATCACCGTTTACAAAGCACTTTCATAATCATTTGCACGTTTGAACTACAGAACGACGCTATAAGAGAGGTAGTGTTATCCCCAGTTTTCAGATGAGAACACCAAGCCTTAGAAAAATGACTGATTTATTTAAAGTTGCAAAATCAGTAACAGCCCTACTTAGGTCTACACTTTCTGAGCATAAACCTTTTTTGCTTTCTGTGGTTGTCTTGGCTAAGTCCTCAATGAACTTGAACATTTATGGGCTGGCTTTAATTCTTGCTCTCTGATGATATTTCTCCAATTTCATTTCTTTTTTTAATAGTATGAAAATCAAGCTCTCATGTTTGGAAAATGGGGCACCTCTGGATTAGTGGGACGTCATAAATTTTCTGATGTGACAGGAAAAATAAAGCTCAAGAGGGAATTCTTTTTGCCTCCAAAAGGCTGGGAATGGGAAGGAGATTGGATAGTGGATCCTCAAAGAAGGTAAGTGTTCCATTTTCTGAGGGGAAAAAAAAGGATACCATAAAGACTTTCCCTAGAAATTATTAGATGGATTGTTTCCATCATCATTCTTGATAATATTTATATAACTAAGGGGTAAGTCTATGGAAATTTATAGATAGTTGAAAGGTCATCATTCTCCCATGGGCACTGGCATCATCTTATTTAATCTTGACTACAGCCCTACAAGAGAGGTAGTGGCACACATTATGACGGGTCTGAGATTGCACCCGACTTGAGACTAACAAGGTCACCCGCCATGGTTTCATGGATGCCGGCAGAAGACACTTGACTCCTGGTTCAGATAAAAAGGACTTTATTGCCCACAGCAATAGCAATACCAGAGTATCAACATTTTCTCTAGTTCCCCATGCTCCAGTTCTCACAGGGTGACTTGTAGAGGGCCAGGTGACACTTACACATGCAGTGGATTGAGTTACAAAAGAGGAACCCTGAGCTGAGGGAACCCAAATGTTTTACAGTGAATAGTAAGCAGGCTGGCCCTTCGCTCTGGAGCGAGACCATCTCTGTCTTCCAAAACTATTCCCCATGTAAATTTCTTGAAAAGATAGTCCATAACATAGGTAGTCAGTGCCTCAGCTGGCAAGATGTGCAGAAATGCAAGAGACTCACAGAGAATTATCTCCCAACAAGAAGTAGTAGCATCTCCACTGTGCAAACAAGGAAGCTGAGATCTAGAGAGATTAAGTAACTTGTCCAAAGGCTCACATCCTGTAAGCAGTAAAGCTGGGGTAGAATCTGAGTCTAGCTGGGGCACCCAAACCAGCATTCAACTATTGTACTGAAATGCCTGCAAGAAGCACTAGAAGGTACACTTTAAATGGGTGAATTGCATGGCATGTGAATTATATCTCAGAAGCTGTTATTAAAAAGAAAGGAAAACTAAACAGTAGAGGGGAAAGCATGCTTCTCCTGCAGTCCAGGGCACACTAAAGCCTGGCTTCTAGATATTGCCAACAGCATTAGAGCTAGCACTCCCTCTTTTTGCTGCCTCATGACCGCACAATTGAGTTTGGGGGAAACAATCTTGTGAAGTGGGATCTTAAGGCCTCCAACCAGAGTTTGGTCTCTCTGTCATTTGTTTCCTATACCCACAAAGGCATTGGGGGTTGGGGGTGGGGGGATGAGACACAGGCCTGTGAAGGTCCAATGTTAGCACACGATTGCTCTCAACTCAGGACGGCTTGCTTTGAATGGACTTGGGGGAGATGGGTGTGGAGAAGAATAATGATATTTGCATTAGACAGAGGGAAGGAAGGTTAGTGAGGACAGGGGAAGAGAAGGGGGAATCGTGATGGAAAAAGCAGAAGGCCGAGCGTGTCCGGGCTGGATGGGATGCTGGAGGCCTCAGCCAGGGCTCTTCTTTTCCTTTTCTGGGGCCCGGAGAAGTGATGGACGGATCCGAGTTAGACAAATGGTTAGGATTCTTGTTTTCTGATTCCTTTCCAGTGCTTGATTCTAGGGGAGGGGATTGCAGGGAAAGACACAGAGGCAGTAAAGGAAAAAGAACCCTCCTTGGAGTGGGTGCCTGGCAGAAGACTTGAGTCTAAGTTGGAACCTCGGTGCTTTCCTCTCTGAGCTGTCAAAATAGTTCCAAATCTGAGAGGAAAATTATCATGGCAGAGAGTTAGTATGGATGTCTCAAGTGCTCAAATGGAGTTTGGAGTCTTAAATGACCTGGTTTGGCTGTCTGTCTAAGAACTACCCCGAAAATGTAAACTCCTCCCTTTGGAGTTACGTAGACCTAGCAAGCCTTGAGTAAACGTTTCCACACTTGGCTTCACGAGACTGTCTCCACACCATTTGCAAAAACAGGGGCCATGCGGGGGACGACTCCCTGTTCTTTTGAACTGTAAGCCAAGTTGTGAGAAAGCTGAACAGCCCTGCACTGAAACAGAAACATGCTCCCTAGAAGAAGCTGCCCACAACACTGTTTTCCCAGTCCCCACCCTGATTACCAAGAAGGAGCAACCTTGCTAATTCGAAGAGTTCTCTATAATTTAGGTCGCATGGTTCCAGCAGGCCCTTGCTTCAAAGGAATGTCAAAAGCGATTAGTACAAGGGGGAGTTTGGAGTGTGGTCCCAAGAGGGGTAGGGCGAGGAGGGAGCTGGTACCACTCCCAGGGTGCGGATGCTGCCCGGCCATTGGCAGTAACTGGGGCTGCCGGGGGCTGTTTCTGCAGCTTGCTGACTGAGGCGGATGCGGGTCACACGGAGTTCACTGATGAAGTCTACCAGAACGAGAGTCGCTACCCCGGGGGCGAGTGGAAGCCAGCAGAGGACACCTACACAGATGCGGTGAGCAGGCTGCTCAGGAGAGAAACCCTCCCACGCGATCACCTCTGAATCATGATCTGCTGGGAACCCACCAGGCTGGGCTTCACCCTCTCTCTGCTTCGTTTTCTGTTCGGAATGGTCTTCCTCTCATGACTTAAGCCACACGAGTGCCACGACAGTTACTTTCTATAGAATAGAAATAAGGCCCATTTCACCAGATGTTGGTACATGGTAAAGTCTGGGGCGTGTGAATTTTTTAGGGTAAATAAGTATTTATTATTTAACTAGTTTTAAAAATCTTAACAAATGAAATGTTCCTGTCTTTTAAAAACCCAAACAGCATGAAAAGAAATGAAAATTAATTCTTCCCTCTGATTTGTATTCGACTACCCCAAAATAGCCTTGACAGCGGATATATAACTTTTTTTTCCCTGCCTAAATAGAATTGTGTTGTACATAGAGTTCTCTGACTTGTGTGTTTCACATAATAATATATCGTGGATATCTTTTGATATCAATGCATATATATCTATGAGCTTTTAAAAAAATGCCTGGAGCCAGGTGCCATGGCACACGCCTGTAATCCCAGCACTTTGGGAGGCCGAGGCCGGAGAATTGCTTGGGACCAGGAGCTTGAGATCAACATGGGCAACATAGTGAGAGCCTGTCTGTACAAAAAATTAAAAATTGGCCAGGCATGGTGGTGCACATCTGTAGTCCTAGCTACTGGAAGGCTGAAACAGGAGAATTGCTTGAGCCCAGGAATTTGAAGTTACAGTGAGGTAGGAGCAGATCACTGCACTCCAGGCTGGCCAACAGAGTGAGACCCTGTCTCTTAAAAAAAAAGGCTGGAGAACTGGAAAATGTTTTATTATATGCACCTACTTTACTTATTTAATTAATCCCTTCTTCATGGACATTTAGGTGCTTTTTCCCCTTGTCTTTGATTTTTATAAACAATGCAACATGTATACATTTTTATTTGCTTATAAAAGTTTATCTGTAGGAAAGATCCTTGGATTTGCTTGGCTGAGGTTTAAATATATATAACATTTTGATAAATACTGCCAATATGCTTTTCAAAGAGGTTTTATAAATTTGTATTTCTAGCAACAGCGTAAGAGAAGGCTGTTTGCCTAAACACTCACCATCCCACTGTATCATCTTTGTCAATACATGGATAAGTGGTATCCTGTTGTTATTTCAATTTTCACTCTCTTAATTTAAAGTGAAGCTGAGTGTTTTTCCACATGTTTATGGGCTACCTTTAGTTCCTTTACTTATGAATTTTCTTTTCACAACTCTTATCAATTTTATGCAAACTTAAGTCAATATTTCACATAATCTTTGCTGAATCTTGTGCGACTAACATCATGAGCCTCCAGTAGCGTTTCTTAGTACTTGAAAACATGTCTTTAATGTTTTATCCATTCTCTGATGGGTTCTTTTCTAGATAAACCCTCATAAAGATCATTGCAACATTTTATAATATTGAGTTGGACCACATGAAACTGCTGAGATTCCACCACTTTGACCTACAAAGACAGCAATTTTACATGGTGCAGCCTAATGCTATTCTCTAATAGAAAAACAGAAGGGAATTTAAACAATTTTTATGCAGCAATTGTGCATACATAAAGGTTAGAGATTTTTCTTGAGTGAAATGGATCTTTAAGGTGGCATCGAAGTAAACCTGTGGATACTGTAGTTAAGTGTGAGGAACTGTATCTCACCCTTTCCAACTTGCTGACATTGTGGCTTATCTCTCTTCTTTGTTTTTGTTCTTTTGTTTTCTGTTTTTAAAGAACGGTGATAAAGCAGCTTCACCCAGCGAGTTGACTTGTCCTCCAGGTTGGGAATGGGAAGATGACGCGTGGGCATATGACATCAATCGAGCAGTGGATGAGAAAGGTGACATTTCACATCTATTACCTGACTAGGGGCTGTATAGCAGGGCCCTGGTTAACCAGAGTAAAGGTTTTTTGGGAAGGAGGGTGGGGTCTTACCTCTGCTAGTCTGTGGCACTCAGATCATGGGGTGCTATCTGTGACTATTCAAATGTAGAATCTGAGGGACAAGCAAATGGTTGGACAGGTGCTGGTTGGGGGGATGTTAAGAGTGAAAAATATGCTTGTCTAAGTGGTCTTGTTGCTTAAAAAAAGAGAAAAATATCCAGTGATGGGGGCCAACTGGTTGGGCTTTGAGATACTTGGGGATCCAGGATGGGTGTTCAGGAGGGAGGTGGAGTTTGGGTTTTCTGTATTCTAACCATACCCCATAATCTCCCTGGGAACATCCCACTCAGGGGCCCCCAAGCTCAGAAAGGAGAACTGTAAAATACCTTAAAAGTCTCCCTATGCAGATTATTGACATAGCTTCTGTAGTGGTATAGATCTTTTTCATGAATAGTAATCTAAAGTCAAGATTTAAATCAAAGAAAATTTGATTTTTTTCCTTATAAGAAGGAATACTGCATGGAAAGAACTACCATTGATACTGAAGATTTCAAATCAAGTTCCTTGCTGATCTTGATGCACATAGCAGGTTGTAGAATAATCGTTAGCATTGGTTGAACATTAACTGTGTGCTAAGTGTGGCCCTCATGCTTTGCATACATTATTTTGATTGTGTTAAAATACTGTAACCCTATAAAAAGATGTATTTTGCCTTTATAATGGGGAAATTAGGCCTTAGGTAGGTTACCAACTTGCAGGAAACTTATTTCATAAACAGTCAGCACCTGGTAGTGTTGGGATTTGAATCCAGATTGTGTGACTACATGGCCCACACCCTTCCCACTGTCTCCTTCTGCCTCTTGAACTGTGTTTTAATCTTAGATGCACTGAATTACCTTGAATGACTAGAGGCATAAAAAATGAAGGACAACTTTTTTGAGGAGGGAGCCAGGGAATGAGGCTGTATTCAGTCTGGCTGAATCCCAGCAAAGTGAAAGGAGCTGTGCATGCAGCCATGACAGCAGAGGACATCTGGGGGCAGTGAGAGTGACTATTTCTTGGAGGTTTATTTGGCGATCTGGCAAATGCATCTCTTTCGGGTAACCTTTTACACACTCTGTTCCAGGCTGGGAGTATGGGATTACCATTCCTCCTGATAATAAGCCCAAGTCCTGGGTTGCAGCAGAGAAAATGTATCACACTCATAGGCGGCGAAGGTTGGTCCGGAAACGCAAGAAAGATTTAACACAGACGGCTTCCAGTACTGCAAAGGTAAGAGAAGAGGGGACGGGAGCTGGACTGGGGAGCTCTGCCTTCCAGACCACACAGAGCTCCAGTTAACTAGGAATTTCTGCAGAAGCCATTTGCAAATCCAGGGCTTAACGCTGCACTCAAGGGTTCTCAAAGTGCGTCCACCCCGACAGCAATGCCTCACCTGGGAATTTGTTAGAAATGTCTCACCCCAAACCTAGTGATTTAAAAATTCTGGGGGTGGACCCAGCAATCTGTAGTTCAACAATCCTTCCAGGTGATCTGGAGGCAAAATGTTGAAAACCGAGCTGTTAAAAGAAACTGAAATTATTTTAGCAGCATAATATAGTAGTGTAAATAGCTCAAGACTTGGAACAAGATATGTAAGGATTCAAATCCCAACTTCACTTTCTTTCTCATCTGCAAAATGGGAATAATATCTATACCTATCTAATTAGGGATTAAATGGAATAATAAAAAATTAAATTAAATAATAGTAAGTGGCATGTGTAGAAGTGTCCTTCTATAATGCCAGGTACTGAATATGCATCATCTACAATCTTTAAAGTCTAGATTTTATGTATATTTTACAGATAACACTCACAGAGCTTAAAAAGACTTGCTTTAGGCCTTATGTCTAGTGAGTGACAGAGTTGGTGTTTCAACCCAGGCTAGGCTAATTCTAAACAGGAACTCTTTCTATTTTTTTTTTTTTTTTTTTGAGACAGAGTCTCACTTTGTTGCCTGGGCTAGAGTCCCATGGCGTCAGCCTAGCTCACAGCAACCTAAAACTCCTGGACTCAAGCGATCCTTCTGCCTCAGCCTCCTGAGTAGCTGGGACTACAGGCATGCGCCACCATGCCTGGCTTATTTTCTATATATTTTTAGTTGGCCAATTAATTTCTTTCTATTTTTAGTAGAGATGGGGTCTCGCTCTTGCTCAGGTTGGTCTCAAACTCCTGACCTTGAGCGATCCACCCACCTCGGCCTCCCAGAGTGCTAGGATTACAGGCGTGAGCCACTGCACCCGGCCAGGAACTCTTTCTAGTCCACAAAATTGCTAACTCTAGTATGTGCTATGAAGTTATTTTTGTTAGATAGTCAGCTTTTGGGAGCAAAAATAGAGCCATAGTCATCTTTGTATCTTCCTTGCTAACTCATGAAAGTGCTCCTAATAGATAATATATTTAATAGTAGCATGAATGAGCTCATGAATGAATGAGTCTTTATTATTGAATTAGCCCATCCTGATGGGGTGAGAAGTTTCTAGAGGTGCCTGACCCTCTCCTTCCACACGAGAGCACCAAGGTGAAGTGGAAGAACACTGAGCCATCGGTCAGAAGGCTCGGGACGTGGCCCAGCTCTACCAATGAGTGTTCTGAGACTTTGATCATGTCCCTAACCTGCCTTACTCTTGGCTATGTGGAACAGTTCATTGCCACTGTCAACATTACTAGAGGGTCGGTTCCAAGATTGAGGTTAACCTGCATTTTACATTTATTCAAAGTGAAAAAAAATAGACCCAACAATAATAATTATCCACATGGAGCTCTTATTTCTAAGATCCTAAATATTATTCAGTATTATTTTACATTTATTAAATCCAGTCATACTTTTAAGATATTTAAATAAAAGTTCTGCCACTAAACTGTCGGCTACATGATGGCAAAGACCTTTTGTGTCTTCTTCTTCACTGCATCCTCAGCCCTTAACACAATCCCTGTCACATAGCTGGGCACTCATACTTGTCGAATGAACAGAATATAACATTGAAAACTGAGATCATTTGTATATCAATAGTTTTTAAGCTGAAAAGTACCATACTCATTAGTTATTAGTTATTACAGAAGTAATATACTCTGATCTATTCATTTAATTATAAGTTATGGCAAACTATTAGCTTAGCAAGGCATTTAAACCTGGGGAGGGCTATCATTTTTTCCTCCATATATAAAATGAAGATAATAATGTTTTCCAAACTGCACCTCAATAGCAATGTTCTTATGAACTAAGGAAGTGAGAAAACAGAAAGCAATTTGAGAAAGAATCCACTTATTTATCAAACCTCTAAGTATGAATCAGGTGCCTTTGCTGAAGGTATGTCCACCACACGCAAGCATCTCATTGTACTGCGATTGCCTGGTGCTCTCCCTCTATCCCACAGTCCGGCTCTGCAAGGGCAGAGATCCTGTCTGCTTTTTCCTTTCTTTTTTTTTTTTTTTAATTTCAAAATATTAAGTGGGCCTATCTGTTTTATTTTTTCTTTGCTGTGTCCCCAGCTCTAGCACAGTGCAGAATAGATTTTACTACTACATATTTGTTGGTTGACCAAATGACCTGTTTTTATCAATATAAGGACTATTGCTATTATCATTAAAATTTTTACTTCTGTTTTAGGCCATGGAAGAATTTGAAGACCGGGAGGGCTGGGAATATGCTTCTTTAATTGGCTGGAAGTTTCACTGGAAACAGCGTAGTTCAGACACCTTTCGCCGCAGACGCTGGAGGAGAAAAATGGCTCCTTCAGAAACACACGGTGCGGCTGCCATCTTTAAACTTGAAGGTGCCCTTGTAAGTAATAAGTAGCCAAAGTGCAAATAATATTGGTATAGAGGAAATATCTGAGTGCTGGATACAACACTGCTGACTCCATAGAGGTCCCTGTGATCCCACTACTATAAGACTGCAAATAGGTTAAGGGAAAGTTACCCATCCTAGGTGCTCAACAATTCTTATGGAATAAATACACCATTAACACAAGAAAAATTCTAAGAAATACTGTTGCAGACACACACCTGTTGCACCCAACATTTTCCAAATACATCTGTTCCAGGACCCCGTTTTAGGTAACATCTATTAACATCCCAGGCACAGGCTCCTTGGATCATGCTTGGAAGCTGCAACTGTTCAACAAACCAAAAAAGTTAAATATACAGATGTGAGGGGGAGGAAATCCAAGGGATGACTCACAAAATTAGAGAACAATTCATACGGAGGCACAATAAAGAAAACAGGGAAGGAAAAAGCACACAGGTGGAAGGAAAGAATAATAAAATGGCAGTGAGTGGGGGTCTAAACCAATATGGTGGTCAGGAGCCACTTCCAAACACAGTCTATTTTTGTATTTCTGCACTCTGACCTCATTGTATTCCTCGGCTGCTGCTATTTCTCTTCCTCCACCCATCTTTCTAGTCCACTTATTTGTCCTCTACGTTTTTCCTCTTTTCCCCCCTGTCTTTCTGCAGCAGGGTTTGGCAAACCTGGGCTCGAGGTAGGAGGGCTGGCTCTCTGCTGCTGTCCAGCTAAGTGACTTTGGGGAAGTCACTGGGCCTTCTTCATCTTTAAAAATGGTGCGATTGGACAATTAAATCTTGTGAAAGCCACCATTCCATTTGTTTGTGATTCTTGCCTCTTGATTGTTTTTAGGCAGTGTTCATTGACTTTTCTGCCTGTTACTGTAGGGGGCAGACACTACCGAGGACGGAGATGACAAGAGTGGGGAGAAACAGAAGCACAGCGCCACCACCGTGTTTGGAGCAAACACTCCCATTGTTTCTTGTGATTTCGACAGTGAGTTTTAAACATGACTTTGTGAATTCCGCTTCTATAACTTTTATTTTAAGAAATTTCTTTGAATCTCTTAATGCAAACATGAATTTCATTTTCATCACTTGAAGAAGAGGATTTTTTAAAATATAGTTTTAAAAACTGTATCATATATGGAGTGAAGAGTGGTCAAATCACTGATTTTAACATCGCCTGTCTAATATGTACTCATTCTGTCTAGTAAGCCCCCCAAACTATTATTTTAATTAGGAAAAAAAGGCTCAAATATAAATCAAGCATGGTTTCAATGATAACCTTCTGGGATTTTGGAATAGGGCAGACCTTCTCTATAATAATAGCAAATACTGGTGTAGATCTTAGCAGGTACCAGAAACTGTACGCATAGTAGCTTGTTTGATCCTCATAACAACCCTGTAAGGTAGATGATATTGTTCCCATTTTACAGATGTGGGAACCAAGGTACAGGAAGACGAAATAACTTGCCCGTGGTTTTATAGCTTGTAAGCACTAGAGAGAAGATTTGAACTCAAGTAGTCAAGCTCCCAGAATCTATGGACCGAATCACAGTGCTCCACTATCTCTCAAACTGTGTGTGTGTGTGTGTGTGTGTGTGTGTGTTAATATGGTGATAAAGAGAAGGAGTATGAAGATTTTGAAATATCAAAGAAACTTTTAGCAAATAACTTTCCCAGATCTGGTGTTGAAGGAGTATAGAAAGCCCAATTTCTATAACTGCTGGAGACCTAGTTGCATTTTAAACATCTGTGATGACAAGCAGTACCGTACATCCAGGTAGTTTACGGCAGGAGTAATGCTCTCCTGACTGACACAGTGGCATTTGCTTACAATAGTATTTTTTAAAAATAGGTTTTATTTTACAGGAAATAGAACTACTTTGGGAGGATACATTGTCATTATTATATGTGCTCTTTACTGTGGGGAACTGGATTGGGGTGACCCATAATGCATCTTAAATATATATTATCTCCAAATATTCCAGAAATAGAGCAGTTTGTAGTGTTATATTTCTTATAAGTAATCTCCATCCTGGTTTCTTATTTTTAGGAGTCTACATCTACCATCTGCGCTGCTATGTCTATCAAGCCAGAAACCTCATGGCTTTAGACAAGGACAGCTTTTCAGGTAAAGGAAAAAATATGCTACACATCACTACATAGTGGGCTGTCTTGATTCCACCTCTCATCGAGTAGATGCTTTTTGTCATCTCTAACAACAAAAACCCTTTCCATGTTGAGATGGGTTTGGTATGCTTAAAGCAAACTGCTCAGTCATTAGATAAATAATTACTGAGTGCTTTCGTCACAGTTGTTGGGTGCTAGGGACACATAGAAGATCCATGGTCTTTTGATACTAATAACGATTAATTGATTAAGTAATAAAAAGCAGCAAGAATAGCGATTTCTGATCTCTATTTATACACTTGGCTGTATTTTTATTTCTGGGCCCTTGGGTTGATTGGTAAGTTAAGATCCTTTACGTTTTTTGTAGCTCTCTGAAGGTGACAAAAAGATCACAACCAGTTCACCCCTTTGCCTATAGCACCAGACTTTGGCAGAGCTTCCCTGGGACTCCTATGGAAACAGCCTTAAGGCATTTTCCTGACACTCTGGCACGTTCACACCAATTGTGAAGCATGTTCCAAGTGCCAATGTTAACCAACATTTGTGAATGGTTTTACTTTTCTTACAAATTAGACCGGATTCAAGGTGATCCCTAGAATCCACATCTCCAAAATGTTTTAGAAGACATTTTCAAATATTCCCCACCAGGGGGCACTCCATCACTGAAAGTCAAAGAATCCTTTCCAAATAACTTGACTAAAGGTTCAAAAATCTCTAAGCACATTCTTTGCAGTTCGAGATACAAGATCTATCACCAGGGCAAAGGCAAAGAGTTCCATTTATATGACATTGCTATCCTGCCATAAAACCAAGCACCCTTTGGTCTTATGCAAGAATTTCAGGTTAGACATTAAGTTATTGCTTAGATAAGTCAGCCCCCAGGTAACTGCAAAAAGGTTTGATGAAAGTATTTAACATGAAGGAAAACATTGATTACTTCATAATATATAAAATTGCATTTAGTTCATTCTCAATATGGTAAAACAAAGTTTTCTGCTTTTATAATGCTCAGATTGTAAACTCTATGAGCATCTGAGTCTTTCCTGGTACAACTGTACTTCGGAGACCTGACACTCAATAAGTTATTTGCTGAATGAATGGATTACCACCTACATTAGAAATAATGATAATAGCTAGTATTTATCAAATACTCCCTATATGATGGGCTCTGTCCTAAGTGGTTCACATTCTTCAGATCATTTCATCCTATCAATGCCATGAAGCAGATATTACTTTCATAGGGTAGAGGAGGGAAGATTGAGCATTTTTCCCCTAAAGTCATGTAGCAGGGGTGAAGAGGGGTTAGAATGCAAGTGCGTGTGTGCAGAGTTGAATGCAGAGCCTGCATTCAACCATGAGTGCAGGACCCTTGCAGAAAAAGACTGTGTGGGGACACACTCCAAAGAAAGAGCCCTCAGTACACATCAGGGCCTCATTTCGGGTCCCTCTGCTGCAGTGCCAGAACCTGCCTCAGCACGCCTGCTCCCTAGAGACCCTGTCTCCAGGTGGATGAGGACAGTCCACAATCACTGTATCCAGAGGAAAAGAAGCTGTTGCACTGAGTGGTTCTGGGGAGTTAGACTTTAGCCGTGGTCTCACTATTATTCCTTTTTTTCTGTTTCAGATCCATATGCTCACGTCTCCTTCCTCCATCGAAGCAAAACCACTGAGATCATCCACTCCACCTTGAATCCCACATGGGACCAAACAATTATATTTGATGAAATTGAAATCTATGGGGAACCCCAAGCCGTTCTACAGAACCCTCCCAAAGTTGTCTTAGAACTTTTTGACAACGACCAAGTGGTAGGTAATTTAGAATTTCTGAGATGACTTGGGGGAATGATGGAGATTTGAAGGGATGTTTGTTGGGAGATTTAAGGATGTCTTATTTCTCTAGGGCAAAGATGAATTTTTAGGACGAAGCATTTTCTCTCCTCTGGTGAAACTACACTCGGATATGGACATCACGCCCAAACTCCTTTGGTACCCAGTAAGGAACGGAGACAGGGTCTGTGGGGATGTCCTTGTCACTGCAGAGCTGATCCTGAGGCACAAGGTACACTGCCGTGTTCTCACTCATGCGTTCCCACAGCTGCTTAAAACAGCTGCTCATAATTCTAAGCACCATTTGCTTGAACTAAGGGTAGCATTGACATTGCCATGTTTATTTCACAGGATGGCTCCAACCTCCCAATTCTTCCCTCTCAGAGGGCACCGAATCTGTACATGGTCCCCCAGGGCATCAGACCCGTGGTTCAGCTCACTGCTATCGAGGTAAGCCGCTCCCTGCGTTTTATTGATCAGATCAGACACATGTGACTACAGAACAGAAGTCTCTCATATAGGGAATGGAATCGTGCCACATATTTTCTTGTTGTCTCCAACTTCCTTTAGACTTTGTCCAAAAACTTGAGATATTCATGAACATAGAAGGCTTATGGAAGCAAAAAGGAGAGTCCATTCCCGCATTCCTGAGGGAATCAAAAGGCCTCCTTTGCTGCGAGCCAGCAGAGTTCTGAGTGTTTCTGGTCAGCTGGAGAATCAGGAGAGGGCCGGCAGGGAGTGGCCGCGTACAGAGGCAGAAGCGAGGAGGCAGCCATGGCGGGGAGGGGCAATGGCGGCGTGTGAGACAACGCCGGCAGATGGTACTAACCAGGCAACGTGAGGACAGTGTCTGGCTTACTCTTGAGGCTTCCCCATGTCCAGTCAAGTAGGTGTTACCCCAAGATTTTCCTTCTCCGGCTGTCTTGCTAAGAGTTCTCAAAGACTGAGGCAGGGGGTTTTAAACAACTACCATTTCTGAATGCATGTGGGTCAGACGCCATGTTAGGTTTACACTTGACCCTCGGAATAACGCTGTGAGAGATGCTCAGACCAGTCTTCTTGTAGATGAGACAGAGGGAGGTAATTCAACTCGTCAGCGTTCACTCGGCTGTGAGACGGCACAGCCAGGACGTCATTCCTACACTCTTGCCAACCCTGCTTTTTTTTAGCAGCTCAGGAAGGAGAAGAGAAGGTGCAAAACCGCTCTCCTTGCATGACCTACAGGCTTGCTAGGATAATGTTCAAAGATATTCTAGGCAGATCTGCACAAATTAATCTTAAAGACTTTGCCAGTTTTTGAGACAGAATTTTTCCTTTGAATATTGTTTTTCATATGCTGGGTTTCCTTCTCCTCTCTTTAAATTGTTTTCTCAGATTCTAGCTTGGGGCTTAAGAAATATGAAAAACTACCAGATGGCCTCTATCACATCCCCCAGTCTTGTCGTGGAGTGTGGAGGGGAGAGGGTGGAGTCGGTGGTGATCAAAAACCTTAAGAAGACGCCCAACTTTCCAAGTTCTGTTCTCTTCATGAAAGTGGTACAGTATCAACGTTCTGTCATAGTCCCCGTGTGTTGAAATGTGAATGTATATACTACACACACACACACACACAGTTTATTTCCAAAATCTGACCAAGAGAAAAACCCTGCCTTATATCCAGCTTGTCAGTGACTGTTCTGCCTTAGATTCTCACACTGTAATGATGGTTTCTTAAAGCTTCAAATGTCTCCAGTGACACAGAAATATCTGTGAGCAATACTTACTTATTTCTCCAGTAAACTTTCTATCTACTCAACTATTACAGGCTTTTGGTCAACTCCCAAGGGCAGAATAGGAACTCCTAGTTGTGCATGGACCAGCTGCACTGCCTGTGGATCTAGAACCAGAACCCTCCGGATAAGGGCAGGCTGGCTGGGGAGGGGGCTGCTTAAGGGGAACCCATGCGGGGTGATGGGTCCATGGCCCTGACAGCTCGTGACTGTGCCCCACCAACAGGCACCCCTGGGGTGGCTCCTTCTTTGCTCCATTGAGGCCACCCTCTGGCTATTAGAAATATGAGAGCAATGGGTCGAGTTCATAGTCCTCTGTCATAGACCCTGTAATACTTGGAGCCAGAAGAGGTCACTCAGCCTTTCCATTTTTAAAGCAGTAAAATTCATAACTTTTACAAAATTAAAAAAAAAATCTTTCTTTTTTGCTCTACTATTATATACAAGAAGTAAAAATAAAGGCATTTCCTTAGCTTGAAGGGTTGGAAGGCCTAGGACCTTCCCATCCCTTTCCCCAGTCATTTTCCTGTCCTTGATGTCGCCCACACACTGCTCTTGGACTCTGGGATCATGTGGTTCAACCTCTTCTTACAGATGAGGAAATGGAGAGGGGAAGTGACTGGTCCAACCTCACCGTGAATGTTAGGGCACCCCTCCTAATCTGCAGTGACTGTGTCCCAGCTATTAATACAACAGCAGGGATAGCTCGGTGCTAGGTGCATTCATGCTCTGTGCACTTGGTCTTCAACCCTGCAGGGTGGGCATTTTCACCTCTCTTATGCCCACCTTGAGGGAAACCAAGCGGTTAACTAATTTACAAAGGCACACAGCCAGGAAATGGGTGCTCAGGGTTTGGACAAAGATCCCTCCAACTCCAAAGCCCAAGCTTTCTTCCCTATCATGCCACAGATGGAGGGCCACCGGGATGCTTCCAGCCAGAATCCCAGAGTGCTGCCCGTGGGCCACTCCACCCATCCTTCTTCTCTCTCCCCCCTTCTCCCACCTTCCAAATTCTGGTCTGGAATCTAGCATTGGTCAGCAAGGGTGAGGGAAGCCACTCAGTTGACCCTTGCTCCTATTCCTACACAAGGCCAGAGAGAGAAATTCACTCAAACCACATATCCAGCAAGCCCCTGGGTCAGCCCATGATTACCCAATTAGGCAATGTCACTAAGGCTGCCAAATCCATGTGGAGGAACCAGCAAAGAAAAATTAGCATGCCATTTTTGGCACTGAACTCCCAGGGCTAAAAGACTCCCAGCCACAGATATTTCCCTTGGAGGTCCAGTTGTCTTTTGACCATTTTAAAATTCTGTTCAGGATTTGGCTACTAGATTACCAAAGTCCTGGATTCACTGGCCTCATGCAAATCCCCTCTCGGGAAGCAGAGTACAGATCAGCGGTAAAGCATGCTGGTTCCATATCATGTTAACTAACACAGGGCACTTACTGTGGGCCGGGTACTATTCCATGCACTTCACGTATAGTAATTCAACAGCCCTGCTATTACTGATGAGATAACTGGGGCATGGAGGGGTTAGAAAAATTCCCTAAAGTGGTGCAGTGCATGTTGGCAGAGGCAGGATTTGATCCCAGGCAGTCAGCTCATACTCTTAAGCTCTGAGCTGCTTGCCTGGCACATAAATGACCCAACTAATTATTGTGAGTACCCTGGGCTACTTGGCAAAATGAACCCTTGGGTAAATTTTTGGCAAAGCTGTCCTTATCAGGTCTTGTAAAAAAAGAGAAATGATGTCTCTCCTTGTGACCCCCAGTTACTGCCCAAGGAGGAGTTGTACATGCCTCCGCTGGTGATCAAGGTCATCGATCATAGGCAGTTTGGGCGGAAGCCGGTCGTTGGCCAGTGCACCATCGACCAACTGGACCGCTTTCGCTGTGACCCTTATGCAGGAAAGGAAGATATTGTGCCACGGCTAAAAGGTAAAATGCAAATCTATAAATATGTCTGGGGGCTTTTCTTGCATGGATCTAATTTAATCTTTACAAACCTTCTCAAGGTAAGTCCTGTATTTGTTGTCTGGATTTTGCAAATGAGGAAACAGTTTGATTTCCACTGGGCTATATTACTCAAGGTAATATAGTTGGTAAGTGGCAGAGCTAGGCTGGAATCCTGACCTAGTTTTGAGAGGCCCAGTGCTCAAGTGATGACCCTCTGAAGTGTCCTGCTCCCAGATGAGCATGAGACTCCTTTTGAGGAAATGTTAAGTGCTTCATGAACTTGCCCTTTTTACCTTTCAACAAGCAGCCTGGCAAAGCAGGGAGGGCTCCCACATCAGTGATGGAGATGAAGCAATTTCCTTCGACCTTCCACAAATGGTATCAAGCACTCACTGAGTACCATGCATCGTTCTAGATGTTTGGAGGACAGAGGGGACCAAGACAGCCATGTTCCCGCTGTCATGGAGCAAGACTCCAGCAGGGAAGACAAACAAGGACATGGGCGATTACAGTCCAGAATGAAAAAAATATATATATATATTTTTTGAGGCGGAGTCTCACTTTGTTGCCTGGGCTAGAGTACCATGGTGTCCTCCTAGCTCACAGCAACCTCAAACTCCTGGGCTCAAGCAATCCTTCTGCCTCAGCCTCCCAAGCAGCTGGGACTACAGGCATGCGCCACCATGCCCAGCTAATTCTTTTTTTCTATATATTTTTAGCTGTCCAAATAACTTCTTTCTATTTTTGGTAGAGACAGGGTCTCGCTCTTGCTCAGGCTGGTCTTAAACTCCTGAGCTCAAACGATCCACCCACCTCGGCCTCCCAAAGTGCTAGGATCACAGGCATGAGCCACCGCGCCCGGCCCAGAATGAAAAATATTTTGATGAGGAAATGCAAGGACGCTCCCCACCCCTGTGCCCACCCTCCATGAACATTGAGGGAAGAAAGAGATTTTTATTTCAAATTGGAACAAATGGCTTTCCATCTGTTGTCTCATCTCATTAACCCATCCCAACATCATTGTGATGTAACTTGAAAGATGTTTCATTGTTATCTGTAGAGGAAAAGCCTAAATGACTCACACTAGGTCATATAATCACTACGTAAGGGATAGAGCAGGGCATAATACTTACTTTAGATTTCCATAATAAATAATAGCTAACGATATTGCTATTACCCATTCAACAGTTAGTTGTTTTTAGCTTACCATGTGCCAGGGACTGTGTTAGGGATGGGGTCTGGGTCACTCGCATCAGTGCACGAGATCCCAGGACCCCCGGCCTTGAGATTAGACCCCCGTGGAGGCTGGAACACCCTCGTTCGGCTGATCACTGGTAGCTTCAAGACTGAAGCAGATGTCTTCTATTTAAGCAGCTGTGCCTCTAACCAGTTCTATTTAAGTTTCCATAAGGTTTGGTATTGATTTTCCTGAGCTTCTGCAACTCATCTGCTATGTGGATCTGAGCATCCTGTATCTCTGATTCAGAGAAGTAGAAAAAAAAAAAATCCACAGTCACATTTGAGCAAAACTCTACATGTGTTCATCAAGAAATATCCCATGCAAAACATTTTGTGCTGAATTGATGATGCCTAAATTAGCAACTTTTTTTTAAATAACAAGGATAATTGTAACTGCAGGAATTGTTTTGTTTGGAATTATTAAATGAAAAGAAATCATTTTCCTAGCGTTTTTATTACTGTTTTCATGAGAGAAAGTTCTTTGGTCCAAAGATGTGAAATCAGTGGGAAGCTACAAATACTGCAGACTTTCTCTGGCCCCAGAATCGCTTGTGTGGACCTGTTTGTGTCTATGGGTCAAGGATAGGCTGGGCCCTAGGCAGAGGTTGCCTAGTTAGTGGTTCTACGTAATTAATGTTGAGTGTGGTCAATGCTTTGGAAAGCTCCAGAAGAGGAAAATCTGATACTTTCTTAAAACCAGTGGTAGGCTAAGAGTTGAGTATACCTGGTAGGCCTGGTGTTGGAAACACACAGAACTTTTTTCTCTTATCCTCAGGCTTTGTTTACATGAGAATGGTAAAGTGCAGGACTGATGATATAAGAAGGATCTTGCTTACATACTGCCCATCTGCTTGTCTCCTTCTACATTGTTACACTTGTCAGGAGGTGCAGGGGTGCTTACCTGGGAAGTATAGCCACTGCTTATAGATCTTGGGGTGCCACATGGATATTAAGTGACCTTGAGTAGCAACTGATACCCCATAGATGCTCAGCAAATGTCAGTCTCCCCTGCCTCCCCAGTGTCACCCGTATTGCTCCCCAGACTCTGGTGTGATGGCGAAAACACAAGCTTTAGGGTCAGACAGATCTAGGTTACTTACTTCCGCTTGCTACTGATTGTTTGACCTGAAGTAAGTGACTTTTCTCTTCAGTTTGTTTGTGTTTAAATCTTTAAAATAGGAATAATGGCATATATTCTATAGGATTAAATGAGAATTAAATGAGACCATGTAAATAAAGTGCATAGCCCAAGGCCTGACACATGGTAGGTACCTAAACATGTCTCTTCTCTCCCCTCCTTTATGTTCTGTATGTCAGTGGCCTGGGTGGGTTAAACAGAAAGTTCTCTTGGCTTGGAGCTTGTTCAGCCTGGGTTCTGGCCTCCTGTTGAATGTCTGGCTGCCTGATGCTTCTTCAATAAAAGGGAGCGATACTTCCTCACCCCACTGGACCCCAGGCTGAGACTTTGGCACCCCCTTTAGCTGAACCAAATCTGGTGAACCTAGGGGCTACTTCTGAGCCCTTGCTCTACCCCAAAATCGGGAGTCACTGATATTTTGGGAATTGTGCATGAAGCCAGAGCATGTGCCTTCTCCCCCGCACACATTGTGAGAACAAGGGCCGAGAAAGCCACTGCAACTTCAGACCTGAAATTCACAACTCTCTATTCTGCTTTTCTTTTCCTTTCCTTTCTTTTCCTCATCTCTTCTCTTCTTTTCTCTTCTTTATTTTCTGTGATTAGGAACAAATTCCAAGAAAAGAAGCCTCCTTTAAATGTAGGTTCCCCATCCACCGCTCGCATATCCTCTAAAGACATGTACTGACACATTTCTTTTCTGAGAGCTTCCTGTGTATAAGCACTGGGCTAATTTGTCCAAAACTAAAGAAAAATGGACCATATAGTCCCCTATAAAATGTCTAAAACTGTAATATATTTTGGGGAAAATGATGGATTGTTGAGTTATTTTCTATACTCAGGTGTTATCCTCTCCATTCACTAAGTCTCATCCAGGAATAAACTCTACCATTCCCCCTATGGCTGTTAAACTTGAACTTGGAGCAAAATGTTCACCACTGTGTTTCTCTAAGTATCTTGGATTATGAAATTGTTTGTCTCGCAGCCTCCCTTATGTCTGCCCTACCCTGCCGGGACGTTGTTATCGAAGTAGAAGACACCAAACCATTACTGGCTTCTAAGGTAAGCTTCAGAGCTGATCATTGCTACGGTCAGTTTTATCTTCCAGATGTCTAAGCATTTGGTGAATTCAGTCAAACATCTTTTGAGTGCAATTAAAACAATAATCATCAAACCAATTTATTGAGGACTGAGTAGAGACAAGAATCTAAATCTTGCACTCAATCAGTAGTTATGAAGACATAGTGGTCTTCAACCAGCACTAATCAGTCACCCAGGATACTTAAAATAATACCCAGGCTTAGGCCCAACCCTCACACCCCAAGTGGGAGAAAGACCTAGACATCAGTATATTTTCAAATCTCCCCAAGTGATTTTAATGTGCATCCAGGTCTGAGAACCACTGGTGTGGACAGTCTGAGTGATATCCTTTGCTAGAAAGAGAAGTTTCAGGAGCAAATTTACACCATTGCAACATTCGGAACAGGGATGTTTACGGCATGCCAGGTTTGTTTCTTGCATGAAGCAGAAGTGTCATGGATTTTTAATGACCCTATTTGTCAGTATAAGGGACACTCAGATTTTTATATTCACTGTGGTTTCGAAGTGAAGAAATTGGTGGAAATACTCAGACCCTATTTTTAAACCATTCCAACCACTTCTACAAGAAGGAAAGGGAAAAAAAAAGTCTCAGCCCAGAAAAAAGAAAACACCAAATATCTCCCTGTTTCTTTTGGCATTTACGATGAACTTTCACAGCATGTTTTAATGTGCAAACTGGCCAAAAAATGCACATGATTGCACTTTAATGTGTTATGTCCATAAACAGTGCCTTTAAAAAAAATCTACTTCCTTCCCACCGCATTAAACTCACTAACAATTGGACCGAATAAAATGTGGTCTCCACAGCCAGCACCATGCAATAGTGTGCTTGAGTCTACTCTCTGGGAATCCTATACAGTCACAACGACAATATCAAATTTCCCATCCCATGGGACAAAACTACTGTTATCCCTTTGTAAACCACCCCACATATTCCCAATAAGACAGTAGTGGCCTTGGGGGAAGTTAATATATGTAAGACCCTTCTGTAGATTTTTACACCCGCTCTGGAAAAAAGATAGTTTAAGATCTTGCTCTATAACCTGCCTCCAGCTTTACCATCTCCTGTTGTTGATCAGTTCTTATTATGTGCCGCCTGTGTACTCAGTAGCCCTAAATACAGTTGGAGAGCAGGAGAAGAATAGTCACCTGTAGTCCCAGCCACTAGGGAGGCTGAGGCAGGGGAATTGCTTGAGCCCAGGAGTTTGAGGTTGCAGTGAGCTATGATTGCACCAGTGAACTCCAGCCTGGGCAACAGAGCAAGACCCTGTGTCAAAACAAAACAAAACCCAGAGATGACTAGGCTACAGTAGCAGCATATTATAAAAATTCAGTTTATATCGTAGAATTAAACATTGCAACATAGCAGGATTGGGGGTGGTAATATCACTCATCCCCACTGTATTGTAAATGACTTTAATCAGCTTACTCTCCTAACACCTAGTCGAGGTGTACTGTTGATAAGAAAGGCTGATTGAAATCTCTAAAAACCTGAGTCTGCTTGTTCATCAGGCACTGCACATCTATGCAAAGTCAGATGAGCAAAGTTGAACTTCAGAAGAGCCAATGACAAGCTTGCTGATGTCCTGTATTACATGTATATGTAATGTACATGTAATGTACATGTATTACCACTAACTTGATGGCAGGCCTTATGTCTAGGTAAACTGAGGGAATGTGCCAAAGCTAACTGTGCTATTGCTGGGGGCTGGAGACTATGGCTTTGAGTGACATTGTCATGCTCCAGAAACTCATGGCATTACCCTGAGATGTCCATGGGTGTTCTTAACAAATGGGCTGAGCACTACCACAAGAAAAGTGAGAAATAAGTATTTGGGTCAAATTGGTCAAGTGCTAGCCAGATAACACGGACATTCCTAAATGGCCGTATCAATAATTCCCTTCCAATTCCAGTGCTTAAGCAGTGTGTCAACAGCACTCAGCAAAATGGCTTCTCCAACGACAGTGCATGTATGTATGATAAGAAAATGCATGAAGCTGCCTGGGACTGTGGGACCTCGGTCTAAAGACTTGAATTCTTCTTTCGGATTCTTTCTATTAGCAGATTTTGGAGTGAAAGGTGATCTTCAAACACATATGATTGTTTTAAGCCTAAGGGAAGAATCTTCTGGGACATTTAATGATTTGATTCCCATTGCAAGTTCATTATTAGATGTAATAAAGCAAGTTGCTTCCGTTACTTCTCCACGTGAACTAATAAGCGAGTAGGCACGAGTAAATCCTCTCATACTAATGCTAAATTTTGAAATCAGCAACTTGTCTTAAATAATGCTTTCTAAATCATGAACTGTTTTTCCAAGCAGTTTTGAATAGCTGAAAATAAATGCGAATAAACAGACTCTAAAAACCTGAATTCAGGAACCACTGAGAAATATAAGTGTACTTTTGGAATAAAATCCCTCTCTCCAAAATCTCAATTTGGCTGTGATGATTTAACACTTAATCGCTTTGGTGTGTGTCTAATAGAAAGAACTGATGTATCTGTCTGTCTCTCTGCCTCTCTTGGCAATTCTGTTGTGCTGAATGAAAATCAAATTTGTGAGAAGTGCCCATTAAAAATCAACTTGAAGTTAGGATTTCAGAAAGGGGATCTCGGCAGCATTTTGTTAAGCTGCCACTGAGGATAAGCTTGGCTGACGTCCCAGCAGGCACCAGGACCACACTCAAGACCCCGGTCTCAGCTCTTCATTTTCTCAGCTCCTGGTTGTGCCCTGAAGTCAGAGTGGATTCTCATGCAAAAGGTCACATGGAGGGATTTGGCCAGTGAAAAACTGGAAATCCTCATAGTAGAATCATTTTGATGAATGAACATTTATTTGGTGCTATGACATAGGCATGGAGAAAAACCAAGAGAAAAGGACCTGCATGATGAGACCGTAGTCAAACACACCCTGTGACAGGGGAGTTTTTGAAGGGAGGAGAATTGGGCCAAGCTGGGGAAATACTTTAGGAGAAAAATGGAATGAAAGGTCTGGGGCAGGGAAATGGGCAGCTACCCACCTCCCTCCAAGCGACCCCTGTGTGAGCAGACTGGGACACGTATGATTCTATTGGAAACGTGAGATGGGGTGGCCACCTCCAAGCTTTTCATTTTAATATTGTGTGTAATCCTTTTGCATATTTTCAGAGCAGAAACCAATAAGGTGTGTTCAATTATGAGATCATCTTGACTAGAATAATTTAAATAATCCATCAAAATGTTGATAACATAAAGTATGTATGAAAAATAATTTCTCCTTCTCTCTTTCTCTTTAAACCTAATGTTCGTGGGGTCTCCATATCCGTGTGACCTGTTATGTGGTTTGCCCTCTCCTGACCATACATGTGGGTGAGCAGCTGACAGAAAAGGTAACTGTTGTACTCATTTTGCTACATTCAAGATGCATAGGCCCCTCACAGTGGCTCAAACCAGTAATCTCAGCACTTTGAGAGGCTGAGACAGGAGGATCACTTGAGGCCAGGAGTTCAAGACCAGCCTGGGTAACATAGAAAGACCCCATCTCTTAAAAAATAAAAAAGAAATTAGCTGGGTGTGGTGGTACATGCTTATAGTACCAGCTACTCAGGAGGCTGGGGTGGGAGGATCACTTGAGCCCAGCGATTTGAGGTCACAGTGAACTATACTCAGACCACTACACTCCAGCCTGGGTGACAGAGTAAGACCCTGTCTTAAAAAAGAAATAAAATTCATGTATTTTCTGCCTGTAATTGATATGTAAATAAAATTTTTCTAAATCCAGGGGTAGGTTACTAACCCATAAAGGGGAAGTAAATCTGTGTAGCTCTGTGTAACACACACAAATGCACACATACAACACAAACAAGAAATAGTCTTTCTTGTCTGTTCTTCCTTTCCCCCAAGACTGAATAAGAAGCCATACTATAGGTGACATTCTGTGTTTTTGGCAACATCACTACTTCCAAGGGAGAGGAAAAGAAGCAATGGTTGGGGCTGATGAGAGTCTATTCTTGTTATAAGTCTGAGTGGGACGCCTTCTGTAGTTTGAAAATGTTCCACAAGTGACTCTGATATGCTGTCCCTTCTGCCCAACCAAGAACCATCCATCAAAACCAGAGGTCCTCAACACTGGATATACATTAGAGTCACCTGGTGAACTTATGAAAGCATATTGGACACCCAGGTCTCACCCTGGACTGACTGAATCAGACCCCCAAGGGTAGCCACTGGTCTAAATGAGCCATAATTCTTACCAACTGTCATTTCACATTTTATAGTTTTCAAAGCTCTTTCACCTAATGATCTTATTGGATTTCCAGAACAACCCTCTAAGGTAGATGGAGGCAGGTAGTGTTATTATTTCATTGATGCTCAGAGATGGTAAACAACTTGCCTAAGCTGATACGGTTTGTAACACAAGTGTAGGCTTATAACATAGAGGAGGGAACCAGAATTAGAACCAGTTTTTCCAACTCTTAGCTTAGTGAGTGTTGTGTTACAATGCATTACTGGCTAAAAAGGTGAAGAAAATTGATAGTAGAAAACATATATTAGAGGTTTTCTTTAAATCTATATGTATAATCAAGTCAACAGGATAAAAATATAAAAACAGAAAAATTAATCGATTGTGTCTATAGGATGTAAGAAAATTATCTAGCATCGCTATGGATATTAAAGCCAAGTGTCATAAGCCAAGAATGGTCATTTCACACCCAGCTTCTGAGCAGAACTGTGAATGCTTTGTCCACCATGCATGTAAACAGAAGTGTCATTTCACCTATAACAGTTCCAGAAGTGCCTATTTCTTCTTAACCTACTACATATGAGTTTTCCCTCATAGATTGGAAATCCAGGTCATCACTAAAGATTTTTCCATTTTGACATGTCTTTAGGAAGAAGAGGTCGTGGACTGGTGGAGTAAATTTTATGCTTCCTTAGGGGAACATGAGAAATGTGGACAATATATTCAGAAAGGCTATTCCAAGCTCAAGGTAGGTGTACCTATGCTGCTGTGGGTGGGGAATGAACATCCGTTAAAACTGGTCACGTGCATAGCACTGAAAGGTCCCTTGGTGGGTCTAATGGGAAGGGGCCAAGAGAACCTCTGACCTCCTTGAGAGCCCTTTTGCACGGGTTTTGGCTTTGCCAAGATTCCAGGGACTAGAGGACAGCTATTGAGTCATGGTTACGTGACTGCCACTCTGGGGCTTGGAGGCATCTGGCAGAGGGTTGGGAATGGGTTGGCACCACACTAATTAGTCCCACAATGATCCTGTTTGACTCAGGGAGACCCAGAAGTCATAGCACTCTTTGCAGAACAACACAGGATGTCAACATGCTTCATTGTGTCCTCCGAACAGGGATTGGTTTCACTAGCTGAAAAGTTGCTTCTGTCACATGTATACAGCATAAAATCACAATCGTGGGAACGTGTGTCCAGGAGGAAGACAGGTATTGAGTTAGGCAGGGCTGGCCATCTTTGATATTGCTGTGAATGTTTGGAGTTTTCCAATTCTTCATTCAAGTTTTCAGCCTGTAATGCACTCCTGTAGAAGCAAATGCTGAAGTTTTCAGAACAATGTATATGAGGAACAAACTATAAATTGAGAAACAACTAGTCACTAAAATAATTTTCCCCATCAAAGTGGAAAAAAATCACATCCCTTCATGTGATTGTCATAACCTCTCAGTGCAGCTTAAGAAATACTAGCATGTAAAGAACCACTAATTTTTTAGCAATATGATCAAACTGGGCTGGGGGATCAGTTTCAGAGTGCATCCTCCCTCCCTCCCTCCTTCCTTCCTTCCTTCTCTCCCTTTTTCCTTCCTTTCTTTCTTCCTTCCCTCCCTTCCTCCTCCCCTCCTCCTCTTCCTTCCTCCTCTCCCCTTCTTCTAGCCTTTTCATTGAGGAATAATTTACATACAATAAAGTGATCTATTCAGTGAGTTTCCATTATTGTATGCACCTGTGTGCACCACCACTGAAAACAAGACAAAGAATCTTCCCCTCACCACAGAAAGCTCCCCTGTGTCCCTTTCCCATCAATTCCCCAAGATCCTGCTCCCTCCCAGGAACAGCTGCTCTGACTTCTGTCACCATAGACTGATTTTGTCTGTTTTTACACTTCACCTAAGCGGACTAATCTGGGATATATTCCGTGTGTCTGGCCTCTTTGGCCCCACGTTGTAGCTTTGAGACTCACCACGTGGTTATGCGTGTCTGTAGTTTGTCTTTTCTTATCGCTGAGTATGATTCCTCATGTGGATGTACAATTTGTGTACCCCTTCTGCTCATGCTGGAGCTGCTGCGAACACCCCTGTACCATGTGGACATGTTTTCATTTCTCTTCAGTAAACACCTAGGTGATTTCTGGATCACTGGATAGGTGACTCTTTAACTCCCTAAGAAACCGCCAGGTATTTTCTGAAGTGGTTGTGTCATTCCCCGCTCTCGCCAGCAGTTGGAGTCCCAGCTGCTCTGTCCGAATCCTCACACCCCTTGGCATTGTGGGTCCTTTTGATTTTAGGCTCCATCTGCATTTTAATAAAAAAATTAAGAATCTGTTGATGGTTTTCAGATATATGATTGTGAACTAGAGGATGTAACAGAATTTGAGGGCCTGACGGACTTCTCTGATACTTTCAAGTTGTACCGAGGCAAATCAGATGAGAATGAAGATCCTTCTGTGGTAGGAGAGTTTAAGGTGAGGAAAATGTGTGTGTTGCCTATTTAAAATCTACCTTTAATTTCTTTATACACCTGAGATAAAGGACAACCAACCTCTGGGGCAGGGACATGTCCTCCAGCCTCTGAAGGGTGCTGGAAGGAAGGTGCCACCAACAACAAAGGGTGATGGGAGAGCCAGGACACTCAAGGCCCTTTTCAGTCTCTCTTCCTTCCTCTCGGCTCATGCCGACCAGTCCTGAGTCCTGTAGGTCCACTCTGTCCAAGATCGAGCTCCTCCTCCCCATCCCACGGCGGGATCATTGCGACAACTTCCCAACTGGCTGTCCTGGCCACCTTTCTTGTTCCACTGCTGTCCAGCCTCCACGAAACCAAATCTGATCCTATTTCTTGATGGCTTAAAGACATTGTTTGCGTTTCTGCAGGATCAAGTCTCAACTGCTTCCTAAGGCAGAGCCTGCCTTTCACAAGCTACATGTCGCCTTGTCTCCCTCCCTCTCACACCCCACCCTCCAGCTCCGGAGTGCCTGTCCCCAGCCCCAAACACACCTTGTCCTCTCACTACTTGGAGCCTTGGGACAGGCTCTTCTTCCTTCCCTGGAAGCCCTCCCTTCCCTCTTTGTGGTCTGACAAAGCCCTACTCATTCCTTTAAGCTCCAAATGTCAGCTCAAATGTCACATTCTTTGTCAAGTGTGCCCTGACTGCTTCGGGCAGCGTGACTCACTCCCACTCTGGGCTCCCACAGGTCTGGGTTCATGCCACCATAGAAGCTCCTCTCTCGTTGTCAGTGTCTGCATTTGTGATCGCCTCTCCCTGCAACCGCACTTGGCAAAGCCAGGACAGGAGTGCTGCTACTTCTTAATCCTCTGCCAGCAGCAGACATTGCTAATGGACCAGAGGATGGTGCCCTCCCGGTGGTCTCCAGGGCTTCTCATTTCCCACCGAGCAATCAAAGTCGTCAGGAGTGTCAGCCCTAGTGGACGTCTCTGTTGCCACATTGGTTTCCTTGAGCTCATTTTCGGGGTCCCAACACCTGGCACATAGTAGGTGCTTGTTTCGCACTGCTACTGAATGAAGACAGCTAGAGCTAAGATCCCCACATTCTGAATAACCACCTTCAGTGCTTTCTGTACCTAAGCTGGTGTCAAGACAAAATAGGTGGCCTCTCCAGGGCCTGCTGGCTCACTCCTCAAAACACATTTCCTGTGCCCCTGCTGGATGCCCAGCACTGTGTTGGGCTCTGGAGACAGAGTGATGAACAAGCTCACAGTCCCATAAAGGACACAGGCAATAAATAGCCCATTTCACCGTGGTGGTCAGGGCCGAGTGCAGGGTCAGAGACACGCAGGGGAAACACCCCACCCAGGGGCAGTCAGGGAGGTTTCCTGAAAGAATTGAGCCCTTTCAGCTGAGACCGGAAGGATGAACAGGAGTTTGCCTGGGAGGCGGAGGGTGTGCGCAGGGCTGATGCAGGGAAAAGGAACTAAGCCTTGGTGCCTCATTGGGTTCAAGAGTATTTGCTGTTATTCCTCTCTGCAAAGTGTGTACCATCTCCCTCCTCCTCACCTCCCCTCCAGCGCACGGCCCACAGCACCCCTGTCTCTCACCTGGGCTCTGGTCTGGCCCCCTTGCTTCTGCCTGGCTCTCTTTTCTCCCCTGTGGTCTCTCAAGTAATTACCTTATAATCACTCCTTTCCCTACTACAAATATGCAAAGTGTGTGGCACACGTTGTCTCTTCCACAAAGGGTGGCAGCTCCATGGCTCAGTTCCACCCCCATGGTGGAGGAGGGCGCTGCCCAGGAGCCCCCTGCTTGGGGCGCCCAGGCCCTGCAAATCCACCTGTGTCTCTCTCTTAGGGCTCCTTCCGCATCTACCCCCTGTCGGATGACCCCAGCGTGCCAGCCCCTCCCAGGCAGTTTCGGGAATTACCTGACAGCGTCCCACAGGAATGCACGGTTAGGATTTACATTGTTCGAGGCTTAGAGCTCCAGCCCCAGGACAACAATGGCCTGGTAAGAGTTTGGGTGTGGGGCCTTCTCCTGTAGCAAGATAATTATAGTCATCAGCCGCAGTAATTGTCATGTTCTTTCTTTCTGGGCGTCTGTTATCTCACTAGGGGAAAGATACTGTATCCAAACAATGTATTTGGGAGGATTGTCCTGATGGGGATTTATCTAAGAGCTTGTAGGGGCTTAAAGTCCTCTGGTTCATCCTTCTCATCTTACAGGTGTGAGCTGGGACAAGATTCGCCCCAGTCACACCGGCAGGCAGGCGTGAGCAGAGCCCGGCTCCCCTGCACCCACACTACTGGCTTTGTGCCACCAAGAGGGGAGTGTTGCTCTGGCCTCGTCTTAGGCTCATGGGTGCCACGGCGGCCACCTTGTCATCAGCTGGGAGCGGGTGTGGAGGGAAGCGGAGTCTGTCCCAGAACTTGACTTCTACCTGCACTCTGCGGTGATGTGACACCTGTCTGTTTCGTCCCTGCAGTGTGACCCTTACATAAAGATAACGCTGGGCAAGAAAGTCATTGAAGACCGAGACCACTACATTCCCAACACTCTCAACCCGGTCTTTGGCAGGTGATGTACATTTGTAAATGTTCTTTTGTCATCCATTTCCTCATGGAACGTGCACGAAGGATGTCATGTGTGCCCATCCCTGGTCTAGGCTCTGACACCGTGGTCATGATCTAAACAAACATGCTAGTCAGGGGAGCAGGCAATAAATAGGTAAATGCACAAATAAAAGGATTTCATGGGAGTGAAAAGCACTTTGATAAAAGTAAGCGACGAGACGGGCTTCTCTGGGGAGAGATTTGCTCTGTGACCTTGGCAGGTGGAGGGACAGCGTTAGCACCGGGCACAGGAGTCTGATAAGCTGTGGGTTCTCCACAACAAGGACAGGGGAGTGACTTCACTGTCACATGCAGTGACATACTGCTCTGACGTCCTGATCTGGTTTGGGGTCTGTTTTCTGGGATGTTTGATTCCACTATTTTGATCCAGTAAATGTACCATTAACTCTGTTACCAAAATCAAGGGGGTGGCAGAAAGTGACAGGGCCAAATGTCCCACTCCACCTGTCTTCTGTTCCCAGATCCTTCAAATGACATCATTTTCTTCATCGTTACGACTCGGGACTTGTTTCTGGACTGTGGTACTTATCTCATCAGAACCATCTCCAATGTCCAAATCCATGTGATCGCTAAACAGGACTGGCATTTTTCAGCTATAAACAGTTTCCACATTTAATAATAACTAATATTTGCTGAGCATTTACTGTGTGCAGGCATTGAGCTGAGCTGTTTATACAAAACATCTCAAAAATCTCTATTTTTATACTTACTTTACAACAGAGGAAACTGAGGCACAGAGAGAATCAGTGCTTGATGTACTCCTGTGCTAAGGGTGAGGATCCGAACCCAGGCCACCTGGCCCCACTCTCTGCTGCTGCCATGCCTGACTTTCATCCCCACCTCAGGACAGGGCAGAGAGCGGCAGCCCAGCTCGACAGCGGGGGGACAGGGGCTCCCTGAGCTCTGCGGACAGAGGTGCTAAGTGATAGAGCCAGGATTTAGTAGGAATTCCTGATTCCAAGCCCCATGCTTTTTCAACCCCTTTGGTGATGTTTTGTATTGGTGGCAAAGCTATCACCTGTAGAAAAATACTCTTTGTTCAAGACGTTTGTGAAAATGGTTTCATTTTCTCAGAACCTTGCTGAGAATATTGTGCTCTTATCTGCTGTGTGGCCTGTGTTTTTATTTCTGGCTTTATTTTCTTGCCCATGCATTTCTTTTCTACTCATGTTTGTTGGTTTGTGCCCTTACACACTGCATTCGCTCTCTCATGTGTCTCTCTCTCTGAAACACACACACACACACACACACACGCATGCACGCACATTCATCACTCCAAGTCTCTGAAGTTCGCACATACCTGGTAACACGCGTGCACACAAGACCGCACACGCATGCACACCCGCGTGCACACACTCCCCCGCTGTGCTGTGCACCCCCGGCCGCGTGCCGAGGCCAGGGAGTGGAAGTAATCCTCTGGCACAGCAATGTGATCATTTTCCTTTTCTTCCACTGATCCAGCCCTGGGGTCTAGACAGGAAAAGGCACGCAGGGCAGGAAGGAGGGCTCCGGTGCGGGAGACGGGGAGGCAGGGCAAGCCAGCTTTGAAGGGAGAAGGCGGCCCTGTCTGAATCGCTCGTCTCAGAGGAGCCAAGCACAAGCTTAATTAAGTGGCAGGAAACGTCTTGCTTGGAGCCACCCTGGAAGGAAGTGATGCTGTCAGGCGCTGCTCAGCCAATGGCCGCCTGGCGGGTGTGGAGACTTCCCCTCGGCCAGCTCAGCGCCACGGCCTCCGTCTTAGGGGGTGGCTTTCTTCTCAGCAGAGATTCCTGGGGACTCTGGGACAGGAATTCAGGAAAAGGCAACCTTTCCTACGTGCTTGGCCATCACTCAGCATATTTCTATGGCATCGTGGCATTCTCCAGACCACATTCGAAAGAGAAAAAAAGAAAGAGAGTCAGTGTCTTCTATAAGATATTAATTTGATGTTCCAAGGAAAAAAAAAAAAACAGTACTCCTTAGTCAAACCAAGACACCTGGGTTAAAAAAGATTACAATTGCAGGACTTCTCAGAGCTTTTAGTTTGTCTGCAGGAACTCCAAAAGAAGTGGTTCTCAACCTTATTTGATCAAAGAATTCTTTTTCTCAGAGGACAAGTATTACCTGTCCCTTGGAACCTGCTAGTGGAAATGTGACATTATGGGGCATGTGTGGTTACGGTGCTTCCTGTGTGCTCATGATACAAGCACCTTTTCCCATGTGGCTACCTGCCTCCTGCAGGCCTCTGCCGCCGGCTAGAGAAGTTGCTCTAGGATTGTCCAGAGACATCTTGGAAGCTTTTCTCCAGAGCCCTGTGGACACATACCCTTCTGTTCAAGTGGGTCAACATTCCCAGCACTTTGGGCAGGAGCCAGTCCACACACCGGAGTGCAGGGAGGAGAGAAGGAGGCACAGGGAGGGAGGAGGCTTCTCAAAGTTTCTCCTTCAACAAACTTTACTGAGCACCTTCTCTGGCAGTATTAACTCTGCGACAGTGCAGATACGGACTCCAGCACCCATCTGGAGCGTATGCCATACACTTAGCACCCTCTGGATCGCAGTCCTCAGCTACTGCAAAGAGTACTGTTTGATTATTTATCTTTGTCTCAGAAGGGTTTGCATTTTAATGCAGTCTCTGTAGAAAAGTCTTAAAGAACCAAAGCTGATGGCAGCCCCAGAGGGTCTGAGAGGAAGGAGGAACCTTCTGGGCACCCTGCACACCACACTGTACAGTGAATTCCACTCACACCCCTGCCCTGTTCCCCTGCGCGAGTCAAAGGTGTTCTGTGGCATAGTGGTCCCTGTTGGGGCAGAGGAGGGAGCATAGTAGGGGCACAGATAGGGGACTGTAAACCAGGGTGCTTGTGCCTTGCTAATCTCCCAGCCAGGTAGAGATAGATGCTCAGGAGACCCGGTAAATAGGCACCTGGGAATCATAAAGTTGATGATGTTATTAATATAACGCATTACTGTTATTATACTGCGGTTTGAGAAACGCACTCATGCTAGATGCTTTCTAAACGTTTCTTCACTCGACCCTTATGACAACACTGGATGGCAGGTATTATAATCACCATTTTACAGATGAGAAAACTGAGCACAGAGAAGTTAAGTAACTGGCCTAGAGTCCCACAGCTAGCAAGCAGCAGAGGTGGGATTCGAACTTAGGTTTTTAAAGCTCCCAATCTCCTCCTGAGCAAGCATATATTCTCTTACTACTATGTGCTATTTGTCAAGTCTCCCCATGCACTGCCACTCACCCCGGTTATCCCATCAGATGTTCTCCTCCAACAGCCACGACCGTGCCTGGGAACGCTTGCACGGAGCCCCAGCTTTGGCGAGGTACCGGGACGGCTCGTGGAGCTTCTAACCTTGCATTGGTTTATTTAGAATGTACGAACTGAACTGCTACTTACCTCAAGAAAAGGACCTGAAGATTTCTGTCTATGACTACGACACCTTCACCCGTGATGAAAAAGTGGGAGAAACAATTATCGACCTGGAGAACCGATTCCTTTCCCGGTTTGGGGCCCACTGCGGCATCCCTGAGCAGTACTGCGTGTAAGTTGCTCTGGCCATCGATGGGGCCATTGGCTCCATCTGGCAATCACCCCTGGGGCAGCTTTGGTGCTCTGCCTTGGTGTCCTTCTTCCACTGCTCCTTTCAACCGGCTAAGTATGGTTTTAAATGATAGGATTGTCGTAGAGAGAATCAGGACCACCACATGGTGCCCAAATTCACATCACGTTCTGTGTAAAATGGGGCCTGCTGGAGCGGTGCCACACTCTGAAGGTGGCATATATCACAGCTCGGAGAACCAGTCCCCTCTTGCCCCCTCTTTGAGCCTCTCCTGGATGTCAGGGACTGAGGGCCAGCAGGGTTTGATGGCAGGAATTCCCTGCCCTTGGGAAACAGGGATTCCTTCCCCCTCCCCCAAATTGATCGATTTTGTGACATTCCTCTTCCTCTGCCCGCTACACGTCGTCTTTCCACAGTATCTAATGAGATGTAACTTGCAATTTCTTTTTTATGAGTTTTCCTATTATGAGTACAATGATCTCAGTCAAACTCATCGTTTTTACAGAGGAGGAAATCAAGGGCTAAATAAATAAATAAAAATAACTGATTGGCTGAGACCAAAATAACACGTGGATTTTAGCCCTCCGAAATAGATTTCTAGCCAAAATCCCAAGTGGAGAGCACATTCCCTGCTCCTATTATACGGAAGTGTCTAGAAGTATATGTGTATGTGTGTGTGAAACCAAGAAGAACCTGTGGGCCCTGCAGTGACTCCGGCACCTGTGTGTGATGTTATTCACAGTTCTGGAGTCAATACTTGGCGAGATCAATTGAGACCAACACAGTTGCTTCAAAATGTAGCCAGATTCAAAGGCTTCCCACAGCCCATCCTCTCCGAAGATGGAAATAGAATCAGATATGGAGGACGAGAATACAGTTTGGATGAATTTGGTGAGCACATTGCTGTGGATTGTAGACTGGTACAAAGTGTAAAAACTCGTTTATGTTGCTGGGTTTGGGGGAGTGGGGTAGACAGAGCCAGGACCCTAATTACGCCATGTGAGACTCTGCACAAATGACATTATCTAACAACAGGCATGTTATAGTAGAGTTTTGCTGGCTCGTCAAGTGTCAAAGTGGACACATTCTCTTGCCTGTCTTTTTTTTGCTCTCCCTTTTTAGGTCATAGCCATCTGAGCTTGGAACACAAAGTTCTAGTAATTCACTACTTTCCATGTAATACACAATTAGCTCAAAACCACTCAGACAGTGGTACAAGAATTTCTCTTCCAAGTTTATTCCATCATTCCCTTCTCTGAGAAGCCTCAGGGATACTAGGGGTTGATTTGCAGAGTCCACTAAGTTCCCATCTGGCTCACGTCCAGGCTTGGGGCCTCACTCGTTCCCAAGCCGTAATTTATAATACAACCTGTCCTGACACATGAGCAGCTAGCCACACTATCACGGTGACAGAAATAGGCTTCATGGAGCATAAGAGCTACCGTATGCTGCCATGCTTTGCAGGGGCAGGGTTATCCAGAGAGGATGGTAGTGGGGCTGGCCTTCAAGGGTGCTGGATTCAGGAGGGAAGGTGCTTCCTGATCTTCAACTTAACCTTGTAATTAACTATGTTTTGTCTTTCCATGTTAAAGAGGACTTAGTCTTAGCCGATGTCAGGGATGATTAGATGAAGAAATGCTGATGCTGCTAATGTGTGGACCTGCAAAAGTGATTGCAAATAAACTGGGAAGCAACATGGTCTAGTGGGTTAGGGTACCCCCAAATAATCAAGTAGCTACACCCCCCCCCAAAAAAAGCTGTATCAGTCATGGGGATTTTTCTGATTATTTTTGTCACATAACAAATCACCCCAAAACTTAGCAACTGAAAACAACCATTTTGTTTTGCTCACAATTTTGTGGGTCAGGAAGGGGCTTAGTAGTTCTCGCTTGAAGTCGCTCACGCGGTTGCAGTGAGATGGTAGCTGGGGGTGCTGTCACCTGAAGGTTCTGCTGAGGGGGGACAGCCCAGGTGGCTCAGCTGACAACGAGAGCACATCCACGGGCCTCTCGAGCAGGGCGCTCTCTGGTCATTTGGGCTGCTTACCTGGTAGGTGGCTTCCCAGACTGAGTGTCCCAAGAGGACCAGGCAGGAGCTGCATGGCCTTTTCTGTCTAGCCTGGGAAGTCACACGGCTTCCTTCCTCCAGACTTTAGTGTTTGAATATGTCTCCATATTCAAAGGGAAATGCCACAGACCCCATCTCTTGATGGGAGAAGTGTCAGAGAATTTGGGGGCCATGTTTTTAGAATGCCATGGTGGTGCTAGCTGCTATAACAATTGAACATCCAAATTCCAGTAGTTTATTACAAAAGAATTTTATTTCTCATTGATTCAAAATATGTGTTCCTACAGGTGGGTGGCCCCCTTCCGAGTGCAGGGCCCTCCCGTCTTTTAGCTCTGCCATTCTCCAGTGCAGGCGTCTAAGGTTGCATTCTTTTCTGCATCCAGAAGAGAAAAGCATATGGAGGATCCTCCCAGGAGGGACTTATGGGCCAGGTCTAGAGATGATACACGTGTCACTTCCACCCGTGTTATGCTCTAGCTGAGCCTGGTGGCCTCATCTAGCCGCAAGAGAGGCCAGGAAGCAGAGACTAGCCAGGGGCTTGTGCCACCGAAGTCAATCCAGACTGCTGCTCCCACTTACACGTTCTGGTGTGTTCTGGTCCCTTAGCTATTGGCAGTCCACACGTTGGGTGTGAGCCTGGGTGGGGCAGGGCCCCTGGTCAGGAGCTACTTCTATCAACTATTCCTTCACCAAAGTTTGCACATTGGCACTGCCCTTCCATTTTGGCAAAGTCTGGGATGGAGTGCTGCACACACTTCCGGGCAACTTGGCTAACCTGTTCCCAAGTACCCATCCCTGCATCACTACCACTTTCCATTCCAGAAGCCAACAAAATCTTGCACCAGCACCTTGGGGCCCCTGAAGAGCGGCTCGCCCTTTACATCCTCAGGACTCAGGGCCTGGTCCCTGAGCATGTGGAAACGAGGACTCTGCACAGCACCTTCCAGCCCAACATTTCCCAGGTAAAGGGGCTTCCCTCCTTAGAAGACCCATCTTCCACGTCCCAAATGCAACAGCAATGGCTGACACAGATTTGCTTCTCTTATCGTGTTTGAATACTTTCAGATACACAAGAAATAGAAATGAAACTCAAATTAGCTTCATCCCAAAGGGGAATTCATTGTAAGAATTTTTTTTTTTTGAGACTAATTGCCTGGCTAATTTTTTCTATATATTTTTAGTTGGCTAATTAATTTATTTCTATTTTTAGTAGAGACGGGGTCTCACTCTTGATCAGGCTGGTTTTGAACTCCTGACCTTGAGCGATCCGCCCGCCTCGGCCTCCCAGAGTGCTAGGATTACAGGCATGAGCCACCGCGCCCGGCCTCATTGTAAGAATTTTCAGATAACTTACTAAGCCCAGAGAGGAGATTGGCTATGACTCAAAACAAACGTGAACCAGCATCTTTCTTTACTCGTCTCTTATCTCTGTTTCTCTCTTTGAGTCTATTTAATCTGCCCTCTTGCTAGGATCACCTTCCTATTAGTCCAAATATTACGTACAGTTCTTGACTGCTTTGTGTTACAGTGTAACTGATCTACTTCCAAATGTCTATGGATTGGTTGCCCCAGCTTGGCCCAATTGCCACCATGGAGCCACTGAGCTATAGCCAGGTTGGCAGGGTCTCGGAAAGTGAGTGAGCTTGGCCTGGCATGGGGGGAGGTGCCATCTGAGACTAAAGCATCAAGGAAGCAGGGACCATGTGGATAATGATGGGGAGGGTCTGTTCCCAGAAGATGGGAAGCAGTTTCCAAAGAAACAAAATGAGACATGGCCAATGACAAGATAACCTATGAGGAAGATTGTTATAATGAAGATTTCTGGGATGTGTCTGCAGAGATTTGGATCCACTAGGTGTATGGTAGGGCCAGGAATCTGTATTTTAACAAGTACTTGGAGGGATTCTGATCACACTCTAAGGAATATTAACTAATGCAAATATTATTGATACTGACAAGAACAGTATGGACAAGGTAATCTCTCAAGAGCAGCCACAAGTGGCCTGGGCTTCCTAGATTATTTTGTCACTTGCTTCTTGCCTTTATTCTCTTCCACATTTCTATTCCTTCCTTTTATTATTCTCCTTCCTTCCACCAAAGAGCCTATTTCCCCTCCTCTCTCCTCTTACCCCTCAGTTGCACACAGAGTCTCAACAAGTGACAAAGCGAGGAAGATTTCTCCCTGGGAATCCGCCAGCGCCCCATCACTTCTGCCTACAGTATTAAACGCAGACTGTGGCTAGCGTTTAATACTAGCGGACGCCTAGCGTTCCACAGTGCGCTTGATGTATTGTAGCCTAGAGATTAGTTGGAAGAGAGTCAGGATCATAGTACAATATATCTCTTTTCAAGAGCTCCAGTTAATTCATTTGATCACAATGCATCAGGAAGCCAATCTAGTGGTTTCCTTGGCAACTTTCTTGAAGACCAATCTGTTTTTCTCTGAAGACAGAGTCTACAAGACATCCAAAAAAAGTTTGGAGACTATAAATTGGTTTGTATGGTTGATATAGTTTTTTAATGGCATTCCTAGCCTGTCTGGAAGAACATTTCAGTCAGATGGATGGGCCCAGTCTGGCAGTCAGAGAGCTGAGCTGTCCTCACCAAGATGGCGGCACAAGTGTTGTCCAACTTTCACCCTCCCTTCCTGCGAGCCTCTTACTAGGTAGCGGGCACTAGTGAACCCATGGCAGGGAACCCTCACCTTCAGGAACAGTAACATTCTTGATGTTGTTTGAGTCCCTCCTTTGAAAGAAGCATGTTGTAAGTTTTTCTTTACAAAGTTAAACACCATTTTCATTACTTTGATTTTGTATCTTGGGGCAAGTGGAGAAATCCTTGGGGATCACAAAACTGGGACTGATAAGAAGTGGGCAGTGTGATGATGAATAGAGTGACAGCATGAGAACTGTTCAAAGGTGAAGAACCCAATTTTAAGTCATTATAAGAGGGGGTGTGTGTGTGTGTGTGTTTATACTGGGGGTTGAGTTAGCGATGGGAGGCTCCTCATCTTACTAAGCAGGGAAGACTAAGGTGGGCATTTGCAGCCATTGGAGGCCCCTGGGTGAGAATTAGATGTGGGTGGCCTAAATGACATTGCAGATAAAAGATTAATTTTGATATGTTCTACTCCACTTATTGCCTTCCATATGGACTAATAAATTGGCAGGTCCAAAGAAATAGTTTTACATAAGAAATATGAAAGAAAATTGTTGTTTCCACCAGACATAATATAACTTCTTTTTTTTTTCTTTCTTTCTTTCTTTCTTTCTTTCTTTCTTTCTTTCTTTCTTTTTTTGGATGACTTAGGGAAAACTTCAGATGTGGGTGGATGTTTTCCCCAAGAGTTTGGGGCCACCAGGCCCTCCTTTCAACATCACACCCCGGAAAGCCAAGAAGTAAGTAATCGTGAGGCCCAACGACATGCACTGGGCTGGGGACTTAGTCCAGGACTAGAAGAAAAAGTACCTTCAAAATATGCTCCTTTCAGATACTACCTGCGGGTGATCATCTGGAACACCAAGGACGTTATCTTGGATGAGAAAAGCATCACAGGAGAGGACATGAGTGACATCTATGTCAAAGGGTGAGGTTGGCATGCAAGTGCCTTTGACAAGCTCAGGGGATAAGACAGACTCTCTCCTTCATTAGTTTTCATTATTGAAGGTGCCCACTATAGGATTCTTGGTTATTTGAAGCTATTTTATGTCGTTAATGCAATCTGTTTAGGTAGCTCCTGGAAAGCAAAGGGGGAGGGAACAGAAAAAAAAGAGAAACCCATATGGACCTTGTTTGTGAGCAAAGGTATCTAAGGACTATAAGAACTAATAAATATTTCTTCATTTCCCTTTTAATAAAGTGGATTTTCTTTAGTGTATTGAGCAGATTGGCTGTTTCTGACATTTTTTAGCCATGTAGTTTGTTTTTATTCCTCTTTGATTCCTTGAATAACTAGACTTAGAAACACAAGCAAGGCTTCCAAAATTTCTTTTTTCTACGTATTTTATTACCAGCTGCCAATGTCTATGGAAAAGAGGAAACGCTAGCAGATTTTTGAAAAATCATTCATTCCACTGATACTAAGTGTCTACATCCAACATGTGAAGTGTTATAGTTGTTCATTATTTTCTCATTTGCATAATTCAATTTCAAATAGTCCGTGTTGATGCTAGTTTTTTGTTATGCCTTGATCATGGATGTTGAGTGCAGTCTAGCATAGTGATTAAGAAGCCAGACTCTGGAGTCAACCTACCCGGGTTGAAATCCCGGTATTTTCCCTCCTGGCTGTGCAAGGTTGTAAGCTCACTGTTCCTCGTCTGTAAAATGGAGATAATGATTATATCTACTTCCCAAGGATATTCAGAAGATTCAATTATTCAAAGCATTTAGGATAGTGCCTACCAGATAGTACACACTATGTCAGTGCTAGCTAGTATTATTGCTCTTTCATATGAACTGAGTTTGGTTCCTGGATATATAAAAGATAAGGCTTCTGAAATTTAACATATTCATAAAGTGAGAACAAAGTTTCACTTGTGATCTTAAGTGGGCTTCAATCAAAACTTTGTTAAAGACATAATTACCATCATTTAGGTTCCCTGTAAACAGGGAATGTTTCATCAAGTTCTTCATTATTCTTTCTTATTTCAGGATCTCATTACCATTCCCCAGGGAAAACTAATCCCAGCTAATTATATATATGTAAATTTATTTGACTATCATAAGCATTTTTTTCAAATCAAGGAAACAAACTCAATAATGCTAGACTGAGAGAAAACTCCTCTAATCAAAGAATAGAGTTCAACTTAAAGTACCGTGTAAAATTTGGAATTAAAATCTCAATATTATATGTGAAAAGATGAATCATGCATAAATACCATGCTTAGCACTCAGCACACATGGGTACTGTCTTATATATGAAGCTACACATACATGCACACAAACACATATACCTAGAGTGGTTGTTTACCTTGTCATAAAATTAAAATGTGAAAAGATTCACTTTTAAAATTAAATTTGAAAAGACTCACATAAAAAGAGAAGAAGAGTTGCGGGGGTGAGTGGTCAGAGGTAGGATGATGGTGACACTTTAGGGATGTGTCAGGAGGTGAAGCCACCAAGGTCACGGCCAAGAGAATGTGAACTCTCCTCAGCAAGTTGGTTTAAAAGTTAATAGCCCAAAGGAATCTTTCAACTAATTTATCTTGTCAGTTTATTGATTAGCAAAAATGAAAACTACTGTAGTTGATTAATATTAATATCATTACTAATGTAATAATAGGACTTAATATTAGCAAGTGACTTTATAGTCTCTGTAGTGTAATAGGACTTTGTAGCTGAGTAACAGAACTTTGGAGTCAGACCGACTTGGAAGTCATACTTAGTTCTGTCAGTTAATGGCTACTTGACCCCGAGTAAGTTAAAATATCCTCTCTGAACCTCAGTTTCATCATCTGTAAAATGGAGAGAGTTACACGGTTGTTGGGAAGAATAAAATAATACATGCTAAGTGCCTGGTTCATAGCAGATGATCGTAAACATGCATTAAAGATCTCCGCCTCCCCACTCTGCCCCTGCTAAGCCATGAACTTTCGTTCTGTCCTCGCTTTGACCATGTGACGGGAGCACGTGTCATCAATCTCATTTTCCAGATGGGAGATGAGGCTCAGAGAGTTTCACAGCCAGTCTTGCCTCCTACCAAGAATCTCTATCAGTGGGGTCCAGGCATCAATATTTTTAAAGGCTCCCCGGTTGATTCTAATGTGTTTCTAATGTGCAGTGTTGAGAACCACACACTCTACCATTTTGCCAGTCGAAAATCAAAGTCACCCCCTGGTTCCAAACCAGGAGCCTCCCCAGTTGCAGGCAAATATGACAACTTCCTTCCAGGTGCACACATGCATTCATTCCTTCAACAGGTATTTATTTAGTGTCTACTATGTGCCAGGCACAAACAAAAGGAAGCTTTTCCAATGTTAAAAGTTAAGACATTAAATTGTTGCTAAAATGAATTCTCAGAGATATGCATATGCAAATAAGAGCTTACATCTTCCTTGACAGTCTCATTAATATGATCACAATGAATTTAAGAATAACAAAAAAGGGAAACTGTAAGATTACTTGATTCATGCCTTTTTTTGTTTGCTTAAGTAAAATATGGGAAAGGAAATGCTAAAATTTTGAGTTAACTCATATTCATTGAGCCTATCAGCAGTGATGACAGACACTGGTGAGTTATAGTTGTGAAGACTAAAATCATAGCCAGCGGGCTTCGACCTACCCAAAATAGAAGCTATGTTGTTGATATTTTCCAGAAAATTTCACCTTAGCCCTGTTAACTGTAGTCTAAAGGGCTTCCTGCTTTGGTTTTAGAGGAATTATATTTTATTTGGCTACAAGCTGTATTGGATGCAATAGAGCACCTCCCCTTCATAAATCACCCCCAGCTCTGTAGATAACTGGAAGCTGCCCAAGAAAAGTGCATTAATTCTCCTGCTCTTCACTCCTCTAATCACGGCACAATTTTGCGGCTAGATTACTTGTCAATCACACGAAGCTAAGTCTGTTTGCCTCTGCTTTTCAGCTGGATTCCTGGCAGTGAAGAAAACAAACAGAAAACAGATGTTCATTACAGGTCCTTGGATGGGGAAGGGAACTTTAACTGGAGATTTGTGTTCCCGTTTGACTACCTCCCGGCTGAACAACTCTGTGTCGTTGCTAAAAAAGTGAGCTTTGAAATATGCCAGTGGGAAGTGGAAGTCATGGGTCTTCCTTAACTAGAAACTCGTAGAACGTTGCAGCTGCTTGGGACCTTGGAGGTCACTGAGTCCCGCTCCCTCTTGGTACAGATGGGGAATCTGAGATCTTGACACTTGCCCAAGGTCACGCAGCTATGACCGGGATTTGTGTAATTGGGAAGAATAAGGAACGCAACTCTCTTTTCTCTACCTGTTGGGGGGGGGGGTGAAGGACAAAGGGTAGAAGTGGTGTCTCGTATAGGCACATTCAGCAACCCAAGTGAGTTTTGTATGTGATGGGGAGACTGATACCTTCCCACGATAGGCAGAACCAAACAGAGGCAAAATGTTAAAGAGAGTGAAATGTCTCTTTTGCCTTCCTCATTACATCTTAGCATCTGCTTTGCCTCTTTCAGAAGCAGTTCGTGAGGTTTCAGGGCCCTCGTGGTCTTAACCAGTAAGACTTTCAGTTACAGAACTCAACTCCAACTGGCTTACACCAAAAAAGTGATTTATTGGTTCACATTACTAAAAAGTCCAGTGTTGGCTGGCGTCCGGGACGTCTGGATCCCACGCTGAAGTGATGTCTTTAGAAACTGGTCTCACTTTCTCTGCCGCTCTTCTCTGCCTTCCTCTGTGGGCCTCACTCCCAGGCGGGCTCTTCCCTGGCAGGGGCAGCAGCCCCCGCTCACATCCTGTCCTCTCGGCAACCCGGTGGCAGAAGGAGAAGAACGAAGCCCTGGGGGTGCTAACCAGAGTTCTGGAACTGGGCTTCCGTGTCTCTGCCTTTGCGATCACGTGCCTATCATTGAACCAACCACTGTTACCCAGGGATGCAGTGCCCTGATTGGCCAGACTCTGGAGTTAGGGATGGGGTCAACCCCACCCAAATTTCACACACTAGGGACGGGGAGTCCCCAAGGAAAACTGGGTGCTTTCATACAGGTTTTCATCTGAGGGCCTCGAACCTAGATAGACAGTAATAACAGATGTCCCCTGTCCCATTCCTATCCCCTACATCCTGTCAGCTTCCCCTAGCTCTGCCTGGTCACCCTCTCCCCACTCCTGATCAAAATCGGGCCAGGCCCTGCACTCTGTGGGCCCAGCTCAGTGCCGATGCTGTAGTAAGCACTTTTTTCCATGCCAGGTGGGCTGAATGCCATCAAAGGGGACTTTGTGGAGGTACAGAGGCTCAGCTGTAATATCAGACATGCACACTGGCAGATAGTGAGGCAGAAAGGGGTGCGGATGGAGGAGGAATTCGGGTCAGACAGGCCTTTAGGTAAAGTTACTTTTCCTGTTTACCCACATCTAGGGCTGGACCTCCCCATGCCTTGAGTGGTACTTGGAGCGTGACCCCACCCAGGACAGTCAGGCAGGGACAGGCCATAGCAGAGTGGGCTTCCCACACCTTCAGAGCCAGGTCCTCTGAGCCCTGCAAAAGAACACATTCTTGGAATATGTAAAACAAAAAACAATGATCTTCCTTCAAATTCATGAAGCATTGGGGGAATTTCCTTTTTGCTGGTGTTGGCTAATATTATCCGGGCAGAGGCAGGAATACCTACCTCTAGTGTGAGGGATCTGAAGGTCTTAGATGACCACAAGCATATAAAAGCCAATGGTATTTTTCAAAAGCCAAAAATGCCAGGACATTCTAAATCTGCACTGATAAAAGAGTGGAATCTGGTCCCCAGTCTCCTCACCCCGGTGTAAATGAGAGTATACTCAGACATCTGTGTAGGGTAGGGGGAAAGTTGGCGAGCAGAGGTGACACCCCAGTGGGTGATACTGTGGGCTGGTTTAGAAAACCTGGCTTTAGGAGGATAATCTAAGTGGGCCATAGTGGTCTTTAGGAGGGAGATTAATCACTCCCCAACCCCTGGGGTGGCTGCAGGAAGTCACACTGATAGGAACATGGCAGGAAACCTTCCATTTGGGAACAGCCTGGGACATCTTTTTTGTCACCCAGCTGGTGGCCTTGAGATTTCCTGGGGAGCCTGACTGCCCCCATACACATGGAGCAGAAGAACGGGGCCAATGGGATAAAGTGTTCAGGGGGGTGCAGAAGACAGGAAAGGCCCAGGCCTTGATGCTGTTTCAAGGAGCCAAAGGTGAGGGTTTCAGCATCCAGTAATCAGGGTCATTTGGTTTGTTCATGTCTCTTTTCATTTTAGGAGCATTTCTGGAGCATTGACCAAACAGAATTTCGAGTCCCACCCAGACTGATCATTCAGATATGGGACAATGACAAGTTTTCTCTGGATGACTACTTAGGTAAGACTTACATTTGGATAATACTCTCTAAGAAACTGTACTCGGAATTAATGAAATCAATTAAAACTTGTAAGCAATTATTTAAATCTCTAATACTTTTTGGTAATAGAGTGACAGGGGACATACTCACTGCTTGGCTGTCCTCTTGGCAGTGTGGCCTGCCAGTGAATGCCACCCATTTCCATGGGCCCCATCCCCTCTCCAGGGCTCTGGGGGAGGGTCTGGCACCAGCTCCTGTCTCTCTATAGAGACTCAAACCCTGTTTCCACAGAGGGATGCCACAGCCCTGCCTCTACTTCCTCACCACCCACGCCCTCCTCAGCACCTCAGAATCAACTCCCACCCCCCTCCTTCGCCTGCTCTCAGAAGTTACTGGGCCCCCTAACCCCCCAGCCATAGCTCCTTCCCTGCGTCCATCCTCCACCTGCCTCTGGGGCTAAAGGTACCAGTTCAGTGGCCGGCTCCTCCCGCCGTGGCGCTGAGCTCTCCTGGCTTCCGCTCTCCCAAGCCTTGGCCCTGTCACGTTGGCTCTACTTCTTCCTCCCCCTCTTTCAACACAGGCCTCCCCTGAGGTTCTTGGGCTCCTCCCGGGCTCCCTCCACCCCCACCCCAGGGATTCACCCGCTCTCCCCTCAGGGGAAGGTAAAGCTCCCACTTTCCCCCCTCAGAAGGTATGAGTCCTGAGCCAGGATGGGTTCCCCGACCTCTCTCAGCGCCTCACGTAGCATCAGAAGAAACTGTTACCAACATTATTCCCAATTCCTGGCCAGAACCTCTCATCTTTATATTTGGCTGGCGCCTCCTATTTATCACACCAGACATCAGACTCAGCATGTCTCCCCTGCCCTCATACCTGCTCTCCTCAGGAACTTCTTTGCTGTCCACAGCCCCTCCGCTGCCCGAGCCTCCAGGGGAATGCACCCAGCATCCTCTCTGGTTCGTCTTCTCTTCCCCCCACACCCTTCAGCCACTCAGTCCTAGCGATGTCATCTGCTCTGTCGCACGCACGCACTTTCTTATTCCCGAGAGCTCTGCCACTGGCCCGTTCAGACCTCGTTTTCTCCTAGCCACCGTCACAGTAGCCCCTGACTGTGGTCCCTGCCCCCATCTTGCTTCCAGGGCACCCTCCTGACAGAGGAAACACCCGCCAACGGCTGTCTCTTCTTCATCCCTTTGCCCCTCAGAGCACCTCATGCAATGGTTTGACCTGGTCAGTGCTCAATAAGAGCTGAACAAACAAATGAGTCTGCACGTAGGCGAACGCAAGGCACACAGGTAGTAAGTTCCAGAACAGTACAGGGTTTTGCCTTGGAATGTAAACAAAATAGTCTGACAGCAAATAAGGAGAACGACTATATCTCAAAATGGCTCGTGAACACATCACCAAAAGGAGAGAAAAGCCAAAAGCAGGCGTAGGTTCAAGAGAGGCTGAGGTAACTTGTGGTCTGTGGATCCACTATACAAATATGATGAGTTCCTGAGCCCGATGGTTTGAAGGGAATCCGCCCCAACCTCGCTGTGGTCTTTGCTGCTGCTGTCGGAAACCAAACTCTTGTCCCCGTAGTCCAGAGACTCCACCCCATGTCACACACACCATTTTCTTAAGGGAAAGGGCTCACAGGAGTTCCCAAGCCCCGAAGACACTTTTTCCTCACTGTGAAAGCGGGAGGAGTTATTGTCTCTCACACAGAGGAGAAAATGTGCTTCTCCAGACACCCCGATCTAGGCTGGGATTCGTAGTTGCTGGTGAGGATTTTCTGTCGAGTTGCTGTGTTTCTTCTCAAGCTCCAGTCTCTGAGGTTATGCCAGGAGAGACTGGAAGGTGAGTGTTCACCGAGCATCCCACGTTCCAGGCGCCAGTTGTCTTTACCCAAAGCCAAATGACCTCTCTGTTCAGAGCAACTCAGAACCAAAATGAGCATGTTTTTAAATCCAAGGTCCCTGAGTTCAATGGAAATTTTGTCTATAGATATTTAATCCCTTTGAGTCTGCAGAAGAACTCTGTTTATGCTCATGTCTTTGAGAAAGAAAACATGTAGTTGTCTGTGCAGTGCTGAGCCTTGGACAGCTATTTCTTCTGCCTATCTGGAAAGAATTTAAACATCTACCAGGATTTTTTTTTTCTCAAACTCACCTGTCACCTGTTGGAAATTACTTCGTGTCTCTTCCCTGACAAGAACATTCTGTTCACTTGTGAGCAATGGCTGATCCACTCAAAGCTTATTTGGATTTAATGTTCTTTCCTTGGCTAGGTTTCCTGGAGCTTGATTTGCATCACACAATCATTCCAGCAAAATCATCAGAGAAATGCAATTTGGACATGATTCCGGACCTCAAAGCCATGGACCCCCTTAAAGCTAAGACGGCCTCCCTCTTTGAGCAGAAGTCCATGAAAGGATGGTGGCCGTGCTACGCAGAGAAAGATGGCACCCGTGTGATGGCTGTATGAGTGCTTTCTGGTTGAAGTTCGCTTATTCCTTTTATCATTTAGGTTTTGCCCTTTATCCATAGATCTGCTCCGGATAAGATAAGGAAGTGTTAAATTGGTGGGACTTTAAGTTATGGGAACAGTTTGTCTTTGGGATTACAGGAGAGACTGGGAGATGCCATGAGCATGTGTTTGGAGTTCAGGGAGGTTGAAGGACTTAGAATGGTCAAAAACTAGGAGCCTGAATGGTTTCACTGGATTTTTTTAGGACTCTGCTTTACCAGGAAGGTTACTTTATGCTGAGCTTCCACTACAATTCAGTACAGAAAAAGGAACAAATCTGAGCTGTTCTCATTAAAAAAAGAAAAGTAGAGGAAGCAGGAAGTGCTGGCATTTGTTGAAAAAGAAGGCCATTACTTACAAACAAGTTGATGAACTCAAGATGTATTCTGATATAGAAGCAATAATGTGGGTTACCATGCCATGTCACAAAGGACTACCTAGTCCATTATGCTTTATGTATTTATTTATGTATTTCAGAAACAGGATCTTGCTCTGTCGCCCAGGCTGGAGTGCAGTGGTATGATCATAGCTCACTGCAACCTTGAACTCCTGGGCTCAAGAGATCCTCCTGCCTCAGCCTCCCAAGTAGCTGGGACTACAGGCTCGTGCCACTACACCCAGCTGATTTTTTAAAATTTTTTTGTAGAGATAGGGTCTCACTGTATTGCCCAGGCTGTTCTCAAACTCCTAGCCTCAAGTGATCCTCCTACCTTGGGCTCCCAAAGCACTGGGATTATAGATGTGAGCTACCCTGCCCAGTTCCATGATGCATTGTTAGTAATAGCTAATATTTTTTATCACTAATCATGATCCAAGCAATATGCCAAGTGCCATACATTCATAATCTTGTTCTTTAAAATAACATTGATGTAGAATTTACATAAAATAAACTGTACCCATTTAAGGTACACAATTTTATGAGCTTTGACAGATGTATATGCCCATGAAACCACCACCAAAATCAGAATCCAGAATCTTCCCATCATCCCCAAATTACCTTTTGTCCTTTGCAGCCCATCACTCTTCCTCCCCAGCCCCAGGAAACCACTGATCTGCTTTCTGTCACAATACAGAAGTTTGTAAATAATCTCATTTAGTTCCACTGACAACCCCATGAAGTAGACATTATCTCCATTTTATAGATTCCAAAAACAGGCTTGGAGAAGTCGAGTAACCTGCCAATGTCAGGCACCCAGTTCTGTCTGACTCGTAAGCAGAGGAGTCATCTGAGCTCTGCCACCTAAATGAGTGTCAGGGTCAAGGCTTCTCAAATTGCTGGTGACCTTGTGGGCCTTCCTGGGTCCTGGAAGGTCGGTTACAACCTTGGGGTAAACATAGCTGTAAAAGTGGGCAAATTTCTGGACCTGTTTCACTTCGACCTCAATGTTCTCATCTGCACATGAGGACAATAATAGCACCTTTATGGGGTTGCCATGAACATTACACGAGATTACCCACGTGGAAGGTTTGACAGTGCCCAGAGCCTCACTCAGGAACCTGTTAGCAGAGGGGGGAGCATTCACTCATTCATCTGTTGAGCTAGTGGACATCAAGTACCTACTAAGTGCCTGCAGGGCTCCACGCAGTAGGTGACGATGGTGAGCATGAACACACAAGGCCCTGCTCTCTTGGAGTCTATGGTCAGTGCTCCGCAAATGTTAGGTATTGTTGTTAGCAGGATTCAGATTAGTCTGGGTCCAAGCAGAGTTACAAAGGAAGGTGCATAAGAAGGCAAGGAGATTGATGTGAGAACGTCAGAATGATGGGAAGACAGAGACAGAGAAGCAGGGAGGAGGGAAAGCAATTTTTCCTCTCCGTTTCCCACACAGAGCCAGTTCAGGAACACATGGAAGAGGAAATGGGATGAAATCTCTAGAGGAAAATTTAAGGCAATCTAAGGATTGTTTTACAAGAATAAAAATCATTGCTTGGGGAATACTGCTAGGGTCGGAGTAAAAATATTTGTGCAACGTGATGTCATGTGTTTAACCTGTTCTGCTTTACTGAAGGGGAAAGTGGAGATGACATTGGAAGTCCTCAATGAGAAGGAGGCCGACGAGAGGCCAGCTGGGAAGGGGCGGGATGAACCCAACATGAACCCCAAGCTGGAGCCACCAAAGTGAGAGGCCTTCTTTGTTCTTGATGCTGCTGCCCCCAGACACCTGCAGTCTGAAAGCTCCCCGTCCAGTTGGCTTAATGGGCTGGATTAGCTGTTGTCCTGCCAATTTGGGGCTGAATAGTGGGAGGTGGGGGTGGGGAAGTGGGTGATCTGGCTGCATTTGAATCATTCTCCTTTCCCATGAAGCCAACGTTCAGTGTGTCTTAGGACGCCATAGTAGGTTAAAGAGCCTTTCTCAGCCAACTAGGAGAATAAGATCTTTTCTTGACTTTATTCATGTTATTGGGTATTCATTAAACTGTGTTCTGGTCTGAGGTGAAATATTTGTTCCTCCCGAGTGGGTAGGTAATACCATTTCTTTGCACCGCAGCCGACCGGAAACGTCCTTCCTCTGGTTCACCAACCCGTGCAAGACCATGAAGTTCATCGTGTGGCGCCGGTTTAAGTGGGTCATCATTGGCCTGTTCTTCCTGCTCATCCTGCTGCTCTTCGTGGCCGTGCTCCTCTACTCCTTGCCGGTGGGAGTCCTTGGCTTCTTGTCTTGGCTTTTTTGTGAATCGTGGTCGGTCATCTCATGTGGCATTTGCCTTTCTCGCTGTTCAGAGAAATAACCCACTTGGCAGTGTGGTGCGGCAACCCCTTCCGCTTTGGGAAAATTGAAAGTAGGGTGTCCTGTGATTAGAATGACATTCTTAGGGTTTCATGAATTACAGGCAGGGTATTATGGTCTGAATAAAACTTTGGTTTCAGGAATTGTAGTAAAAATCAGTCAGGCCTTGATCAGTGTATGTCCGGACTTCAGCCAGTGTTTTCAACTGATCTTCCTGCCATCAGACTTGCTTGTTCCAAACCCTCCTGCATCCTAACTCCTTGCCCTAGCTTCAGGGATCCCCAGATCTGGGCTCATTATAGGTTTATACAAACCCTGTACTCTACCGAAACTAGATGGTAGATCCCCGCCCCTGAACACTCACTGCCCTTATCTGTCTGGATGAATTTGCCAATGATGTCCCATTGCCCCCATTTTGTCTATCAAATCTTACTCATTCTTTAAGGCCCATTCCAGTTCACATTAGCAACCTGTCTTGACCATTTAAAACACCCCTCCTAGTTATTTCTTTCTCTTGACTTAGAATCTATTGATTTAAACCAGTGATTCTCAACTTGGTGGGGGGTGGGGATTTTGCCCATCAGAGGACATTTGTCAATGTCTGGAGATAATTTGGTCACAGCAACTGGGAGGTGTTCCTGGCATCTATGGCCAGGGACGCTTCGAACATCCTACAATACACAGGACACTCCCCAACAAGAAAGAATCATCTGGTTCTAAATGTCAGTAATGCCAAGATTGAGAAACTCCAACACATCTTCATAAATACATATTTAACAATGTTTCTGGTTCCTTTACAGAACTATTTGTCAATGAAGATTGTGAAGCCAAATGCATAATGAAAGCAAAGCCTTCTTTTCAAGAGTCATCCAGCAATAAGGAATCTCACCTCCACGGACCAAAATCAAGTGTGATTTTGTCTGTGTCTGAGACTACAGCCCAGTGGCATGTTACACTACTTCAGTGAGCCCATCTGTTCTCAGAGGGCCTTAATGCTGCAATGTCAGGCCAACAAGCAATATTTTTATCTTATCTTTTAAAGTATTAAAAGTTTTATTTTCTGAAGTTTTGACCATGTTTTCAAGGTGGCTGGTTCCATTTTAAAAATCATCTTTTTATGTATCCTTATTTCCATAATTCAATTTTTGGAAATTGCTGAAATGAAATTTGAAAATTTCTGCTTCTCGATGTCATATATTCCTTTGTAATCAGCTAAAAGAACCGTGCATGACAAAAACAGAATAGTTAGAGTGATTCTTATTTATGCCTACAACCATTGTTATGATATTTTGTATGGATAAATCTCATGAAATGCTATTTTAACCTCTGTGACAAACCTAAATAAAAATGTTTCATCATTATACCTGGTTGTTTGGTGGCGCTGTGGGTCACGCTGGGGAGGAGGCAGTCTCTGGTCCGCTGGTCTCAGTGGACAGAATACTATGGCATACCTCTTAGCCATAAACCCTTTATACGTGTGCTACCCAGTTCTGGCCAATGTGTCAAACTGAGGGTAACATTATAAATAATACAGACTAACACTTAGTAAAGGTACTTATTCTGTACACAGCACTTTTTTAAGTGCTTTATGTTTATTAACTCACTTAAAGACAAGGTAACCCTATAAAGGTAGATAACATTATGAACCCCATTTTACAGTTGAAGAAATTGAAGGGAAAAGGTTAAGTAACTCGTCCAAGGCCACACAACCAATGAATGGTAGAGCTGGAATTTGAACCCAAGCAGTGTAGATTCTCTCTCTTAATGTCTCCTAACCACAGTACTACACCACCGATGGAAGGTCTTTCAAAAGGAACACAGAGCTGAGATGTTCAAGGAATGAGTGACAGTAGCAATGCAGTGGTGACTCCACATCAACACCAAAGAAAGCATGTTTTCTAGAACATGTGAGAACACTGTCCTGCTATACAAGCGACTGTGGTGAAATCAGTAAATAGTTCTAATCAAACAGCAACATAGAACTGAGTGGAGCAAGAATTGGCACCAAAATGACAATGCTTTTAGACACTTAGACAAAATTGTACTTCAAGGGTGGTTATGTTGGCATTATTGCTGAGTTGTTTCACGTTTGGAATATTTTAATTCTTTTCCATGTCCTGCCAAAAATCCAAGCATTCCAAGTGTGCTCAATACATAAAAATGAGAGATGCCACTCTGGCTGAATTACAATGTCCATCCTTCCCTACGCACCCCTCCTCCCTGAATGCCACCCTCACCTTTGCTGGTGGAACTCCTGCCCACCCTTGAAGTTCTGGTTCAAATGCCACCTTATCCTTGACACTTCTTGGGCCCACAGTGATTCTTCAATCTCAGAAGTAGACAAATTAGTATATGCTTTCTGGAGAAATATATATATTAAAAGACTTGAAGGTGTTTGTACCCTTTGACCCAGTAATTTCACTCCTGAGTATTAACTCCCAGGAAATAATCAGAAAGACAGCCAAAGGTTCATGTACAAAAATGTATGTTACAGTGTGCTTTATCATGGCACCCATCAGAAGCAACCTAAATGCCTACTTATACAGGAATCAGAGAATCTATAGTGAAATCCCATGTATTGGTACAAGAATAAAAAAAACATCAATTTTTCTACTTTTGTTACAGGAAAATATGCTAGTGTGAGAGAAATTTTAAAAAAAAGCATAATACAAATCTATATAAATTAAAGACAAAAATACATGTGTATGTATATAAGGAAATGTACCAAAATAATAGCAGTATAAGGAATTTATGCACAGTTTCTATTTGTGCATATTTAAATAATAATTTATGAATGTAAATCAACACTGGAGGTTCACAGCAATTGTTTTTCTGTAAAGCCATGAGGTCATCTGACAAACATGGCTGTCCTTTGTTTCACTTTGCAGCTATGTAGGTGTGCCTGGAAGCTCCTCCAGGGCAGAGCCAGCACCTGTAAGATCTGTGCCTTGGAGCAGCAGGCAAGAATTTGCGTCCTGAGTCCTGCCTGGGACTCATCAGAGACTTGGCAGAAATAATGCCTGACTCACTGGATTGGGGTGAGGGTTAAATAGAGTCACAGCTGTAAAGTGCCTTCACAACATCCAGCACCCAGCAGGTTCTCAGGCCATGGGAGCTTCAGGTGATACACCAGACTGGTTAAAGTCAGATGTTCTAGTTCCAAAGGTAGAACTGAGAAAAGGTGCTTGTCTTTCTAACCGAGGGCACCTTTACACAGACTCACTAGATAGGAGAAAGCAAAGCCAAGGTATAAGGTTGTCTTCTACCTTCCGGAGACCTAGAGGGAAAGAAGGAGGAGCCCAAGTTCAAGGGGTAGGAAAAGAGGTCAGCTCTTGGCACTCCAGGCGGTGTTGTGCAGGTTGCTGTGGGGGGGGGGGCGGTGGCAGGAACACTTGCCTTATTCCGGTGGAACAGAGGATGGAGGACCTGTGTGCTACTTCAGGCTCCCCCGTAGACCTCCCTGTTGTGGGGCTGACCGGGAGTCATCACAGCTGTCATGTAGAATGGCCAGGTATTCACGGTCCAGGCCCTCAAGCACACATACCCTCCTAGTCCTTTCAAGCCATATTGTACCTACACCCAAATTACTACTTTTTAATAATGTCACATCAGCTTGCTTAGACCTTAACTGATGGTTACTGTCCCAATTTTACAGATGAGGAAACTGAGTCACAGAGGAGCAGAACCATAAACCGATGCTGGGACCAATAAAATCATTTAGTTCAATGCTCACTTTCACAAACGAGGGAAAGGAGCCCCTGGGAGGAGACGCCCCAAGTCGCAGGGCTGCGTCGTGACCAAGCGGGGGTGAGCTCACAGGCTTCCAGACGTCTGGAATCCCCTGGCCCCGTGCTCTTGCTGCCTCGAAGACAGGATTCCATCCATTTATTTTGTTTATCCCAGTGACCCAGGTGAAACCTCATCTGCGAGGCTGCCGTGCTACATCGGAATCCAACTGGATATCCCTGGTCCTCCTTCTGATAATTAGCGGGGCAGGACTTAGCTGAAATATGATGGGGGAGGATTACAGGTTTGGCTCGAGGATTTTGTGAAAACACATGGAAGTAGCACATTAATATTAGTCAAGGACTGAAAGAGCCTTTTTAAGAAGTTGAGATAAATTTTGGCAAAATCAGGTTGCCCTGAGAAGCATTCAATGTACTGTGAGGGAGTTGCCCAAAAAATTGTGATTTTTTTTCTCCCTTGTTCAGTTTATTTAAATAGTAAAAGCCTGAAGTCTGCGTCTCCTGCTAAGTCACACCCTTGAAGTTACAAGTCAGACCGTACATATGGTGGGCCTGTGTTTTTCATTATGTTCCCTTGCTCGTTAGGGTTTGCAGTTAGTCCATGTTACACGTTTCTTTCGTGTTTTTCTTGAACTTCATGAACTCTGGCATTTCATTTCATGGATGTATATCCAAGGGAAAAGTAGCCTTCCTTTGATCTTCCTTGGGACCCCATTATGTTGAACCTAAGAAAGATTAGGGAGTTTTCATTCAGCGCTGAACAAACACAAAATTCAGCTGCAAAGATGGCGGGCGCTTAATCTATTTACAACATTGACTCCATTATGAGCTAATTCCACATCAAGTAGATTTTTGCAAAGCATTCTTCTGAATGGAATTCCCATCTGCCTTCGGAGGCTAGATGCATATGGCCCACAGTACTGAATGTATTGGCCTCACAAAGGAATCTATTTAGCACAAAATATTTAAACGGTAGAGGGTTTTTAAACTTTGAAATCACTGTCGCTGTTGGTTTCCCAGATGGTAGTCAAGTTGTATTAATGCTTTGTGCTGGCTCTCTCTGTCTCCCTGAACTGAACGAGCAGTTTCTGGAAAGTGCCCTCACCTTCTAGTTGTATTTGTAATAACATCTGCTCCACAGTGGTGAGACAAGTCAGCTCCAGTCCTTGGACAAACAATCCTCCGAGCCCGGGTGAACTTGGAGGGGCACCACCCGGCCAGCAGCTGGAGAACCAGACAGCTCAGCTCCCTTCTGCCCATGTTGGGTTTCCAAAATGGGTTTCAGAACACTGCCCTTTTAAACAGTGCTTTAAAATAACATGCAAGTCTAATTGTGACATTTTTTTTTCTAGCCTTAAAATGAGAAAGGAAGAGCAAAAACAAAATCAAGTGTTAGCCTGTCAGGATTTTCAGTTCCTTGTCATTCCATGGCATTGATGGAGATTTATTTTCCTAATGAAGGCTCCAATGTTAATGGTGGCACTTGCTAGAATCAGTTAGAACTAAGTGTTATTTAATTCACAGTGAAGCGACAATCTGACTGGACCGTGATTAGTTCCAGCTTTTAGCTATCATTTATAGGTCACCAGGCGGCTAACAACCTCAATTGAGAGACCATTATCTTTTGACAAGATGAAGCTTTTTTTGGGGGATGGGAGGAGAGAGAGAGAGGAGTTCTACCCAGAAAGCCCAGCTCAATATTCTCCATGGGAATGATTTCACTCCTAATAGAGCTTTGCTGCCATTTACTCAAAGGAACTACTCCAGTTATGTGTCATTTAACAGCAGGGAGACATTCTGAGAAATGCGTATCAGGTGATTTTGTCGCTGTGCAAACATCATAGGGTGTACTTACACAAACCTAGGTGGTATAGCCTACTGCACACGTAGGCTATATGGTACAGCCTGTGGCTCCTAGGCTATAAATCTGTACAGCATGCAACTGTAGGAATTCTGCAGGCAACTGTAACACAATGGTAAGTATTTGTGTATCTAAACATAGAAAAGGTAGAGTAAAAATATGGTATTATAATCTTATGAGACCACCACTATATATGCAGTCTGTCATTGAATGAATGCTGATTTGTGGCGCATAACTGTTGTGGATTCCAGGTAAGTATGGTAAATGCAAGGAAGGAAGAGGCTTTCTTCATGGCCATTTGTTTATCCACTCAGCAACTGTTCCTTGAGTGGAGCATTGCAGGAGACTGTGTTAGCAGAGTTCCCTGGTACAAAGGCTAATATTCAGCCTGCACATACTGGTATGGCTGTTCTAATTTTTTTTTTTAAGATAACCTTTATGCATCATGATGGGTTGAGGGATCTATTCTGATTGCTGGGTACCAGTGACATACTGATTGTTAAATATTCCAAATAACACCCTTGCCTGGAACAACACTCTTTTGTGGAGTCTATTTTGTCTCCAAGAAAATGCCATTTTAAATGAAACTGTCTCCCTGTGATGATAAAATGCTTTAACATACACAAAAGGGTTTCAAACAGTACTTAAGACAAAGTAAGCACTGGATATATTTTATCATCTGAATCATCATCATCCTCATTATGGGACAAGAACAGCCAAATAGATGCAGGCCAGAAGATGACAGATATGTTCTGTTTTGAAATGTAGCCTTAGAAAAGATACAAATCACCACTGTCCAAAATGAGGCTGACTTTCCCCCCCAGTTCTAATGGCACAATCCTAAGTAAAGAAAGCAGGATAAAAATGCTGAGAGTAGGACAGTTCCTCAAAAATTAAATATAGAATTACCATGTGATTCAGCAATTTTGCTTCTGAGTCTATATGTAAAGGAAATACAAGTGGGACTTGAAGAGGTTTTTGTACACCCATGTTCCTAGCAGCATTATTCACAGTAGCCCAAGGGTGAAGCAACCTGCTACAGACTGAATGTTTGTGCCTACTCCCCCTCCCTCACAAACTCATATTTTCATATCCTAACTCCCAAGGTGATGGTATTTGCCAGTGGGACCTGAGAGCTGATTAGGGTGTGAGGGTGGAACCCCCATGATTGGCATTAGTGCCCTTATTAAGGAGGCTCAAGAGAGGTCTCTCGTCTCTTCCACATCTTAAGAACACAGCAAGAAGATGGTCATCTATGAACCAGGAAGGGGGCCCTCACCAGACACCAAATCTGCTAGCACCTTGAGCCCAGACTTCCCAACCTCCGGAACTGTGAGAAATGAATTTCTGTTGTTTATGTAAGCCACCCATTCTATAGTATTCTGTTATAGCAGCCCAAACAGACTAAGACACAACCCAAACGTTCACTGATGGATGAATGGATACACAAAATGTGGTATCTACATACTATAAAATCTTATATAGCCTTAAAAAAGAAGGAAATTCCATCACATGCTACAACATGGATGAACCTTGAAGACATTATGTTAAGTGAAAGAAGCCAATCACAAAAGGATAGGTACGGTATGAGCCCACTTATAGAGGTACCTAGAGTAGTCAAATTCATAGAGGCAGAAAGTAGAATGGTGGTTGCCAGGGGCCGGGGGAGGGAAGAATAGGGAGTTAGTGAGTGTTAAAGAGCACAGAGTTTCAGTTTTGCAAGATGAAAAGGGTTCTGTTAATGGATGATGATGATGGTTGCACAACAATGTGAATGTACTTAATGCCACTGAACTGAACACCTACAAACGGTCAATTTTATGTCATGTATATTTTACCACACACACAAAAACTGCTCAGAGCATGAAAGGTCCTTCTCAGACAGACCCCTCCATGAAGTCAGGGCCTATTTTTTTCTCCTGTTCCCTGTAGAAAAAGTAGGTCCCCAGTCCCCGGAAGGCAGGTAGTACTTGCTGGCTGTCCGAGGAGGACTCCTGTCTCATGACCAAAGCAGAGATCACTACGGGCCTTTGGGCACCTAAATCTAGCACCCACAGACACAATTTGTTTGGCCCAAACCACCTTCTTTTTTTAATTAGCTGCCAATGTTTAAAAATTGGAAAAAGTCATATCAAAAATCATATTTTTAGCTTTTCTTGGCAAACTGAAAGGTCTGCCAAGATTACACAGTGCAAACATTGGCTGGAGTCACGTGCCTGCCAGCTCCCCACAAACCGCCTGCCTGGCTTCATGGACATTTGCTGCCCGGCTCCTCAGGGGTCAGAGGGTGCGACTCAGGTACATTTTTTTATTGTAAAGGTAACCAGAGTGGGGGTCTCTAACCAAGACAGAGAATCCACCAGAAGTCCCCAGCTGGGCAGCGCTCTCAGCCTGTCCCCGCCATTGTAACCACATCCCTGTCCTGCTCCACTCTGGACTTGAGGGTGGCCCTGTCCTCTCCCTAGGCCTTATCCCCAACCCCAGCTGCCCCAAGTCAGCCGCCACCCCAAGGTTCCAGGGAAATGCAATTAGCATCTCTTGAACAGGGGGCGTTCATTTCCTCTCAGAAATGAAAATTCAAATGACCCATATGGCAAATTGCTCAATCTGATGAAAAAGGAGAAAAATACAAATTAAAACAACAATGAAATAGAATTTCAGAATTTTTATCATTCAAGGGGTAAAAAAAAAGAAGTTCAGAATTTCATTTTTGCTTCCAGATTGGCAAAAAAAAAAAAATGTAAAAGTCTGACACCAGGGACTTAAGGTATATATTTTTATATAAAGCTGGTAGGGGCAAATTGATAAAACCGCTGTGAAAAACAATTTGTCATTATCTACTAAATGTGGTGGTTTCTCCTCTGTGACCCAGCAACCCCACTCCTAGATTTGTACCCTGGAGAAACATTGACACGTGTGTACCTAAAGATAATTTTTAAATGTTGAAATCACAGAACATTAGAGAGCAGTATGTTTTTACCAATCAGGTAAAAACATACAGGTCCTCAGGAAAAAAACTACTATTTCTTATACCAAAAGGTGATAAAACATCTCATAAGGATCTTAGCACAGTTCCCACATTTGCTAAGTCCATAATAAATCACAGCTGTTGTTATTATTTGTGCAGAAATGCTTCTTATAGCAACTTTTAATAAAAGTCAGAGCAAAATACAAAAGTGCAATCCTTTGAAAGACTATGTTGGGCGGGCTGACATACGTACCTATTATGAAAAGTACAGCTTTTAAATTCTTTCCCAAATATTGTTTCTTTCCCCCAGACTTTTGATAATGAGCAGGATGGCCAGAAGATCAAAGCTCTGCTCTCTGGGGAGGTCTGGCCTCCTGGCTGCCGCCTGGGGACATGTCTGCGGGCCCTACGTGCAGACGGGGATAGTGTCCAGGGGTCACACCTGGGTGGAAGCCACCCCACCTCTGCGCAGAAAGGGGCCCCAGCCAGCATGGCAGCCACATACTCCCTCAGTCTCCAACAGGCGTACCTGTTTCGGGGTTTTCTGTCGCTCGAGGCTGCCACCATTGGCGTCCCCTTCACACTCCAGACCCGGTCACAAGCCCAGCACCTCTGCCCGGAAGGCTGGCTCATTCAGACAGCACGATGATGTGAAAATACTAACTGTAGTGAGACTGCCGTCTCTGCAACACTCGTGACCTCACAACAAAGATGCCAGTGCTGGGGACGCGCACAAACCTTCTCAGACCTCTTGGCAGTAACTCTGGGCAGTAACTCCGTGGCAACCTGGGGAGAGCCGTGGGACACCGGTTGCTGCCAGGCATTTTAGAAGGACCCAAAAGGATACTTGTTTGAGCTGAGCGCAGGACCTTTCAGGTGGACATTAAAGGGACCTCTAAGGTCTCTAGGGGCCATCTCTGTCACCTCTAGAGTCTATCTCTTCACTTGTCTTCCCCTCCTGCCCTCTTCCCTCCCCACTTCTTTCGTACCCACTCCTTTCCTCTCTGTAGCTCCCGTCTCTCCATTTTGTCTTTAGTCCCTACAGGCGCTGTCACTGGTTCTGGTGATACCGGTGCCCAGAGCTGGGAAATCTGCCAGCCCCACCACAAGCGGAGACTCTGATCTCTTATCTCCGTGTCCCCGAAGCATCTGGCCTTGTGCCTGGCTGACGATGAGTGTGCCATACTCAGTTCTGGAATGAAGTAGAAAGGCCAGCTGTCCTGAGTCAGTCTGCGTGTGACACTGCGTCTATATACAGGAACGACACATGGGCGCCTGGTGAACTTCGAGTCCAAAGGACCCCAAAATACAGTGAAAAGGACTTAAACTCCATGGGGTTTACCTGCAGGTTTGAAGTTTTTTGAAAGTCTTGCTTTAATTTATAAATGTATTCTAATTTTCACCTTCCATTTTACGATCTTTTTATCAGACTGTGACTCTGTCTAGTACTGCATCAAACGAAAACTGTGTTTTCGTCAAACATACAGGACATGTTCAGGGCAATCCAACTTAAACTATAGGTTATATGGCACATATGATGTTCACTTTGTGCCCCTTCCATCCTGGAGAACCTCAAAGAGAGAGATTATTCCTCCCCCCCACCCCACCGCTGCAAGTGAACTGCTTCTCACATGGGTGACTCTACGTCAAGTGCTCCAGAGTAAGTGGCAAGGACACATTTTGTAATTAATAATGGTTCAGGTCCACCTGAGCAGTGCTGGGGAGGTCAGTTTATATAAAAATGAAGTTTTAAGTAACCACTTAAATTACTAATCCTCCCACTTCCCCCCTTGTCAATCTCCAATTATGATATATTCCAGGAACAAATCCGTGTCTGTCCCGAGGCTTTGCCCAGCCCTTGTGCACACACGCCGGGAACGCTGTGCCCCGCCTGACAGATGCCCGTATTCTCGCCATCTAGCACAGTGCCTGGGGCGCAGTTGGCGCACAGAGATCGATAAAACCCCTGTGCCCAACAGCTCTCACCAGCCTTCAAGGTGCTCGCCGCCTTGTTGGAGACGCAAACACGTAAGCAAGTCATTGAGACGCGATGCACTGTCACAATAGGGAGTGGGAAGGGGAAGAAGAGAATTAAAAAAAAGAAAAGAGTGTGGCATAATGGCCAAGAGTTGAGTCCAGAGTGGACATGCTGGGGTTGAATCCTGGTTCCCTTATTAAGCACAGTGCCTGAAACTCAATAAATGTGACTTGTTATTATAATTATTATTATTACTTCCACAGAGGACTAGAAATAGGTTAAGGATGGCTCTGGAAACGTGGCCTAATTCATTGCAAAGAAAATATTCCATCACAGAATGAGCTAAGGTTTCTTTGGGAGAAATGAAAGAATACAGAGGCCATCGCTGTCATTTCTCCTGTGTTTCAAATACCGTCCGCGAGATGGCAGCAGCGGCCTCAGGTTCCCGCTCGGCCTAGCGGGCATTCCATTCGGTCTGCATTCCACGGAACCCGCCCCAGACAGGCATCTCTGGGACATATTTTAAGTGGAAGGCGACCAGCACCGCATCTAAAGGATGCCCTTCCTTCTGGAATGCTATGGAAGTCTATGACTAGACAGAAAAAAACACGCTGGCCTTGGAAAAATCTAGAAACCATCCATTCATTCATTCACTCATTGCTTCAACAAATCTGTCCTGAGACCCCACTGCCACACAAGTATCCTGCAAAGGAAGAAAGCAGAGCTCCTGCTCTCGTGACCTCACAGCCAGCCACACGCAATCAAACAGTGCTAGATCACGGGAAGGAGTCTCCCATCCAGCTAAAAATGACAAGCCTCCGGGCTGTGGTAACACACGATTGAAGGTTAAGCAAAGAAAAATAGACCACATGACAGGATGTCCACATTGGCTCTGCTTCATACACTGACGAGAGGGGCAGGGAATTAGAAGTGATAGAAATTGGTAGAATGAAATCGTGATTGAGGGCTTTGCCCCTGTAAAATTACTTAAGTTATTTTTCTCCCCTCTCCTTTAAGCTAGAAATCTGGGCCGGCTAATGGAAGCTGCCACCTGGAATGTCTGGGGCAGCCGTGCAAGGTTACATTCCAGGCTCCAAGCAAAAAATGCCAGCAATTTACCTTTTGTCAACTGCAAATTAAAGTAATTTCCATGCAGAGGGTTTCTCCTGCTGGCAGTGAGCACCCCAAAACACCAGGGCTGTTTGCCGCCAGCCTTTCTTTCCCTGGCTGCCCCACTGGGACAGACACACCTGAGGCTCCTGGCACCTCAGGGTGGGAATGGGGCACGGCTCGCTCGGCTCTTCTTTCACTGAAGCACCAAGCCAAGCGGGCATGAAGCAGGTGGGGCCTGGAGGAGGGAGGCAGGGGGCAAGTCTTCAGTCCCTTGGCTTCCTCGTAGCACTTTCTAGAATGTGGGACAAGATAGGCACTCAGCTTTAAATAAATGAAGAGAAGGCACATCTGTCATACCCAGCGCTATGATGACAATAAAAACGCCACTATTACTGAGTCCCAGGCAGACACATGCTAAGAACGTTGCAGCTACATAGCACCGAATGGTCAAAGGGATCCTAAGGTGGAAGAAGTATTATTGTCGTTTTATAAATGAGGAATTTGAGGCTCTGTGAAGGCAAGTGGTTTGGAGAAACTCACCAGTAGTGATAAAAGTGGGATTTAAATCTTCATTCATCAGACTCCTCGTTAGTTACTTAGCCCCACACAGCCAACCACCGCAGAGGTGGGTAGAGAGCTACGTCCCCATCAAACACCAAGGTTTATTCATTCACTGATGCGATAAGTATTTAGAGAGCACCCCCTCTGCATCAGACACTGGGCTTGCAAAGGTAGGTACTGTCAACTGCAGAGTCAAGCGGTTTCCGTGCAGGGAACTTCTGCCATGATGTGGTCCCAGCTAGGAGACCAGAGATGTCAACAGGCCCTGCATGTCCCTTTCTCCAAAGAGGGAGCCAATGCCTGGGATTCAGATCAAGAGCAAGTGGACAAGGTACCTTCACTTGCAGACCTGCTCGTTTGGCTGGTGGGAATGTCACCACACTTAGAAGGCAAGCTTGAGGCCCCTGCGTGCACCTGGAAAGAGGTAAGGCCTACCCCTCCCGCACCGCCTTGTGCACACACACACAACCCAGTCTGTACCCAGCGCCAGGCCTGGCTGGGGACCTTGCAGATTCTGGAATCTGAAACCTCCCCCAGCCCGCACCCCATCTGTCATGTGGTTTCCACCAGAGTGTGTCACATCTGACCCCACTGGCTCTCCATCGTCTCCCCAGTCTGTGACCTTTCCGGGCCTCCTTTTCCTTGCCTGTTGCACCAGATGACCCGAGATCCCTCCCAGCTCACTTACTTCTTCAAGGTGCTATCGAGCTCTCTGGGGTCCCTTTTGTGAGGGCTCTAGTCCCATTCACCCCCATGACCTGATCACCTCCCAAAGGCCCCACCTCCTAATGCCACCTCATTAGAGGGTGAGGATTTCAACATACCAATCTAAGAGGGACATGAACATTCAGTCCATAACATAGACATTCAGATATTTCTCACTGACTGAAAAACGGAGACGTGAAGGCTGTCTCTTTGTCCCCCAAATTGTTAAACCACCGCCACTGTCCAACTCTCCCCGCTAGAAGTCCTCACGACCACGTGGGCAGTTCTCACCTCGTCCTTGTCCCCATCCTCTTCCACTCTCCTGCATTCGTCCCGGAAGACTTGGTACCCTACACACCCTTGCCTGTCATCATTCATCCAATTCTCATGGGGATGCCCCCGACCCCTTGGCTTTGGGGCTCGGACACACCACCCCAAAGTATGACACTAAGAGACCAAAATATGGCCCCCAAATATACTTCTTTGGTGTATTTTGAGCTGGTTATTCTGAGAAACTGCAGACACAGGAATAGAAATGTATATCTATAAAGAAAATCTACATTAGTAAAAGTATCTGTCTCAGGAAGGGGCTGCTCCAGACAGATTTATTATCTGAGAGACATTTTTTTAAAAACTGGGAGCATAGATTCAAGTTGCCCTGGATACCCACTCCCTCCTGAGAGACTCTCATCTGCGTAACGAGACACCTTCTGGTCCCCATTCATCTCCTCCCCTCGCCCTCCCATAACCTGTCCCCACCACCCTGAGAAGCCCCAGGCCCCTGTCCCGTTCTGTGGCTCAGGACACTGTCTACTGAGAGAGGCTGTAGCTTCAATCACCTGGCCCTTCTTCAAGTCTCTTATTTGGTGGGACTCTGAGCATGTGCATGCAATTAAAATGGTTTTTGTCCTGTTAATCTGTCTTCTGTCAATTTAATTCGCAGCCCAGCCACAGAACCTGGAAGAGTAGAGGGAAGCCATTTTTCCTTCCCCTACACACCATACAGAGACACTTTGCCTTCAAGGTTGTGAGCTCCAAGCTCCTGACTCCCCCACAACCTCCAGCTCCTGCAGAGCCCCCTCCCTACCTGCACCACGACCTTGACCTTGAGCTACCCTTGTCCCCACCCCAACATGCACCCCCAGCCCCCTAGATCTTGGCCTACGTGACTTCCCCCATAGACAGACCCATGTCAGTCACTTCCCCTCTGAGATTCCTCTCAGCTCTCCCCTCCTGCCCCCCAAAGTACCTCTGAGCTGACTCTCTCTTTTCTAACTTCAAATACCACAGTAACTTTATACAACCATCTTCTCTTCCTTCCTCTTTCCCAGGACGGTCAACCCTACCCCCCGCCTACCTCCTCTCTAAGCTGCAAGTCAATCTCTGGGACACCTCCTCCAGGAAAGACCTGTCTTTTCCGAATATTCTTTCTCCTTCTGACGTCTTCAAACTCTCCCTGTCTCCAAGCCACTGCCCTCAGCCTACAAACCTGCTCAGGGCTCCTCCTGGCCTGGGAATCGTCCCCAAGTGGACAGTAAGAGATGTTTCTCTCCTTCCTTCCCCTACCATGGCTACTTTGAGGAGACTCACTCTTCAGGCCTGATTCTCCCCACGTCTGACCTCCCGTGTCACTCCACTGAAACACCAGCCGCAGCCACCAACAACTCCCGGTTTGATATTTCATGATCTTTCCTCAGTTCTTGTTCCTAGTGACTTGTACAGGTAGAATCTGCTGTCAAAGCTAGGTCATTTTTAACTCCAGAGCTCTTAACCTCCCTGTGGTGACATGGCCTCTCAGCTCTAAGTTTCCTGACTTTGCTGAGCCTCAGTTTCCCCATCCATAGAAGGAGGAAAACGAATGCCAACATCCACAGGGTCGTTGTGGGCATTGAATGAGATACCATGTGCCTGACATATTAAAGGGTTCCATGAGTGGCTGTTATCATTAGTGTTGCCTTTCACTCTTGTGCTGAGAGAGTCTCTCAGTTAATCACCCTTTAATCCACCTAGGGCCATCACTGTAAGCCTTTTAAGGGCAGAGATTCTTATGGCCCTAAGAAAATCTGGGACTTTGCCTTGCACACAGTAGGGACAGAATAAGTTCACTGTTGACAGCAATGACTGCCTCATAACCTCCAGCTATTTCCCCATCTCTTTAATTTCAATAAACCACAAATGCTTTTTCTGCCATGGACTTGGCTGCTTAAAGGTTTCAATCCTTTGAAAGGGAAAATGACTCCTTTATTTTTCACTTACTCGCTGCATATTGAGACCCTTTGATGTTCCACAGGCCTTTCAAGAACGCCTCCTTAGAAATAGGAGCTTGGCTTTTGCCACAGGGAAGTGAACTTGAACCCCAAAGGTTGAGCTGGGACCCGGGAGTCCCAGGCAGGCATGTTCCTCACAGGCTCCAGGCCTGACCCCAACCCAGAGCTTGGAGAAAATTCTATTTGCAAGCTCTTCATCCTTCTCAAAGCTGTCATTTTCGTCAGCCCCACTGGGCATTTTGACAAATGCCTTTGCTAATTACTTAATTATTTTGGCCTGCACAAGTGTGGGAGCTATTTTCTTAAAGAAAAGAGGGCTTAGCCAGTCTATTCTTATCCATGCAAGGCCTGAAAGTAGCCGGCTTCAATCCTATTAAAGTGTTTGGGTAACTAAGCACCCCCACCCGTCGAATTAACTGAATACATTATGATGCAAGAACAGAGAGGCACAAAGTCCTCCTTCCCCAAAGCTAGGCTAAAGCTAGCACTTGTTTTCTTATGCCACTGGCTTGTTTCTTCTAGTTCAAGCCTCTTTTGCATGGGAAAGAAACCTGTGCTTATCTGCTGACTTTCAATTAAAGGAACAATTAGGCTAAATGGTAAATGCATAGACGTGTCTCTCCTGGAATTAGCCAGGAGTGTGAGCCTGTCACCCAGCCATCAACACAGTGGGGTGCACAGGCAGCAGAAAAGCGCTGAAGAGAGTCCGCCCTGGGTAGAGGTTGGAACTGGCGACCCCCAGGCCAGCCTGCCCTGACATTCTTAGTCTGTCTAAGAGGAATGCTCTCTCTCTTGGGCACCCTTTCCCTCCAATGATACCAAATAACACTAAGCATCTCACCATATGCTGGGCTGTGATTTCATTGCAACCCAGAGAAAGGGCCCTTGACTGGTCATTTGCTCAAGGTATGTGGAGGCCAAAGCAATCTCAAAATCAACCCCGACATGCAACTTGCACCTGGAGACCTGAATTATCCAAAGTGTTTGTCCACTCTGATCAGACAAACAGCCAATGGCCCATCCATGGTGCCCGGCACATGGCAGACAGATGCCCATAACTGGGCATAGGGTTATGCTACCGTCCGTCCATCCTGCTGAGGTCCCCGCCTGCAAGAGGAATCTCAGGGCGCAGTGGAGTCTTGGTGAACCACAGAGGGGCAGGGGGCCCACAGAGGGCTCCAATTAGGGTCGACCCAGGTATTTGTTTGCACAGCTGGGACCAGAGAAACTGAGCTGACCCTGGGTCTTTCTCATGAAAATGCAATGAGGGCAAAGCTGCCCCCGGAAAATACCAGCATTTTGCACATAGTTAAGGGCCACTTCGTAAACTCCTCAGCTGGCTTTAGCTGAGGGGATCTTAGAGATAAGTCCCCTTCTTTACCAACAACAACAAAAAAATCAAGTTCTGGAGAAGGTGAGTGATTTCCCTAACCAACACATGGCCAGTTAGAAAATATGAGATGCACATATTTCATTTACTGTAGAGACTGAAAAGAGAAAATTTAAAAAGGTGTCTGCAGGATCTATAAGAAGAAAACTTTCAAGCACTAATGGGGTTCATAAAAGAAAACTGAAATAAATGGGAAACATGCCCTTCTTTTGGGTATCATTCTCCCTAAATTAATCTATTATAGCTCAGTGCATTTCCAATTAAATATCAAGAGAATGGGGGACTTGATAAGATGATATTAAAATTTATCTGGAAAAATAAATATGTGAAAATGGCAAGCAAATGTCTAAAGAAGGATATTCAGGAAGGACTGTTCTTATTAGGAATTCAAATACATTATGAGAGCCAGGCACAGTTGCGCATGCCTGTAGTCCCAGCTACTCTGGAGGCTGAGGAAGGAGGATCACTTGAGCCCTGGAGTTTGAGTCCAGCCTGGGCAACATTAGGGAGACCCTGGTTGTTTCATATATATGATAGATAGATAGATAGATAGATATAGATATATATATAGATATGAAATCCTTAACATCAAAATAAATTTAGCTATATCAAATATTTAAATTTTAAAAACAACGCTTCAAAAAGTAGGCAACTGGAAAATAAAAATATTTTTTAAAAAAGGAGGAAAGAAAAAAATGAAACCACAAAATGTCTCAAAGCAAGCATGTAAAATTTATCATGTAAGAGTGAGAACTTTCTAAGTAGACCACAAAACCCTGAAGCCAAAAGAAACAATTGATTATGTGACTGCACAAAAATGTACAATTTCTGTATGGCAAAAATAAAGGCTATTGACAAAATAAGATAACACTGGGAAAAATTGTTTGTAATCTATGACCGATGAAAGATTAGTTTCCTGTTTCACAAAGACCTCACACCAATCGGAAAGATCTACATGTACAACTCAATACAAGAATAAGCAAAGGATGTGAACATGCAGTTCACAGAGCAAAAGAACCGGGGTGACGAGGCAGAACTCACAATGGTACCACTCCAGCGCCTTAAGCAATCTTTCCTATGACTTATTTTCATGAGAAAATCCATCAGTGGAATTTTTAGCTGTGTGTCCTTTCCTTAGGATCGTCATTGCTATTTTTGTTCTCCCTGAGCTAGCTCTTCAATGGGAAGAGTGGTGAAGCCAGGAAACACAAGGGGCCCCACGCTGCCTGACAGCCAAGGAATCCACTGCCAGCCCTCCTGGAAGTCACCAGATGTGGAGGTCACCAAGCCTTCCAAATTCCATGCTGGGCAGGTACTGAACTGCTCTCCTGCACTTGAGAAGGGGACAAAACCCACATCATCTTAATGTCACCATTCATTTGTGCCACCTCCTAGTAATGCTTTACTGCTCTTGCCTCCCATAAATGTGCAATCAACTATGAATGCTCACCATAGTGAAGTTTCCTTCAATCCCAACTACCTAGAATACAGAGAACCCAGAGTGTAGGCAAAGAGAAAATGCCTCTTAAACATTTGTCACTCTTTACCCCATAGGATCGACTCTCCTTGGACCCTCATCAGTGCTGGCTTTATGTACAGTTCTATCAAGACATGCTCTGTGGACTTTTCAGAGCTTCAATGACCACCTTAAAATCACGTGCTATGGAATATCGAGAACTTATATCGATGAAGCTTAAGGTCAGTAATTCTCCTACTTACTTATTTTTGTTTTCTTGAAGCACAGACCATGCCCCAGGAACAATGAGAACAGTTTGGAATCAAATGAAATGAATAGCATTGATCTGCACACGAACACGATTGCCTTTGCACTGTGTAGTCAGCATAAACAGGAAACCTAAAGACCAGGTGTGTTTCACTTTTATTGTTTTCCTTTTACAAATTAACCAAACTCTCAGTTTCATCATTTATACACTGGGAATAAAAATATTTTCCTGCAAATTTTTGTTGCAGGCATTAACTAAGGTATGTCAGGGCCTGAACAATACCTCGCACATGATAGGCAATAAATAGAAACTTTTGTTGTTGTATTTTCATCATGTTAATATCACAGTTTCCAGAATCACAAACTCACAATCACAATCTCAGAATCAATCATCTTTTTTTTTTTTTTTGAGACACAGTCTCACTCTGTTACCTGGGTAGAAGGTAGTGGCGTCACCATAGCTCACAGCAACCTCAAACTCCTGGGCTCACTCAATCCTCTTGCCTCAGCCTCCTGAGTAGCTGGGACTACAGGCACATGCTACTGCACCAGGCTAATTTTTCTATTTTTTGTAGAGATGGGGGTTTCGCTTTTGCTCAGGCTGGTCTTGAACTCCTGGCCTCAAGTGATCCTCCCACCTCGGCCTCCCAGCATGCTAGGATTACAGGTGTGGGCCACCAGGCCTGGCCTCAATCATCATTTTTTTATGACATGAAATCATTCTCTCTCATACATACACACACACACATCTTGTACATCTTAAAGCTCAAAGATTCAGGATGCTCTCTGCACACAGGCACTGCTCTAATGACTACGTCAATTAACTCATTTAATACTCACAACAGCCCTATAAGTATTTTCATTATCCCCCATTTTACAGATGAGGAGATTAAGCACAAGAAAATTAATTACATTAACAAGGCCTCAAAGGAGAAAGTAGTAGGCCTGAAAAGTATTGCTTTGTGAAAAAAAAGCAAGATAAATAAGAGTGTGTCCCATAGACACGCATAACGGAAATACACACTCATATACCTACATACAGATTTGTATATATTAGTATATGTACACATACAGAGAAAGAGAGAGAGGAGCATTGGAGCTGAGATTAAAAGGGGCACTTGATTTTCACTTCTGACCCTTTTGAATTTTTTGTGCATATTTCACCCATTCAAAAATTAGTTAATAATTGAAGAGTTCTCATGCTGGGCGGCATCGCCCTTCTTAGCAGGTTCAGGCGTGTTCTGCGCACACAGACCAGCCGTCCAGGGGCCCCAGGCTGGGCCTGGCCTGCCCTGGGCAGGAGGCAGCTGGGCCCCCGGTCACAGACAGGCTGGTTGAACTCGGGCTGGCTCACCTCCAGAAACCTTGTGGAGAGTGGGGAGGAAATCAACTGTTCTGGGTGACACTTCCACCCCCTCAACCCAGCTTTGTCATCTGGCCAGGCTTGGAAGGAGAATGTTTGCCCAGCTCCCCAGAGAGGACCCCCCTCTACTCCTCGCCTGATTTCCTTGCCTGCCCTTTCAGGGAGACAAAGCCCTGCGCATTCCCCAATTAGCCAGGGAGGGTTTGAGGGTTTAAAATGCAAATTCCTGGAGGAGTTTGCAGCAGCCCCTGTGAAAAGAGTTTCCACTCAGGTGTTAATTATTTCCACCTCCTTCCTGGGCTGGGCAGGGTGAAAGGAAGAAAGCTGGTGGGTCTGTTGGCCAGAGCTGGGTGCCCGGGGTGGAGGTGAGGGCACCTCCCATATGCTCACCCTGCCCAGTTCCCTGCTCAGACCAGGACACACCAGAGGCTACCCCTGTGGCCCCCTCCCCCATCACCACCTCCATCACAAACGTGTCTCCAGGCAAGAAAGCTAGGCAGGGCCACGGAGGAGCCAGAAAAATAACCTGCTTCCATCTCTGGCTTCACAGAGCCTGGCCGTTCCCCAGGGAGGTGTAGACCAGGAAGGGAAGATCCAAGGAGCCTGAGATTGGTCCAGTCTAGTGGAAGAGTCTCATTCCCTGTCATCCCAGAGTAGGAAAATTGAGTGGAAGCCACTAAGAGCAAGAAGGAATGTGATAAATAAGTCCCAGAGCATAATAAAACCAACAAATGATTCCTAATATCTGGGTTTTGGGCTTGCAAGAGTAACGCATGCTTGTTGTAAACATTCAAACATTACAGAAGACTATGAAAGTAAAACTCTACTCTGCCCCTAGAGTTTAGTGCAGTTTCTTCCAGAACTTTATATGTTAATAATGCAAATACATAAGTAAGATTTTTACAATAATGAGACTATAGTGTATGCTTTGTTCCATAGCTTGCTTGCTCTTTTTCTCCATTCAGCAATCTATTGTATATTGTGGACATCTCTCCCTATCAGTACATTTGATTAGCCTATGGTTAATATCAGTAGTTTATATACTTTATAAACAGTTGTTTCAAGCATTTTTTTCTGATTCTAAAAGTAGTACATATTGAAGGTAGAAAACTGGGAAAGCACACAGAAGTACAAAGGAAAAAGCAAAGCACCCACAGTCCCAGGACCCTGACATACCTACTGATCCTTATTTCGTCTATTTCCTGAAGGAATAACTAACTTGGTACCACCGGAGCCTTGAGAGGCAGGGGCTTCCCCCAGGAACAGCAGTGGCAGGCACTATCAAGCGAGTGCTCACCAGGAGCTTGGTGCTAGCGCATCCATCACCTTCAGTCCTTACTGCAACCTTGCGAGGAGGCATGGATGGGACACAGTGCAAAGCCTACAGGATCCATCCATTCCTGACGCGACAGCGCTGATGCTTCCCACTTCCTGGCAATCCTGCCGGCAGGAGACCTCGCCACCCTTGCCATTCTCCTAACGCTTTTGCCCTTTTGCCGATGCCTGCCTCTTCCCCAAGAACATATCAAAATTCTTCAACAGCTTATATTCAAATCCTACTGCTGTCCCCTCTCCCTCCCTCCCCTCCCCAGCCCAATGGACTCTACGCTCCATGAGAACAGGGACCATGTCCAGTGAGCCTGTGCTGTGCCCAAGAAACACCAGCCCTCGGTGAATGTTTGCTGAATAAACGAGTCGACTAAGCCACATGCCAGTGTGCACGTGTGCCAACCTCCTGGTCTTTGCTTATAATATTTCCCCCGCCTAGAGCACCTCTTTTCTTCCTCACATAGTGTCTGTAGACACTGTGTTTAGAGGCGTGCTTCAAAGTTCACCGCCTCCATACCTTTCCTGGCAGGCTCACCTCCCTCTACTCAAACCAGCCCTTACCACTTTAGAATTTGATTTCAACAACCATTCACCAAATGGACGAGGATTCATAACCTTGCCCACAGGTTTTGTTTGTTTGTTTTAAACTGAGCCAAGGGAAATGACTTTGGTTGGTTGTATTGCTTTAGTCTCAAAGTAGAGGTTAAGAGGTTCCCTGTGTGATCTGGGTCTGCTACACTTTCTCTAAGGCTTAGTTCCCTCCTCTGTTAAAGAAGGAATTGCACTATAGTAATTCTGCGGTTTTTTCCAAGTAACAAGTTTTGTGATTCTGGGCTTTGCTGTATATTTCCATTCCTTCCTTATAACCTTTGATGTCTCACCTCCTGAAAAGATTTCATAAACCTGAAATCTTGGCTTCAATTTTAAGACTATGAAACTGGAAAACATAAATAAATGATCTTCATTTAATTACAGCTCATTTCCAAGAATAATTCCTGAGTTTGCCAAGTATTCTTTCTTCTTCTGCCTCACAGTTGGAAGTTATGTTGCATCGACAGTGTCCTACTTCTAAATGACTTGGTAAGAACTGGTGGTGCCTCTCTCTTCCATCCCTTTTCTCTTTTCCTCAAAGAAGTTCTGGCCTTTACTGCCAGAGGAGCTAGCTTCAATACTGATGCTTATGTAATGCTACTATGGTTGTCAAAAAAGTTGACACCTTGGAGATTCCTGAAGTCCTGAGAGGTCTGGTTTCTAGAGATGTTTTATATTCTCCTTCCCCTACCACCCACAGCTCTAACTACACCAAGTCTAATGATCCTTTCCATTATAGGCCTTGCCTTTCATCTTCTCCTGACTAGAGTAGTCCCTCAAACTTGTCTATGAAACAAGCGTTTAATTTCAGTTCCTACGTGTTCTATTTCTGGAAGTTCTATTTGGTTCTTTTTCATATCTGATAGATTTTTCAGAGCTTATATTTCCTTCAAATACATCCAAGTTTATAATTTACATAATAAAAAAGCTTGTTTATAATCTGTCTCTGATAATTTCACTACCAAAAGTAGGTGCAGGTTTGTTTCTGCTATCTGTTGTTTCTCTTGATTTTTACTCCTGTTGCATCCCTTCTGCTAGCCACAATCTTAAGGCACAAAAATGCCTTTAAATGACACCAAATAAAATTCCCCAATCATTCTTAAAACCCAGTAATACACAATCATCTTGAAACAAGAAAGAGGGATATGTTTTGGAAATATATTTGTAAGCCCAGGATCATCTGTCAAGATCTGTTGGAGTTCAATAAACTGAGCTTTTGATCTTGTTCCTTTGTACAGCTGACTTCGGGTGACCTCTCTTCCTCATCCTTAGCCATAACTCACCCTCTGCCCTCAGGCCTACATGATAATTGTATGTGATGTTTGCAAAGGTTGTCACATCCTTTACTACTGCAATTCTCCCTGCAGTTCTTTGAGATAGGCAGAACTGGAGGTTTTTATCCCCATTTTCTAGACAAGGAAATAGTTCCAGTGAGGTCAAGTCAGAGGGATCAAGAGTCTCGAGGGAGATGCCAGACCCCTGTCCTGGCTGCTCTGCCTCCATGCGGATTGCTGGGTAGTGAATCCACCAGTGCCCACGAGTACAGGCAACTGGCTTCCCAAACCACTTTAGTATTTCTTACCAAGATACATTTTTTTTTCTCATCAATCAGGTTGAAAAAACATGACTTTATGGGAGACAGCCACTCCTTCCTTGGTCATTTGCCTGGCTGGAGAATGACAGCTCTTGCAGCCAGGCCCTCAACCCACTTTCTGTGAGGCCGGGGTTTCCAAGCACAGGCAGCCAAAAGCTGCTGTGATTTCTCTTGTGCCCCTCAAGTGAGAGGTGGGAATCATCCAAGAGAGATGGAAGGAAGGAGGAGGGACAGATCTCATTAACAGGAACTGGGGTCTGTTAGGCTTAGACCTATTGGGGCTAAAAGCCCCTAGAAAAATGTTGCACCTACTTGCAGAAATCTTTACAGCAGGAAGCGAGACAGACCCACTGAGTTGAAGTCCTAGAAAATGCCTGCAATCGCTTGGAAGTGGACATTTTTTAACTCTCCCTGGGGAGGGAGGAGATAGAAGCCAGTAAACAGCATTTTCAAAGCTTTCTTGGCCTCGCTGTCAGGCCAATGGCTGCTGGAATATGAGGAGTGGAAGATAAAATGGGTCAGGCATTTTGTTCAGTGAGAGGGACTCTTTTTAGAGCTTTGAGGACCCTTGACCATCATGAAAGGGTGTCTGATGCCAAACACAGACGGACCTGGTTCACATGTCAGCTCTCCATTGCCTGTCTGGGTGACCTAGGGCAAGCTGGTTCAGTTCTTTGAGATTCCATTTCTTCGTCAGCAAAACGGGGATAATAACACCACCACGGTGCTACAGGATGGTTTAGAGAGAACGAAATGATCTAAAGCCCAGTAGGTGTGTGGCACGCAGCTAGTAGTGCTACCCTGCATTTTACAGAAGGTGACATGAGTTGCCCAGGGTCACTCATCCGGGGAGGACTGACTGATGGGTGGTCAGGGAATCACGTGGATTTTCTTTTTTTTAATTTCTCATGGATTCCGTTTCCTCATCTGTAAAATGGGACGAATACATGTTCTCGATACCTTATCTGAAGCACTGGTGCAGGGTTTTCAAACCTTAGAAAGTTAGTACCGTGCGAATACCCTACCTCCAGCAGGATCAAGGACACTACCCAGTAATTAAACGCATTAGCATTTCTGTAGCAAAATGTGAGACTATTTATATTAGGTGAGAAAAATAAAGACTATCTATAGCTTCATGTTGGTTCAGGTTACATTTTACCACAAGAAGAGTTTTGGTTTTTGGAACTTTGGAATTTCAGATTGTGGACCTGTGACATCTACTTCAAATTGTTTGGAAGATTCTACATCAAGTGGGCTGGTGGTGGCGGTGGGGGTGCACTCTATACTAAAGTTAATTATTATAATCAGCTAGCCCCATGCTTGGCCACAGTGGTACAAACTGTCAAGTCATGAATAAAATCTGGGCAGGATGCAATGATCTCAGAGAGCCTCAGGACAACGTCCTACCCACGCACTCCATCTAAGCATACCATGCCCTTCCTGCAGGGCTGGGGAAGAAGAGAGAAGGGCCCAATGTCCTGTGAAGACAATCTACACCATCAGGTTGAACCATGAGACCTTGAAGGGCTCTTCTAAGGCACCACTGGGGTCCTATTGCGTGGATCCTCATTCTGGGGCCTCTTGAAACTATGCTGAAGGTTATTTCAATTAGGGAACAAGAGGATGATGCTCTAAACCAGGGATAGAAGGCTCAAGGGGCAGATGGGCAATGTAAAGGAACAAAGGGACCTGGGTGTGGCCTGTGGCAAAGGGGACAATACCTGCCCATCCCAAAGGGCAGATGCCACCCACTTACAGTTGTTAGTTGCCATGTGAGAATTTAAGCCTTGTCTGCTGATCTTTTGATTTTCAAAAGAAGCTAAAATCTGAAACATGTGAAATGTCCTGACTTTTACCTTATTAGCCACTCAAATTTTTAAACACAGTACAAACCCAACAAAATATATCTGTGGACTTCTGATATAAATAACCATGGTGAGTGTCATTTAATTGAGAGCTTACTATGTGTCTGGCAGTGCCCTAGAAGTGCTGTATGCATTACATTTAATCTTAAAGCATCCCTCTAAATGATAAACTACGAATGGCATTTTACAAAGCAGGAAAACAGAAGCTCAGATTACATTAGATACAAAATGGTTAATGTCCTACAGGTCCGTAAAACTGGTCTTTGAGAATCTCATGTCTACAAACAGAAATAATCAACATCTCTACTAGAAACTCCTTCAAAACAACTTATCAATCTTCTACAAGTTACTATCCAAAGTTACAGAGTCTGGACCTTAAGCAATAGTGTGTTTCTTTGTCAGCTCAGGCCGTCATATCAAAGTTCCACAGTCTAGGTGGTTTAAAACAACAGAAATTTATTTCCTCACAGTCTGGAGGCTAGAAGTCCAAGATAAGGTTCCAGCTGATTCTGTTTCTGATGAAGACTCTCTGGACTGCAGATGGCCGCCACCTTCTTGCTATGTCTTCACCTAGCCTTTCTTCAGTGTGTGTGAACTGATTTCTCTTCTTATCAGGACACTAATTCTAACACATAAGGGTCTCTTGTGATCTCGTTTAACTTTTTTCCTTTTTTTTTTTTTTTTCCAGAGATGAGGTCTCACTATGTTGCCCAGGCTGGTCTCAAACTCCCGGCCTCATGTGATCTTCCCACGTCAGCCTCCTGAGTAATTGGGAATATAGGCCAGAGCCACTGCACCTAGCTTCATTTTACCTTCATTACTTCCTTAGGGACCCCATCTCCAAACACAGCCACACTGGGGGTTAAGGCTTCAACATATGAGTCTGTGGGGAGATACAAACTTTCAGTCCGTACAAATAGAAAATAGTAAGTAAAACAAAATGATAGTTCCCAGAGCACTGGGTGATCCTTAAGTCACCTTGTTAGACAATTCTCTGTCATTGAAACAAGGGCACACAATAACTTCCTTACTTTATTTCCAAATTTTGGATGATTTTTCTTAAAAACTTGGAAAGTAAATTTTAATGAGCCATCACTTGATAACTCAGGAAAGCTATCTTGTTCACATGAAAATAAGGTTAGCACTGAGAATTGCCAAACAACCACTGTAAAAACTTTATCCCCTGATTTTCCTTTTAAAAATATTCTTCATATCAGTCACCGAATACTTTTGACATTATAATAAGAGGAAATTTTCATGATTTTAGCTTCTCTTTCAGTGGTTACATTTTAATTGGTGCTTCCTTTTTTAAAAAAACAAAAAAAATTTTTAAGAGGCAGGGTCTCATGTTGCTCAGGCTGGACTCGAACTCCTGGGTTCGAGCAGTCCTCCCACCTCGGCTTTCCTAGTAGCTGCGACTATAGGTGTGCATCACCGTGCCTGAGGATGCTTCCTTTTTAGATTCACTGTAGGCCTCTTGCTAAAATTTACACAGCCTCTTAATGCTATCCAACAGACTCTGCATTTATGAAGCACATACCCCTATGCCAGGCATTGCGCTGGGGCTTTTGGAATATTCCATTTAATCCTCCCAATAGCTCTGTGAGTTAGATGTTATTGGCCCCATTTTAAAGACATGAAATTGATGCTCACAGCTAGTAAACAGAAATGCCAGAAATCAGACTCAGGCTTTTTTACTCCAAGTCTGATGTACTTTCTGTTGCTTAACAGTTTGGGTGCTACAAACATGTCCCAGGAAGACTGTCGCAGTCATATTATTAACTAAACAAGTATTTGTTGAGCATTGAACATCATGCTGCTACACATTAGGGATAAAACAGTACATATGATCAAAAGAGTCCCTGTCCTTACAGAGTTTACATTCTGGGGTGGGAGGGTGGCTTATCTCATCCACTTTTGTCACTTCTCCTACTTCCAATTTCAGATAGTCACATTTTATACACTTATCCTGGGATCTTAAGGGAGTACTCTGGGTTTTTCAGTCCCCTGAAACTTGAAACATGGGCAATTTTGCCAAGAAAGAACAAGGGTAGGGCCATGGGCACAGCCCCCTATACACCTGAGGGTGCAGTTGCCTGATGGCACGGGTGTCAAACACCTCTACTGCAGGGTTAGGCCAGGATTCTCTAGGAATGAGAAAGGGACGTCTAAGAATATTTCCTTCTTAAACAAGGACTGTCTTCCTGGGATCCACTGGAATTCTCGCCACCACATTGAAGGACTCATTGGCAAATACTCTTCCTTGGATTTTCAAAAGGATGACTTTTTCAGCATAGAGTCCAAGAAAAATAGGATTCCCTTTAATATTCAATTCTTTTGCTTGCTTCATTTCTCCAGCTCTACTACTTAGAATGACATAGAGAAGAGCAACCCCGTCCATACAAATTCCACAGCTGGACAAAAACTCGGGATTGGCTAGCCCTTCCTATAAACAAGGATCAAATATCTAGGGATATTGAAAAGAGAAAAGTCAATCAGGAAGTCATTTCCAAATTCACTAATTAAACCCCTACATGGTGGGTGCTCAACAAATGTATGATAAACAAATGGAAGGAAGCAGGGATTAATGGGTGGAGAGATGGACAAATGGTTGGGTGGGTGGGTAGTTCATGAAACTAATGCATAGGTTGGCTCTTGACTCAGTTTTCCTTTGCCATAGGGACAAAGTGGGAACATTTTCTGGCTTAGCTAAGCATAGCTTGGGAAGTTTGGGGAATTTGGATTCAGTACTAAGAAAGTATGTAGGGGCTTGCCAATGCCCTCCAAAGGGCAGAAGAAAATTGAACTTGTTGCAGCTGGTCATAGCACTGGCTGAACACACATGAGTGTGCCCTGACTCATGCCCGTGAGTTCAGCATCCTTTGAGCTATTTTTATTCTTTATTTTGTATCCATGGCACTATTTCTACAATCCTGAATAACTGGGTTGACTTGATTATATTTAGTATACTTCTACTCTGGAGGTTTTATTGCCATTTTATTGTTCTCATTGCCCTGTTGACGCCATAGAATAAAAACACTACATTCTGAAAAGGACAGTGTGTTTTTTGCAAGAGGGAAAGAAAGAGTCATAATTGGTTTTGATTGTTAAACATTAAGAATAGGCCCCGTCATCTCTATTTAAACTCAGTGAAATGAGAAAAATGATGTTTCAGCTCTGCATGAATAATCTATATTGCTTAAGTAGAGTAATTATAAAGGGATAAGTGGAGAAACATGGAAGGAGAAATCAGGGCTGTGACGCAGCATGACTGAGAAGCAAGAGCTCGGGTCCTCCCGAGGCTACTAACCAGCCACGTGTCCTTGAGCAAGTCAGTCAGTCCCCGAGACTTATTTCTTCATCAATAAGACAAGGGGACAGGCCGGGCGCGGTGGCTCACGCCTGTACTCCTAGCACTCTGGGAGGCCAAGACAGGCGGATCACTCAAGGTCAGGAGTTCGCGACCAGCCTGAGCAAGAGTAAGACCCCGTCTCTACTAAAAATAGGAAGAAATTAATTGGCCAACTAAAAATATATATATAAAAAATTAGCCGGGCATGATGGCACATGCCTGTAGTCCCAGCTACTAGGGAGGCTGAGGCAGGAGGATTGCTTGAGCCTAAAAGTTTGAGGTTGCTGTGAGCTAGGCTGACGCCACGGCACTCACTCTAGCCTGGGCAACAGAGTGAGACTCTGTCTCAAAAAAAATAAATAAATAAAAAAGACAAGGGGATAAATCCTATGGTCTTTTCCTGCTTCAAAACCTTACTTTTCTCACCAGAACCTTGCTACTTACTCACATTATGAGTTTCTTAAGGGAAAACTTTTATTTTTACTTTTTCAGGTAGAAATTAGCTTTATTTTCCCTCTTTCTTTGCCTTTGAAATACCTTTCTGGAAGCCTCAAGCCATCTTTTCTATGTCAGTTTCTTCCACGTTGTTTTTCTCGCTGTCCTTGACTTTGCCTTCTCTTCCTCTTGACGTGCCGTCCTGGGCGTTCCTGCTGCTTACTGCAATGTCAGTCTCAGAGAAAACTGGTCGCAAGCGTTGTGAACCCTCATGTGGAGTCAGAATAGATAAATAACAAGTCCAAGGCAAAGGTACTTGAGGTATTTGCCTCTGAGGTAACTGTCATTAGCCAGGGTTGCACATGGGCGCTTTCTAATATTTGACTTTTTAAAATGAAACCTTTATGAGAATGCTTTTGACCCAGTAATTACCCTCTAGGAATGTACTTGCACAGGAGTACAAGGCTAGAGGGTTCAGAAATGCTGTCTTAGCATTGCTTGGAAGAGTCAAATGGAAACAACCTACGTGCTCTGTGTGTTAGACCGATCATGGCACATCCAGGTGACAGGTGGACCATCTCAGCTCTGTGACCTGTGATCGCTCACCTATCCTGAGGGTTGTCTCCAGGGAATTGAGAAACGTGGACACCTTATTCAAAACCCTATAAGGAACCTAAAAACTATACTAACTTTCTTTGTATGGAACAGAAACATGAGCTTCCTTTTTAGACATAATAGTCCCCTCTTACCAAAGGAGGATATGTTCCGAGACCCCCAGTGGATGCCTGAAACCGATATAATACTGAATCCTATATAGACTATGTTTTTGTCTATGCATACATACCTATGATAAAGTTTAATTTATAAATTAGACACAGTAAGAGATTAAAACCAATAAGTAATAATGGAATATAGCGATTATAACAATATACTGTAATAGAAGTTACATGAATGTGGCCTGTCCAAATCTCTCTCTCTCTCAGAATATTTTCAGACTGCAGAAAGCAAAACTACAGAGAATGGGGGACTACTGTATTGGCCCTAATGCTCTACTTCCTCTTCTAAATAAGTATTTATGCCTTCTCCTCGAGGTGAAAGATCTAATGCTCAGTCTCTTCTTGATTATAAATGCAGGCTTCTGTCCAGATTAACTGACATTTACTGAGCTCTAACCAGCAGTGCTGGGTGATGAGGCTGGAGAGATTACCAGGTCCCTGGCCTCAAAAGGTACACAGAGACCCAAACAGACAGTCAGTGCAACATGATGTGTGCTGAGAACGAGATAACCTCACGGGGCTACAGGACAGGTTGTTGGGGGTGAGGGACACCTCATCCAAGCTGGCAGGGGACAGGAGGGGGTAGAGAACAGTGAGGAAAGGTTTCCTAAAGATGAGTCAGAGACTAGGCTAATTAGAGAGGCTGGCCTTTCTGGGGTCACTCCATATTTGGTAACTGCCCAAATGCTTCACCCTACATCCTGTAAGAATGCATAAGACTACTGTCTCTGCCTGTGACTTTCTTCTCTTCTCTCTTTTTCTTTCTCTCTTTTTCTTTCTCTCTTTTCTCTTTCTTTCTTTCCCTCCCTCCCTTCCTCCTTTCTTTCTTTCTTTTTCTTTCTTTCTTTCTTCTTTCTTCTTTTCTCTTCTAAATTAACAGGTATTCAGCCTATTGCACCTAATCCTTCCCTGTTTCCCATTCTCATACTCAAAGGGCAATGTGGTCCAGTGGCTAAGTGAACAGAGTTCACTGTGAGACTCAAGCCTCAGTTTCTACACCTGTGAAATGGCATTAATCATAGTATCTTTCTTATAGAAAAAGGAGATTGTTGTGCTAACAAAAAGCTAGCAAAGATGGCTTATTATTTACTAAACACTATGTCAAGCTCTTCACACACAAATTATCACTTCATTTCATTCTCACAACAACCCAGTGAAATAGTTCAATATCCCCATTTTACATACCTGGGAAATGGCCACAGAATGCTCAAGTAACTTGCCAAGGGTGCCAGCGGGTCGTGCCCTTGTCCCAACATCTTGTTTCAGGGTGAGATAGTGGGTATAAATGCTTAGCGGAGTGCTGGTACACAGCAAGCACTCAATGGATGTTAATCATTGTAGAGTATAAGGTCTGTTTAGCGCAGAGACTTGACTGTTGGGTTTTGCTTTATCCCTGGCACCCCAAACTATGCCTGACACATAGTAGGTGCTCAAAATATATGTGTTGAATTAATTATCCAAGAGTCTTTGCTCATTTTTTTTTCCTAGTCCAGACCAGCTCTTTCTCTCAGCACCTGTTGGGTAGGTGACCCCTGATACCTCAGGACAAGCCTGAGACCATGTGAGCAAATCACCAACATGGTTTGGCCTTGGTGGCTTGTCTCCAACAGCCTTGATTTTAATTTTCACCAGGATACTTTAAAAGCTCCTTAGCAGAAGTACCTAAGAGAAATGGTGAATTTAAAAATATTGAAGTCAGAAAGTCCAGGGGTGGAAAAGGTGAGTTCTGGATTCACATCTTGGCTCTGCCATTTGCTAGTTCAGACAAGTTGCTTAACTTCTCTGAGGCTCAGTGTTCTCATTCTTAAAACTCAGATAATCATAGTACCTACCTCTTGCCTTGATGGAAGGATTAAATGGGACAACCCAATTTAGGTGTTCAGTGTCTGTTTCAAAGAAAGGCATGATGGCCCGGGAAGAGAACAAATCCAGAGGCTGCTTCAGATCTCAGGTTCTTTCTGTTATAATTTTCGTTTGGTTCTTTCAAAATTGAGACACACCAAGAGGAGTCCTCTTGTATTTGTGGTTTACATTTGTAGCTTTTCAAATGAAGAAAAAAATGCTGGTATTATCATTATGAGATATTATTATTAATTCTTTCTGCTAATAGAAATTATTGTAGCCAGTGGTATGCCGTTAAATGTTTAACAGGCTCTCCAGAAAAAAAGAAGAAAAAAGCCCTAATTAGGAGCATTTGCTAACTTCCATACTATAAATACTCCCACTGAAGTGGAAGTATTTCAATACTCAAGCTACTGAAATGAATGCTACTGAATGTGGAGTTTGAAAAGAGGTGCTAATAACCAGCTTTGGGCTGGCTTCCATGACCTTTGGGTGTCATCTCATACAAAGATACTCACTCTAAAGAAGTACTGATTGCTTCCCCCAGTTCTGCTTGACTCTTTCCTTGACATTATATGAAGAATGTGACATATTATACACAAGAGGCACTGCTTAGATTGAGACTGGCTCAATCTGCTGGGATCAAATCTCGGCTCAATCAGTTACTGGCTCTGGGACCTAGGATAAGTTATTTGCCATCTTTCTTCTTTTGTTTCTTTATTTGTTAATTTAGACTGAAATAGAACTCACCTTGCATGTACATGGATGCCGTGTAAAGTGCTTAGCCTAGTGCCTGGCACTATGTGTAATTTGCACTAAACCCAACTGTATAATACATGTCAGCTATTATTCATATTATCAGCATTGCATTAGCACAGAGAATTCCTGCTACCAACCCAATAATTAATAGCTTTTAATTATCATAGTTGACTTTCATAATAGTCCTGTGTTGAAAACCACCCTGCCCCATGGTTGAAAAACCTGAAGGCCAATGTCATGTTGGAGATATTGTGGCTGTTCATGGAAGCCTCACTCAACACTTGGTCCTAGGTTCAGAGTAATGTCCTAATCAAGAACACTGGAGAACCTGAGTTTATATCACACAATTAAGTTTATTCCTGAAACTCCTTTAAAATCTTCAAAGTTCTCAGAAATGAATCTAGGAACACATAATGTGCTATGCAACAAGGCAGAAAGCAAATCTAGGGGCCTAAAATTGTGTTGCAAAGACCCAGAGTGGATTTAACCTTGTCTTGATAACTCAGAGTAGCCAGGAATGTACTCAGTTCTAACACACAAAAGGACTCAGTCCACACGCCTTCTTACGAGCACTGAAGGAGACCTTAGAGTTGTGTTTTCTTCCTGATTCTCAACTGCGTTCTGCTGAGATGAAGTTGCCTAAAGAGTTCTGATTGGGAAAGAGATTATTCTACTAAAAAATCAAGAAAAGAAGTTGCTGAGAAAGAAAGCAACTGAAATGTGTTCACATTTCTGTTTAAATATTTTCTCCTTGCTGTTTTGTTTTTATTGTGGTAAAATTCACCATTTTAACCATTTTAAAGTGTACAATTCCATGGCATTTAGTACATTCAGGATGTTGTGCAACCATCACGTCACTACTATCTAATTCTAGAACATTTTTATCACTGCCAAAAGAAACCCTGTACCCATTAGCAGTCACTCCCCATTCTTCTCAACCCCACCACCGACAACCGCTAATCTGCTTCTCCTCTCCTTGGATTTTCCTATTCCACACATAACATATATTGGAATCATATAATGTGTGGTCTTTTATGACTGGCTTCTTTGATTTAGCATAATGTTTTCAAGGTTCATCCATGTTGCAACACGTACCAGCACTTCATCCTTTTTTATGACTGAATACTATTCCACTGTATGGACATACCACAGTTTGTGTGTCCATCCATCAGTCTGTGGATATTTGCATTGTTTCCACATTTGGGCTATTGTGAATAGTGCTGCTGTGAACATTTGCGTAGACATTTTTGTTGGTTACCTGTCCTGGATTCTTTCAGGTATATTTCTAGGAGTAGAATTGCTGGGGCATATGGTATTTCTATGTTTAACTTACGGAAGATATTTTCTTTTTGTCCAAGATAAATTTAGAGGAAAAGTTACCTTCGAACGCAAGAGTATGAGCTTTGGGACCAGAGAAGCTACCCGAATCCCAGCTCTTTCACAAGCAGCTGTTTGACCTCTCTCCTACACAGTTGGCAGAAGAGCAATACCTTAACAACCACAACATTACTAGTGATTATGTGTATGATACTTTACTATGTCCCAGACTCAGAGAGAGAAGAAGACTTTCTTGGGTTTCCGAGGGTGATGCTCTCAAGGAAATGATGTGAATGAGGCAACATTGGCATTACTAGTTGATTCTCGCCAGCTCCCAGCCCCCATCCGCTCATCACATCAGGCCTGGCTTCACATCTCCCCTGTCCCTCCACTCCACACTTAATTTCTAGAATTCCCAGGGGAATGTGGTCTCTCATGACCTTCTTCTCTGTGAGGTACTGTGCTCTGTCCCCGTGGGGACTCTGCTGGTGGCCCCTTTGGGCAGAATGGAAGGGATGTGGGGACACTAGCCTTCTCCCTGCTCAGTGTGACATTTTGTCCCCCAGACGCTGAGCCAGCAGTGCTTGGGCACAGGCTCAAAAAGTCTCTTATAAACACAGCACCTGTCCTACTGCAAGCCCAGTATGGGGGGACAGGGAGACAGGAAGAGTGGTTCACACCCTCCATTTTCCCCTCCCTCCCCAGGCACTCCGGAGAGAGGGGAAAGTCCACCCTTTTCCCTCAACCAAGAACCAAATTCATGTGCACATCAACTCATGCAAACAGGCTTAGGCTGAGGGGGCCACTGGAGGCCCCTCCCAGCTGTGCCTCACCTCCAGCTCAGCCAGGACAGCAGCTTCCACAAATATTATCCCAATCAATCCAGAATCTTATGAACTAGCTGGTATTATACCATTTCCTAGATTGTTTAGAAAGTATTACAGTATGAGATGTCCAGTATTTTAATATTTTCACAGAGGAGACCAGACCTATCCAGCAAGCAGCAAAGCTAGTGAATTGTCATCTGCCATCCACAGCCAGGGATTTGGTTATCTTAAGGCACATAGCTTGGATGCTTGGACACCTGCATATAAACTTTCCTTTGTGGCTTCCTCCTTCTGGCTAATTGTTTAGGAATATCCCTGCTGATCCCCTATCTTTGCTGGCTATGGTCTTTTATGGCCCCTGATAGGATCCCAGACCACCCCTTGGTATGTGAAAGTTTTAGACAACTTGGGGTCTGTGAAAACAAGATGCCAATCTTGGCTCCCAAAAGACTGGGATGGTAGGAAAAGTCAGAGTCTGGCTTAGTCATGTTGTTTACCCTGGCTGGTAGGAAGAAGATGAGGTTCTGGAAAACATGGACGTAAAAAGCCTTCCATCCTGCCATCCATTATGGATGGAGAAGGGATTTTGAGATTTAGATAAACCTGGGCCAAAATGCTGGCCTGGTTTTATCCATCTTTTTAAAGAAGACTCAGGAGTCACAGGAAGTCATAACTAGTAAAGGGTGGATATTGGTATCCAACCACAGGTGAGAAAACTGAGGCTCAGAGAGGCTAAATGACTTGCCCACGATCACACAGCTGGGCCAAGCCAGGAAAAGACCCCAAACCAAAAAGTTTGAGTTTGGAGCCCTCACTTCAGGCTACTTCAGGCCAGGATGGTCACAGGTGGCTCTTCTCAAGCTGTGCACTCATCACAGCCCCAGGCTGCTGTGATTTCCAAGGACCTGGGAAGAGAATTCCAAGGGGTCCCAGATTTGTATGGGAAATAATTTTATTTTTATTTTCACAAATCTCCAACTGAAATTTAGCATTTCCTTCAATTATGAATGTAGGCAACAAAGTAACAGGAACATTAGCCATAGCTGGGCCTTTGTTACCAATGGAAATCATGGATGTTTTCATATTATATTCTAGTTATTGCAGATATCTCAAAATATCATTTACAATTATCACTGTTTCAAAATTAAGGTATAATATATCATAAGCCATTTTAAAAAATTGATAATTGTATATCAATATTGTTTTCTTTTGCAATCATGTTGTACATAGTTCATGTAAATATACATTTATATACATATATATACACACACATACATAATTTTATACATTTTAAAACATTATTTGGCACATTATTTGCAATAGCCAAAAGGCAGAAGCAACACAGGGCCATTGATGGGTGACTGGATAAACAAAATGTGGCATATACATACAATGGAATATTATTCATTCTTAAAAAGGAAGAAAATTCTGACACATACTACCACATAAATAAACCTTGAGAATACTATATCAAGTGAAATAAGCCAATCACAAAAGGACAGATACTGCATGATTCCATTTATATGAGGTACCCAGAGTTGTCAAATTCATAAAGGCAGAAAGTAGAATGGTGGATGCCAGGGGCTGGGAAGTAGGGAGGAATGGTGAATTATTGATTAATGGGTACAGAGTTTCAGTTTTGCAGGATTAAAAGAATTCTGTGGATGGATAGTGATGATGATGGTCACACAACAGTGTGAATGTACTTAATGCCACCAAACTGTGCACTTAAAATAGATAAGATAGTAAATTTTATGTTATGTATATTTACACAATTTAAAAAAACAAAAACAATTATTTGGCAAAGGGATCCACAGAATTCACTAGACTGCCAAAGGGGTCTCTGTGGCCCCCCACCCACAAAAGTTAAGAATGATGCTTTTATACAAATAATGAAAATTGCACATTCGATGATACAAGAGGGTCTGTGCCCCCACCTCCCATAGTCTACCCACAAAACTCCGTGGTTCCCTGCTGCTTGTAAAATGGAAGGAGAGTACCTTGGGCAAGTCACATAAGCTCTTTGAGCTTGCATTGTTTCAGAATGGCGGTGTTGCCCATGTCCCTCCTCCATCACGGGTTTGTGGGGAAGATCTGGGGAGGCAGTGGCAGCTGTGACCATCCTCACTCTCCATCTTGTCCTGGTCACTCCTCATTGACCCCTCCTTCCTGGTGAAACGCCTCCTCCCCTCACCCTGCAGATGCTCTCTGCATCCTGCCCTCCACAAAGCCTTTTTTGACCATTCTGGTTGAAACAATGGCTCTAAATGTGCCTTCAATTAGGGGGTGATCCTTCATGGGAAATATACTCCTCCCTTACCCAGCATTCAAGAGCAAAGGCTTTGTAGTGAGACAGTGGGTATGAATCTTGGCTTTGGCACTGACCCACTGCCAAATGTCCCAAATGGAGAGCAAGCTACTTAACCACCCTGAGCCTCAGCCTATCTATAAAATAGGCTGATAATAGCCACCTTATTACAATTGTAGCAATTCAGTGAGATCATGAACATAAAATGCCTGGTACATAGTAGATATTAAATAAGCTGCAATTAGTACTTTTATTCTTATTATAGTTATTATTCTTGGACAATAAATACTTTCAGGTGGTGGATGGAAAATATGTATGCCCCACAGAGACTAAGACATAGCAATAATAATTTACTTGGCTCACAGGCACATAATAAATATTGAATACATGGATGAAGACAGGGAAATATTGTTGACAAATTACTTGTCCAAGGTTATCACTGGTGGACCTTACAAGCACCCTGCCAAGTGAGTTAAGCAGGTATTAGGAGTATCCTCTCTCTCTGAGGCCAGAGCCCACTATTCTAACTGCCTTGTTCAGGACTCAACCTCAAACCTGGGTAAGTGACTTAATTTTCTAATCCATCTAGAAAATAAGGATCAAACATAATGCCTTTTGGCGCCCCACCCGGCCTCTCTTCCCAGCAAAACCTCCGCCTTGCCCACCTGGTCTAATCCATCCCTCAGGTCGGTCCCTGGTCCCTCCCCAGGGTGCGCGGGCTGGGTGCCCCCTCCTCCGCGGCAGGGCAGGGACGCACAAAGCCCATCCAGGCGCTGCCTCAATGGGCGGGGTCGGGAAACGCCTCCCTCTTTAATCTCCGAGAATCACCCCCACCTCCACACCCTCACTTCCACCCACCCAGCGGGGTCCCGCAGCTGCAGCTGGGAAGGTAATTAGCAGCAGCTTAATTGGGGCTAGACTCCTGAGGACCTAGGGAGCGACCCCCGCGAGGGTGCGAGCCCATCTGGCCTCTGCTAACCTGGATCTGCCTGCTCGGGACTGCACACGGGAGGGAGCAGGTACCTCCGGAAGAGGGACCCAAACTGGGTCCGTTCATTTTGTCAGTGAGGGCACAAGCATATCTGCACCTTAGTGGTTCTGTGACCCATCCCTCCCACCATCCAACCATCACTGTGGCTCTTTTGTTCATGCATGCATTCTTCATGCATTCACTCTGCCACCGCTTGGTCATTTTTCTCATCGTGCATTTATACCCCATTTCAAAGGAGTTTGCAGGGATGATGATAGTATTATTATACTATACTATATTAGCTAATATTACTTGAGACATTTATGCTGTGCTAAGCACCTTATTGCCTGTTGCTATTCATTTTAAAAATTCTATGAGCTAAGTATTATTATCATTATTGTTGTCATCCCAAGAGAAATGAGGGACAGAAGTTGCCAGAAGTTGCAAGGCTAGTGACTGGCAGAACCCCAGGTGGTCTGACTCCAGAGCTTACTTCTTAACCTCTCCAGATACTGCCTCCTAAATGCGTATAAACTGCAGCTACAGTAATTGCTTCCAAGATAAGCAAATCATAAAATCAACAATAAATAAAAAGTATGAAGCCCTCTCTCTACCCTGCACTTTCTGGTTCTATGTGAACAATCTTAGACAAGTCACAGAATCTCTCAGACTCAGCTTCCCCACTTGCAACAGAAATAGCGATGCCTTCTCTGTGGGGTTATTGTCAGGATTAAACGTGGTAAGGATGCAAAGTGCTTGATGCATAGTAGGCACTTAATAAATATAACAGTCCCCTCCCACAACCCTAAATTGGAATCCCTTGGCCTTGGCAATATCGGGAAAGAACTCATTTAGAGTGAGCGGCACGTACTCCCGCCTGATGGAACACGGCATCGTGCAGGAGCTGGAGGCAAGAGGAAGGTAAGAGCAGCAGCCTGTGCTGGCCTTGGTCCAGGGATGCTTTCCAGACACGGTGGAATCAGATAGAAGGGACATTGGGCGGATGGAAGGTGCATTCCTGGCCTCCTGACACCCTATTTTGCGTTTTCAATGATTCGTGTTCACCTGCACAGAGCAGAGGAAGAGCGGGGCACTGCTGACAGGCATGTGCTCTCTGGTCTGGAGAGGGGCACACCGGGAAGGAAGGGTAGAGGGGAAGGAGTGGGCACCGGGAAACCCCAGCAGAACTGAGTCTCAGTTGTAGGCTCAGTGGAATTTGTGCAGCTTTGCGATTTCTTCAAACAGCCTAGATTTTCAGATAGATTCCCATCTCTGCACCGGCCCTACCAAGCCAAGTCCAGGGTCTCTCTGTTACACCACCATGCCCCCAGTCCAGCATGCTACATGCCAAGGACATTTACTCCCCATGGGTGGATAGTTTGGCCTGTGATCTCTCTTTCTCCTTTCTTATTCATGACTCTAGAAGAATTATGATTGACTTCAAGAGTTCAAAGCATTCTCAGGCAAGAACACCATTGCACACAGCCTGCCACAGACCATTGTGGGAGCCTGTTTTAGTGCATGGTACAGTGTGCCATGGAGGAGCCTTGGGGGCAAGACAGTGGGGTTGGGTTCTGGAAAGGGAGTTTATAAATGTCCTTCTAGTGACAGCCTGGGAATAACCAATCTTCAAGCCAGTTTCCTCTCAAAGTGTGGACTAAGCCACCTGCATCCAAATCACCTGGAGAGTTGGTTAAAATGCTGTCCCCTTCTCCATCCCAACCTTAGTCATTCTGTGACCCATCCCTTACCCCTAGCTCTGCTTCAGACACACTCAGTTAAATTCTCCAGGGCTGGGACCCCATAATGTTTATTTTTAAAGCAGCCCCACCCCAAGACTCTGATGAATGCTAATGTTTGAGAACCACTGCCTTAGACTTAGCCAATTCACTCTAGAATTGGCTTCCACTGGCACCCAGAAAACGGAATGTCCACATTTCCAAACGGGTCATTTCCTGCTGAAGGTGCCCATACCTCCCACGCTGCAGTGGGGCCCCCACCCTGTTCCTGACATTGCACCCACTTTCCCACTTCATTTCCCTGCTATCTTCTCATATCTAACTTGATTAGCATGTAAGCCTCTTACCCAACTTAGTATTTTAGGAATAAGACCTAGAAATAAGAAT
>VBSM01003143.1:22296557-22351824 GCA_008086735.1 Cheirogaleus medius
CACTCCGTAATCATAGTTTCTCACAAGGGGGAATATAAAAATGGATATAAAAGGGCCCTTTCATCTCTAAATGTTTAAAATAGGGTTGGTGATAATTAATGTTTCTATAAGTATATGCTTAAGACGTCGTCACAATCGGCCTTTGTCTGCTCGGAGTTGGCAGCCTGGACCCACTGCATTTCGAAGGCGATGTTTGAGGGTCATTTCACATTGCCTCACTCCTGGCAATTCGAGAGCTGCTATAATTCTGCCAAAGAACATAGAGGGTTTCCCAGTCAAGTTCCATCCTGATTTTGATTATTGTTTATCTCCAGTCCCTGTCTGAATAGTCGTAGTAAAATAGAGGAAGTTTTACTCCTGAATCCGAGGTCAGCTTGTAATGAACCATGGTTTCAATTGCATGAACAGCTGCTTCTTTTATAAGCAAGGAGGGTTCACTTACAGTTCAGGGTAACACAGAAATAATTTAAAGAACAAGGACGCTTCTATTCATTTCTTTATTTTTTTATATATATTTTTGAAACATTTTGACATTTGAGTGGCTGTAGAATGTGGATTATTGACTAGACTCAACAGGAAAAAAAGAGCCAATAAAGTTTTTAAAAAAATACGATATTTCTTGATCCACCTCCCACCCTAATCATTATATAAAAGTTTAATTTGTATGGGGAGAGTTCAAATAATTGGCTACATTTTTTTTGTAAAAAAGGTATTCTGGACATTTAAAAAATGTTATACCCAATACCCTCAAAAAGGTCCAAAAAATCAAGCAAAAACACTACAATGTAAACAAAAAACTGGCCCTTAGTTTAAAAATAAGTTAAAAGACTATTTCTCCACATTACTACCAATTGGATAGAAAATGGAATATTTTAAGTTTGCGTTTTTATGTTGCAATTATGTCTGGCAGTTAGCCAATAACAGTATGGGACATAATATATTCTGGATCCCAGGGGACCTTGCAGATCACACAGCCTACCCTCCCACCTGCAGAAGAAATTACTGCCACCATAGCCCTGAGACCTGGTCACTTAGCCTAGTGACTAAGTAAACATGTCTGGTGTCAGGAAGCAGCCTTTCCAGTGTGGTCCAGTTCTGCTCATCACTATTTGTCACTGCAAGCTGGCATTATCTTTCAAAATTAAAAATGCATGTACCCATGGACTCAGAAATTCCAATTCTAGAAATTCATCCAACAGATAGACTTGCTCATATGCAAAATGGCACTATGTACAAAGTTCTACATTGCAGCCCCCTTTGGAAACAATCTAAACAGAAGACCAGCTAAAGAAATTATGGTACATCCCTGCATTGGGATACTCTATACAAATAGTAATGAATGCCACTATGTTCCAGGCCCTGTTCTAAGTACTTTGGAAGTAAAAATTTATTTAATCCTCACGGCTATTAATATACTATTATGCAGATGAGGAAACTAAGGGAAAGAGATTTAGTAACTTGCTCAAGATGTTATAGCTAGTATATGATGGAGCTGAGATTTCAAACTAGGCATTAATTTACTCATCCATTTATTTGTTCAATCATTCAATAAATATTTTATTGTGTACCTACTGCAATACACCCTATATGACAAAGACACAAAGCCCTTGCTGTCATAGAGCTTGCTTTCTAATAGGGGAGATGACAAAGCAACCGAGCAAATGCACACATACCATGCCAGGTTATGCTAGGAAGAAACAGAATGCAGGGTAGGGGCCAGCGGGTGATAGAAGGGAACCGTTTTAGATGAGGTGGCCTTGTTGTTTCACAGGTCTGAACAAAGCAGAGGAGCAGTGGTGAGGCTATCCGGGGGCAAGCAGTCTGGCTCCAGGACGTGCATTCGTCCCACATAGGATGTAAAGCCTCACAGCCATTAACACAATCGAGGCTACTCGGTACAGGATTGGAAAGTTCTCCAAAGCATATTAGGTTTGTGAAACTGTGTGGAACAGTGTGCAGAGCGTGCAGTCGCTCCTGGACATGCAACCAGTGATCTACTTTCGGTCTCCATGTACTTATTCCAGAATTTCATAAACTGTAAATGGAATCATATAATATGTGGTCCTTTGTGACTGGCTTCCTTCATTATGCATAATGTTCTCAGGGTTCATCCATGTGTGGCATACATCAGTGCTTTGTTTCTCTTTATTGCCTAATAACATTCCATCGTATGAATATACCACGTTTAATTTATCCATTCATCAGTTGAAAGACAATTGGTTTGTTTCCATCTTTTGGCTATTATGAATAATGATATCTCTTGCTATCTTTTAAAAATAATTTTATTACTTAGATATACCCTTAAATAATAAATCATTCAATCTGGCTTGATTTTGAGTTTATAAAAACAGTATTATATGTAGTCTTCTACAACTTACTTTTTTTTCATACCAACGTTGTTTCAAAACTTTTCCATGTTGTTGCATATATCTACAGTTTTTTTCAATTTCATCCCTGAATATAATTTCATTGTAGGAAAATACAACAATTTATTTATCCACTTTCCTGTTGGTGGACATTTGGTTATTTCTAGTTTGGCGCTTGCAAAATAGTACTGCCTAGAACATTCTTATACACATCTCCTGGTACATCTGTACAAGAGTTTCTCTAGGATATACACCTAGAAAGTGGATGGCTGGGTTATGGAATATGAAAATGGTCATTTTTCCAAGTGTCTACACTGGCTTTTACTTTACCCTTTGGAGGTACAGAGAGCAAATCTAAATCCCACTGTCCAACGTGCCAATATTCCAGAAGTTTGAAGACAATGATCTGATTCGCCTAATCATGTCTTCTCCAATGCTCCTAGATAAGTCGAAGTGAGACAATTGAGAAAGAAGTTTGAACTGAGTGTACCCCTTTCCTTGATTAGACATGGTGTGTGTCCGTGGTTCCTAAGGAGGCTGATAGGATCTATGTTGAGAAAAGGGGTTCTGCGGACAATAAATCTGGGAATGCTGAGCTAAATGAAGTGAGAGCATTTTCTTGGCTGTAGAACTTCTCAGAACCTTTAATGCACTAGTTCACATTATGAATTTTTGAGAGACGTTATAGAACTTAACAAAATACGTTTTGAGAAACACTTAGGCCAAGCTGGTCATGAGAAAAAGTGAGTATTAGGGCCTTGGTTCTCTTGACCTATTGTCATTCGCTTTTGCTTACTTTAAGCACCATGTATACTGTGTCTTTCTCCTCCCCATCCCTGCCCTTACCACCAAAAATATTCCTCATAAAAATTTATGACAGTCATTTAGAACTCTAGTGTAAATTTTGATTCAAGTCCTATCTTTCCCAGAGGTTTTAGCCCTCAACCCCAGAATAGAGGCTTTGAGCCCAGATTAAAGAGAATTGTAAAAAGAAGAAGTAGCCTCAAAAGAAGTATCAAAAGCATTTTTCTTTTCCCCTAATTTCTGCTCATTGTCGTGGTCAGGAAATGCAGTTCTGAATGGCAAAAGCCAAGTGAGATATTGCATGGTAATGTGTTAAGTGAGTGGGTATAGGCAAATATTATGACGATAATGAACATAGTTTAATTATAGCTAACATTTCAACTTTACATATAACATCATATTTAACCTTCCTCACAGCTCTAAGAAATAGATATCATCTCCATATTTCAGGTGAGGAAACTGAGGCTTACTCAATCATGCAGCTCCAGAAGTTTCTGTCTGACCCCAAAGTCTGCACTCTCAACTCCTTGCTCACCCACCTCCAGTGTCAGCACGGTCTCACTGATCACTGGCTCTGCAAAACCTGCTGGATGTCACCCTACCTGATCAAAGCACAGCAGCCTCCTAATTGGCCCTCCTGTTTTTCCCGGAACACTAAGTATCCCATCTCATCAGCCTGCTTGGACTTCTAGGATGAAATTCTCAGCTACCCTCACTCTGACAAGAGGAACACTCTGAGCTTGATTTTTGGCCTTTTATACTTTTCTATGGTCCTATCATCCTCTCTAGACTGATTAAACCAAAATTTCACTATCTATACTTAGCTTACCCCTTGACCCCATTCTAAGCAGCAATCTGCCCATAAGACTTCCCAGACTGAGGTTCTACCATGAGCTCAGCCTGAAAATTGCCCAGATGGAGTGCCTTTCCTTTTAACTTCCACAAGGGTCCACCCTGGCCCAGGCTTACCCTGAACTCAGGTTCAAAAAGCAGCCAAGGATAACAGGAAACACAAACCAGACGGCACCCTCTTCCTTTTTTTTTTTTAATTTGTGTTTACAGATGCCAGAGGTTTTACAAAAAGACTGTGCTCCTGGGTCCAGTTCTGGCAGTTTTTTAGGTACCCCCTCCCCTGACTTTGCCCAGGACACAACAGGTACATAGTTAAACCCTCATGGGGTTCAGGAGCAACCATGGGTATCCCCAAAGGTTCTGATCTGATAAAAAAGAAAACATACCATCACAATACTGCAACAGTTTTAGGGTGCCTGTCTCCAAACACTGCATTCTGGAGGAACCTGCCTCGTTGACAGGTGCTGCTGCCCTCGATGGTCATTTTCACATCATCTGACTCTAGTCGCAGTCAATAGAATGCGGGGAGTGGTATCTGGCCCAAGGAGGAAGCCATCCATAAATCAGCCAGCAGCCTATACTCTATGTGGTTGGCTCAGGAAAATGAGGCAGACTGATCAGGTTTCTCTCTTGAGAATTTGAACAAAGAGCCTCCAAAGGGAAGTTCCCAAGTGGTGATGGTGGTAGCACTACTGCTGAAAAGCAAGGCAGAACTGAGGCTGGGTGGCCATTGTGACCGTTATGACCCGTGAGTAAGGTGAGGCTTGGGGAGAGGAGAAGCTGAAACTTCACAGAGAAAGCCAGGGGAAGATGTAGCCAGAGTAGATGTGCTGAGAAGCTGAGAGAGAGAGACCGTGTTTCTGACAGCTGTTTGGGGTTTCCCATCTTTGTCCCATGAGATCTGGTTGTGTTGGGCTCTGGTCCACAGGTTTTTTGTTTTCCTTTCGGTGTCTCATGACTAAGGCCCTTTTTCTTGAGCACACTCAAGTGGGTCCCTTATAACTAAAAGGATTCTGACTCGTCCCCCAAACTCCAAGGACACGTGTCTACTGCTCCAGGAGAAGTTGGCCCAAATCAAATACTGCTAATCCTTTTAAATCCTGAAAGCCCCCAAAAGAAGTAAAATTTCTAGGAAATTTAAGACTTGGACAGGCCAATTTTTTTGTTTGTTTTAGTTTAAAAAAGGGAACACAGACATGCAAATATATACGAGTCTTATATAGCATCTTATAATTCCAAAGTCTTGTTTAAAAACAAGAAAAGGTGTTATATGTTAGATTGTTTTCACACAACATTATTGTGCTTGGTGGTTAACATTTAAAGTTGAATTTATTCAGACTATAACTACAAATTGCCAATTGAATTCACCTCTAATATTTTACCCACAAGATTGCAATTTCCAGCAGGGAAGAGCTTTTTAGATTTTTAGTATGCTTTGTTCACTACTGTATCCCCAGAAACTAGAACAATATCTAGTACATAAATATTTGATTAACATATTTTAAATACCCATTTTTAAATGTAGCTGCAAGCTAACAATTTTAAAGTATTTTCCATATGAGGTTTTGTTTAATTTTTAATTCACCCAAATTGGGCAAAACCTGATAGCAAAAGAATTCATTCCCATTATCATAAAGTCCTAAATATTGTTATCTTTTAAGGACAAGTGGATACTGAAAACATTAATTTGGGGGGAAAGACCCAAGGAAGAAATAAAGGGGAAAAGATCCCAAAACTTGTTAGGCACATTTTTGCCATGGAGAACTTGGCCTAAATTTTCTGAGTTAGCTCTCAGCAATTTCCACTTCACTTGACTTTTATACTTTTATTATCTTCACATATACCTAAAAACAGAGAATGTTTGAACCAAACAGAGACAAGCTGGAGAGTCTGTGGGGCACACTGGAGCCCCTCTAGAGTCTGGTTGAGACCCATCTCTGACACATCCCAGACACATGACAAAGCTTTCTGGAGCTCACAGCTCCCCCACCTCTATAATGGTTAGAGGAGAAGAAAACTAGACAATGGCTAATGTCTTCTGAGTACTAATCATTTCTGATTCCAGACTTCTAGCTTTCACAGATATATTTGGTGTATTTCTAGACCCAGACAGTTTCCTTCCCACATGGCAGAGATGAAGCTCTTAGAAGCCAGGGAAGACAGGGGCTGGGCCATGCCGAGAACCTGCCAGCCTGGCACAGGCAAGCTCTGTCTGGAAGGCACCCGGACCACATTCCTCATCCAAATACCCGGTGTCTGTGATATTTGAAAGTACCTTTCCAACCTCAAGATCCAAGCTGTGGCTTGATTATTTAACCCACTCAGAAGCAGTAAGTATAACTTACATTACAGCCTTTGACTCCGAGATAGAAGAGAGTTACCATCGCATGACTAGACTGAACAAAGAAAAATTTCTTCCTTTTTCTTAAGTGTGTCTATATTTTTATTGTCTATTTTTAAGTGGAGATGCACCTAGGGTAGGAAAGTTCCTCAAAGGTCACCTGTTCTATGGTTTCAATACCTATTTCCAAACTAGATGTACCTGGGCATTTCTCTAAAAATATGAATTGTGGAGCCCACTTCAGATTGACAAGTCAGAAAGTGGGGGTGTAGGGCCCAGCAACCTGTGGTTTAACCAGCCCTGCAAGTGATTCTGATGAGCAGCTGTGTTTAGAATACACTGCCATGGACCTCATGGTAGAATTATGGAAATTCTCTGCTCTGTGGCGTGGGGATCTGACTTACAGAAACTCGCTTTAGAGAAGGCGCAGGGGACAGCATCAGAAATCCCCGTGCCAGGACAGGAGGTGGGGCTCAGTCACTCAGGGTCAGGGTCCTCACCCTACCAGGTCCCAGGAGGACAAGAGGAGTCAACCAGAGGCACCTGGTGCTCAGGAACCGATCTGTTGGAAAATTCGGATCCTTTACCTGCTCTCAGAAAGTGTGCCTGTCAGAGGCTACCGACCTGACGGAGCCTCGAACCTGGGCTCAACTGGATTGTGGTGAACAATCCTCCATACGTTTGTTTCTAGCCATTAGCTGGCTTTTCCCAAAACTTTTTATTTTAAAAATTCTCAAGCCTACAGAAAAGTTGGAAAAAAAATAGTGCAACCCACATCTATATATGCTTTATCTAGAAAATTTGGTTAACATTTTATCATATTTGTAGAAGATGTTACCTCTCTTCCACCATTCATTTCATATAAATGTTTTTTTTTTCTCCCCTTCCAAATCATTTGAGAGTAAGTTGCAGATATCACAACACTCCATAGATAAGTTCTTCTGTGTTTATTTCCAAAGAACAGGGACATTCTGCTACCTAAACACAATATATTAATAACTAGCATATTCAGGGAATGTAATATTAACACAGTACTATTACAGGGCCCATATTCGAATATTCCAAATTGTCCCCAAAATGCCCTTTATAACTTTAAAAAATATATATTAATGATTCAATCTAGGAACATACTTTGCGTTTGGTTGTCATAACAGCTTTTTTTCCCCTATCTTACAGTATAGTGATATTTTTTAAGCATACAGGCAAATTATTTTGTAGAATGTTCCTCAACTTTGGGTTCGTTTGATTATTTCTTTATCATTAGGTACAAATTAAACATTTTGACAGGAATATTAGATGACTGTGTATTTTTCTTGGTGCCTCACATCAGGAGGCATATGTGGTTAATTTGTCTCATTTTAGGTGATGTTAAGTTTGATCATTTGACACAAGAGTACTTTTTCCCTTCTAATAAGTGGACATCACTGGAGTGATATTTTGAGACTGTGTGAGCCTCCTATTCCCTAATGGCTTTACCCAAGGGTTAGGTGTCTCCTGATGAACACTTACTTGCCTCTGTTAATGAAATGGGTGGTTGGAAAAATGATGATTTTCAAATTTTGTCACTCTTTTTACATTTCTTTGGTGGCATTATTCTATAAAGAAGAGATTCCCCATCTCATTCCACACGTGATTATTATTTTTTTAGTATCTCAATGGACTCACTGATTTTTTTATTTGGTATTTTATGATTTATTGCTTTCACTATTCTTTTCGATGTTCCAGTTGACCCAAATTTAACCAATGTGGGCTCTTTCGAGATGGCTGCTATGTCTTTTTGACATCTCATCAGTTTATAAACACTTTCTTGCTTTGAGTGCTTTTTGGCATAACAAGACATTCCAGACTCGCTTTGTATTTTCCCTTCCCCAGTCCTGGCATTAGCCATTTGTCCAAGGAGCTCTGGCTCCATTTGGAGGTCATTTCCACTGGACTGTCACTGCTTTGAGGCCTTTGGACTGAACAGAACTAGGAAATATGTATCTATTTTTAAAATATGCATTTGTACCGATACTTCCAATTCCAACCCAACACCAAAATTCCTCCCTCTTTTCCATATTCCATATTCATCTCTCCCTTCTCCCACAGTAAAATCCAAGCTCCCCCAAATACCAATCTATTTACTCATTTACTACAATATACACAAAATAGTTTAGGAATTACTTCACCACTGACCACAAACCGCCTCAGTAAAGGTAAAGATTTTTGGAGTCTTATAATCATTGGACTACATCCCACCAAGTTTGTGCAGAGTACTTTGTTCAAAAGTTTCTTGGATCAGTTCTTTGTTTTCCTCTGCATGGTTATATTATCAATGTGATCTATAGTTAGGTTCAACTATGCTTTTAGTCAATATTGAGAACAAGCTCAAGGTTATAGTCACTGACAAAACCTAGAGGGCAAAGACCCATGTTGCTCATTCAGGGCAAACATGCTTTTAGTCACTGATGGAGCAATAGTGCCCACACGTTGCTGGGAAAACAGACCAGGACCCTTCCTCTTTCACATGACATGAAACGATGTGAAACTATCAGAAAACAAACACACGCATTATCTGCAGAGCTAATGCCCAATCAAGTTCCCTAGCTCAAAACGTTAAGAGTTGAGGTTTGTCTCATTGTTTTGACGCTTCCTTGATTTGAGAAAGGAGAGCTATGTATGGAGAACACCAGAGATAGAAACAAACGGAGACAAGGAGGGGACTGAAGGAGAGAGACAGTGAGACAGAGACAGTGAGAGTACCCCAGGAGAAAGAATGAAAAAAACAGATGGAGAGAATGGCATCTATCTACATAGAACGGGGGCCGCGTAGTGTCCTGCGAAGTCCACACTGCATCAGTCTTGGCTAACCCTTTCCTGAATTCTCGTTTTTAGACAGCAGGTGTGAAATGGAGTTGGACATTTGGGATACCCCCAGCAAGCTCTGGTGCTCCTCAATTCCGGATGTCGCATGAGCCTCTGGTCCAGCCAGCTCTGGCGGGAGAGACCTCCGCAGCCGCTGTGGGGTCAGGGCAGATTCTGTGTTATCGAGGTGCCACAGGGTGGTGCTGGCGTTCTTGTGTCAACAAGATAAGGCTTTCCCCTGCTTCTCCTGGGTGCGAGTCAGATCAAACCAGGCATCTTCACTCTCACCAGCCTCACCATGGACAGGAAGAGCCGAGTCCTTCCTTTCTGATGTCTGCTATATGCTGTCATGGCACAAAAGGAAGCCAGGAAGTCCCACATCTGACTTGGGAGTGAGAAATCCAGGTGAGGGAGGAAGATGAAGAGGAGCCGAGGGGCTGCTGTTGATGCAGATGTGCCAGTTCCCCCAGCCCCCTCGGTAGGGCTCTCTCCCACTGATGGAGGGCCCGCCACCCTCTCTGCACGCTGCGGCGGGCTGCAGTCCTGTGGAAGAGCTCTATCCACTGCCCCTCCTGCCCACCTGCGCTCTAGAAAGCAGTCAGCACACATTCTCCCCAAAGTGAAAACCTGGATGTACTTTAAAGTGTGGTCCCTCCAACAGAAACCTGAGTTTCAGCAACAGATCCTAATGCAATAGGGTTTGCAGCAATAACGGTGGACATTCGGACAGCCTTTCCCAAGCACCTGTGCAGGTGATATTCAGGCCTAGGGCTCGTGAGAACTCACTCCAAATCATGACCCTGACCACAGAGCCAGTCTAAGGCTGGCTCTGAATGGAATAACAAGATCTGGGAGTTGCTCGAAGGATTCTGTTTCTTCCTAATTAATTTATTCTTTTAAGTCGCCTTAGGACTTGAGGGCCTGAGTAAGTTCAGAGGTACCATAAAATTCACTTCAACAACAACCGACCAAAATCTCACAAAATTCTGCCAAAGCTATTCCAGCCAATTATAGTGTCAAATTGAAGCAGTGGGAGGGCCCAGGTTAAAGTGTGATAATATCACACCATCTCCTTCAGCCCTACACTTGCTTTTGTGTAGACAGTGAAATGCTGGCGTTGTTCTTAAGGAGACAGGTAAGGGAAGGTGGCAGAGCACAGGTACAAAGCCAAAGACTCAAGGTAGAGTGGAAACATGGCTCTCACTAGCTTCTAAGCCTTCCTAGCTTCCTTAACTGCAGGCAGGAGGCCCAGAGAGCCACAGGTCCCAGAGAAGAGTGAGAAGAAGTAATGTTTCAGAAGCACCATCTCTGGGAAAATATGGAACTGAGAGACTAGCAAACAGGCTTCCCATTGGAAAAAATTGTACTGAGAAACATTTTTGGTGTATCAGAGGATGTGGAAAGATTTGGCCAAAGGTTCAAAGAAATCTAAGCAAAGGAAAAAAATGAGTAATAATTAGCCCCAGGAAACTAAGAAAGTTATACCAGAAAATAAATGTCGTGATAGTACACCACTTGGCTCAGCATTAAACGAGATTAACTGTGTATTTTTTAATTATAAACTTGCTAGTATTATTTGACTTTTAAAACTGTGTTCAATTATTATTTTGATAAAAATGTATTTGAAAAATTTTTAGTGACTTTAGGATCTTCTCAAATTTGTTAGAGTGAGTAGATTGGGCCTGAATTCAGTGTGGCATTTGGCAAGATGTTAGATGTTGATATTCCGTGGTTTTGTTCGTCTCTTTTCTCTAAAACGTTCAAGTTTAGAGGCAAGTCAGGGGCTTGGGATGTGGCTTCAGATCACATCCTCTTAGGGGAGTGAGTACATCCAAAAGTCACCCACCACTCAGAACACCTCAAGAGCATCAGACATCCTTGTCAGCCTGAAATTTCACCAGCAGAGCAGCCCAGGGCTGAGAGTCAGTGGACAGAGAGAGTCCTGCCTCTGCCACCACCAGGTTGACAGCATGTGGGGTGAGCTCAGACACCTCTCACTTTACCCTGGGGTTCAGCTTGCTCAGCTCCAAAACTGATGGAGCAGGGAAAGGGCACAAGACAAGTACCTTTTGGTTGTTTCATTCAATCAGGAAAGTTCATACAGCACCTCCCACATCTTTGCTGGTCATAGGAATTACGTTTTGAACCAAACCCACAAAGGCACTGCCCGCATGGGGTTTTTAGTCTAGCAGGGAGTTGGACATGAAACCAGAGAACAGTCAAATAATTACAAACTGTTGGGATGGAAAATGATGGAAGATAGTGTGTGAGGGACTTATTAGACGGGGTGGTCAGGGAAGGCTTCTCTGAGGAGGTGACTTTGGAGCTGAGGTTTGAGGGATGGGAAAAAGCAGTTTAGGTGTTATTCAAAGTGCCACGGGAGGAGGTTCAGAAGAGTGTGGAAGGGCTTTGAGCAGGTGTGACATGGGCTGAATTTTGTTTTAAAAACACCCTCTGGCTGTGTGGGAGGAGAAGTTGAGTGAAGCAGGGAGACCCCAAAGAGTCTGCTGCTATGGTCCTATCAAGCATGAGGGTAGTTGGAGAGGAGTGAATCGATTCGAGTTGTGATTGGGAGTCCTAGGGTGTTTCTGCAGTTCCTTCCAGCTGAGTTCATTCTACCGCCGCCTTCTATCTGGCTTAAGACAAGTTTTGCCATCGTGCCTTGGAAGGACCAGGCCCATCGGGCTATAAGCAGCGCTTTAACGGCGACTCCTAAGGAAACTGCCAGCCCAGACAGAGCCTTTTAAAAAGATTAAAAAGATTAAAAAGCCTTTTTAAAAAAGATTGTTTCCTCTAGGCAAGTGCAGGTCCACACCAGGCTCACGGGTTCACGAGAGAGGATGATCTATCTGCACGCGAGCCCCAGCTCCCCGGGCTGAGCGCAGTGTGCCCTGTGCAGCCCGCCAGAGGGTGTGTGGCCGCTCTGCCCTCTAGGTGAGAAAGGCCCTGCATTCAAAGCTGCAACAACAGTGACTTTCCAGACCCCTCGGTGACAGTGCTAGGAAAGGGGGAGGGGCAGCGGAAATCTAATGAGAGCTGTATTGATCTCCAACAGAAAGCGCCCCCCACACACGCGCACACGCACGCACACAATTTAGCTTCCTTTCAGAGAGTGGCACACCTCTCCACCGCCACCGCTCCCAGCTTGAGTCCCTAGCAGCCGCTGCTTGCCCGAGGCGGTGGCTGTGGAGCAGCTCTGAGATGCTGTGGTTCCGCCTCCCCAGCAGCCTCAGGTGCATGGAGTGGGCGCGAGTTCACTGCGATCCCCGGGCTCTGGGGAGCAGCCCGGGCGCCCAGCACATCTGGGTGTCCTTGAACCGCCGCCCGGTCGGGGGCTTTAGAGGCATGCGGGCTGTACTTGGAGGGAATGCTCACATACTTCGCCAAGGAGAATTTGTGTCTTTTGCGGGAGAGGAATTAGAAGCCCTTTGAAGAACAGACTTCCTTCCCAGACAATTAAAGCTTAGGGCAGGCTGTGAGATGTCCCCTGGCGGCGCGCCTGCCCGCGCTTGGCGTCCAGCGCCGGCCGCCCGCTGCCCGCCGCCCGCGGGCCGGGCACAGTCCCCGCGCGGCCGCCGCGCACCTGGGGGAGCCGCGCCCGCCCCGCGCCGCCGCCCTCCGCCCCCCGCCCGAGCCTGCCGAGGACCTGCAATGTGCAGGGACCCCGAGCCTGGCCTCGGAGCCAGGGATCTCGTTGACAGCACAGAACGCAGGAATTCAAGAGCAGCGGATGGGAGGGAAAGAAGGAGGGAGCGGCGGGGGAAGAGAGAGGGAGGGAGGAATAGGAGGAGGAGGAGGAGAAATAAGTGGGGGAGGGGAGGGACTCAGAGAAAGCCGGAGAGCAGGGACGGCCTGGCAAGCATTAACTTTTATGCCATTGTCTGGAATCTAGATCCCTCCTCTCCTCCCACCCCCCAAATTTCTGGTCTGTCCTTCATTGGCCCCATCTTAGTCCATTCTTTAATTGTTTTGAGTGGGGATCTCTCTCTGTCGCCCAGGCTGAAGTTCAGTGGCATGATCATAGCTCACTGCAGCCCTGAACTCCTGGGCTCAGGCGATCCTCCTGACTCAGCCTCCAGAGTGGCTGGGTGTTTTAGTGCATTTTCTGTTGCTTATAACAGAATACCTGAAACTAGGTAATTTATAAAGAAAAGAAATTTATCGCTTACAGTTATGAAGGCTGAGAAGTCCAAGGTCTAGAGATTTCATCTGGTGAGGGCCTTCTTGCTGGTGGGGACTCTCTGCAGAGTCCTCAGGTGGGTAGGGTATCACACAGTGAGGGGGCTGAGCATGCTAGCTCAGGTCTCTCTTCTTCTAAAGCTATCAGTCCCACTCTCATGATAACCCATTAATCTATCAGCCCATTAATAGATAATCCACTATTCTATTAATACATTCATGAGGACAGAGCCTAGATTTTAAGTCTTTAGTTCATTTTGATTTGATTTTTGTATGTGGTGAGATTTTGTATATGGTCTAGTCTCTGCATATGGATATCCAGTTATCCCAGCACCATTTATTGAAGAGACTGTCCTTTCCCCACTTCACTGTATGTTCTTGGCACCTTTGTCAAAGACAAGTTCACTGTAGGTGTGTGGATTTCTTTCTGGGTTCTCTATTCTGTTCCAGTACTATATTGAATAACCGTGGTGAAAGTGGGCGTCCTTGTCTTGTTCCCGATCTTAGAGGAAAGGCTTTCAGTTTTTCACCATTCAGTGTGATACTAGCTGTGGGTCTGTCATATATGGCTTTTATTATGTTGAGGTAAATTTATTCCATACCCAGTTTTTTTGAGAGTTTTTATCATGAGGGGATGTTGAATTTTATCAGATGCTTTTTCAGCATCAAACAAAATGGTCGTATGGTTTTTGTCCTTTTTTCTGTCGATACGATGTATCACATTGATTGATTTGTGTATGTTGAACCATCCTTGCATCCTTAGGATGAATCCCACTTGATCATGATGAATAATCTTTTTAATGTGCTGTTGGATTTGGTTTGCTAGTATTTTTTTGAGGATTTTTGCATCTATGTTCACCAGAGATACTGGCCTGTAGTTTTCTTTTTTTGTTGTATCTTTGTCTGGTTTTGGTATCTGGGTGATATAAGCCTTATAGTATGAGTTTGGGAGTATTCCCTCCTCCTCAATTGTTTGGAAAAGGTTAAATAGAATTGATAGGGTTATGAATTCCTTCTCTGTGTTGCTGTGAAGTTCACTGAGCTTTGTCAGGATAGCTATTTTGAATTCTTTGTCTGAAAAGTCACCTATCCCCATCACTCCAGGATTGGTCACTGGTACCTTATTTAATTCATTTGATGAGGTCACGTTTTCCTTGGTGTTTTTTATGCTTGTGGATGTTCGTTGATGTCTAGACATTGAAGACTTAGGTGTTTATTTTAATCTTCGAAGTCTGGGCTTATTTGAACCTGATCTTCTTAAGAAGGCTTTCCAGGTATTCAATGGGAATCAAGTGGTGTGATCTAAGTCTTTGGTCACTGCAGCCAATCAGCACTGGGGGTGCCCCAGGCACAGTTATGCTGTGACTCGTGGTGGCACTGCCTTGGTGGATTTCTATAAGATATGAGAGAATTCCCTGGATTCAAAGGCAAAGTCTCTCACTCTCTTCCCTCGCTTTCTGTGCTGGGCTGCTGGAGTTGAGGGAGGAGTGATGTGTACACTCCCTCATAGCCACCAGCACCAAGGCACACCTGAAGCCAGCCCAGTCTCATCCAAAGCCAGTAGTGACTGTTGCCTGGCTACCTCTGATGTTTATTCAAAGCCCAACGGCTCTTTCATCAGCAGGTGGTGAATCCTGCCAGGACTGGGTCCTTCCCTTCAGGGCAACATGTTTCCTGCTGGCCCAGGGTGGGTCCAGAAATGCCATCCAGGAACTAAGGCCTGGACTCAGGGCCTTCAGGAGTCTGCTTGGTACTTTATTTTACTATGGCTGAGCTGGTACGCAACTTGCAAAACAAAGTCCTCTGAATTCTTCCTTTTCCTTTTCCCAAGTAGAAGAAGACTCTCCCTGAGCCACACTGTCTATGGTTAGGGGAGGAATGACACAGGCGCTGACTTGGCCACTGCTGATGTCTCACTGGGTCATGTGCACACCAAGTCCACTGGCTCTGAGCCAGCACAGCCACAGGAATTGCCCAAGGACTGCAACCCTTCTGAACCAACTGCCTTATAAATTTAGTCCAAGCCCCAGGCTACTTTTTGTCAGCCAGTGGTGGGGCTAGCTGGAACTCAGGTTTCTAGGCAGAGGATTTCCCTACGGCTGGGCTGGTCTAAATGCTCCCTCCCTGGGCACCGGCAGAATCCTGCCCTGTGCTGTGCTCCCCTGTGCCGGGGCAGCCCCGAGTTCCAGTGCAAAGTCCCACAGTCACTTCACTGTCCCTCCCCCCAGCATACAGATTCTCTCTCCACTCGGGGTGCCAGAGTGGCTCTGCCGGGGTCTGGGGGAGGCCTGGCGTAGGCAAAGCTAAACTGTCTTTTTTGCCTTCTTCTGTGCCTCTTTTCTTAATATAATCTTAAAACCAGGTAGTATGATGGCTCACCTGATGTTGGTTCTTCTGAAGGTGCTTACTTATGTGAATACTTGTTAAATTTGGTGTTCGTGTGAGAGGACGATTGCTGGAGCTTTCTATTTGGCCATCTTGCTCCACTCCGTCCACAAATTTCCCACGGTCTTGATTAATCTGATTGTTAGAACTCACTTTAATATTTTTGACTGGAGTACTGCATGGGTAGTGTGTGGATGAGGTGGGCATTGAAAACCAGCAGTGGGCAGTCTGGGCAGAAATGACAGAAGATGCCCTTCACAGAGCACCTACCATGCAGCAGGCACGGCCCCGGGCATCTTGGGTGCACTGCCCTGGGCATCTTGGGTACAATGAACTCACAGAGGGAGGGCAGCAAACGCCTGCGCTTGGGGCAGGGGCAGGCAGTGCAGGGCTGTGGTTTCATAGGGGGAGTCCAGGGCAGGTGGGAGAAGGAATTTAAGAATGGAAAATGTAGTTGGAGGCCAGAATATAGTGATGCAAAATGCCAAGTTAAGATGCCTGGTTTTACACTAAGGTCTTGGGAACATCTGGAGGTGTTGGAGACATGCTGGGGGTCAAAAGGCCCAGAGGGTTTGGGGGCCCTGCCCAGACCACACAGGGAGTGGCAGGGCCCTAACTGGAGCCCAGGACGCCTGATTCCCAGGAGTCGTCTGCACATGGTCCACACTTTGGTACAAATGTTCATTGGAAGGGTAGGGCACCCCTTGAGCATCACTGAGGTCAAGCCCAGGGAGGAGGAAAGAGAAGACAGAGTCTGAGCAAAGGAAGTCGGTGGAGTTGGGGAGGCTGTCGGTCTCCAGAGCCAGAGTCCAGACTGAGACGCCGTCCATGACATGCGCCGTAAGTGCCAAATGATCACTTGCCTCCATCCTTCCTTTTGTTCTTTTGCAAACTACATTCACATGAGCTAGTTTGTTTCACCTAAATGACAACCTTATATGGTGATAAGATGTTCTCATTTGACTATTTGAAAACCTGAGTCCTAGAGACCGTTCACAAAAGGAGTGAGTGAGGGGCTGGGCGGCACTGTGGATCTCCCAGGGCCTCCAAGGTGTCTGTGTCTCTTGACATCTCAAATTCCATGGCATTCGCATAGCTCTTCCTACTCTGCTGGATGAACATGGAGTTGAGCAAAAAGGTGAAGTGAACAGAGGCCAGGCTGCAGGTTTCCAAAGAGATTTTTCTGAAGACAGCAATTCTCCCTGCTTTTCAAGCCCGCGTGTGAGCACCGCAGTGGTGTCCCAGTGAGGCTCAAGGTTTGAACAATGAGCCTGGCTGGGCACAGGCCTGAAGGGTGGGGACAGCCAGGGTTCAGTGTGTCCTGTGGCAGTCACCACCCAGAAGCCCTTCTTGGAAGCCAGTACCAGGGTGATAATGGGCTAAACACAGCCAGCAGCATGAGGGAGAAGAAATGGTCCCATGGCTACTGGCCCTAAGGGAGGCCTAGGGCCTCTGCCAAGTCCTGTGATGCTTCTAACCTAGGCCCTGGGGGTGGGTCCGGAGACCCTGTGACAATTGCAGGCAGCCAGGATGCTCAGGCCTGTGCCAGAGGGAAAGGCTGGCAGTGGAGACAACCAAGCCATGCCCAACGCCTCAGAGCCAGCCCAGGCCACACATAGTGCTGACCACAACCGAGACGCTGCAGACCTGGCCTGGCATCTCCGGGGGCTGTGACTGGCCTGCCAGGAGAGCTGAAAGCAGGGCCATCAGGCTCCAATCACCTGCCTAGCCAGGTGCCCCATACCCACCAAAACCACACCAGCCCAGTCACGGACTCCCCCAGCCCTTTCCCACACGCCCCTGCTCCCTGGAGACAGGCGCCACAGCAAATTCGCATCCGCCAGCACTCACTGAGGGCACAAAGTACCAGCCACCATGAGTTACGGACTTAGTGAGACCCAATCCCTGCCGTGAAGATGTTTTCATAATGAAGTTGCTGAAATGGAGGTCAGTCACCTAGACAGGTAAGAAATAATCCCAATAAGTGTCTGGCTCAAGGCAACAGTTCTGTAAACTAGAAATGAAATACAGGAAGGAAAGAAGGGACTGGGGAAGGATGGAAGGAGGGAGGGGTGGAGGGAGGAAGATTACCAGATGATAATGATCTTACTGCAATTGCTTGCAATGCTTTGGTGTCAACAGGAGACACTCTGAGTTCTGATGTAAGAAGGCCACACAACACCAGACCCTAGGGGCCCACATGACCTTCAGGCACACAGCCACATCCCCTCCTACTACAGTCTCAACTCCTAAATGCCCCATAGGGCTGCATCCTCCACTCCCACCCACTCCCGGCTCCCCCAGGCCCCGGGAAGGCCCGCTCTTCACAGCCCACAGCCACGCCACGCCCCGCTCAGCTCACACCCTCAGGCCCTCCCCCCAGGGATCCGGCCAGACACACAAGCCAACATACAAGCAAAGTCAAACACACAGGACGTTCAGACCAGACGACCAGCGTCCCATGCCTCTACGGCCATGTGCACAGCCACCCTCTTCCCACATGGAATCGCACCGATGGTCTCTGCTTAGCTCAAATTCACACCCAAACACAGTGGCTGGGGCTCAACTGCCTGGGTAGGGGCTGTAACCTTATCTCTAACTCCAGAGTGTCAGGCAGTGGAGACCAGGGCTGGGGGCCATGTGACAGGGGTCCCCGCCTTCTAATAAAGATGTCTTTGCTCCCCAAAAGATAGGGAGCAGTTGGAAAGGATAAAAAGAAAAAGAGACAAGGAAGGAAGCAGAGGAAACACAGCCCAAGGCAATAGACGGCCTCTCATCCCTGGGCCCACTTGCCTGCGTTGTGCCTGGGAAGGGAGAGGAGAATGGAGGGGGTGCAGGAGTTGGCACTCCCACTCCTAGGAGGGGCTTTAGGGATCCGGGTTCCAGACTGGGGCAGATGTCTGTAAAAAAAAAATCTCCCCCTCTACATAATCTCAAGGGACACTTCCTGGTTCTATCATGCTCCCCAGAAAAAGGCAAAAATAAAAATAAATACCTTCTCACGTTTGAAACACCTTGTCCATATTGCTGTCTTGTTACTGTAACCATGTACAGCTCTTTCGGTCCATGACCTCATTTTATGCAACTTGGCTTATTTGTAATGTCTCAGTTTCTGTGCAGCCCTGGCCAGGAGAGAAGAAGTCTGGGTTCCAGTTCTTGGGAAGGCCATTTAAACCCCGCGCGTGTCAGATCCCTCACCTCCAAAAAGAGGCGATGCCCGAGGCCCCTTCCAGCTTGAAGGTCTTATGCTGCTACTAGAGAGCAATATTTCCAATAGAAATGTAGTGGGAGCCACATATATAATTTTAAATTCTCTACTTGCCACATTTAAAAAGTAAAAAGAAGTAGGTAAAAATAATTTTAATAATGGATTTTATTTAACCCAACATATCCAAACTATCAGCATCTCAACCAGTAATCAATGTTTAAAAAATAATAATGAGATATTTTACAGTCTTTGTTCTGACAAGTTCTTCAAAATCTGGAGTATATTTTATACTTGCAGCACATCTCAATTCAGATGCTAAATTTTCTCAGGAAATACTTGATCTGTTTTTAGATTTCATAAAATTTGCAGTTGTAAAAGTAAAAGGTATGACCCACATACCTAAGTTGTTCCAAACATATTTGTAAATTTTTCCAATAACTGAATCAAGCACTTGATTTTTCACCCTTTTATTTTTAGTTGATATGTAATAATTGTACTTATTTATGGGATACAGAATGATACTTCAGTACCTATATACAATGTATAAACATTAAATCAAGGTATTTAGCGTATCCATCCCCTCAAAGATTTATCATTTCTTTGTAATAGGAATATTCCAAATTCTCTTTTTGAAAAAATACAATAAATTATATGGTTAACCATGTTCACTCTACTGTGCTGCACACCACCAGCACTCGTTCCTCCTATCTAGCATCGGTTTTTAAATTAAAATTAAATAAATGTACAGTTTTGGCCTTCCCTTGAACCAGCCCCATTTCGGGTCCTATACCGCAGCATGTGGCATAGACAGCAGGGATTGCATGGGACAGTGTGGGGGCCCCAGCCGTGTGGCCCTCCTCCCCTCCGCTCGCAGCCCCCGCCACTTGACTAACTCTTGTTGAGAATGAGATGGGAGTGGCAAAGTGTCACAGAAAATGTCAGCCCAGGCAACACCCGCCCGCCAACTCACTGTCTGTGTGCCAAGGAGAAGCCAGAGAAGGGGCTGACCTATGTGGCCCATGGAACAGTCTCTAGCCCCTTTCCATGGAGCTGCTGCCAGCGCTTCTGCAGGCAGAGGCCACGTTTCCAGCTCAGATGCAAGAGGCCCGAGCAGGCGGCAGGCGGCTGAGCTTCCTTTCCTTGCTCACAGGAATGCCCGCTGGGCAGCCAGCCGGTGCAGCCCAGACTCTACATGTCACTCTGGAGATTTGGACTTTATTAGCACAAGTCAGATGCCGAGTGATGGTGGCAGTGTTGTAGGGACAGTTCCAGGGGACAGTGGGTGAAGCATTAACACCAGCAAACAAGGCCAAGAGAAGGACACATGCACTTCAGGCTCTGCCCTCTACCATGGATACAGGGAGAGCTTCTGGAAATATCACCTGGAACCTCATAGCCCTGCATGAGAAGAAGCATCAGAAGGTACCACCAGGATGTCTTTTATGCTTCCTAAAACTGTAGGAAAAGTTACAGCTAGCAAGGGCTTCACATGCTGTGTTATTATCTTCATGGAAACACTGAAACTCAAATAAGTAACTTGCCTAAGGTCATTCAACTGCAAAGCTGAAATTTAAACTCAAGAAAGCCTGCGCTCTTTCTATGCATGACACCTAATAATAATAAGCAAGGTTTATTGAATGGTGTCGTGTGCCTGGCGCCATGCCAGGTGCTTTATAAAAGTCAGCTCAATTATATTCACAGCATTTCTGTGAGGTATTATTTCATGCCCATTCTACAAATAAGAAAAACTGAGTCTTAAGTCATATAACTTGCCCAGGGTCTTCTAACTTGTAAGTGACAGAGCAGAGATTTGAACCTGACTTCTACGCTCATGTGCTGAGCCAGAACAAAATGCCTCTTATTAAATGAGAACGCTTAGGGTGCCAGGCACTGCTGATGTCCCACCACACATCCTCTGGGCCCACCTCTGAGCCCACAGCAGCATCCACCTCAAGTACCTGCGTCTCTGCTCCTCTGCCTGAAGCCTTTCTTGAGCAACTGGAGACTGAGGGAACTGACCTTCAGACAAGTATTAGTTTCCCATGGCTGCTATAACAAAGTTCTGTAAACTGGGTGGCTTAAAACAGCAGACGTGTATGCTCTTGCTCTCACAGTTCTGGAGGCTAGAAGTCTGAAATCAAGGCATCGGCAGGGCCACGCTCTCTCTGAAGGCTCTAGGGGAGGATCCCTCCTTGCCTCTTCCTAGCTTTTGGTGGTTGCTGGAAGTCCTTGGCATTCCTTGGTGTGTGGCAATATCACTCTACTCTCCGCCCCCCACCCTGTCTTCACATGGCCGCCTTCCCTCTGTGTGTCTCTTCTCCTCTTCTTACGAGGACACCAATCTTATTGGATGAAGAGGCCACTCCAATCTGACCTCATCTTAACCAATTACATCTGCAACCACCTCGTGTCCAAATACGGTCACATTCTGAGGTTGTGAAAAGAACATGGATTTTGGAAGGACACTATTCAACCTAGTACAGGGGCAACCCTCAACCAATGGGGGAGATGAGGGGATGGGCAAATGCTCCAGCCACCCCATCCTCTGGCAGCACAATTCTGAGTTGGATCCTGGTACTTCCACTCCCTTAAGCAGCCGTGGGCGTGTGTTAATATCTACCTTGCTAGGCTGAGCCAAGGCTGAATGTGGGACTACCTGTAAAGAATCTGAATAGTGGGGGTTTAATAAATGGTGGCTCACACAATTGTTGGGCTCCTTTCCAGTTCAAGATGCTGGGCCCTCTTTATTCTATGCCTGTGCCGCTGCAGAGTCCCCTCCATAGAGAGTCACCAGCATGCCCATGGTAGGCCCAGTGGAGCCTCCCTTGGTACGTGGGCCCTTTTCCAAACTCAACCAGACTCAGGGACTCTTCTAGCAGAATAATAACAGTTATCACTTATCATTATTATTATACCCCACATTTTTCACAAGTGCCCTTTCCTCTTCTCAACCACCCTATGAGGTAGGAATGATAATCTCCTTTTCAGAGATAGGAAACCAAGCTCAGAGAGGTTATGTAACTTCTCCAAGGCTACACAGCTGTTAAGCAGCAAGAGTCAGCATCAAATAGTCTAACTCCTTCATCAAATAATCCAACTCCCTCTACATGTCCAATTTTACTGGTGAGAAAATTGAAGCTTAACAGAATGAAGTGACTAGTGCCTGAGGCCACCCAGCTAACAATGCCTTAACACCTTAAGGACTGCTCACGAGTTTTCTCATTTTTCACTGTAGTTATGATGATTTAAATAACATGCAGTTTACCCAAAAATGTGCAGTCCCTAGTGTATATCTTAGAGATTTCTATGCGGTATGAAAGGTACAGGAGACAGACTCTTGGCGCAATGTTCACAGCACATGCACAGGCAGCTCCTGTGTGAAGGGGAAGAGAGAGGATGCCAACATGTCACAGAGCAATGACTGAAGTCAGAAGTCAAGGATAACATCACGGTTTAGAGAACAAGATCTGCAGCCTAAGTTCAAATCCTGGCTCTATCTCTTACCCAAGCTGCGTTGTCCTGAGCAAGTTACTTAAGTCACTGGGTTTCCATTTCCTCATCTCCAAGAAGAAAATAAGAATATATTTAAGAACAAATATTTAAATCCACATATGCACTTAGAATATAATGAGCACACACTAAACATTAGATGTTATCAAACTTTGCACAATGAGCTGTTAAGAAATTAGGCAGTGACTACATTTTTTGTTTTATTCTTTGCTGAAAAGTATTTTTCAAATGATTTAAAGTATCACTATCATTGTAAGAAATTTGGAAAGATAACTATAAAGAGAATACAACAATCACCCATAATGGCAACTAATTAAAAACGACAACAAAAAAATACCTACTTCGGGAAATTTCAAACATATACAAAAGTAAAAACGGATACTACAGGAAACTTTCCTGTTTCCATCACTCAGATTCCTGAAATGCTAACTGTGGACCAATATTATTTTATTTATAGCCCAATCCACTTCCACCTTCGATCTTTTGGAGCAAATCCCAGACATCATGTAATTTCATCTCTAAATATTTCAGTATGTATCTCTGAAATATATAGATTCTCTTTTCCTAAGTCATAATTCCAATATCACACCTTTCAAAATTAACAATAAATGTTTAATACTATATTATCAGCATCCAAATTTCCCCTAATTGTCACATAAATGTTGCAGTTTGTTTGAATCAGGATCCAAATTGCATCCACATGTTGAGTTGATTAATATTTCTTTAATTTATTTTAATCTATAGATTCCCCCTCCATCTCTTCTTTTCCCCTTGCAATTCATTTGTTTAGGAAATCGAATCACTTGTCCTATTGAGTTTCTATAGCCTGGATTTTGCTGATTGCATCCCTATGGTATTACCATGTTCCTCTGTGAAAGGTGGTCTTACTAATAACCTGTCTAACAGAGGATAAATAAACTCTCAAACAGAAAGTAAGAGAAATAAACTCACAGCACGTAATTGCCCCTTTGAAAAGAAAACTCACAACACAACTACCCTCTTTGTTTTGTTTTAATTAAAACACCTGTGGCTTGACTTGTTCTCTCTAAGAGTTGTTTCTCAGCTTGAAGAGCCCTAAGTGAACAGTATGGTTGCGAACTTCCCGTTCCAGATCGCTGCCTCGGTTGCTGCCAAAAAAGCCAGATTTCAAGGACTCAGATAACCCAGCCTCATAGAGAAATAAAAAGAACTAAACAACACGTGCAACTGCTTTGCTGCTGCTTCTGTTATCAGTCTGCTGAAGCAGATGGGGAAAAAAGCCATTTTATCCTTTATTTTTTATTTATTTTTTTTTATAAAAGGAAAAAAAAATTTAACTTAAAAAAATATCTTCCAAAAGATTATGTTATTATGAAACATTAAAACAAAAATATGTTTTGCACCCAGAAAAATTCCTCTCTTCACTAGGCAATGCAATTAGAGGGAGTGTCTTGGGAATAGCTAATAGAGCCTTCCAATGAGGGAGAGACGAATGTGACCAATGCATGCACCATGAAGGGCTATCACTCAGGCTCTAAAAGTCTCTCTGTTCAAAGCCTTCTTGTCTCTTATTTTTTTTTAATTTTTTTTTATTTCATTATATTGTGGGGGTACAAATATTGTTAGGATTACATACATTGCCCCTGCCAACCCTCCCCCTCCACCCCGTGCCAGCACACCAAGCATGTCAAACCCCTGGAGGTTCGTGTCACACCCCTTATGTAAGTATACACTCTTAATTTTATCCTTTAAACGACCAAGCAACTTTCCTCAGCTGCCCCACTCGACCCTCTACTTTTTCTTCAGTGCCATGGCACCTCTCGATAGATGGATAGATAGATATAGCTAGATATATATCTTTCTTTCTCTGTTTCTTAGGAAAAAACTTTGTACTTCTTTCTATCCTAAGAATTATTTCTCCAACCCGTGCCATGAGCTCCTTGTGAGTCTCTAACACTCTGGACTGTGTGTTTCTTGTAAATTAGTCGATCTAGAGGTTTGGTCAGATTCAGGTTTGATTCTGTGTTAAGAATACATGCTAGATGGTATGGTGGACTTCCATTGGGAGACACAACATCTGTCTCTTAATCTCCCTTTTTTAAGAAGTGAGCAGCCTTTGATGATCATAGCCCAGATCACAGCCCACAATTTTGTTAGGAATTACAAAAGGGTGATATTCTAACTCTATCAGTACTTTCCGTTTGTTAGCTGGGATGTTTCTGTTAATATAAGAGAAAAAAAACAACTTATCCTCATCACAAGATACAGTTCACATGGGAAAAGCAGAATGAATGTTTGATTTTTTATGGCCAGGTTTCAAAATAAAGATCCTTGGTACCATCCAAGGTGACCAATAATACATTTCGTTGTTGCTTTGTTTCATTTTTTGATCATTACCAGTTGGTATCTGTATTGTTAACTCACAAATATAAACATACTTTACATGTTTTAGTCCATTGTCATCGTTATTCTTATTAATGCTCAGATTATCTGAAGGTTTTCCTCTTTTTCTTTGTTCTTAAGTAGCATTGGGATTATTTGACCTTTAAAGGTTTGGTAGAATTTTCCTGTGAAACCACATGGGCCTGGTGCTTTCCATGTGTCAGCTCTTTACTTACTTTCTCTATTTCTTCTACAATAATTGGTCTGTTAAGACTTTGTGTCTCTACTGAGATCAATATAGGTGGGTTGTATTATTCTAGAAATTATCTGTTTCATCTAAGTTTTCAAATATTTTTGCATAAAGTTGAGAAAAATAGTCTACTATGGTTTTATTTTAGGTCTCCTCTGCTTTGATGGCTATGCCCACCCACCCATGGCCAATATTTCTAATTTTGTGTGTCTGCTTTCTCCCGTTTATTTTTGGGTATTTTGTTGTTTCAGCCATAGGTTTATTTATTAGTTCTACTTTCTAATCCATTAATTTCTGCTTTCATCTTTATTAATTCCTTGCTTCTAGATTCTTTTAGCTTACTTTGTTGTTCTTTTCTTTCTTTTTGAGTGGGGTATTTGATTCATTTTTCCACTTTTATTGATATATGTATTTAATGCTAAACTTTTCCTTCTATTAACTACTTTAGCTGAATAGCATAGACTTGATTATTTGTGTTTCCATTATCATTCTTTTCAAGAAATTCTGTCACTTATGTTGTGTTTCTATCTCTGAATAATACCTGCTTACTAACATTTTAAAAAAATTTTCAGATAGAGTGGTCTTTTGGGTTTTTTATTTAGTTAATACTTATTAGTTTTATTGTATTGTGATGATAAGACAGTGTTCTTTTTGTTCTTTGAAATTTACTAAAGTTTTCCTTGTGGCCCAAGGTGTAGTCACTTGAGAAGAAGGTGTTTTCGCTACTATTCGAGTCTGGATTTCTACATATATCTGTAAAACCTACCTCATTGGTTATGGTTTGGATCTCCTACATCCTTACTGTCCACTTAACCTGTCTTGGATTGAGAGAGATGGATTAAAATCACCTATCATTCAGGTTTCTATTTCCCTACATCTCCAATTGTTAGGTGCATAACTGTTAATAACTGATATACCTTCATTGTGAATTGTTGCCTTTAGCATTTTAAAGTCTCCTGCCTGTCTCCTTTATTGCTTCTTGGTCTGAATTCCATCTTGTCAGATATCAAGATTGCAATCTGCTTTTAAGCTTTAATTTGGATTTGCTTTAATATCTTTGTCTATTCTTTTGTTTTGAACCTTTCAGGATCTCTTGTTTTAAGTGTGTCTCTGTGTAGAGCAGAGTGTTGGATTTTGCCGTGTTAGCCAATGTGGAAATCTTTTTTAAAAATAGATAAATGAAGTCTATTTGCATTTATTGGTATGGTTGATATGTTTGACCTTGGCTCTGTCATCTTATTTTATCTTATGACTAACCTTTAATGTAATTTTTTTGTCCTTGAAACTTTCCTTCCAGCCTTGTAATCCCTTTACTGGGCACAGTTCCATATGATTCACTTTTGTTTCCACCATCCTTCATGCTATTTTGGATGTTATTTTCTAGTTCACACTGATCATATATCCGTCTTGTGATCCTAAAGCTTGGAAACCTCGGCCTGTTAAAACACTTAGAGTCAAAGCATTAGTCTGCTGCCGTGTGTTCCATCACGAATGAAGGAGTTGTTTAGAGAGACTCACCCAGGCTTGCTTGACATAGGAATGAACCCGGAGTTTGGAAATTAAAAGACAAAGGGTGTTAGGAGAGGAGAGAAATGTTTCTGGGAGCGTTTCCCCTTACTTAATGAATTACTAGGAGATTTGTGGCTGCCCAGCCTGTGCGGGTAAGTCTTTCAGCATGTGGACCCAGAAGTGTCATGGTCTTACTCCACTATATCCGTGCTGCCCTTTCCGTGAACTGGGACACTTCCTGTCACCAGTTTATTTTCACTTCTCTCCTGGCAGCTGTCCACTGCAAACGGCATGCATTTAAAATCATTTGCTGCTTACTTGAGAATTCACACTAGGGAGAAAGGGAAGAAAATAACCATTCTTGGGGACACCACACCGTCATGAATTTGAAAGAAAAGTCAACATTGAAGAAAGCCCATTTCCACTTTTTTTTTTTTTTTTGCGCCACCCAAATGACCATGGATTAAGAGACCCAGAGAATACCAAATAAACTATAGGAGAAGGGAAAGAAAAACTCAAGTCAGGTGTGAGGGTGCTTTAATGAGGCTGCAATCCCTCTGCTAGCCTTGCACGAGCCAGGGGGCTCTGCCATCGGTCACTCTCTCACGCCTGCTCTTGGGTTCAGTACCCGACTCACCCAGCCCAGGCAGAAACTGCACATGCTCAGGATTTTCTAGAGAGCTTTGATTTGGTCTCAGATGTTTGGGTTTTGTTGTTTGTAAACCAGAAACATAGGAAGTTGAAGCTGCGAAGAAACCTCAGGGAAACCAATATGATCACAGCAAGAGCTTTGGTTCAAACTCTAACTCTGACACTGTGTGACCCCTCTGAGCCTCAGTTTCCCCCATCCAAACAACTGAGAATATAATATTACATGGGGTTTTAGTAAGTCTTAAATGAGCGAATATAAGTCAGTGGTCCTCAAAATGTGGTCTCCAGATCAGCAGCAGCAGCACCTGGGAACTAGTTAGGAATGCAAATTACCAGTCCTCCCTCCAGGCCCACTCAGGGAATCAGAAACTCAGGGACTGGGCCCTGAGATCTGTGGCCTTAAAAGCCCTCCAGGTAATTCTCATGCCCACTGAAGTTTGATAACTACTGATATAAGTAAAGCATCTAGCACAGAGTTGGTAACATAGTTTAAGTCCTAGACAAATGGTAGCTTTTAGCACTGTTACTGTTTAGCGCTCAGCCCAATCTTGCTTTTATAGCTGGATCAACAGCAGCTCAGCAAAGTGGCAGTTTGCTAAAGATCACAGTGAGTGGCACAGCTGGGATTGAACCATATTTCCTGGTTCCTTCCTGTTTGTTCTCTTTCTCTCCCTCTTAAAAAAATTTACAATGATGAACCCAATATGTCTTCTTTACAGCAAGTTTGGGAAATGGAACAGCTGAAATTAAAACTAAAACTTACCTACAATCCTAACCTTTCCCTCCCAAGAGACAACCAGAGTTGACTTTTGTATGTTTCCTTCTGTATTTTTTAATATGCATAGATATAGGTATACAACGTAATACATATATATTAAATATGTATACAATATGTACTGTCATTCATATATGGATATTGTGTGTATATATAAATACAGAAACACAAAATCAGTATCACATTGAATAAATGAATTAAAAGTCAAATAGTACTACCAAGTTTATAATAAAAAAATAGCCCTATCTCTCCCCACTCCCAATTCCCAAAGGTAACTACTTTCTATCTTTTTAGCTATTTTTTATATTTGATTCCATTTTTGGTAAATAATAGCTTATCGTACTTTCTTGATTTTCTCAATCTTAAATATTGTCAATTGACTTTCAACTATGGAGAATGAGGACTTAGTCACTGCCTAATTTCTTATTAGCTCATTGTGCGAAGTTTGATAGCACCTAACGTTTATCGGGTACTCATTATGTGTCGGGTGTATTCTAAAGGTGTATGTAGATGATTTGTTCTTAAATATATTCTTATTTTCTTCTTAGAGATGAGAAAATGGAAACCCAGAGACTTTAAATAGCTTGCTTGGGACAACATACACTATTCCCCCAAAATGTATGCATACACTATAGTGGATATATTTTGAAGTACTTCATCTTTCATTACTTCTTTTAAATACATCTCATCTACCCACTATGATGAGCTCCGAAAAACCATCAAAGTCCTTACCCTAGGAATTTGGAATTCGATGGAGAGAGAGAGTTAGAGTCTCAGGCTGTCTAGAGCTGTTGTATGTGAATTTTGGCACTGTGGGTAACTCTTTGTGTCTGCCCCATAGACAAATATCAGAGAGATATGGTGTGCAGTGAGAATGTCACAGAAGTCCAGAGAGAAGCAGAGATGAGAACCAGGAAGCAAGATGGCTTATGAAGGCTTCCCACTTCCCAACTCTAACCCCCATGAAGCCTGGCTCATTACTGCTCTTTAATTTAGTAAGATGTCCCTGAATCTCTGTAATAAATTATCTATCTTTGCTTTACAAGTTCAAGTGTTTCTGTTACTTGCCTCCAAAAGGGCACTAATGAATACATGAACATACATAAGACAGTCCCAGGTTAAGAACCTCTGCACTAGACACACAAGAGGGCACTGAGTTGGTGGGAAACTGGGTTTAACCCCATTCACCCAGTTGCAGTGTAAAGGATAATTAGATTGGAAAACAGGACTATGCAAAATGGGAAGGACAGAAACATTTTGCAGCTGCATCGCATGGATGGAGGAGATCGCCCTTTATTCCTTGATAAGACCAGATTTCTCAGGAACAGTTAAGAGTAACTGTGACAAGGCCATGTGGGAATGTGGGATATGAGCATGGTCTGGGAGGTGTCTTGAAGTCAAAAGGAGGAATTTGAACTGTGGCATCTCTTATGATCTAGCTGGTTGGGAAAACCACAAAGTAACAGTTTCTATTTCCTGTGAATCTATCCATTCTTCCTTAAATATCAAGTCAGCTTTGTGTAGCCTAATAAAAATGAGCTCATTACCAGTCTTATCCCACTCAGGAGCTGCTATCACTGAAATAATAGCCCCAAAACCAAAAAAAATATAATTGTATAATCTTCATCCCTCTGCTCCCCCCAATAGCTCTCCTAATACTCCCCAAGTTCCCGTTCTGAAAAGGCAACTATTTTATTTATTTATTTGTGTATATTATTTGTTGCATAACAAATCACCTTAAGACTTAGTGGCTTGAAACCATAACCATTTATTATCTCTTAGGGTTTCTATAGGTCAGAAATTTGGGAGCAGCTCAGCTGGGCAGTTCTAGTTTGGGGTTTCTCATGAGGTACAGTCAAATGTTGGCTGGAGCTGCATTGTCCAAAGGCTCCACTGGGGCTGGAAGATCCAGTTCCAAGGTAGCTCATGCACGTGGTTGGCAGGTTGGTGCCAGTTGTCGGCAGGAGGCCTCAGCTCCCCTCCTCACAGACTTCTGCACAGGGCTACTTGAGTGTCCTCATGACATGGTAGCTGGCCCTCCCCAAAATGAACATTTCAACAGTGAAAGAGAGCTGGGTAGAAGCTATATCCCTTTTATGACAGCCTCAGCAGTCACGCAGCATTACTTCTGCCACATTTCATTCATCAGAAGTGAGTCACCAACGATCCACATTCAAGGAGAGGGGAATTAAACTCTTCTCTTTTGAAGGAAAGTGTATCAAGGAATTTGAAGACACATTTTAAAATCACCATAGCAACTAACATATCTGTTTCTACAGAAATAGAGGGAAAACTACTATGGTTCTTTCTTTTCTTTATTCAATATTTGAATACCTACAATCAGGGAGAGCTAATAGGATTCAGATCATGTGCCAATTCCCACTTATCACTAGTGGCCTGCAGGGGCACTGTGTTGCAAAAGATTCTGAGAGCATATCCAAGGTCAGCAGGAAAGAGTGCTGTGGCTGCTGTGTGATGTGTGTCATCACAGACCCTACGCACACCTGCACCAGAGTAGGGAGTGCTGGCGAATGAGCCAAGGACTTGTTATTTCTGTGGGTGTTTAGCCCTACGATAGGGACAAATATGAACAAGACGTAGGCCCAGCTCTCCACTTGTTGACAATCTATTTATTGAAGACTGTGGTGGACATGCTGAGCTACTCACTTCCAGTCCTCCTTCTTTCATAGTGACAGCACTGTAGCTACACACATGGCTGCCCAGTGGTCACATTTCCCAGTTTCCTCTAAAGTTAGATATGGCCATGGGACTAAGTTTCTTCAAAGTGAACAGAAGTGATATATGCCACTTCTGGTCTGGTGTCTTACCACCAGGCCACACTCAGGAAATGGCAGAGAAAAGATATAGCAGGAACCAGGGTCCCTGAATGACCATGTGGAAAGTGGCCATCAGCCAATCTGAAACTTGCTTCCTGGATTTTTACACAAGTGAAAAATAAATTGCTTTTGTTCTTTAAGCAATTGGTCTTGGAAATCTCTTTCTTACAGCAACTAGTACAACAAGCACAGATGAGGCATAGAATGAACACTACAAAGTCTTCATGTAGTCCAAGATAATCACACAAAAGACATCATAACCTCGTGTAAAGACCAAATGAGTCATATTGGATACTGGGAGTACAAATTCAACAGCAATAGAATCTAATTATAAATAGTAACTGCTCCTAGAACTGTTGTAGAGGTTAAATGACATAATACTTACAAAGTGCTTTGCATAGTACACAGAATAATATAAACCCTCAATAAATGTCAAGATGTTGTTTTTATAAATTCACTCAGAAACACTGGTCTTGTGTTTTGGCAAAAAGCGTGGATGATAGGAATCAGACTTTTTTGTGTGTTCTTAAACACGATTCTGTCCATTATTTCATTTGTTTTCATGGTCAGGTCTATTTCTTGCCCATTAATCCATTTATCTGATATGCAACCAGGACGATGTCTGGGCAAGAAAGCTAATGTACAGCCCAGATGTGGCCTTAGTCTCTGAGGAGTTAATTGTAGTCGCAGGAGAGATGAGTGAGAGCCTGTTCTTGACATTGAAAAACTAAAACCATGGAAGGAATTTAAAGCATTAGAAGTAAAATCAGTAATTCTATGTCTGAGCCAAGACAGTCTAAGTATTGGATGTGTATTAACATTCATGAGCAGAGCTTCTATATAACCAGTAATTTTTTCACGGAGAGATGCACTTAGCAGAGAAACACAGAGTGTACAAATACACGATGGCACAGAATGCCCATTCCCTGCTTCTCGAAGATCCCTCAGGAAGAAGAGTACAATGCAATTACCAGGAATTATATGGTTGGTTCTTCCTCGGCATCAGGAAGAAAGACATCTTTTATCTTTGTTCCTGCCGCATGCCCTCTTGAGGCTGGGGACTCTGACAGTCAAGTCACTGGGCTCATTTGGAGAAATCAGGAGGAAAGTTGGAGGTCACAACTCAGGGAAGAAAATAAGACAGACTATGTGGTTGGTTGCTGCTCTGACCGAGCTTACGACCTTATGAGAGAGATAGGTTCGCCTACGGGGAAAAACAGAAGGTACAACCTATAAACCCACTGCTGGCAAACAGTTAAATCCCACAGCCCAGTCTGAATATCATGGGAGGCAGAGAAAGGATTGCGCATTGTGCGCTGGGTTGGGCCCATTAAATGTCAGGGCTGGAAGGCACCAGTGGCTTGGTATTGGTATTCTTCTCGCGGTTGGTGATGATTAGTCCAATTCCTGCTTGTATTGTGTAACAATGCACATTCCAGAGCCAGGTAGAGAAGAAAATTCACTATGGATTATTTTTTGTCTGGACAATGAGAGGCTATTTTTTTTCCCCAGAAGAGGAGTGATAAGAAGAGGAAGACAGGAGTGTAAGAGAAAGAGGAGAGAGAACTTTTGTGTCTCTCCTGGTGCAAACTCTCAGAGAACACCCTCAAGCCACCCCACACCCCCTTTTCAGCCTTAGGTTGATTAACGTGTCCTAGTCTCTATTTAAGGAGAATCAAATGAACATATTTAATGTGTCGTATAGCCTTCCGATGCATTTGTTTTTACTTGTATATAAACTCTCACAGGACTTCTCGCTGGGATTTGAAGCTTTAAGAGCTCCCTTCCATTCCAAAGATGGCTTTGTCTTTTCAAAGTCTGAGAAATATCCCTTCAGCTGTATTTGAGATGTGAGAGAGTCAAGTTGGGGTAAAAAGAATTTTTTTTAGTTTAAAAAAATTCTCAGACATTTTTTGCTAAGCCATAAATCAACAGTGGTTGAATTAAAACAGATCAGGCTTGGCTTGGGTTTAGACCTCCATGAGGTCTCTGGCTAAGCTTGAAGGAAAAAAAAAAAAATACGTTAATACTTTAAAAAAAAAAAGAAAAAGTAAAAGAAAACCCCAGCTCCTGTGCATGTCCAGTTGGAAGAGAGCAAATCCCACTAAATGAGAATCGGCCCTGCTAATCACCTCAACATTTGTATCTACGTAGCATTTCTTCATTTTGGCCCCCAACCTGGTTTTCTGTTATTTTTCTTACACATGCACCAAGACTGATAGAGGAAAAAAATGGAACTTGGGTTGCAGAATCCAGAGCCCATCTTTCCAATAGTGTGGCTCACCCAGAGAACTGGTGTCTAATCTGTAATATTAACTTCAGTGAGAACATAAATATTGGTTCCTTGGTCTCTGGCTTCAAGCAGCAGCTTACAGAGAGACAGTGCCATGGCAATCCACTCCCCAAGATAGAATGTCTGGGCTGGATGCCGGAAGGAAGCTTCACAGGGTCCTGACCATCTTTCTTTCTCCACGATGGGTCAATCTAATGAAAACATCTTTGTTTATAAAGCCAAAAACCAAGTAGAAAGTCATTAAAAAGTCACCTGTGATTTTTTCAGAGGTGGCATCTGCACAGAATCATGGCCTCAACTATTTTGATTGCAAATCTTTTGGGAATTTCCCTGAGAAGCAACATAAAAGAAGTTTCTGGAGCCATTGGATTTTTGAGGATACATATTACTTCCCAGGCACAACAAGCATTTGATTCTGTGGGTCCATAACTTTGGAACTTGTATTACTTATGTAATATAATTATTTTATAATTGTATGTGGGGTTTTTTCCTTGTTTTCTTTCTAGTTTTTGTAATTTTATTATCCATGCTTAATGTTTGGGGACATATCTGAAAAGGAGCCCAACCCCTACCTCACCTCAAGTTATAAACCATCAACTGATCTGCCTTGCTTTCTTTTTGGCTAATGTAATGAGTAAAACAGTTATTTCATGGACAATTTAAGTCCTGGAAAGCTAAAACCCAGAGAGATACTTTGTCAATGTTTGTATAAGACAGACAAATATCCATCAGGCTTAAAAATTTCTAGTGAATTCACTTATCAAATGTAACTGTAACATCATTGCATAAAGAAAATGTAAAAGTCTGAGTACCAAGAAGGTGTCCTTGGTCTCTGACCTTGACTTTGAACCTGTTGCTTTGGCTCTTTTAAGCAAAGTTTCAAAGGGGAAGGTCTCTGAAATCATGTTAACACTATTTAGCTGCCTATAAGATTGCTAAAAATCACAATGTCCTTAATGTACATGAGAATTCTTTCTAGGTTCTCAGAGCATCAAATCTAACTCTGCTAACTTTTCATTTTCTGAAACAGTCTTAGTATCAGTTTTTCCTGGAAGTCCTGAAGCAACACTCGCTCGATTTGTTTCTGTATCTGCTCCCCACTTTGTAGTAGATGTCTATAATGTTGTTTTATTTCCATACCTTCCAATTCTCTTGCTCTAGATATATAAATGCACAAGTGGGGAGAAAGCAACCAGACAAGGTCGCATCCACGAATTCACAATTAAATCTACTTGAAAAGTATGTTATTGGAAACTTAACATATATTTTCCCCCCACATAGACCATGTTATGAATGATACATGCAGTCTAAATGGCTCCTAGAAGTATGTGTGTGGGTTTTTTTTTAACAGGAGAAAAACCATTTTAATTACATGCATACGCATGGGGGTCCACAAAATATGAGACCCCTGTTTGTTTTTATTGTCAAGATAAATAATAATATTAGTTGTCCTCTAATTTCCAATTATTTCTTTGAGTTACACCTGGAACTCCAAATCCCTACTGAGAAATCTGGACACAGGGATGACATCTTTCCCAGTGCAACCCTAGAAGCTAGCAGAGACCCTCCACCCCTCAAGCCCCTCTAGTGCCCCAGTAGCAAAAAGGAATGTTTCTATCTGCTCCTCTTTCACCTACCAGTTCAGAGCTCAAAAAGGAAGCATCATCTGCTACACACTACTGGTGGGAGCTTCAGGAAGTTATGATGCCTCTTTGAGTTTCAGTTTCCTCCTATCTAAATGGCAATAATAATAATTCTCTCTGCCATAAAGATAATAATACCTACTTATTGGGTTGTTATAAGAATTAAATGAGATAATGTATAGAACATCTGTCATACATGATAAGTGCATGATAGATAGCAGCTGTGATTGTCACACCTCTGGTCCTGAGGCCATGTGGTCTCTGTGAGGGGAGAGGACTCTGTCCCTGAGTCAGGTGCCCACCCAGGACCACCTGTACTGTCTTGGGAGTGAAACCTTTCAACTGCATGTCAAACACAGGCAGATTTCTTCAGATTAAAACAAGCAAACAAAAAAATATTGGTTGTGTTTCTGAAGAGGGTTTGGTTAGCCACAGCTGCCCAGCCCTGCAGCCGGTAGGTTCCAGCCACAAGCCAAACTGGCAGTAAGGGCAGGACCCTCGGCCAGAATGGAGAGTAGGGGGAAAATAGAGGAACACCACTGGTCAAACCAGTTTGGTTTTCTTAAAATGAAAGTGGTGAGATTGGCACATTTGTTGATGGCTGAAAAATAAACATTTAGTGCATTTTAACCATCCTCTAAATAGAGATTCTAGTGCTGGGTCGATTGTAAAAATAGTTTCAAGATATTATGCAGGCCAATGTTTTCCATCCTGCGAAGTGCAACCCATTAATACAGACTAAAATCAATGTAGTGGGTTGCTATCAGCATTTTTAAAAGAAATAATGGAATAGAATAGAAAATAACAAAATCCACCAAAACAAAGCAATGCTGAGTTTCGTTTCATGAAACTGGGTTGAGAAATAAAATGTAATTTTTATTGTGTGCTGGGGCAGTGAAAAAAAGTGAAAGCCACTGATATAGATGGACTCTTAGAAAGGACTGTTTGGCTAAAATATTATCTACATTCAGCAAGAACAAGTTTTATTTTGAAAGTTCATAGCAGAACCAAAAACACTGCCCTTGCTTAAAAAAAAAAAAAAAAATAGGGCCACCAGCAACTTGAGTTCTTATCCAGAAAAAACTATAAACTTTCTGTTAGATTCTGAGAGGCTTTGGGGTTCAGTTGTCTGGACAGACTAATAAGTCAAACAAAATTGGGATTTACCAAAAAAGTAAAGCAGATGTGGTTATATAAATACTGGTCCAAATGGAGAGGGTTCATTGGAATTTCATTGAAAATGGGAGGTAAAAGGACTCCTACGAGTGGAAATAATGAGTTGGGGACAAACGGGACCTTCTGCCAATAGTGTCTGTACATAATGGGTACCCAGTAAATATTTTTTAATAAATTAAAATGATAATATTACAGGGATAACCAGCCACGACTTTCAGAAAGCATTTGGGGGGTAGGTGTCCTAACCCACAATTCTCGAGAGGTTTGACCAATAAAATGACATATATCAAGAGTGATGGAGAACAGTGCACTGAGTGAATCTGTTGTCTGGGTACGAGTGAGAGTTGGGACATGTGGGGGTTATTTTCTGAATTCCACCACCCCTGCCACACTCAATCCATGCTCTTCCTCTTCTGCCCTATTCTGTGTGCTGGGTGGCTGGCCCTGAGGGAGCGTATCATCTGTCCTCCTTGACCTCCAGCTTCCACTTGGGCCTGGCCAAGGGAGATTAGCAGCTGGGAGGAGAAAGGGGTCAAGGTATTTCCTCCCTGCCCCTAGTCTGCTTCAGCACTCTGACTCTCGCAGAGGCTGCATCCCTCCAAGACGGTGGCTCCCACCAGCTCTTATCACTCCCCAGAAACACTGGTTCCTTTCCTTATCCTTATCCCTTCAGGCCCAGGTATGATAAAGGATCTCCACTACTGTTAGTCTCCAGGTGCCTCGATTTCCCTTGTGGGTTACCTCCACACGGATCACTGCTCTATAAGTAGTCATTTCATGACAGTCTCCTAATTTGAACCACCTGAGGTTTACTCTGCAGCCTGCCTAAACCCCAGAGAAACCCTATACCCTGTACCTAATGAATTCACTGTTTTAAAAATGGAAGAATGGCACCAAATACATGAAAGCCAAGAACTTTTCAAAGTGCCATTTCTTCTATCTTTAATCATGAAAAGGCATTTTAAGCTCTCGAGAAGTGTTGGAGCCATTGTAAATAGTGTTTACTCTTGTAGAGAACTGTGAGCATTTCAATGGTGAGGCTTCTGGTTGTTTGGTTTCTGGGTAGAGAGAAATACCTTGTGGTGTGATGTGAGGGTTGGTTAGGCCTGTTGGACTGGTTGTCTATGAAAGTGCCTCAGTGGGAATATGCAGGCCGTTGGGGCAGGAGAATTCCTTAATGGGAGGAATTTGGTGGTAACTGGGGAAAGGGAGGATCCATCTGGCTTCCTTTCCCGCACAGTTTCAGCAAGAAATGGAGAATAAAAGGAGAATCTTCAAGAAGTGTGCCGTGGGCAAAGGCAAGCTGGGAGAAGTTTCTGGAAAGAGACCGAACATGTTCCCCACTGAGGATTCACCAAAACCTGGCACGGCTGCAGTGGCACTTGCATTTCGGTCCCTCCTCTCTTCTTTTATTCCTTTGAACATTTTTCAGCATTTTGTTTCCAATCTAGCATGTCTAAGGTGGTGGAGTGGTTGGTGCAATCAGAGGCCAGATATGAACCAAACAATAGACTGGGGTTCATGAGGGCAGGAAGTCAGAATTCTGTCCCCAAGTGCATGAGCTCCCTGCGTGCAGGGACTGCATCTGTCATGTTCATTGCTGTTGCCTGGTGCAGGGCATATAATAGATCCTCAATAAATATTCATGTAGTGCACGATGGTTTCGAAAACCAAGCAATAGTCCATTCAAAACATCTTTGGGCTGAGCAATGAACCCAAAAGTCAGGTGGGCAGACTCTAATGCAAAGCATATTCCCCTAAATTTAAGGGACATTGTTTGTGACTCCAACATGACATACTTACATCTGAACTTGAAACATTTCACCAAACATTAGAGCCTCCACTGAGGAAGTTCCTTGGACCTACAGAGGCTCCTGTGTCCCCTCCTGCCCCTCTCCCCAGATGAAAGGGAGCCCATCTGGCATAGGCTGTAAACCAGATGTGCTGCAGCAACCAGCATAAAGGTCTCCCTGTGCTCTCACAATTCCTGTCTAGGAAGTCAGAGAACTTTTGGGAAATGCAGAGAAATGGCCAAATTGGTTTGCCATGGAATGTATAAACCCAACTGACCCCATGATTGGATTTCATCCTCTGACCACAAGAGTGCCAGGCAAGGGAAATGACTGAAGTTTTCCCCATCTAGGGCCCATTAAGACAAACTGACTTTAAACTTTCAGGTTTTAATTTGCTTTCAGGTCCCTAGGGAAGGTGGGAACCGCCCTTCCCCCTAAAAATTGGTTTAACTCTTTTTCACTTCAGTTTCTTTGAAGATGGTATTATATGATGGAATTTAAAAAAAAAAAAAACATATTATTTTCCTTATTGTAAAAGAAGTAACATATTTACTGTAGAAAGCTCTAGAAATCTGAAGAAAATATTAAAAATAACATTTAAAAATCAACTGCAATCCTTCCACCCAGAGATAATTTCATAGCTGATATTTTGGATTATTTTTTATTAGATTTTTATATGCATATATGTGGGTGTGGATATGTATTTTAAAAATAAGGACCAATATTTTTCTAGCATAAATTAGCTTATTATAAATGAACATTCTGGAACAAACTTTCTCTACATCTCTGTCTACATTTCCCTAAGTTTGATTTCTAAAAGAAGGATTAGTGAATCAAAAATATAAACATTTTTGAAAGTCTTGATATAGATTGTCAAATTGCTGTCCAGAAATGTTGCACCAATTTTTGCTTTATCTGCTGGTTTGGTTTTATTTTAGAAGGAAGTTTGCTTCCTTCCCTCAAAGTGTTTTCTGAGCTGGAATTCTAGGGCAAAGGGAGGCTACTGAGTGATGCAATCTGTCTGTGACGGGTACTGGAGTCCTACATGCACTTTTCTTCTCTCCAGGCATGAAGGTAGGTTAGACCATCTCAGGTATGCTTTCCATCCAAACATTTCATGATTCCATCCTTGAGCAAAGACTGTGTTCTCAGGGGCCCTCAACCTCAGCCCTCTCATTCATTTGGGTACCAATGGTTTGTGGTGGTGCTATTAACATGGATTTTGCTTATCATAAGCTCTGGTATTTAAATAGAACAAATAAATATTCATCAAAGAAAAGGATTTGATGTTTGGTCTGACAACAGTAAAATATCCAACTTAGAGAAGGCAGAAAGGACTTCACATACTTCATGAAAGGTCACAGTCAGGGAAGTTCACATGTGAACAGGTTAAGTGATAAAGCTAAATTTCTTAATGAGATAAACATTGGATGGCTCTTGGGCTACCCTAGTATTTGATTTCCCTTTCTACATTTGGGAAATTCCCTATGCTATTAGCTTGGACCAAATTGTTTTCCCTTCTGCCAAAAGCCAAATACTTCATTTCCCAGCATCCCTTGCAGTAGGGCAGGGGCACAGGATCCAGACTGGGGTAAGCAGATGGCACACCCTAGACTCAGAACTGTGAGCTAGTGACTCATGAGGCAAGATAAAGAGAATTCTTGCTGTAGCCGCAGCAATGGCAGCAACATCCAGTTTCCAAATGGCTCTAGTGGCCCCCGGGTCCAGCACTCATGGTACTGGTGAACGGTTCTGCAACCTGGATTTGGCTGTAGTCCTTAAAGCGTTTCTTCTAAGCCTGTTCCTGCTCTTATTTTTAAGCCTGTCCCCTAACCTTCCCAGTGATTCTGTGAGCTCTCTCCTATCCTTTCAATAAATTCTTTTTCTGCTTAAATCAATCTGTTATTTGCAACCAAGAACATTAATATATTAATATAATTAATAGCTTCTTCAGACTCAGCGTGCTCATCTATAAAATGGGACTGTTGGTGCTACCTCAGAGCACTGAGATGAGAACTAATGAAAGAGCACATGAAGGCACCTAACCCCACACCATGGTATATAGTAGAAGCTCAATATACGGTGCACTGTCATCCTCATTTTCATTTTTGGGCATCTCAGGTTACCTTGCCCATAGATATTGGGGTGTGTTGGGGAGAAGAAAATCAACCCATTTTACTCACAGTTGTAAATATCAGTATTATCATTTTGATCATAGCAGTCATATATCGAGTGCCCTTCTATATGCCAGACACTGTGTTTGGCAACATACACACCCTGCCTCTAATCCTTCACAACACTGCAAGGTATATGCCTCCCATTTTGCAGATAAAGAATCTGACACTCCATTCAAATCTCTCATGGAGAATGGGACATAAAAAGAAAAAAAAAAAAGAATCTGACACTCCAAATGGTTAACAATTTGCCAAAGTTTTTGCAACGAATTTAAGCCCAATGGAACAGAAACTATGCAAAAGGAATTGTGAAAAAGTTTAGAGAATTCTCAGAAAAACTAAAGGACTTGAAACATTGCCATATTTAGACACCCACATGTAATCAGTTTAACCATTTTGACCAAATCCAAACTATTAAATGGTTTGATGGAAGTTTCACAGTTGAAACCTTGACCTAGAATCCTTTGAGTTTAGTCAAAGGGGCCAAATGGTTGTGCCTCTGTTTATTCCCTGAAGTCTCAATGGTTGCAGATGATGTTTATCAGAATCATCTTGAGAATTCTTTCAAACCACACATACCTGCCCTCCCTTCCACCCCAAAGAGAGGGGACTGAGTGGCCGCTGCTGATACAAGCAGATCCTGATACCAGTCTCGGATGCCCTGCAATTTGGGGAAACAAAAGGGAATTTATTTATTTATTTTTTATGTGAAGACTCATGGTCCAGCTTTACCGTCTCTAGGTGCCAGGAGAAAAAAATATGCAAAGGTCAAAGATAAAAATACTAGTTTTGCACAATGCAGCTGGAGTGACACTGCAATGACAGGAAAATGTGAACTATGAGAGGGAGGGCGAGTCCGACATGCACACAGACAGGCTCTTCTCAAGGCGTGAACTCCAGAGCCCCAGGCATCTAGAGCCCACCCGGCGCCTTCACCCACCGGGGAAGGCCTGGTGCTGCTTGCATGTCTTAAAAGCCAGGCTATCCTTTGGCTTCTGAAATGAAAAGTTACACCAAAAAGAAATGCCTGATTTTTATTAACGATCCTCAAAAGAAATCTTTCACTAATTCTGGGGAAGGTATTTTGCACTTTGGCAACTGTGATCTGGAGGAGTTGGCTCTAAGGGGGTTTGCCCTGGGCAAATGGTTGAGCACAAACACCCTACCGACTCCAGGGACAATTTAAAGATGAGGGAAGAGATTTCCTTGAATTGATATGGCAGAGCCAAAATAAATGGCTACTCTTGTTCTCTTGAGAAAACATTATTACGTTTTTTTTTCATAAAAGAGATCCCTGATGCAATTGACCAGAGTCGTAGGAGGCCTGGTTCAGGATTCAAAGAAGCTGGGCCCAGTCGGAAGACTCCGAAGCCGGTTGCTCAGCCACCCCGTGGCTGGAGCAGAGGAAGGGGCGGAAGTGGCTTTGGACGGGCACCACCCTTGCAGCCTGTGAACAGACCAGGGTTTTGACAGATTAAAGATGGCTCCTGCAGATGGGGCGGGAGTGGGTGGTGTCAGGGCACGGACCCAAAACTCTCCATCAACAGGGGCAAAGCGAAAACGCACATGGACGGTCCTGGATCAGCAGCGAAGATTTGAAAGGAAATCTTAGCAAAAAGCCAGAGCGAGAGACCAGAGCAATAAATCAGGCCAGGAGAAGTCTGAGTTGAAGGATGCTGCTGCCGGGTCCCTCACTCCCCGGCCAGCGGAAGCACACTCGGGTCGCAGCCGGCGTTGACTCTAGCACCCTGCCAGCTTATTCTGGCTCCGAGAAAATGAGAACATCTTGGCTAAAGATGTTGAGGGTAGCGAGTGATTTTCAGTGAAAATTCTATACCTGAAGGGGAACCAAAGGCCTGAGGCCTCTCACATCAGACAGGAACATTACGCAGGCGTCCTCAAACTACGGTCCGCGGGCCACATGCAGCCTGCTGAGGACATTTATCGGGCCCACCGGTTGTTTTTGCCTATTTTGTTTTTTCACTTCAAAATAAGATATGTGCAGTGTGCATAGGAATTTGTTCATAGTTTTTTTTTTTTAAACTATAGTCCGGCCCTCCAACGGTTTGAGGAACAGTGAATTGGCCCCCTGTTAAAAAAGTTTGAGGACCCCTGAAAGCATGGTGGCTGTGAGGTGGGGTGGGGCCTTGGGGGTGCAGGGAGGCTGAGGCTCACAGGAGATGATTTTCAATATCCCCAAAAGCTGATAGAAAAGAGAAAGCAGAGGGAAAAAACAGTTCCCATCTTTCTGGGATGTTTCCCTGGGTGCCACACTGCTGCTTTTTTTTAATTAATAGTAAAATGTCAACTAAATCTCGCCCCCCTCCGCCAGCCCCCGCCTTTGGTACAGTACAGTGGCTAAAAGCCCAGGATTTAGATTCAGGCATCTGAGCCTCAGTTTCCTAGACAATACAATAGGTGCAATGACTCCTGCCCTATAAGGTAAGGATTAGACAGAGCACAGGGCCTGGGTGTGGCAGCCAAGATCATTTGCAACCACTTAACCAGAAAGCCTGGCAGTTCACAGGAAAGGAGCCTCCATTCTTCCAAATTCCTAAGTGAATGGCCAAGGGGAAAGCAGAGAACAATTAACTTACTAATTGCATGTTGGTAAAAATTGATCCACATCAAAAGAGAAAAAAAAAGAATCCACTTTGTACTTAGCCTCTGCCTCTTCTAATCTATCCCTTGCCCTGGGGCCAGAGTGACCTTTGTGAACCCAGATCCTTCTTACCAGATCTTTCCCTTGTCCAGAATTTGCACAGGTCCTTCACACTCTAAGGGAAAGGTCTCATAGAATATGGCCCTGGCCCGCACCTCTGGTCTCAAGTGCTGCCTCCAGTATGCTCATGCAGGTGTGGGCAGGGGCGTGTGGGGTGCTTTGGAAATGTTTGGAAGCCTTTGCTTGTCCCTGCAGGGATGCTTCATGGGGAAGGAATGTAAACTGTGTGCAGTGTGATTGGGGTGTGGGTGTTTATAACAGTCCTGGACTAAATGCCAATAGTAGCCCTGTCTTTGTTCCTGCTGTGTCCCCTACCTAGCCTGCTCCTGCCTTCACTCCATTCCAGGCAACTTCTTCTTCCTCAAAGGCCCAGTTCCACACTGACCTCCCCTAGGAAGCCTTCCCAGACACATCCACTCCTGTAGCGGCAGAGCCGATGGTTCTTTCCTAAACACGCCTCTGACCCGGCCTCTGAGGGACCCTTATTCACTCTGGGCTGGTGGACACGTCTCCTCCCAGCTCTCCAAGGGGTGAGAGTGATCCTCCTTATCTTTGCACGCACAGGGCCTAGAAAGGCTGGACATATACTGAAAGGAGGAAGGAGTGATGACCTCCAGCTCCTCCTCTTGTCCTTGAGAGGGTGTAAACAAAGTCTACAGGGCCAGAATCTATCTTCTCCAGGAAACGCACAGGAGTCTTGCAAGATTAACTGTGAAATCACATCGCCACCAGCATGCTCAGACTTCTTCATGGAGGGCTGTGTTGCTGAGCGGGCTGCTCTTCTCTTTACTTTTTCCTGTGAATTGAGTTATTTTTTCTAGGTCATTAAAAGTTGTTTAATTTGGTTAATACTTTATTTATTTAATAATAGATTCCACCCTGGAAGCCAAGTTCAGGATCTAGGAGGCAGGGTTGCTATTTCTTTGATAGAGATCTCCTTGGCTCCAGGATTCCTAGTGCAGACAAGCTCGAGGAAACAGACTCAAAGTGAACATTTGGATTCCTCAGGGAGGTGCTATAGTGGTGGAGACAGACATATAAATAGCTATATGTGAAGCAGAAGGTTGTTAGTGCTAAATAAAGGGAGAAGCACGCTGCCAGGAGAGAAGAAGTGCTAAATAATATGTGGCGAATGAATAGAAACCAGCAATCACTTTGAGAATAGAGGAGGCAGCAGAGACACAAGTTATTCATATAATGATCATCTTTGTGTTAGCTTAGAAGCTGGCCCAACAACTGTGATTATGATATTTGATTATTGTCTGACATTAATTACCTGCCAAGTTTATGCCCTTCCATCCATTCTGCACACTGCTAGGAGGTTAATATTGTGAAAATATATTTCCTGCCTTCCTCCCCCACACTTAACTTTCAATAGCTTCCCATAATCTATAACCCAAACTCCCTAGCCTGCCATCTGAGGGTCTCCCCTACCCACCACTATGGACAAAGCCCATAAGAGGAGGCCTTGTCGCCTCTGTGAATGTGATCATGCTGTTTCCATGATATAAAATATCTTATCCTTTCTTCCACTCCTCCAAATCCTGCCTTTTCAAGCTTCAATTTCCCCTAGACACTCACTCACTCACTTGCTCAATTTCCCAAAGCCAAATCCTCTCAAACGGTATAGTTTATCTTTTTCGGCCAGGTTCAGAGCTCTAAATTGGCAGCCAATCAGCTTGGATTTGGAGGATGGATCACATGATCCAAACATAGCTACCTGGAGCCACTGCCCCCAGCACTGCCGTGGGCAGACTGATGTCCCTGAAGATGGAACAGAAGTTGAAAAGCACATATCAAATTGAAGCTGCTTTTTACTTTTCTTTTCTCATCACTGACAGGTCTCATAACCTATCGGGATTTAATCCATCAATTCTAAAAGAGCTTTATTCTTTTTCACAAAGTCCTGTTAGGCAGGAACCCAGCTTCAAAACCTTGTCCTGTGGTGGCTCAAGGAGGGATTCTGAGACCCACTGGCCAACCTGAAGCTTCTCTAATCCGTACAAGAGCGTGGAAGCACAGACCCAAGCAGTCCTCCTGATGGCCTGAGGCTACCCACAAAGGTAGCCATTTCTGTCCCCACCATCCAAGGACTCAAATGAGGTCCCTCTCCCCTTAACGTGAAGTAAGGCTTAACACCAGAGGAGTTGGCTCCCAGAACATCCCAACCACTTTCTAAGACAGATGCACCCAGTTAAGTCATTTAACCACTGGGCCTCAGTTTCCTCAATCATAAACTACAGATCCAGCCCATACCTGTCAGGATTATTTAAGGATTAGAGCTAATATACATATAAACATACTGAAACAGAGAAAATGACAAGTCACTGCTAGTACAGTGCCCTCTGGACAGCTGTTGGGAGCCCTAAAAATGCAGAGTGAAATCCACATAGGCAGGGAGGTTACACAGACACTGCCTAGATTCGTGGGGAGCAGAAAGATGGGCTTTTGTTCTTGCATTTGAAATGCTTTCTTCTCCTGCCCGTCTCTCCCATCCCACCACATAACCACACGCCACATTCAGCCCTGCCTAAGCCCGCACAGACCTTCTCAGCCCGCCCCCCTCAGAAGTTTTGTTTCTGCCCTATTTTCCCCGCACATCTCCCTTTTATTCTGGAGTCACTGCCATGTGCGTTTTTGTTCCTCGAGAATCCAGATCCCCTTCTCACTGGCCCACAGATACGACCACAGGCTGCAGACCGGCCGCAGCTCCCGCTTCTGTTCCCTGCTTCCCCCTCCTGACGTCTCCCCACAGAAGTCTCTTTCACTTCCCACCCGACCCCCTCCTCACCGGTCCCCAGCCACCATTCCCCGAAGTGGGTTCTCTGCAAATGCTTTCTGAGCGAACAAAACCTCCTGTCATTATTCACTATCTTACAAGCCCTTTAAAAGAATGCCACCAACTCCCCTCTTGTCCTGGCCTCATCAGGAGACACGCAGCCCCACTATACAGGGCAGGTCAACCAGAAACAGAGCTGTAAAATCTGGGCAGCCCAGTTCATCGAGCCACAGAAGCAGTGAACCTTGTTTTCCCTTCCAGCCCCAAACCCCACCAGGGAGACAGACCACCTTTAACTAGGTCAACCAAATTTCTCAGTCTTCACGGCCACTCTCCCCGTTTACTATCACGGTTCTCGGTTCTTGGTTGGAGGTGCTACAATTTATTGTGATGATTTACATCTGGGGGAAAAAAAATGGAAAGTTCCATCAACTCCCGACAGCAGTGAACAAGACCTTCCTGCGTGGAAAAGCATCTTGGGAAGGACACCGGGACAGCCTCGGACCATCTCCGCTGCAGGATTATTCTAAAAAGAGTCCTGAGCTGGCCAGAGCTAAAATCCTGGCGACTTTGAGATAACAGTCAGGAGAAAGGGAAACTGCTTTCGAAAAAACCAGTCGCATTTAACTCATGAGGAACCATCCGTCACAGGACTTGACCTTCTCACCCCGTGCCTTCCTCTCCGCTTCCACAAATGACCAAGCACAGCTTTCCTCTCTGACCCTGCAGACCAACCCCTTGGTAAACAGAGGGTGATAAACAGCTGCCGTGTAAAGACACCTTGCTTGGACCGAGCCTCTTGCCCCAAATTGTCTGCCTCCAGTTGTCCTTTCACTTTTACCCGCTGCAACATAAAAACCTACGAGAAACACATTGCCCTGTAACAAATGAAGACTCCGTGTATGCGACGTGAAATCTCATTCCACGGTATAGAGGATTTCACTAGGTTCAAGCTGAAAGACACCCAAGTGGGTTTGTTATCTTGTTTGTTTTACCCCCGAACCTAAAGCTGCACAAACACGAGGCTTACAAAATGGGGGGTTCTTGGACTTAATTTGCATGTGTGTGTGTGTGTGTGTGTGTATTTATTAATAGACAAGTGAAAACGCAGCATTATTCTCATTCCTGTGAAACTTTCGCTCCACCTACACTTGTGTAACCAGGTCAAATGAAGCCTGAGTTATATGAGAACGTGGATTCTAACTTTAACAAATACATAAAGTCATGACCCTTTTGTTTTGATATCCTGCCTGGTCCAGACAGGCAGAAAAGCCACCACTAAAACCAAGAGGTATACAAGACTTCACAATTTATTAAGAAGATTAGCTGGCTTTAGTTTGTCCACTAATGATTAGTCACTGAATGTGCATTCCCTTGGAAGCCTCGCAGGTCAGGTAACTCAAGGAACAGTTCAGTTTAATTTTGTTTCCCTCTTTTCTTTGTGATGTGTCGTTGTGCTCTGGAAATGAAGGGCTACTTTCCATACACTCATTCCTAACCGTGTTATAGACAACGTGACAAGCCCACCTTAAATATTGCATGTTTTTTCACTTTCCACTATATTTGTAGAACTGCCTGCTGTAAAATTACAAAGTTCATGGTTCAGCTGAACTTTTGAACTCAAGTAAGGATTTGACACAGCAAAACAATCTAAATGAACCCAACACAGAGTTTTCATAGCCGAAACTGCTTTTCAGCCTATTGTCTGGGGTAATTGGGTAGGAAAGTTCTTTATTGATGTTGTAAAAACTACCAGTTTAATAACAGGCAGAGGGAGTGGAGAGGAGATGAGTGGATCTACCTTGGAGCGTCTAAAATCACGCTTCTCTGCGAGTTCACTGAACTCTACCTGACCCCGTGAGGAAGGTCTCTCCAGGACAACCCACCAACGCTAGGGTTTGTGACCAAATGGCTGCAGCCTGCCAGCTCTGACTGCCTCAGAGGGGAAGGACTTCTCAAATGCTACACATAATAGACAACATACACAAAATAATAATAATACTCACTTAAAAAACAGTAGCTGCCACAATGCATCCAATGGTTACCAAGTACCAGATCTTTTACATACATTTCTTTATTCAATCTTCATGAAAACTATATGAGGCTGGTATTATCATTTCCATTTCATAGATGAGAAAACTGAGACCAGAGAGATTAAGCAATTTACCCAAGATAACACAACAAGTATTCAGTCTCTCTGTGCCTCAGTTTCCTCTTATGCATGTGCAGCAATTAGGGAGCGTTCCACGTAGACAACAGAAGAGCTTTCATGCACAGTGACTCTAACACAACCTGTGAGGCAAGTAGGCTTACCCCAGCTTTACTGAAGAAATCCGGTCTAGGTGGGTTCATTGACTTGCCTACAGTCACACCTCTGGCAAGGGCAGAGTTAGGATGAAATCTCTGACTCTAAAGTTTATGCCCTTGGCTGCAAAGTCACAATGTGATGTCCTTTGGGTCTCCTTGCCCCTACATCCAATTTTTTGTTTTTTACTTTTGAGACAGAGTCTCACTCTGTCACCTGGATAGAATGCAGTGGCATCATCATAGCTCACAGCAACCTCAAACTCCTTGGCTCAAGCGATCCTCCTGCTTGAGCCTCCCGAGTAGCTGGGACTACAGGTGTGGACCATGATGCCCAGCTAACTTTTATATTTTTAGAAAAGACAAGGTCTTGCTCTTGCTCAGGCTGGTGTCGAACTTCTGGCCTCCAGTGATCCTTCTGCCTTAGTCTCCCAGAGTGCTAGGATTACAGGTGTGAGCCAGTGCACCCAGCCCCACATCCAAAATTTTGATCGAGTTTCAGAATGAAGGTTGGCAGGCTGAGGGTGGGGAGGAGGGTTTGTTTTGACTAAATATCCAATTGATTCCTTCAGATTTTTTATTTTAGAAACAAAAGTATCACCAGAAAGCTCTCTTGCAATGTGGTGTAGCCTCTGCTATCCCTTTGTCCGTCACCCCCGCTTGGTATGACTGCTCTTGGAAAGCCATAAAAGAAAGCCTGCTGGACACTAATAACTGAGATAAAGTGCATAAAACAATTCTATTCCTTTAGTAAATGTTTAACAAAGTTACCTATTATATCTTATTATTCCTGCTTTGAAAATAAGGGCACAGGCATCTCTCACTCTGCTCCCCAGCCCTTGTCAGTGTGCAGCAGGATTTATCCCTTATATTTTACATATGCCTCCTGTAAACAATATATAGTTAGATTTTGGTTTTTTATTAGGACAATTTTGTTTTCTAATTGGACACTTTAAATATTTAGATTTAACTTAATTACTGGTTTATATGGATTTAAAGCTACCATCTTACAATTTGCATTCTGAGTTGTCCTACCTGTTTTACATTCCTTTTGTCTCCTTTCTTGTCTTCTTTTGGATTAATTCAATATTGCTTTATTATTCCACCTATCCCACCATTAGCTTGGAAGATATATATACTTATACTAATTTTTAGAGGCTACCTTAATGTCTTAGTCTGTAAGATGGCTGTAACAAAATACCATAAATGGGGTGGCTTATAAATAATTTATTTCTTACAGTTCTAGAGGCTGGGAAGTCCAATATCAAGGCACATCAGATTAGTGACTGGTGAGGACCTGCTTTCCAGTTCATAGATGGCACCTTCTCACTGGGTCTTCCCATGATGCAAAGGCTAAGGAGTCTCTCTCATGATGCTTTCCTAAGGGTACTAAATCCATTCACGATGGCTCCACCTTCATGACCTGATCACCTCCCAAAGGTGATCACAGTGGTGATTAGGTTTCAACATATGAATTTTGAGGGGACACAAACATTCAGACCATAACACCTAGAGATCATAACCTGCATCCTTGATTTATCAACTTCTAGTGTTATTTGATACTTTTGCCCATTTCCTATTAACCCCACCTCCATAATGTTATGCCATAATTATGTATTTTAACTCTATATTTTCTTATTTCTTTCTGCATTTCTGACCTTCCATGAGGATTATTCTTCTTCTGCCTGGAGAACATTCTTTTAGATTTCCTTTTTTGTAATCTCCTGATGATACATTTTCTTAATTTTTGTTATCATTCTAGAATGATCTGTTCCTGGGTTAGAATAGTAGGTTGTAGTTATTTTCTTTCATTAAAGATATAATCCCATTGCTTTCTGCCTTCTATTGTTTCTGTTGAGAAATCATTCTTTTCTTTTTTTTTTTGAGAAATTAAATGTCAGTTTAATTATAGTTCCTTTGAAGGTATCTACTTTCTCTGGCTGTTTTTAAGATTTTGTTTCGTGTTATGTTTTGAATGTGTCCCCCAAATATCATGTGTTGAAAACTTAATCCCCAATGCAACAGTGTTGAGGGATCGGACCTTTAAGAGATAATTAGGTCATGAAGGCTCTGCCCTCATGAATGGATTAACGTTGTTATCATGAGAGTGGGTTTGTTATAAAAGTGAGTCTGGCCCTCTCTTGCTCTCTCACACTCTCTTGACCTTCTATCTTCTGTCATGGGAAGATGCAGCAGGAAGGCCCAACAGATGTGGGGCCCTCAGTTTTGGACTTTGTCCAGTCTCCAGAACTATCAGAAATAAGTCTCTGATCTTTATAAATTGCCCAGTCTCAGGTATTCTCTTATGGCAGCACAAAACAGACTAAGATGGAAAATTGGTACTGAGAAGTGGGACTGTTGCTGAAACAACACATACCTGAAAATGTGGGAGCAGCTTTGGAACTGGGTAATGGGTAGAGGCTGGAAGAATTTAAAGGAGCAGGCTAGAAAAAGCCTAGATCGTCACGAACAGAGAGTTAAGGGCGATTCTGGCGAGGCCTCAGAAGAAAAGAACAGAAGGAAAGTCTGAAAGGCCATTCTGATAAGGTCTCAGATGAACCTGATGAACAAAGTATTAGAAACTGGAGTAAAGGCCATCCCTGTTACACAGTTACAAAGAACTTGGCAGAATGATGTCTGTGTTCTAGGGCTTTAGGAAGGCAGAACATAAGAGCAATGAAATATCTGGCAGAAGAAATATCTAAGCAGCAAAATGTTCAAGGTCTGCATGGCTTCTTTCGGCTGCTTACAGCAAAATGAAAGAAAGAAATCATAAGAAATTATTTAAAGATGGAATTTATAATTAAAAGGGGAGCAGAAAGTAAAAAATTTTAAAAATTTTCAGTCTGGCCATGTAAAGAATGAAAAGACATGTTTAGGAGAGCAAACTATGGGTGTAGCCAAGCAAATGTTTGCTGAAGAGATTAATATGGATAGAAGAAAGCCAGGTTCTAATTACGAAGACAATGGGAGAATGACCCCAAAGGCATTTCAGAGATCTTCAAGGCTACCCCTCCCAGCATGGATCCAGAGCTCTAGAAGGGCAGAATGGCTTAGGGGACAGGCCCTGGGTGCCCTCCATGGGCTCACGATTCAGGGCAGCCTCAGGACTCTGCTCCCCGCATTCTGGCGCAGGGCCTCATGGCTGCCCCAGCTGTGGCTCACTCAGGCCCAGGTGCAGCTTGGGCTGCAGCTCTGGAGAGTGCAAGCAGAGTCTTGGCAGTGTCCACATGGTGCTGACTCTGCAGGTGTGCAGAGTACACAAGCTGTGGCACTATGATGGCCTTAACGTAGATTTCAAAGGATGTATCAAACAGACTGAGGGCCCAGGCAGAATCCTATCAAAGGGGCAGCACAGAAAGCCCCCACTTGGGAATGCCTAGTGGAGCCACGGGAAGAAGGCCACCTCAGAGACCCCAGAACTACCAGCGTGTGGTGCCAGCATGGGAGAACTGCAGGCGCGAGACTCCAGACTGTGTGAGCTTCATAGGCTGAGCCCAGCAAAGCCACAGGGGCCAGGACTGCCCAAGGCCTTAGGGGCCCAAACCCCGCAGTGGGTCCAGGAGGAGGCACATGGAGTAAAAGATTATTCTGGAGCACTCTGGGAGGCCGAGGTGGGAGGATTGCTTGAGCTCAGAAGTCTGAGACCAGCCTGAGCAACGGAGAGACCCTGTCTCTACTAAAAATAGAAAAAATTAGCCGACGTGGTAGTGCGCACCTGTAGTCCCAGCTACTCAGGAGGCTGAGGCAGGAGGATCACTTGAGCCCAGGATTTTGAGCTGATGCCACGGCACTCTACTCAGGGCAACAGAGTGAGACTCTATCTATAAAATAAATAAATAAATAAATGAGTGGTTTTCCAAAAATAAAGATTATTCTGTAGGCTTAAGATTTAATGTTATCTGCCCTGCTGAGTTGTGGACTTAAAACTTGGGGCCTGTTATTCCTTTCCTCTTAGTAGTTCTCCCTTTTGGAATGGGAATGTCTATCCTATGCCTGTCCCACCATTATATTGTGGAAGTGGATAACTTGGTTTGATTCTGCAGGCTCACAGCTGGAGAGGAATTTGCCTCAGGATAAATCAGTGCTTTCAGCCTCACCCATATCTGATTTAGATGAGATTCTGGCGGTCTTGGTGGAATGAGTTAAGACTACTAAGGCTACTGGCATGGAGTGAATGTATTTTGCAGGTGAGAAGGACATGGATTTTGGAGGCCAGTGGTAAAATGTTATGGTTTGAAGGCATCCCCCAAAGTTCATGTGTTATAAACTTAATTCCCAAAGCAACAGTGTTGAGAGTTAGAGTCTTTAAGAAGTGATTAGGTCATCAGGGCTCTGCCCTCATAAAGGGGTTAATGCCATTATCACAAGAGTAAGTTTGTTATAAAAGTGAATTTGGCTGGGCTCAGTGGCTCATGCTTATAATTCTAGCACTTTGGGAGGCCAAGGCAGGAGGATCGCATGAGGCCAGGAGTTTGAGACCAGCCTGAGCAACATAGCAAGGACCTGTCTCTACAAAAAATTAAAAAATTTGCCAGGCATGGTGGCACACACCTGTAGTCCCAGCTACTTGGGAGGCTGAGGCAGGAGGCTCACTTGAGCCCAAGAGTTTGAGGTTGCAGTGAGCAGGGATACTACACTCTAGCCCAAGCAACAGAGCAAGACCCTGTCTCAAAAAAAAAAAGTGAGTTTGTCCCTCTCTTGCTCCCTCACACTCTCGTGCCCTTCTCCTTTCCACCATGAGATGACACAGCACAAAGGCCCTTGCCAGATGTGGGCCCCTCAATCTTGGACTTCCCCGCCTCCAGAACTGTAAGAAATAAATTTCTTTTCTTTATTAATCACCCATTCTCAAGCATTCTGCTGCACAAAACCAACTAAGACATCTTGTCTTTGGTTTTTAGCAGTCTTAATATAAAGTACCCAGCTGTGGGTTTTTTTTGTTTTGTTTTTGTTTTTACCTGTTTGGGTTTGACTCTGTGGCTTGATGATTTTATCAGTTTAGGAAAATTCTCAGCCTTCATCTCTTCAAATATTACTTCTGCCCCATTTCTCCTCTCTACTTCTGGGATTCCAAATACACATATGTTAGATCTATTCACCGTTTATGTCTTTTACCTTCTCTTCTGCATTTTCTGTTCTTTCTGTTTTTTGTGTCTCATTCCAGATCTTTTCCACTGACATATCTTTCATTTCACTGATTCTCTCTTCAACAATATTTAATCTTTTATAAACATATCAACAGTATTAATAATTTGGGTTATTGTATTTTTCAGTTTTAAATTTTCTACTTGAGTCTTTTTCACATCTACCATGTCTTTTATTATAGTTTCCAGATCTCTGCCAAAATGCTCAGTCTTATCCCTTTTCCTTGGAACATTAAGCATAGTTATTTTAAAGTCTGTATTTGAGAATTCCAAATCTAGAGTCCATATGAGACTGTTCTATTATCTGTTGTTTCTTCTGGTTTATTTTATGTTGTCTTGTCTCCATGTGTGCCTGGTTATTTTTTATTGTGTGCCACGTGTTCTGTTTGTAAAACTATTTATAAAATTATTTTGAAGCCTAGAGTATTATCTTCCTCTAGAGAAGGTCTACATTTGCTTGTTCCAAGTGCTTAGGGGCACTAGCAACCCAGGCTAACCCTAATCCAATTTCTTGGACTAATTCAAAGCTGGGCCAAGAAAGCCTAAATTCACCCTTACCCCTAAGGTGCAGCCTTTCAAGATCTCAACCCAACAGTAGTGGGAGGGGGCAGCCAACCACTTTTCTAGGTCCTAAATTCCTATTTTTGTTTCCTTAGCCCCATGAAACTGTTAAAAGAATAGGTCATTGTCTCAACCACCTCTTCCAGATTCCACAAACACCCTAGATGCCAAGATTACCTTTCTGGATTTCCTTCTCTTGGATCCTGCACCACTAATTCTTCATTATATTTTTGTCATTCTAAGGCCTTCAAACAGAATTTTTTAAAGTTACTTTGTTTAGCTTTTCTAGTCATCTTCAGCAGGAGGCTTGGTCCAAATTACCTACTCTATAATTATTAACAGTGAAAATTGTTTTAAAAAATTCAAATGTTTTTACTTTGAGATTGTTCTCTTTCTAGTTTTCTTTTTACATTAAAATCCTTTTCCTTTTATAAAGTGATGATGAGAGTGAATAAAAGTTTTATTTCAGTGTTTTAGTTTTAATGTTTTACTTGCCCCAAAATAATATCAATCTAATATCAGTCCCCAAAATTTCTTTGAAATTTTAATGATTCATAAAATTTATAAATGCAAGAACCCTTGCATTATTTTAACAAACCTATAGGGTGGATACTATCATTATCCCCATTTTATAGATGAAGAGACTGCTTCATAGAAGTTTCATAATATAACTTCCTCAAGATCACGGACATAAAGGCTGAGTCGAGTTTTAAACCCATGCTTTATCTTCTTCTGGAAATTGAGGGTTAAATTTATTTATTATTGTGGTTAAATATTAATATGCATAAAATTTACCATTTTAACCATTTTTCAATGTATAATTCTGTGGTATTAAGTACATTCACATTGTTGTACGATCATCACCACCATCCCTCTCCAGAACTTTCTACTCTTCCCCAATCAAAACTCCATACTCAGGAAACACTAATTCCCCATTCTCACCTCCCTCCAACCCCTGGAAACCACCATTCATCTTTCTGTCTCTGAATTTGAATACCCTAGGTACCTTATGTAAGTGGAATCATACAATATTTGTCCTTTTTTAATTGGCTTATTTCACCTAGCATAATGTCTTCAAGGTTCATCCATTTTGTAGCATGTGTCAGAATTTCTTCCTTTTTAAGGCTGTATAATATTTCATTGTATATATTTTCCATCTTTTGTTTATCCATTCATCAGTTTATGGACATTTGAGTTGCTTCCACCTTAACTTTTTTGTTTGCAACTTACTTTATTTGCAAATTTTAGTATGTTCGTTCATCCATCTATTCATTTATTCATTAATTCAATAAGTATTTGTTAGTTCCTATTGTAAGCTCAGGAGTTTACAGTTGTGACAAGATAAACAAGGTTCTTGCACCCATACACGTTTTATACTGGCAGGAGAAGCAGATGATAGACAAGCAAGTATATAAATTACAAAAAAAGTCATACAGCCTAATAAGTGATATGCATAAAATTAACGAAGGACATTGTGATAGCAAGTTGGAGACTACTTTAGACAGGCTGCTCAGAGAACACATCTCTGAAAAGGTAGCATGTAAACAGAAATTTGAATATAAAAAAGAAGCCAACATGTGAAGAGCATTAAAGGTAGAGACAGGAAATACAGAGGCCCTAAAGAGGAAATAAACTTCTGCGTTCAAAAAACAAACAAACAAAAGCTTGTGCCTGAGTCCTGGTGGGTGAAAAGGGTAATGGTGAAGGATCAAGTAGAAATGCAATGCTATTTTTATTTTATTTTATTTTATTTTATTTTATTTTATTTTATTTTATTTTTGAGATGGGCTCTCACTAGCTTGC